>RSEF01000001.1:172708489-172725965 GCA_003993805.1 Himantopus leucocephalus | reverse complement strand
TCTCCCTGGAGCCTCCTCTTCTCCAGGCTGAACAACCTCAACTCTCCCAGCCTGTCCTTGTAGGAGATGTTATGACTCCCCTCCCCTTAACCCTCCCTATGTACAGATTATCCTAATTTAGCTTCCATTTTTCTCATTTACCATAGGATGTATCCTTCACTGAATCCAGAGTGTATCTGCTACATGTTATCATCATCTTATGTAATTTAGCCTGCCCTTCCGTTATTGCCATAATTTTCTAGTTGTATACATATTAATTTCATTCTTATTCCTAATCCACTGCATTACATGATGACATTCAGTTACAGTGCACTAAGGTACCAAGGACATGGAACCATTTGGATAAAGTATAAAAATGTGCTTCATTAAATAATCCCCACATGCATTTACTCCAACAAATCTCTAGACTGTATTCTTGTTTATAGTAGAGGTAATGAGATTAGCTGTTTTTCCAGATGTCTGTTATTCCAATACTATTGTTTTGTTTTTTTCCTGTGTTCCTCTAATATCTGCTTTTCTGCTTTTATTAAGAAATAAGCTCTGACAGACTGTTCTCACACATGATCTGCTATCAGTGGCCCAAGCTGAGGGTAGCAATTTGCTAAAATGTGTGGGTTTTTTAAAAATCTTCTCAGTCAATACTGAGGACTGGTAGCCTGAAAAGAAGGAATTTTCCCACTGTTTGGGTATGAGTCATCATTACACATCTTTGCTACAAATAACTCACTGCTCCAGTCTTAGTCATTTTCAAATTTAATCAACTAAACTGGCAACAAGAACAGGAAATTAAGTTTTAGGTTTCAAAGTTTAAAAGCATTTGGACATTGAATTGAATAGTACAGCATGTTTTATTCCAATTATTTTTCTTATTTGACTGGAAGCTTTTAGTGAAGATATGTATAATTAAATTTACTGCAACAAATAGAGATTACCAGTAATTAGAGTACTACCGTCATAGTGGAAACGTTCACTTCAGTTTCAAAAACCTGAGGAGAAAGTCAAAATGCCAGACCAAAGAATACTCCACAAACAGAACTTCATTTCAGAAGGCACTACATGGCATTGGAAACTGTTGGCCTTAATACCAACATCACGTGGAGAACGGGAAAAGACAATCTTGAATAGCTCTGCAGAAGAGCAAACTTTTAAGTGTTAAGTCTATACCCAGCACAGACATGCATTTTATTTTACAAAGCTATAGAACACTACCCTAATAATTTATGATTTTGTTATTTTAGCACAGCAACAGCATTAGAGCTGGACAGGGAAATAACAAATGTCAAAGAGCCTGATTTTTAGTATGCTCATGTAGCAACGCCAAAAGAATGGAGCTAAACAAAAAAAAAAAATTAACTGTCCTTCAGAAACAACCTGCTAATCTATCCTATCTGATCAGTATCAGAGGTATAGTACTGAACTTGAATTTAACTACTTTCTCACTGTTCATCCGAAGTCTTGTTATTAGTATCGGGGGAAAAAAAAGGTATTCTGATGCCGTTAACACTGGAAAACACTGCGCAAATATGCAATCACTCTCGATCAGTACTAGAGGTTATACAGAGGAGCTAGACAGATTTTGGTCAGATTCTTTTTTGAAAGTTGAAAAAAGCTTCTTTTTACAACTAGATTGTTTCAAGCTTTGTCTCAAGGAGATATAAAATATCTCTTTCCTAGACTGACAGAACATAGTAACATTTTGACCTATGCTTTGATAAAGCAGCAAAGCACCATAAGTGTATTTATAGTGTGTAGTTAATAGAAGCATGCTGGTGCCATGTAAATATTCTTCTTGCCTCAGTTCTTGAGAAGATCAAGAGCACTTTGTTCACTGTTTTTAACCATTTTTTTCCATTTTGAAAATAAAAGACAAATTCTATTTTGCAAGGTGCTGCCCTTCGCAAAGATAATAAATATCTGAGTGTCTATAACTGAGGGGAATATATGGCTCCTTGTAATGAGCAACACATAAAACTGCAGTGCAAAACTTTGATCACCATCAACTATAAGAGCATTTCTTTCCCCTGTCCTATGACAATTAACTACAGCTTGCAAATGACTATTCTTATTTGGCAATACCAAGCATATTAAACGATAAAATTCAAATATTTCAAGAGAAGCAATCAAGGGAACGGACATTTGTTCTCTCACTTCTATTGCACATCTTTAGACAGTAAAAAGGAACAAAGACTTGTACAAAGTACAAGTTTTGTACTTGTTTTGTACAAACAAAAGGGTACATGTTTGGCCCCAGAAAAAGGAAAAAGAAGAGTATAACCCCTCTCACAGAGTTAAAGAGAGACAGCAGACAGTGCTGGCTAAGATCTTCTCTTCGGACAAATATGATTGAAAACAGAGTTTCCAGTCATCTACCAAAAAACCCCCAGAAGTCTAGTGTTTTGAGTCCGATTTTTCTTATGAACAGCAGTATCGCACATCACAAATATTCTCTCACAAAACAAAGTCCACACAAACTGGGAGACAAAACTCTAAGAAGAGAGAGCACTGGGGACAAGACTTCAACTAGAATTCGCTCCATAAGAGAAGTCCACACAGCTGGGTTTGAAATTTTCTACTGTCTTTTTAAGAAGACCTTCTCAAGCCAAGAAATGTTCCCAGCAGCTGACCTGAACTGCTCTACAATTCAAGAGGTTTGCAAGTGTATTTGAAAGCTGGCAATCTGCTAGTGTGACTGATCAACAGCTGGCTGCAATGGAAGATGATTCAGAGATGAGCACTATCCTCTTGAAGCTCTAGGAAGAATACAGGGAGTGACCACAGCTGTTGCAAAGAAAGCTGAACTTATTTCAACACAGGGAAGGGCAGAGGGCAGCCTTTGTTTTTCATAAATGGCTATACCAGTTGAGTGGATCAACTGGTTGTGTAAGTGGCCTTAGCTAATCAAGAAGCGTGAATGCATTCCTATGCTAGCCAGATGAGCATGTGGGAAGCGGTGATGAAACCCAACACAGTATAAAAGCTGAGAGCAACCAGCAAAATGAACTTTCAGAGCAATGGGCTTAATCTGGCTTTAACCCACATAGTCCTTCCTGGCACCTGGGGACACCCCGTGTCATGATGGTTAGTGTATAAAGACCGGCAACAGGAATCACGTTTGTTCTGTGATCTAACTGTATATTACAATTACTCTACCATGCTGTGACTATTTACTGAAATCCTGTTCAGACTTTGGTTAACACAAAGCTCGTGCTAAGGCCTGGTGTATCCTGGGAGTTGTGCCAATAGGTCAAGGCAAGAGCAGCATGTAGGCAGGACATGATGGATAGAAGGGCTACAGGTCATTATGCAGCTGTTATTACCTGCACCTTGCTGTCTCCTGCAGTCATAATCTTTGCACATTGATTGTCTGGCAGTTCCTTCAGAACCCACTAATTTATAGAAAAAGTATAGACCAAACTTCCAAGCTCAAGGTATAAATACATCCACTTACCCAAAAAGCTTTTGAATCACATCCAAAAGCAGACAGACTGCTGAGGCTTTCATGCTTCCCGATGCAATACAGGGGAGTCCTGCACTGTGATGGAGGAGGAAGGACAAGCACTCTTTCCATCAGTTAGGCAATTATTTTGCTCATAGGTATGTGAACCACAAGTTGTGAGTTATGAATTGGAGACCTTGTGAGTCAGAAACCTCATAAATTAAGGGATGAATTAGTGAATTCACATGTTAGACCAGTCTGTACAACGGGGATTGAGCCCTTGTTTGACGTGCTTGTTTTCTTTCCTATTGAGCTCAGAAAACAAAGTTTAATTTACAGAGTATGCTGACGTGTAAATTGAGAGATCCAAATGGACCGTGACATGCGCTTGCATTGCAATTTCAGTATATTGCTGTATCAGTCTGTTAAACCAAGGTCCCATCTAACAGCAAATATCTTCAGAGAAGTAAACTCGTACTAGGAGACTAAACCCTCCTCGTGTACAGTATCTAAAGGAACTTGGTCAGAGAATGTTGGACTCCTGACAATAGCCACAGAATGTTCTTTGGCTGTGGAAATCACAGAGAGTTCAAACGCTACCTTTAGTTCAGTCTATCAGACTGCAATTTTTGGTACCTCAACCTGATATAAAAGATGAGGATGCTTTATTCCCCCAATCAAAACATTTTTTATCATAACTTTTTTAAATCCCAAGCAACTGCTTTCATTCTAGGAGTTGGAGGAATACCTCTTACTATAGTGGATTTTTTTTCTACAATGTTTGAGTGTTCAAGAATAATTGCCGTAGTACAAAATACCAGCAGCCTCTATTGATCTGATTCCTTACGCAACTTGGTACAAGCCCCACACAGGACATAACTACACTGGATCAAGTTAATAAACTTCAATATGTAAAAAAAAAATGCAAAGGCTGCACTTGAAACTCTTCTGTTGGCAGAAGTTTTTCTAACATTATTCACATTCTAATTCCAGATCTACTTCCACTACAGAATGTTCTCTCTCTCTCCAAACTTCCATTCTCACGCTTCCAATAAACTCAAAATCATGCCTTCTCCATTTCCTATGGCAGTCTAATATTCAGAAGAACAACCATACGAATTCCGCATGGGAAGAAGTTACAGATGTGATGTCCTGAAGGACTAAGATTCTCCAGTAGTTTATAAAAATGTTAAAACGTTTCTCCTTGGCATACTGGAAAAAGATATTGGCTTGGGTGTCTGAACGTACCTAAACTCCACTGCACAGACTCATTGTGGAAGGATACACAGCATAACCAATACTACCTCCCTCATTTTTATTGCATTCCTTATTTTAAGAACCTGTTTCTAGATAATTTTTTATTATATTGTATTAATGTGAGTTAACTAAATGGTAATTGACAGCTTACTAAGACTGCTTTATATTCCAGAGAAAACAACAGTTTAAAAAGATAGATTTATTTTTACTCATGATTCTATTCCTCACGTGAAATAAACAACTTTCAGAGTCCGCATTGCCCTTTGAAAACACACTGGTAAATTCCTGCTAGCGGAGAGTTATTTAGCTGTGATCAGCATGGCAAGAGTTCTTGCATACAATACCCATGAACAACATTTACCCCAAGACTATGACTAGCACCAGATTTACACAGCACTTCAATGCTGCTTAGTCTCTAGTAGTAAAACTATCTACACATTTTACATCCCGTGCTTCTCTAAATAGTAGAAATAAACCCATCCTCAAGGGTCATAAAAATAGAGGTGAAAAGAAAACGGTAGGTAAATATTTTTATCATGAAATAGCATGATAAAGAATAGAAGTTAGTTTAAACTAAGTTCTTCCTGGTTAAGCTAATCTCCCTAGTAAAGAACTAATGCTGGTATGATTATTTACTGTTTCTTGTGAAGCAAAATTAACAGAGCTTCATCAGTCTAAATGCTAGTGACAAAAGTAAACAACATATAACCATAAATACCAGTGTTAGTAATGCATCACAAGACATCAGGTTTATACTGTCCTAAATTCCAAGCAATAAAGTAAAACTAGAGTAGAGTGATTGAACTAAAAGAGCAAGAATGACATTCATGTAGTGACATGATTAGTCATTACACAAAGCCCTTTAAGATAACTCTTACTTCCAAACACTCATATTTTAAATACTCATTTATCTGTCATGGCGGCACAGGTATAAGCAAAACCAGCTGCGATGAGTCAAATTTTGATTAAGTATACCGTAAGTAAGGGCACTCCTTTTTGCATTATTACACCAAGCACTTTAAACATCTGCATCACAAAACACAGAGAACTGTCAGCACATGAATACTATCATCTGAAAGGGATATCAGAGAGAGAACTCTTCAGTGAATATGCCTTCCTAAACTTCTTATTGTGCAAACTGCAAATGTACTACATATGAGCTACCTATGTTTTTCAAACAGAAGCTATTAGAAAACTTAAGTCAAAAAAGGTGTATCATTGTTCTTGTAAGCTCAATGCATACAATGCACACTACTACAATACATATGCTCCATACTACCTGGTGTCTTAGGGTGAATGGCATCATCTGTTACACTTGAAAATCTGCCACCTGCTCTCAGTTCTGAAGCAGGTTCTGACCACTTCAAGACACGCTGTTCAAACTTCGGAGTCACTACAGCATAACGAAGCAGCTCTTCATATTCATCCTGTGACAAAGTGATGACAAATAATTATAAAACTACAACTACATTTTGAAAAACTAGGTATACATAGGAAGGAGTGGAAATGGTTTTCAATACTTTTTGAGATGTTTTTTATTATTTTTATGATAGTGAAAACTGAGAGGATTTCCCTCATAGTTGCAAAAGTGAGCTACTTTCCTACCATGATTGCAATTCATCTTTCTCTTGTTAATTATAAAACTACAACTACATTTTGAAAAACTAGGTATACATAGGAAGGAGTGGAAATGGTTTTCAATACTTTTTGAGATGTTTTTTATTATTTTTATGATAGTGAAAACTGAGAGGATTTCCCTCATAGTTGCAAAAGTGAGCTACTTTCCTACCATGATTGCAATTCATCTTTCTCTTGTTTCATGTTCATGTTCATTCCAATTACAACTAGATGCACTGTAATAATTACACAGAAAGACTGTGCTAGATGCCAGAATTGGATACTACAATAGGCATCTTGAACAAAAACATGAATGGAAAAAACAAAGTTCCAGATCATGTAAGCTATTAATCACCCCATACTATTTCTAAGCATTACTATTACTGCAACGAAATATGTATTTTGATAGCCATGACAAAGATGCTACTGAACACAGTCACATTTCTCATTCAATAACATTACACTTTCTTTGGTGGGAGCTCTAAAGCCAATCATCAAAAGATGTTTCATTATCCAGTATTTTCTTTACATTAGCTATAATTATTGTCACCTTATATTATGCATTTTTAAAATTATATAGGTATAAGGAATGTGTATATGCACCTAATATAAAAGCTTTCCTGGTAAAAAGTTATAAATCAATCTAACTGGTATGTGGCATTATACTGTACACCAAAGTAAGCCAGTTAACTTAATATTTTTTTGAAATCTCCTAATTAAACAGATTTTCAGAATGAAATTATTTAGACTTCAATGTGAAATTGTGAACAATCTGTATTACAGCTTAAACATACAATTCAGTAATTAATTATAAAAAGTTCCAGTAGCATTTAAATACTGAAACCGATCAAAGCCAGTAATTAAACATTTGGAAGAAAATGCCAGTTGGAAAGTACTAAACCACGCCACTAGCAGGCATTTTTTTCTTCACTTAATACTATCCTAGTAATTTGGGTTAGTATCCTAATGAGGTCAATCCTCAGAAACCAATTGTGAATTGAAAAGTTATTTTGCTTTTCAAGCTGGGGAAAGTTAGAGTGGAAACAATCAGTTACAGGTACCAATTGCATGTAATATGTTTTTGAATCTACCAGCTGAAAAGGACAGTATTTTAAAACTTTCAGTGTAACCCTTACATTTACATGGGTTTCAACTAATTAGAGAATTTAAGAAGCTAGGCTTTGTACATTTTAGCTGAATTCTAGTTTCCTTTCAGATTTCCATTTCCCATCGTAACCTATTAACCTATCATGTTAAAATCAAAAGGCTAAATAAATGCATATGAAGCTTTATAATTACAAACAAATACCTAGTGTATCTATTTTGATAAGCAAAAGGAAGTAACGCATTCCAAGTAAAAAGTATAGGTAGCTGCGAATCAACAACTTACCAATTTTTCTGTATCTTTCTAAAGAGATACAGTTTAGTTTTTATCAGATGTCAAAAGGGGAAAACAGGTAACTTCAGACGAAGTTATTCAACCAGGAACTACATGTAACCAAACAAAATTCCCTGCAGCAAAATTTCAGCAGAGTAAAAAAGCCAACATATTAGTCTTTACCTTAACTTATCTAAATTAAATGATTGTGCAGAAGATATTAGATCACTTTTCTGTCGTCTTCAAAGAGATCATGTGACCAAATGGCAACTTAAAACTAATTCTTCCCCCTCCAACAAGTTAGTTTTCAGTCAGAGCTGATCCAGCTGCTTCCATGATTACCTTACCCAATTCAAGTGACACAGTAGCTGAGATGTCAAGTGCAAATAGGTGGCTCATTTTGAGTCACCCAATTTTATCACTAGCACACAGTCTGTCTTACTATAGACATCTTGAGCACTCAAAATATACATATCAAGTTATGTCAGGAAATTTTTTTAGTCTTTCAAGTTCTAACACTCTTACTAAAACCCAAAGAATCCACTATGTGCATGAATACACACTCTTATGCGCTAACAGACAATTTCATTAGATAGCATCCAGTGAAAAATCTGTAAATAAATGCTTATAAATTACAGTATTACAACACTGTTCGAATGAAGTTGAAAGCAAATATCAAAGCAAACACAGTATCCCAATTGTAAGCAGAAACTTAGACACACACACACACAAAAAAAATATCCTGGAGACTGCAATAAGAACATGTAAGACTGAGAAATGGAAACATTGAGTGATTGAAAATATTATTTCAATCTTAAATATTCTATAACAAGGATGATGCAATTGGAATGCAATATTGACCAATACATTTCAAATAAAAGCATAATAAAATAAAATTAACAATATATCTTTCTTTTACTTACTATCTTTGTTCTGCTTTAAACAAAACTTTCAAGCTGTTATGTCAACTATAAAAATTCTGCTAGAGCATAAAACTACAGGAATATAGTTCCAAGGCCTGAAGGTTAGAGGAGTTTTGAGCATTTAATGCATACTACCTTGGTCTTGTAGAAGTAAATAAATTAGTGTTGCAGTGAGCAAATAGCACAAGAGCATTCAGAGGGTTTTTTTTTTCTTCTTTCTTAAAGCATTAGAAAAATCTACAGATGCTGCATAGCATTTGTCCTTAGGATTGCAGTCAAGGTTACTAAAGAATATGAAAAGAATGGATTGAACAGACAAAGTCTTGCACAATTCAAGTGTAAGTATATTCCTCTAAGAGCCAGTGGATTTTTTCTGTAAGTAAAAGCTAATAATCTGGCCTCTATTTAAAAGCATCAAATTATCAAAAAGGCCCAAGAAAACAAACAAAAAAAAGCCCTTCAAAATTATCTAAAAGGAGTAGAGTACTTCCCTGTCAACATTCCTATTGCTCAGCTGTGACCCCAGTGTTCTTCTGACAGTAACAGACTCCTATGAGGAGCAGCTGAGGACTCTCAGTTTGGCTAGTTTGGAGAACAGGAGGCTGAGGGGTGACCTCATTGCTCTCTACAGCTTCCTGAGGAGGGGAAGTGGAGAGGGAGGTACCGATCTCTTCTCTCTGGGATCCAGTGACAGGACATGTGGGAATGGTTCAAAGCTGTGCCAGGGAAAGTTTTGACTGGACATTAGGAGGCATTTCTTTACCAAGAGGGTGAGCAAACACCAGAACAGGCTTCCTAGAGAGGTGGTTGAAACCACCTCTGAAACCCAAGACTCTTGGTGTTTCAGAGGCCTTTGGACAATGCCCTTAATAACATGCCTTAACTTTTGTTCAGCCCTGAATTGGTAGGGCACTTGGATTAGATGATTGTTGTAGGTCCCTTCCAACTGGAACTACTCTGTTCTATTCTAGACGTGTTCTTGGTTGCAAAGCCGTCATTCATTAATATTAGTTTATGTAATCATTCTCTACAAGGTGGCCTTAGAACCTCCTTGATAATCAACCAGATCATAAAAGTGAATTTTGTTTTTTCAAAATTTATTGCACAATGCCTTCATCCTGTTGTCCAACTACAAAAGGAATTGGAAACACAGATGAATTACTATTGCTGAACAAAGATTAAGAAAACTTATCCATGACATGTGACAAGTAGAGAAGCATATGAACTGCAGAACTGAATTGCCCATAAACAGGTAGCTTAAAAGGGACAAAGTCAATCCACATGAAGGAAAAAACTCCTAATTTAACATTTAACAGTGCTTCTGCTATATGTGCCCATTCTACCAGGTGACAGAAGTGGAGATGCATTTCTACAGGGCAACTAGCAAAACTTATTTTTGTCAAAACTAGGCTGTTTTAGATAGAATCCTATCAAAGGAAAAAAACCTCACCCACTAGTCAAATAGGAATAACCAATTATTAATGGATGAAAATCTGCTGCTTTCAAAAGAATAGGACAAAGACTTTAGCCAGTATCTTTGCATCCTCTGAAATAATGCTGAGCGCAGAAAAGGAAAAACCCCCACCATTAAAGTTCCACCATATCTTGGCATATTTGATGCAGAAAAAAACCCCCAATATCCTTTCTGAGATTCACTTGGCCACAATCCTACTCCAAGGGGAATAGATCCATTTAAAAAAATTCAGTTCTTACAACATCACAGAAGAAGCCTAACACATAGTTATACATCCCTCAGAAATAATGGGTTTCTATCCTACTGTGTCAAACTTAACACACATAAAAAAAAAAACAGAAAAAAAAAGGTAAGAAAACTGTACTATTTTATTTGTTGCTGTTTAGATAAGAATTTTCACGTAAATTGAAATGTCTTGTGAAATGCCCAAAAGGGAATCCAAGCTAAGATAATTTAGTCTCAGATTTTTTTTTGTCTAATTCGCTTCTTTTCACTAACATTTTAATGATTTACCTATACATGTAAAACATAAAAAAGATGCAAGTTTTGTTAGATTTCCTCATAATTACCCTTTGCCAAATAAAATGCCATGACAGTGAACCAAATGAGTTTGCCTCTTTCCTACCTGAAGATCAGAAGAAACAGAACTGCCCCGAACAGAGTCTTTTGGCAAAACTGGACTTGTGCTTTTCTCCTCATCTGATGACATTCTGCACAAAGTTAGTCTATAAAACAGTAGAAGCTGAACTTCATTTTTCAGTTCCAGTACGTTTACTGCATGTTCACCAACATTTTCCCCAGAAACAGAGATTCAACTGTAGAAACTACACCAGGGCCCATTCTGTGGGCCAAACTGATCATCTAGTCTCATTATATAATGCTAGGTAGGAAACTTCCTTACCCAAACCATACTCAAAACCATGAAAAGACTTCAATTGACTTTCAAAGAAAACAATGGAAGACTCAAAAGCAACAATAGAAAAGTTTTCTCTTATTTCACATTGACTGGATAAGTTTAATACCTAATGCTTCATGATATACAATATAAAATTTTACATCAATGGTAAGTAAAATACACTGCTAGAGGAAAAAAAAAACCAGATACGTCAAGAATAACAGAAACCTTAATTTACAGATACATTCCTGTGTCAGTCCCTCCTTCTTATTCACACTGTATTGTTTTGGAGCTTATCAGCTTGTTTCAGTACAAATTTCCTATAGGGTGACATAGGAATGACTAAGCCACACTGCGATTTCTTTTCTCCCTGAACTACCTCAACTACAGCCCAAGCTGAGATGATGCCCTGAACACTCCAGTTCAATATCCTGAAGCCTTCACTTAGTGGCCAACATCAGTCTCCCTCCGCTTTTTCAACTCTTTTTGCCTTATAGGCCCAGGAAGACAAACACATATGAAAGGACAGGTAATGCCTCAGGTTCAGGGAATGTCAATCATTCCAGCAAGCTCTAAGATAGTGAGGTATTCTTTGAACATTACGGAAGCTGGTGATGTTGTAGAACTGGTAAGAAACTTGAAGACTTTCTGAAAGATATATGTATCTTTTAATCTACTGCAGCCTTGAATAAATCCTTCAGTGAAGAACTGAAGCTCTTGTGATAAAACTTGATAGGATATGGGGAAAAAGAACTCAAAATGATGGGGCGGGGATGAAAGGAATTACAGAATGAGTGGGAACTGAGTATTAAGCAAGGTGAATTTGTTAATGAATGAATGGCAGAGTAATATAGTTGCCTGATGCACATGAAAAACAATCATCAGACCCATTGAGCAGTGAGTTGTCACAAGAGAGTAAGCATGGGAAGAAGACTACGATAAATAACTGGAGGAATTGACTGCTTGTACAATGTAGCAAACAACCATGCAAGGAAAATTTATTTTTAGAGAGACCTTTAAAATTGTCAATTATAATATTCTGTTGTTATTTAAACAGATGCATTTTATGACAGAAATGTTATTTTTAAATTGCTGTTATTAAATTGGCAGGAATATCCTCCTTAAGCATCATTACCTTCTTCAAAAATGTCAAAAAAAGCATCTCATAGCTCTCTCTATAGGAATACAGATGGAAATGAACTACCTTTTTGTTCTTTGAGTAATTGTAGATGCTGATTCTTCCTGCACCACAAAACCTCTCTCTGCCATGAGTATCTACACTTTTCAGAATAGGAAGTTAATTTCTGTGCTGAAGATGGACATTTTAAAAACGGTATAAAGACTATGTATGTTAAATGCTGAAATTTCCTATAGCCCAAGGTTCAAAAGACGTGATTACTGTCTCTCTACTTCCTGCTGAGCCCTAATACACCAACCATGTTTTTGAAACACAAAATATGAAGTCTTGGAGAGGTTTACTAAATTCTTTTATTGCTGTATACTGGTGTGTAGATAAGAGAAGAAATACTAGATAGATGAGAGAAGAAACACTAGCTTCCTCATCTCTTCCGTTTTCATTGTGTTTTGCTCTGATAATTTTCTTCTTTCCTCTTTCCCACAAATTATTCCCTATCTGTTCTTTGGTTTTGGCCCCTCTACCTAATCCACGAACTTCACACTAGCACTTCCCCTTCCTTTAGGTGATAAATTCTTTTAATAGCCAAAAAATACTCCCTCAGTAATCTTAAAAAGTCAGCTTCAACTCCATATGCCTTCCCACTCATAGTTTCTCAAATTGCGAGGCCCGACAGCCCTAAAAGTTCGAGAGGTATTCAAACACTGTGTATGTGGCCATTAAGGAGGATCACAAAGGACCAACTATCTAGCACTTACAGGAATTAAAAGTGTATTTGCAGCCAGAACTTAAAAATACTGTTCCCTTCCCTTCTCAGTCCACTTAAAAAAAAATAAACTACCATCAATTCTTTTGAGAAACAGGAGGGCAAATGGAGTTGCACGTGAACACAGGTAAGTCCAAGGAAGTGGACAAGAAAACCCCAGTAACCCTAAAATTCTAGAAATCTGCTTATGTACAGAACAACAGATTGCATTACTATGATAAATTAAGATAAATACACTTCTTTTAAGCTGATGTTTACAGTCATCATTGCCACATCATGCTAAGAATAACTTGTCTGCTCTGATCGCAGTGAAGAAGCACTAAGTTCAAGAAAATTCTGGATAACTTTCTAAAAGAGAAATCAAGTGGTATTAAATAAGACACCATCTCTGGGTCAACAAGTTGGCTTGCTAAGCTACAAAACATTATAGGGTGAGAGACAAGTAAAAGGAGCATCTTCATGCTTACCGTAGTCTTCTAACCTTCCCCAAGCATCTGCCAAACAACGTGCCTAACTTCATTCAAGAAAGATTCTGGTTAACAGTAGTAGTTTCTTCCAAACGATACCTGCATGACCATAATGCTGAGTGCTACTTTTTGAAACAGGATGCAATATATAAATACCTCCGGTCTGACTCAGGATGGCTGCTCTCCTCCTTACTTTTGAATTGCTTGAGCTGTGCTCAGGATTTTGCGCTTTTGGGTTTGTTTCTGACTAAAAGTGTTGCTTTGCAAATAATATAATGTTGCATTCAGATCAGAGGACTCAACACCTAGGAAACAGAGCTACTCCATCTCCCAGTGCACACAGGACACGTTCTTCCCACTTCACTGCATGTACCTGCAAAGCAGCACTACTCAAGTCCACGTTTTTAAACTTCTTGCTAACAGCGTCCCTGCAACTACCCCTGACGCCTGCAGAGCTGACACTACACTGGCCACCGCTATCATGTCCGCTAGCGACAATAAGGACAAGCCGTAGGGTGCCACACAGGCACCTGGCAGGCACAGCCGGGTAGGCACCCGGGCAGACAGGCAGAAACGAGCACAATTCCGCATGTGAACATGAGATTTCTCTTTTTTTTTTTTTTTTTTAAAAAAAAAANAAACAGGGCCTTTAAGGCAACCAGCCCAAGTACGCGGGGGCAGGGGGTGCCCACAGGCCCCCTCAGAGGGCGGTGGGAAGTTTGGGGGGGGGAGGAGGGGGGGGCTGCGAGTAAGGAACAGCGAGATTACGGAGAAGGTACTGTGGAGGTCGCGGCCCGTCGGGGCGCAGCACCCCCGGCCGCCCCCCGCCATCCCCTCTCACCTGCGGGCACCAGCCGCCCCCGGCCGCCGAGCCAGACGGTTTCAAACTACCAGAGCGGAAGAAGAAGCACATCCCTGATAGGCTCAGGGCGCGTTTACAAAGCATTCTCTGATTGGGCAGTTTGGCGGCAAAACAGCCAATTAAAGAGCTCGAGGGTAGGGGGGGCGGGCGTAACAGTCCGTCCCATCGCCCTCCCTCCTTCGCCGACGGCCGCTTCACCTCCCGCCGTCCTCTGCCTGTCAGCGGCTGCCGCGCGCTGATTGGCCGGCGGCATTCCCGGGGCTGGTGCGCGGGCCGCGGCAGGCCGTTGGTGGGGGAGTGAGGGCGCTGCGCGCGGGGCGGGGCGGGGCGGTCGGCCCTGTGGAACCGTTAAGGGCGGTGAGGGGAAGCTGAGGGGTTGGGGAGTGCCGTCCCGCCAGGGCTGTGGCGGCTCCGCGGTCGTGGCCAGCGCCCCTTACCGAACCCCAAAGCGGTGGCTAACGGCCCTGTCACATGCGGGGGGGTGTAGGGGAGCGTGCCAGCCTAAAAGCTTGGGCTAAGCAGGGTGGGGGAGGCAGGTGTTCTCCAGGTTGGACAACAGCTGCCAAAGGGTATGCCTGTGGAGAATGAAGATTAAAATGAAGAAGAAGGAAAAAAGGATTCTTTGTTGGAACTACTTTATTCTTAACCGTTTCTACCTATGCTAATTACGAAGCTAGAAAAACTCCCTGAGTATGTGCTTTTTTGCAGTGATGTTACAGGAGGAGCTTTGGGCTTGTGGTTCCCAGCATTCCTGCTCAGTCCAACCTTTTATAGGTGGACACGCTAAATGAATACAGGTGTTAAATTCGGTCCACCCTGTGGTGGAGAGCTGTGTAGCACACCCCATCTGCGGCAAAGCTGCTGGGTCAGCCGTTGGAGCAGTAAAAGCTCGGTGTGATCCCCGAGAGAATTGCTTTTATTGCTGTTATCTCAGGGCTATAATACACAGAAATTCAACACCAAGTTTTAAAGATTTTCTATCAGGCATCAAGGAGTAGAGAGTCCTTCTGTTTGCTAGCCTTCATTTATCCTGATACCATCTTAATTGCTTTTGTAATGCAAGCAGTGACATAGAAAATCTTTTCAAAATGATCTATAGCACTGAGCTCTGGCTACAGCTGTACCATCCGGTATACCGGAGCCACAAATGACCTGGTCATGCTCCATAATATGTGAATATATCTTATATTGCACCAACATTTTGCCTGATAACGTGAGAAAGATAGCATAGACATGAAATATCCAAACATCCACAAAATTATAATTTGCCCTTTGTAAACATTTACAGTGATATGTGTATCTTGTTCTAGAATCTTTTTCATCTATGAAACAGTTAAATAAGTAAGGAAACCATCACAAAATTTCACCTCTCTTAGAAGCATTAAGGTCTCCTAAAGTAAGCCTTTTTCCATAGTAAATGGCCTACTTCAGCTTTTTTTTCCCCCAAAAAAACCCCTCTTGGCTATTGCAGCATCCACTTAATTGCCAATTTTACCTGATGTGAAGCTTCACTAATGTAGGGTGCTTTTGCTTCTGCTGCTTCCCACTCCTGGGTCTGAGCCATACAGAACATGATCAAATCCAGGACTTCAGTTGCTCTTTTTAGGGTAATTTTCAAACGTGTAAGATGCACTAATGCAAAAATTTCTTACTTTCTCGGTCATTTCTTTAAAAAAAACTACCACAGCCTCTACATCAATGAATAGTTTTAAATTATCCCGGGAATGGTTTGGTAAAATTAGTAGGCTGATAAAAATATTATATTTGAGATTATTTCCAAGGATTTCAAGATAAATCTTTTATTGTGGCATATATCACGTATATTTTTTACATTTTCATAACTGCCCTATTTTTATGTATGTTACATTGTTCTCTGTTGTATTTATAATGTTTTTATGTATTTTTGGTGCAAAATTGATTGCCCAAATCTTACGTCAAGCTCAGCCCTAATCACAAACAGGTGGCTGATGTCTGTATAGGCACCAACATAAGATATTTCCTTAGCCCAGACATATGTTTTTATGCAGTAAACTAAATTCTTTGTTCCTATTTTTCTGAAACCTTATCTTTAATCCCAGTCATAACTTCAAACTGTAGTAAGTGACCAATAACTATCAGAATTAACAGAAAGCATTGCCCCTTATCAGCCTCAATTCTCCATTCTAGCAATCTACACAGTAACAATCTGTTAACTTGAGGTATTCTATTATTTTTTTCTAAAGACTTAATCATAATTTCAGTTTATTGTTAGCTAAGGAGAGGTGCTGACTTTGTTAATATTAAAGGCTTTAGCAGTTGGCTCAACATTCGACTTTCCCTTAGGCCTAGGAGCTCAAGGAATAAAGGAAATTTCCCATATTTTTCTGTAAACTTGTAACCCTAACTACACCTAGAATCGTTCCTAGGTTACAATAAAACAAGATAAGCATCTTCTAAAATAAATTTTAAATCATTCCCTACCTACTATTAACACTATGGGTTCAGCAGTGTAGTCTGTTGAGGATCCTGCAATGAGCCAAACCCTTCAGCTCTTGATTACCAAACAATAATCCAGACCCAACCTTAAAACTTGTCTAAGTCTTAACTAGTACATCTATATTTGTTCCAAACCCAAACTTGATATATCCATCTTTGCCTGTGTTAGCTTCCACCTTAGCCAAGTACATATTCAGAACTGAGCAATAAAGAGGCATTTAGTAATTTCTTTTACAAAACATGGCACTGAGAACATCCCTGCATTTGGTCTTGGCCATAGCCAAATTAGCAATGTCTGCACCAAAACCTAAACACAGACAATTGGTTCTATTGTCATAAACTGCATTTATTGTCAATGGGTTGATGTCCAAGTGGCAACCAGTGATGAGTGGCGTTCCTTGGGGGTCGGTACTGTTTAACATCTTTGTCGGCAACATGGATGATGGGATTGAGTGCACCCTCAGCGAGTTTGCCAATGACACGAAGCTGTGTGGAGCGGTCGACATGCTGGAGAGAAGGGATGCCGTCCAGAGGGACTTGAACAGGCTTGAGACGTGTGCCTGTGCAAACCTTGTGAAGTTCAACAATGCCAAGTGCAAGGTCCTGCACGTGGGTTGGGGCAATCCCAAGCACAAATACAGGCTGGGCGGAGAATGGATTGAGAGCAGCCTTGATGAGAAGGACTTGAGAGCGTTGGTTGATGAGAAGCTCTACATGAGCTGGCAATGTGTGCTCACAGCCCAGAAAACCAACCGCATCCTGGGCTGCATCAAAAGAAGCGTGGCCAGCAG
>RSEF01000001.1:172684860-172699458 GCA_003993805.1 Himantopus leucocephalus | reverse complement strand
CCCAGTTCAAGAAAGACAGGGAACTACTGGAGAGAGTCCAGTGCAGGGTTACGAAGACGACCAAGGGAATAGAGCATCTCTATTATGAGGAAAGGCTGAGAGTCCTGGGTCTGTTTAGCTTGGAGAAGACTAAGAGGGGATCTTATCAATGCTTATAAATATCTAAAGGGTGGATGTAAAGAGAATGGGGCCAGACTCTTTTCAGTGGTGCCCAGCAAAAGGACAAGGGGCAATGGGCACAAACTGGAACACAGGAAATTCCATCTCAACGTGAGGAAAAAATTATTTACTTTGAGGGTGACAGAGCACTGGAACAGGCTGCCCAGAGAGGCTGTGCAGTCTCCTTCTCTGGAGATATTCAAAACCCACCTGGATGCATTCCTGTCCAACCTGCTCTAGGTGAACCTGCTTTGGCAGGGGGGTTGGACTAGATGATCTTCAAAGGTCCCTTCCAATCCCATTCTGTGATCCTGTGAAAAAAATTAGTCCTGGCAGAACAAAGACAGCACAGGTGAAAGCCACTCTCTGCAGATCCCAAGAAAAAGGAGAAGAAATAAGGCAACAGAAACTTTAGCACAGCCCTTAAAGTAAAAAGCCTGAGACGGCTAGGCAAGGAGAAAGCTAATGCTGAACTGCCAAAACTGAAGCAGATGTCAGAGTGCATACACAGGATTCGGAGAGAAGGCCCCTGGAGATGAAAGTAAGCATGTGCCCAGCCCAGAGGATTTAGAACACTAAAAATCCACAAAATTTCCAAGAGTAAAGAGAAAACAGTAGTAAGAAATATTATACAGCCTTCTAACCGTATATTCATCTTCTACTGTTCAGAGAAAACAGCAAGTATTTTAGAAATCCTTCTGCAAAGCCTCAGACTATTCGCCAGAATAATCAGCATTCATGAGAGCACAAATTATAAAGTGAACACCTGCAGGAAGAACGCTTTGGGAAATTTTCAAGAGTCTGGACAGGAGATACAGAGTGAAAGTTCAGCACAGGTCTTGTGGGCCTGGGAAACTTCTAGACCAATCTTAAAGAGGAAAAAATAGGGACAGAATTGTAATGAGCCTTTCAGCAAAGCATGTCTAAAAACCTTGTATTTAACTGTCCCCACTCCAATAACTGGCTTCTATAGTATTATTTGAACTCTACTATTTCAATTCTTTCCCATTTATTACTCATTAAGAACTTCTCATTTTATAGAAGGCAGAAATGAAGTAGTGATGAACTGAACTTCAGAGCATCCCACATCCCTAATTCACACCCCAATATACAGCAGAGGCACATTAGTTCTTTGAACAGCCTCTATACCCACAGCAGAAGTACCAGTTTTGGCTTTTTGAAGTTATGTTATACTTCCACAAAACTGTGAGGAATGCTTAAATTGGCATCGGACAAAAAAAAAAATATAGGTTAGCCTTTTTTGTGGAATTCCCATACTTTACCTGTCAGAAACATGCACTACACACCCATTCTGCTTAAGGAATGCACAGGGGAAAAGAAAGACGCATGTACCTTTTCTCTCTGTTTCTAGAGAAATTCAGTACTTAAAAGGAAAAGACTGTTACCTATCTGAAAACTAAATTTTCCTTTTCTCTGTGAATTCTTTCTATTTGGTGTTGACAAAATCACAATGAAAAAAAACCACAGTTACAAAGATGAGGAAGTTAAGCGTTCAACGTGTAAATGCAGTTCATAAAATGGGACAGCCAATTGCCTTTTCTTCTTTAAAACAAACCTTAATAAGATGCTTTGACTTGCAAAAGAACATCTCAGGTCTGCATCTTTTTAGACAAGTCTGTACCACAGGGTACCTAACCCTCAGCTCCAGGGTCCCTGTACCTGTGCTTGCCAAAAGCATCCTTCCAAACAGCTGTACCCTGCCATGTACCACACTGTCAAGTTACATGGCTTTGCACTAAGGTTTCTGAAGTGAGATAGAGTGCAGGCTTATTAGTGCTACACCGATTCCAGCAGTCCTAAGGAACAGGTTCATATAGCAGTTTGCTTGAACCAGTCTAAGACCCTTTGTGAAAGGGTGATTAGCCTAAACTCACCTGAGGCAGCCTGACTGTCTGTGTTTTCTGTTAATTCCAGTCAAGAGCAAGTAGAGACTATGGCACTGCATTTTTCAACACTTAAAAGGTAGCAGCAGGTCTTGGATGAGATTTCATTCACAGCAGAGCAGAGTTACCTGAGGCTTTATACATGCTTCACAGTGTTTGTGGTGCAGAATGACTACATGACAATCACACAGACCTAAGATGACCAGCAGTGGTTGGAGAACTTTTGGATGAGGAAGCAGACCTTCAGAAAGTTGGATTAGGTAGATACCCATTCAAGCACCAGATGTAAGGACAAGCCTACCAGGCTGCTGCTGTCCTTCCGAAGATGGCTATCCTGGACTGATAAAGAACCAGGAGCAACCAGATTAAGACTTGCCAGCCAACTGTGGGTACTGTGGCAGTAGAAGGCAGAAGCTGTTGATACTGTGGTTTTGCCACAGTTGGTAAATGCTGCTAATAGGGTTGAAACATCTTTGAGGAGCGTTTAACTGTTAATACTAGCCTTACTTGATCACAAAAAAAGTCACAGGAATCAGTGTAATGACAATGATAAAACGCAAGATAAGAATATTTGATATTTCTCTACTGACTCCACGAGGGGATATAATGAGAGCAAAGTTTTCTCTTACCTCAGTATCACCTCCCTCAGGGGCTAACAGTAAGCGCAAAGGAAAGAGAGTGAGGTAAAGCAAGTATATTGCGATATTTCCTCAAAACACTCTGTGCCCTCCATTAATTTGCAGCGCACTGGCAAATTAAACCACAGTAATGTCTGTGTATGAGAAGGATTTTTCTTCCACAAACTCTTTTAATCACTTTTTGAACTCATGCAAACTTCCAGCAAGCAGAACATTCAATGGCAGGGAATTCTACAGTTTAACTACACACTGCTTGAAATTTAAGTTTGTTTGCCTTAAACCCACCAACATCTTGGAGATGCCTAGATATTTTTCTCCCCAAAAAGCATGCTACGTGATGGGTAGACTCTATCTACTATTTCAGGGGTTTCTTGCTTATGCTATAGAGTGCTGGATTTTAAGCCACGTTTAACCCCACATTTGGCTCGAGCTCCTACAGCCTCAAGGAACAACATACACTCCCTCTCTGCTTTCTTTCTTTCTCCAAGGGTTGCTCAGCTAATCCTAAGAAACTTCTCTAACCTCCCTGAATTTCTATGTCCCAAATTTTCAGACAAAATTTTCATCAGTAGCAGTGGGAAAAAATGGTTATTACCAGGTTCTCCAACTCCCTAGAACTCCTTGTGCAAGGAGGAGTATAGGAAACCAAATATCACCATAAAAAAAAAAAAGCCCCATCACTGTGCCACCAATAATTCAACTGACCTACAAATTAACACTGCAGTGAAGGCATAATTAGGAAGTTTAACACATTTCGTTTTGGTTATTCTATCAGATCCCCCTCAGGCACAAATGTTTTCACATTTAATAGGAGAAAGTCATGATCATACAGGCTTTATTTACATTTTCATTAAGTAATAAGTAATAAGTAATAAAGTAATAAATAATAAGTAATAAGGCGTTACTTTAACAATTCATAATAATTATGCAGTTAAACAAAAGCCTGCATTACTCAAAATGAAAGATAACAGACAACCCATTCACGTTGTGAGGCTTTCCATTAAATTATTGAATCTACATTCAATGCCAAAACTGTCTTGAAATGAAACCAAAATATTCAGGATTTACCTTCCCATTCCACTGGAAAGTCACCCATTTCATACTGATATGCTTGACGATTTATTGCTTCTACAAACCTTCTTTCTGGTATTATCTGCCCTATAGGAAAGAAAAAAGAAAAAAGGCAATTAAATATATTTCTATATAATACTTAAATTGCTGATTATGTTATTGTTTTGAAAGAACTGTATTTATTCACACAAGTGTAATGATGTCTACAGGATAAAAATGAAGAATTAAAATACTGAGAAAATTATTAGCATCTAGATGCCAATTTGAAATGCTATGTGTTTCAGTAACTTTAACAAAAGCTTGCATGTTCTACAGTTGAATTGGATTATTAATGACAAATATATTTCAACCCAATTTATTCACCTGAGTGTATCCCTCGCTTTGAGAATGCTTCTCTGAAGAACTGTTGACCAGTTTTATATCAACTTTTTTTCCTTCACCTGGATATCTTCCACACCATTGCTGGTGAGGCATCAGAAAGTTGATGCTGTTCTTGAGTCAAAACCCAGCACTGAAAGTTCACTCGTTAGCTTTGCAAAGCGGTCAGGCCACATCTTCTCCAATCACTGGCAACCGCTCTGTGCATGTGAGCCATTTCACATATGCTTGCAAACTAAATATTTTCTATGTTTAAAACAAAAACAAGTAGCTAGCTCTCTGACAGGGAACATTCAGTATATTGAAAGTGCAGCCAGTGTGGAGAATCTGGATCTACATCCCACCCACACGTTCCACTACTGCCAAAGAGGAAGAATTAAGATTCAAACGGTGATGCAGCACATGGCAGACTGACTGTCAGATATCATGCTACTGTTCAGAGTACTTTAATTCGCTTTTTAAATTAGCAGATACTGGAAAGATGTGCAAGTTCCTCATCCCTCACAGGGAAAAGAACTAACAACATTCCCCAAGCTTTTTCTCCCAGCTTTTTCCCTTCCTAGGAGGCCAATATGGAGAAATTTGACATTTTGAGGAAACACAAACAAGTATCTGCATAAAACCTTTTCTTTCATAATGATGTGATTAATGCAGTTCATTCCTTCAGGATGCTTTCAACAAGTATTTCAAATGAAGTTATGTTAAAACTGATCGCAGTCAGGAGTTACAATTCACCCATCTCTGGTTAATAACTAAACTGCATGCTATTGTTCATTATTAAGTATTTAATATAGTAAAATAAGAATTTGTATAGAAACTGTAATTCCTTTTCTAAGTACCTTCTTTAGCCTTATAATATTTATTTTTACTTTTAAAGCAATGCAACATTTTTACTGTTTCAGATATGCCATCAGGCAAAGAAAATAGTATAGCATACTTCCATTTCCAAGATTAGATATTTTAAATCAGTGTTGAAAGATATATACCTTATACTTATTTGTTTTATAAGTACACAATTTCTATATGCTGAAGATATTATACTTCATACACTTGCTTTAAAATAATTTCCTTTCAACAATACCATGGATAATTCCATTTTGCAAACTCTTTATCTACAAATCAAAACAAAAATAAAAGAAATAATTTCTTCCCAAATAGAAGATTTCCAGAAAAGCTGAAGACCTCTCTAATTAGGTTTGATCCTATATAAGTCTCAGAATTAACACTATTCTCCATTGTTGGAAAGTCACTAGATTTTACTGTTAACATAACACCTTTAAAAAAAAACTTCCCATAATTGTGAATCCTACACAGGTAGAACAGTCTGAGTAAACTGGCAAAAGCAAAAGTAATGAACAAGTGTATTTTTCTACCTGTTACCATGACTTGTGATTGATGCTATACATTTATGCATTTCGAAATAAAAATTTTTTAACTAATCTACTTTTAAAAAAATACACCACTTTTTATTCTGCTGCAAGTTTTCATGAGACACATGTAAAAAATTCATTCTCCAGATCCCACAGACAAATTGCACTGTAAACCCAAACTCAGAAAATTATTTCCCCAAGATGTTATTTCGAAGAATCATCACACAGTGGTGTTGGTGGCTTTTAAGCCTCTCTGCATTTGTGATGCACACACAACTCTAATTAACTTCAACTGTCTGATTTGTCTTGTCCCCTAGGTTTCTTTTGGCAGACCACCACTGACAAATAATTTACATAGATATTCTACTGAAGATCACACTGAGGCCTCTTTAGATGTAATTAAAACCTTTTACAGTTTAGAGAAGTGTTTTTTCATACTAAAGATAGTGACTATTTTGCTTTATATTGATTCATTCCCAGGTTTTCAAATAAATACTGTTGTCTTTGCTACAGCAACTCAAGAAACTTTGTTCGCAAGTGTATACATATAAAGCAATTACAAATAGCAATTACAGATTTAACTTTAAAATTAACCTCATTATCACATGACCACAAGATCTTGGAAACACAGAAGAAACATTAATACTTCAAGTTGGGATTGCATAAAACACAGCATATCCAAAGAATATCAGCCAATAACTCCTAAAACAAAAAGCAGATTACTTCAGAAAGAATCAAACAGATGTACAGAATACTCACGTAGAATACTCAGATATAACATCATTTACACAAATGTCTTGATTTAACCCTAGACAGCAACCAGGGCCACACAGCCGCTTGCTCACTCCTCCCATGGTGGGATGGGGAAGAGAGAAGATTAAAAGTGAGAAAACTTGTGGGTTGAGATAAAGACAGTGTAATAAGTAAAGCAAAAGCTGCACACACAAGCAAAGCAAAACAAGGAATTCATTCACTGCTTCCCACTGGCAGGCAGGTGTTCAGCCATCTCCAGGAAAGCCGGGCCCCATCATGAGTAATGGTTACTTGGGAAGATAAAACGCTGTCACTCCGAACATTTCCCCTTCTCCCTTCTTCCCCAGATTTATATGCTGAGCATGACGTCACATGGTATGGAATATCCCCTTGGTCATTTGGGGTCAGCTGTCCCGGCTGTCTCTTCATGACTTTTTCTGCACTCCCAGCCTACTCGCTGGTGGGGCGGTGTGAGGAGCAGAAAAGACCTTGACTGCTTTGCAACAGCCAAAAACATCAGCACACTATCAACAGTATTCCCATCTCAAACCCAAAACACAGCACTATACCAGCTGCTAGTAAGAAAGTCAACTCCATCTGAGCCAAAACCATGACAACAAAACACTGAAGTAGCCAAGATTTGCAACTTTGCAGGAGTTACAAGCAGGCAAAATGGCCAAGAAGTCTAAGTAATGGACAGATCTTTCAGCAAGTGTTACAGTATTTACACATTTTAGATTTATATACTTTCTTATTGTACATATTTTCTCAAAGCTTTTCTGTCGTAGTCTATCTGAAAGTCAATGTGTGATGACTGAAGTGAACTTGTATAAAAGCCTGAAAACAAAAGAGTTTAACAGAAGTTAGGCAGCCTGCCGGCGTGAGAAAGGGGTAACCAAAACCAGTAAGGGAAACAGTAAGTGAGCTGTGAAGGGGTAGCAAATGACTTAATGGATTATTTTCTAAATTTCTACAGCCCTATCTATAGACTATGAAGCCTAGAAACTCACTTATATTTCTATAACAAAAACATGGTTAACTGTAGATATGCACAGATGTTATGAATTGAGTATTATAGTTTTCTGTTTCTTCTAAGGAAGTTCCTCTTCTAAGGAAGTTCCTCTTCTACAGACAAAACATCGTAGTTGTTTCCACTGCAGTCACTAAATCTGATATATCCACATTTGCACTAAGAAAAACCCACTGAAGAACCTTCCAGATCAAAATAATTAAATGATGAATAATCCCAAACTTGTATTGTTCTATAACCAAATTATTATTCTTCCTTTATCAATTTCTTAAAACAATGTATAGATACTATCTTAAGGATCTGCAGCAGCCTTAGAAGGATTTTCACTGTTTACAACATTGTTATGTGAAAAAAAATTCTCTGTTAACCACCAAACAAGTTTGCCTAATGGGTACAGCTAGAATAACCTATGGCACACATGATTAGTGAGAGGAGAAATAGGACCATCAACAGGGAACTGGATGGTTTTGGTACCTGAACTGAGCAAGAGCCCGTGCTAGCTGTAAAAGATCAATATGTCTCGCAGTCAGCCGATGAAAACGGGATGAGCCTCTCACACACGTGCACGCATGAAGCTAACACGTTAAAGCAACAATTCCCAATTCCCATTCAAATTGGGAATCTCAGATGTTCATGAGAACTCAGGACCAGGACTCTTTTGGCTTGCCGATTTGCACTGTCTGTGTGGTAAGAGTCCATGGAAGGAAGACTTTATTAATTACTTAGAGAAAAGAATTTTTTAATAAAATGCACAGACTGAATATGCAGCCTTCATTAATTTAAGACAAATGGACTAAATTTCAGTTGCAAAGCACTGCTGTAAACTTTATGATGAAACAAACATTTTTAAAGCATACTTATTTGCTGAAGCACTATGTAGTTTGAAGAGATTATATTGTACTTCATTTACTAACAGTACACTATTTCATCACCAGTAACACAACATAAACTTTACCTACTGCAACAAAGGTTTCTAAAAACCTTTTCAGCAGTATCTTACAGAGTTCACAGAATGGATCCCTGATTTCTTTCCTCTTGTCTGGTGACACCTCAACAAACTCTGTAGTTCTTGCTAAATACGAAGCAGTACTTAAGTTAGCAAAGCAACTGAACTATCAGCAGTTCTTCATACAAAGCAGAGAAAATACTTCTAGAGGCAACAAAAAGTATATTATTTCTCTATAGGCTGCAGGAGTGGCCCATCACCTTCAGAGCAAGATAAGAAGTTCTCATCTCTACTGGAGGAGAAGGCAAAAAAAGTCTGTTGTGAAGAAAGGGAAAAACAACCCTTTCAAAGGTGAATTTGTGCAAGCCTAGATCCCTCCTTTTCATAGGTTTTTTTAGCTGAGGGACCTTGTTCATTGGTGACCATTTTCAAGTTACCTTGTGGTCAGAATTCCAGTACTTTTGCTTCACCTTAGGAAAGACATCAGCATTTTAAGATAACGCTTTTCTCCCAAAGAGTCCAGTTTTATTTTTTCAAAATATAGATTTCTATGAAGTTAATTAATTTTTGCTGAGTGACAAATCAAGAACTTTTAACAGTTCATTATACTTATTCATACAAATCAATACATTAGTCTAAAATAAAATACAAGAAGTTTAATATTTGCACCTAACATCTATCACTTACGCACAGTTACATTTTCTCCAATAATTCATACACTTGAAGTAATGTAAAACTCTTTATGCTTTACAAAATCATATTAGAAACTCATTTCAACTTTTAAGAGCAGCAAGTAAGGCCATAGGCTGCTTTGTTCAATGGTTCTGATTTCTATTAACCTCCAAAGAACCAGGATCAGTGATTTCCAGTTTTACAGTGATGCAGGATGAAGCAATATTAAACTTGCTAAGTGCTGAATGAGCAAGTCCCAAAAAGCTGCAAGTACCAGGCACTTGGGGTCAAAAATCATGCTTTGATTTTGCTGTTTATATTTACATGTTATCAACAATACATTTGACTTTACAGAGTGGCTTGGAAGCACTATTTTCTTTCCAAAGGAAGATCAGTTTCTTCAGATTTCTATTGGAGGTTTGAAGTCAGGGCAATTACTTCCATTTTTGGGAACACATACTGTCAAAGGAGAAGACTCACATCCAGTACAAGCTTCACAGTCCCTTTTCACTTCCCAAAAGAAGTGCCAGCTGACAATGCCAGTGTCATAGCCATACCGTTTAAGTAATATTCGTTATTTTGTACTAATTGCTGTTCCTACCATGCCACACTGTGTACCAAAATAATTTTTCCCACCTTGCTCTGCTCTCTTTTCTACAGCATTTACAACTAATATCCAATAAACTGGAAATTCTGCCATGTTTAATTAACTTGCTTAACAGATTTTAGCAATACAATTCATAAGTATTATTTGTATCCCTCTAACAATAGATTTGACACGGTAAAAAAAGATTAAGGGTAGGCTCACATTGCAACAGAAGCTGAAGATAGCCAAGACAGTTTTAAGCAAGTTTACTTACATCCCAGAAAGTCTAGTCACAGCAAGTTCAGAGCCTTGATAATTTTTTTGACCTTTTCTCTGAGTTTGACAGTCTTCCCGAATTCAGCCCCAGCAGGTAACACTAGCCCAAATAGTGTACATTTACTGCAGCCTCTAGTCAATGTACCTTGAAAAAAACCTCTATAGTCTAAGTAGTTTGAGCAAAGGTAAGATCAGACTTACAGGTCTGGGTCTCTCTCAGGAGAGTAAGCTTGTTTTAATTCTCATGAAGTCACCAGAGAAGGTGTCAAATTTTAACCTGGAATTTAGATGAGGAGAGAGTTCGGTCTTTGCCAGAAACATGTCCCAGCATCTTATCTTTGGTCAAAAATGGGTATGAACTGAAGAGCAGCATATCTGATGCTGTCCCAAAAGACTTTGCTTCTCTGAAATTTCCATTGACAAGGACTTTTCCCATCTTGATAGGATCTACTGTCAGTTTCCCAGGGAAAGGGACCTATATATAAATCATCTTCAAAAACTTCTCTACGATGGACTGTTGGTCCTCTGAAGTTCTCACTCTATGTCCTAAACATGACCAACACATGCTTACGGCATGGTTAGCCCGATTTTGTCCCAAATTTTAATCCAGAATATGCTAAACAACAAAGTTTTTGCAAACAAGACTTACTACCCAACTGTTTACTAACTAGCAGTTGACTAGCACAATGTCTATGTAGTTGGCAAGCAAACAAAACCCAAATAAACCTATGTCCAGAAGGAAGACCATACATTATTCCTTGAAACAAGAGCCACATTCTTATTTCTGAGAAAATTTTTATTTCCCTATTGCAGGAAAATTAACATGCATACATAAAGAGAAAAAAAACATTCAGTAGTCATGTATGACTGTAAGGAAATTAAACACCTTATCCTGGTAGATGAAGAAATTTTGCCTATTTTCCATATAGTAAATAAGAAAGACTTAGAACAGTGGCTTCCAAACAGGCAACAACTCAATCTTGGCCTATTTAACCCAATCCAACACAATAATATTGCAGGGTAACAAGGCCTATATGGATTCATTCTGATTTCATATACCAATTTATATCTTTTGACTGCTAACCAGAATGATTTTGACACTGTTAGCTTCGTTTCTTTGGATGGATATATTCTGTATTTTGCTTAATATAGAACAAGCTTATCCCTCAGCCCTCTGAAAAGACAATCCACTTTTATAACAGCTGTCAGACATCTAGAGGGTACAGAACTGCAACTTGATTCTGTTTCACAGTTAAAAACAGTTATGTATATTAAAATTTTCCAGTTTGACACAAATGGCAGATTTTTTCCCCCTTTTAAATCAAAAGGCCTATGCTTGAGTGGGTCACTAATCACATTTTTGCTTAATTGCTCCATTGCATGTATCCAGTTACTGATTTACTTAATGTATATATATACATATATACACATATGGATTTTCTATTACCCACTGCCTAATTATGCTTTCAGAAGAAAAAAAAATTGCAGCAACATAATGTGTAACACAGATAATAGCAATACTCAAATGAAAGTTACTCAGCCAAGGTACCGATAGTAAAGACACGGCACAGACCAATGAGACTTTGGAAACAAACCTACACAATCAGCCAGGAACGACTGGGGTGGGATGGGAGTGGGAGGAAAAAAGAGAAAAAGAAAACTAAAACTCAGTTTAAAAATGCATTTACTACAGTTAAAATGTGAATAACGAATTAAAAAAGAAAACAACAAAGGCTTTGGGGTTTACTGTTTTTCAAATGCCCACATATCCCTCCTCTCTCCTAATTGTACATCTGTGCTATTTTTTTAAAAACTGCTACCTCCCCAGTCTAAGACTCTGCTCTGCACATATCTGTCAAGGATGACAATGAATATGAAAATGTGTTTGGAAGCTGTCTCTTTGAACAGGAAACAATACATGCATACCTGGGCTGTAAGGCTTATTGATACACCAAGATGAAATTTGTGAAACTGCTGATGGAACAAATACTCTAATAATGATGCAACCAGCAATAGAAGAAAACAGCAGAAGAGGTAAACCAATTATACAATGTGCAATGCTATTAAATATTCCGTTATCCATTTTCCTAAGGTGATCTAAAAAAACAGACCTCACTGAAATCAGAATGGGGTGTTTTCTCAATACACTGTTCCCTCTGTTCAGTTTACTATGACCAACCATATAGTACCATATCATTGTTAGTAATGTTACCTTTACAGAAAGAGCTTAGCACATTTTAGAACCAAGTCCTTTAAGGTGATCTGCAGAATGCTTCTCAATTAGAACTTTAAGCAAAAGTTCGCAGGAATAGTCTTCCACAAGTAATTTCAAATTAATGATTGAAGAATCAAGAAATTCAAAAGACTAACATACAGGTGTCCCACTTTCTCTTTTAAACTGGTCTCTCTAAATTACAAACTATATTTCTGTCTGATTGCTACAACAATATCTACAACATGCAAACAGAACGTAACACTCCATGCCACACTGCGAGCTGGAAGCCAATCCTGTACAAAAATTAAAAATATGTATTTTAGACAGAGCAGGAAGAGAACAGGAAGGCAGAACCTGAAGTCTGAATAACTGTATTAAATACTTAGTACAGCTGTTCCACATTATTTCACAGTAAGATTAGCAATTGGTGTCTGTACACTGATTCACTAGAGCTCATATATATTGAGAAATATTTTACTTTCACGAAGACCAAAAAAGTGATTATTACAATGATTCCATTTTGAGTATGTCATTCTTAGAGAAGGGTCAAGAGCTATACACAGTCCCAATATCTGTCCTAGTAAAAGTCTCTGGACAAGTACAACTCTGGACAAGTACAACTTGTCCAGAAACATCTCAAAGTTGTTTTTATTCACAACTGATTATCAAGCAGCTAATGATTAAGAGGATGGTTTCAGAGTTTCTATACATACATATGCTCCCTGACAAACTGGTAGTTGTTACTGGAACTCCAACTCTAGTGCTGAACTAGTCTGAAAAAACTCATACATGCAATGCTTCTGCTAATGAGGCCAAAGAGGAGGGAAGGAGAGAAAAAAAGACACAACCATAAATCAGTGATAGATTAGGTCTTTTTTTGTATTTTAAAAATGAATTAGTATTTTATTTGATCTTTTATAAAGTACCAAAATACCGGTATGACATAATACATTATGCATTTCCTCAAAAACTTAAAAGGTATCCTGAAAACACGGCTTAGTTCCCAGTGAGAAATGATCACTTCCTAACTAGCTATCTGCTGAACTAGTGTGCAGGTGGAGCAAGATAAATGGCAGAGGTTTCAACTGCAAAGCTTTAGTTTAGGCGACTACAGTGCAAAACTACACCTTACAAAGCTTTTAATCTGCATACTCCTTCAACAATTAAACACACATTATCTTTTCAGCAGTATTATTTACAGTAAAAGCAATAGGAGGTAACATTGAACTTACTGAAAGTACCCTTACGAGTTCAGCCTGAAAGCTCTCTAGGGAAGAAGTCTGCTTTGTCACTCATTACAGATCTTACCCATTACATCGTAAGTATGTGAAAACTGTCCTGTCCTTGAACTGCACAGATTCATGTTTTCTATATGTAAGGACAAAATGAATTTAAACATACTTATTCTCATTTCTGGGGGTCAATTTCTCACTCTTCTCTGTATGCAATTTGCCGTTTTTTAATTTTTTTTTTTCTTTTGTCATTGTAGGACATTCAAGCTAGTCAGAAGGGATACTACAAATGTATTTCTTTAACATTAAATCGTTTATTCTAATAACGTTAGAATACTGCAGGTAATTATGAGCTGCTGAGCAGTCAACGTGTATTCACTTAAATCTGTGTCATAAATATATGACAAAGGCATCCTGTGTTCTGTATTTTCTTTTTAGGAGTGACAAATTTAATAAGCTGAAAATGATGAAGCTGTAACTTCCTGAGGGATCAAAGCCCCATGGCTTTTATATACATTCACAAAACCTCATGTTTTGAAAGCCTGCTGTATCTGAGACTCAAGTGAAAATATCTTTTATTGCAGTATGTCCGAGAAGCAAGTTCCTTCAGTGGACAGAGGATTAAAAACCATCTGCTAAATGCCCATTGTCATTCTAGTCCCCGAGCTCTCTTCATCTGGCAGCAGAAGGCAGGGAGCTGGCAGAAGTGCTCACCAGGCCACTTTCCACCATTTCCAGCAGTCCTGGCTAACTGGAGAGGTCCCAGTTGAAGCTGACTGGGGGGTTAGCAAATGTGACGCCCACCTACAAGAAGTGCTAAAAGGAGGATCTGGGGAACCACAGGCTTGTCAGTCTGACCTTGGTGCCAGGACAGGTTATGGAACAGATCATCCTGAGTGTCATTACGCAGCACACGCAGGACAACCAGGCGATCAGGCCCAGCCAGCACGGGTTCATGAAATTCAGATCCTGTTTGACAAACCCGACCTCCTTCTATGACAAGGTGACCCGCTTAGTGGATGAGGGAAAGGGTCTGGCTGTTGTTTACGTGGACTTTAGTAAAGCTTTTGACACCGTTTCCTACAGCATTCTCCTGGAGAAACTGGATGCTCATGGCTTAGACAGCTAAAAAATTGGCTGAATGGCTGTGCCCAAAGAGCAGTGGTGAATGGAGTTAAATCAGTTGGTGGCCAGTCACAAGTGGTGTTCCCCAGGGCTCGCTACTGGGCCCAATTCTGTTTAATATCTTCATCAATGACCTGGACGAGGGGATCAAGTGCACTGTCAGTGAATTTGCAGATGACACCCACTTAGGTGGGAGTGTGGATCTGCTTGAGGGTAGGAAGGCGCTACAGAGGGATCTGGACA
>RSEF01000001.1:172660713-172679066 GCA_003993805.1 Himantopus leucocephalus | reverse complement strand
TTTGAGACATTCCTCAGTGAGGCTCAGAGGGTCCTACCATTTGCTTCAGGGAATTTACAAGTCGTTTCTTACAATACTCTAGGCCTCAGGTAATGCTCAATGCTTGTATTTACACAAGTGAATAAAGATCCCATTTTCTATAACATAGCGTACGTACAGACAATTAAGTTTAAGTATCCTGATCTCAGGCTGAATCTCAGCCTTGTGACAAATGAGTTATGTTTCAAGCCGAGTCTGATCCCTAAAAGAGGTGGGATTACACATATACAGTGGAGTAGTCAGTACTGAGAATGGATGAACAGGCATATTCTGGAGTTCAAACACAGGACTGATTGCAGAGCCTGTAATGCTAATAGTTTCTTGCGGCCCATACAGAGCTGGAAAAATCTGCACCTTGGATTTTACATTTTATTAGCAAATCAACAAACGGTATTGTTAAAAATAATCAATAGATCACTCAGAGAAATACTTATTATCCAGTAATTTACTGTCATTTATTCAGCAGAAACAAGCTATAAAAATACTGTTAAGAAGTTTTTAATAAAAAAAAAGAAAATTGAAACATTGGTGGTCAAGTAAGACTTCAGGTTCTAATTATGACAAATTTTGTGAGAATCTAGTGGGAATAGAATTGTCTCAGAAAAGCCCAATTTTCCTAAATAGTAAACATCATTTATTTATGCTGATTTCAAACAAGGTTGTTTAATGTCTCATTTCTCTGTCTACTGAGAGCATGATTCTACTTTCTTTAAGAGGATATGTTACTCTTGAATAAGATTGTCTTGCCATTATTTTTGAACTGAATGTAATATAAATTTAAGGATTGAAAGCTATATCTATATTTAACAGACGTTATTGTATTTATTTTAATAAATTCATTTTTATCCATGTAGTAAACATACATCTGGAACTTAAATTCATGGGGTTATTTTTTTCCATAATGCAGAACAACTCTGTTGGGTTTTGATGACGCAGTTTTTACATGAAAGTAGAGAGCTAAACACCATATTACATTTGATTACAAGAATTTGTAATGAAGAAAAATTTGTATTTGGATGTGGGAAAATATGCCAAGACCAATGTGACTATGTAGCTTGTATAAACAGAACGATTTACTATACCACTCTATGTGTTCACAGAAAAGTTGTGAATGCCCCATCTCTGGAAGTGTTCAAGGCCAGGTTGGATGGGGCTTTGAGCTACCTGGTCTAGCGGAAGGTGTCCCTGCCCATGGCAGGGAGGTTGGAACTAGATGATCTTTAAGGTCCCGTCCAACTCTAACCATCCTATGATTCTATGAAAAGCTTTCATTTCTAAATATAAAATGCTGAACACATAATTTATAATGAGTTTGCATTGTAAGGAGTTATAATTAATTCCTGTATATTTTATCTCTGAAAATATGCATATCATGGCTTATGGAAATTACTATGCAATAGATGATTACTAAATCAAATATTCTTTACAAGACTTTTTCATTTCAAAATACCAGCCTTTTACTGTAAATTGCAACCTTGTTGAGGAACCCACCAATTTTTCAAAAATTCAATTAAAAGTGTTTCTATTAATAAAAAAAAAATGTTTTATTATTTATGGAAAGAAATAGTTTTAATTTTATTTGACTTTGTATTTAGAATTGGAAAACTGAATTTCACATTAATTCTTATAAATTAAATGGAGTAAAATGGAACGAAGCATATAATGGCCTTACTTTCCTTTTATTATCTATAGCATCCTGATTTTCAAGTGGCTGCTTTGACTTTTTTTTTTCAAGGATGATAAGGGTGATATTTTGGGCAGAAGGTATTTTTATGCATATAGAAATTGTATTGATAGAAGTATCACTGAATATGCTTGAAAAAAGTGTATTTTTTATAAGCAGGATAATGCAAAAGGTTTGCAAAGCAAAGGTCTGTAGCAGAATGTGGGGCCCTAAGGTTTAGGAATATAATTGAAAATAACCAAGTTCAGGGAGATCATTCAAATACAATAGGAATGTAAAGAAAACCTGAGGGGAGTGGGTTGAAAACGGATCACCTAGGCAGGAAGCGACTGTTGTGCTCTATGACCATATTTCTTTCCCATGTGGTCAGAAATTCAGAAGGAGTTCCACAGGCTGCTCACGTGATATCTCATGTAATGAATAGGTCAGTGAAGGACAGAAGAAGCCTTTACAATTCTGCACCTCATTGTAGTCAATGCACCATCAAAGACTCCTGATGAAAGATGGAAACTTTCAATTGTTCTCTAAAGACTGAAAAAGGTCTCTGCAGGCATTGGAAATGAATAGAACTGGGGGAAATTATAAATCTGCTAAAGAGAAGATTGCAAACTCAAAAGTCCTGGCTAAGGAGCAGTTCAAAATACGATCTGACCCTGCAGGATATAAATATTCTCTTTTTTGTTACATTTCCTACCTAGCTAATTATGTATTACCTTGCAGTTTGACATGGCAGAAGGAAAAATCTATTGTGATTTTCTAAAATGCATATGAAGAGAATATGAACATGAAGCAGGGAGGCTGTATCCTTCTTTATATAATCTAGTGATATTGTGTTCATTTTTCAATACCCAGACATCAAAAAGATATGACCAGTGTACAGAGAATTCAATTTAGTTTTGACTAATTGGATGTGATAACAAACTTCTGTATTGAAAGATAAAAGAGATTTTCTTCAATGTATTGCAAGGAATATAAAGGGGATGAAAGTAAGAAATGAAATATATTCCTATTGAAAGAGATATCCTGTTATAATTTATAACAAAATGGAGGAATTTCATCAAGTAAGATGCTGATAACTAGGGTCAAAATGGTTGAAGAAACTATACAAAAAGAGTGTTTTTGCATTTAGTGGGAAATATGCTAAATGTTATGATAGGCCTAACCTGTTACTTTTTTTTCATTCAGTTTTTCTTTTTAAACATAATTTTGTGTTTTGTCGTTATAAGATAATTTATTTCAATTTAGGTAAATCCAGAAAAATTCTTTCAAATGGCAATTATCAAGACCGACATGGTATAATTCATTATGATCTTGGCTGTAAAACAGGTGGCCATTGGGATTTCTGCTGGAGTACTGAATACAGAATAAAAGATGAGACAAAAACCAAAACCTGCATAACCAATAGAGCATGGTTTCTTTTAAACACACAGAATTTCTTCTGAGTATCTAAAGGGAAAGCATATGATAAATGTCATTAGGGTAAAGATATACTGAAGAGTTGCTTTGCAAATGAGGTATTTTAAGATACAGATACTACCTTTAGTTTTGGCAATGTTCCAAATGGTTGTTTCAGCTCCTAAAGATTTTATTGCCAGTTGGATTCATTTTGTTAATCTTTCAAGAACTGGAAACGAAAAGCAGATGAATCCATGATGTACCCAATTATCTACTGCCTTAAATAGCTCTATTAGTTGAAATAATAGCAAGAATACTTGATGGCTGTTCTCTTGAAGCTGTTGCTTTATGAGGAAAAGGTGGCACGCTGGGACAACTTGTCTTTCCCAAATGACTCTCCCTAACTTTAATGTGGGGCTAGAGGAGTATTCAGTTGCTATGGCTTTTGCATAGTAAAGGGGATAACATCATCTTTTTGAATTATACTGGATGACACTATGGTAATTGGAAATTTTTTTTTAATATTTTTAGATAAAGTCTTTGAACTTCTGTACCATTCGTAAAAATTCATTCTGCCATGTTTCACATGTGAAATTCAACTACAGATAATGTTGACTCTCTCTTGTTGGCAACTTCTATGACTTTACAGGGACAAAACCAATGCCAAATTAGCCCCCATATAGTGTTCAGTACTAAACGGGCTACCAGACTGGAAATTATTATGGAAATTACCAAACAAGCGTTATGGAAACTGGAATTCTTAAAGGCTGGCACTCTTTTTCAAAAATATTTGTCAACTGATGAGCCTGCAAAATTCAGATTATCACCCTTATTCTGTAAAATGGCAAAATAACAGAAGGAGAAGCAGCTGGAAGAGGAGGAACAACAGCAGGAGGGATCATAAAGGCACCAGTTTGGGGGTGATTTACACCCTGCTTACTGGCTCCAACATGCTAGTAATTTCAGAGCCGGCTTGAAAGGAGAACATGAGCATGAGAAGAGCAATGGGAAGCATTAAGCCATGACCATATGTAGCAGTGTTTTGAACTGACAGGTGATACAGAAACATATTTTTATAATGATCCTCTTGGGCACCTATTCTTAGACATATCTTTTTGCAACATGCCTTAACTGTTCTTAGCTTGCATGGTAAGATTGGGATATATGCAAATGAAACCTTGCTGTAATTACAAGTCATAATTATTTGGGGCAAGGAAATCTCAACTATTCACGATGAATTTTGGAACGTGAGGAATCTGTATTTACTTTGTAGCCTATTGAGTTGGGAAATTGAGTTTTCCCTGCAGTAGGATGTGCTGTTCTTTTGGCTTAAAAAGAAAATAAGTGATTTGCAGGGTGGTGGGAATGCTTTTGCATGTGAAGGTACTTTTTCTAACCTAACTTCTGTTTTACCTTAGTTGTATTTAAACATATAACACATTACAAGATGAAGGTTGTAGACCTTTCTACCTTGATGGAGTATACTGAAATATAATGAAGACAAGTTTTCTCAGTCATTGTTTGCCTTTAGGGACATTGCCGCCTGGGAGAGCTGTGAGGATGTGTCTAAGTGGCTCTAGTGATGCTCACTTCTGCTTGGGTTTGTCATCCTCACAGAAGAAATTGCATTAAAAAGTACTGGCTTAGCTTCAAGGTCATCCAGTATATACAGGCTTTATATGAGCTTGGTCTCAGCGTCTGTAACACCTCTAAGGACCTTGTCTCTGAAGTTTATCTTTACTGCTCAGACCATAGAGTCAGTGTAACTGCAATGTCCAGGATCCTGAAAAGATCTATAGTGCCAGTCTGTATCTACTTGGGGATTTTAACAATGATTATGATAATAATAATATATAATAGATAATAGGTAATTGATAATATATAATAATAGATAACAGGTAATTTATAGAAGATAATTGGTAATCGATAATTGATAATTAATACTGGACAATGAGACAATTTTGTTGAAGAGGTAAAATTCACAGGCTATCAGGAAGAGTTGACAGGGCATACAAAGATGCTAAAAAGTGGGTAGATCCCATCTGGCCATGTAATGCCACCACTTCATCAGCCCACAGGAGACCTATACTGTAAATAACCAATTGTGCTGTATTTCAGCCTAAAATATCTCTAATGTCTGGGTCTGAGGTAAGAAAGCACCTTATGACTACCCTCTTCGTTTTTGTAATCCTCATTCCTGTCTTAAAGAAGAAATCTGGTGTATTATTGTATATCCTATGTTCTGGACTCTAACAGAAGAATTTCTTCTTTTTTTTTTTTTTTTCTTTTTTTTAATGAAAGATACTGTCTGCTCCTTTTGCACTACTTTCCACCCTGTTTAAAGTTCACCCCGATGTCTGCCCAAAACCACACACTCAGAGCAGCCATGGGGGCACTCCATGATAATGCAGATGTTTGAGCTTCTCAAATACTGCTGGTCCTTGAGTGCTCTGCAGTGTGACTAAGAAAATGTCAGCTATACTTATGGATTAGGCTGTCTCACACAGCCTTCCACTTCTGGAGTATGTAAGGTGCTAAGTGGGGGGCTGCTAGGAGGAGGAGGAGCAAAATGATGAGAAGATGAAAGATGGGAAGACTGTTTGGATTCTGTGTATGGTCCAAGGACGGGACCCCATGTATGGTGGAGAAGGCATGTCAGGTGTTAGAGAGAAAAATCCTATAGCAACCAGTCAGCTTAGCTAATTCGAAACGGTTCACAGAATATTTGTTCACATGGCCTGAAGTCAAATAATTTTCTGGCACACAGCAAAAGGATAGGATTTAATGGACCTTTAGATAACAGGCAAATATAATTTAATTATTACAAACATAAAGAAAAGAAAGAAGGGTGAAAAGCAAAAATACTCAAACAAAATGTTTTTTTTTTTTCTAGCCTGAAATATTTATCTGAAAGTAATAAAGAAGAAAATAATCAAATTAGGCTTGAAAAGTATAGGAGTATCTGCCTTTGCAGCCAGTGCTTCTGGCAAGGGATGCAGAGGCAGCAGGTGAGAAATGAACCAGATTCACTCACCAGTAGATCCATGCTTGGACACTAGCAATTTCTTCTGTCTGCTGTATGGCTTTAGAGGTAGAGGTGGAGTATGAAATATCTGGAGCAGCCTGGTAGACATACATATAAAAAATAAAATTAGAAAAAAAAAGAAACAGTCACTGTCAAGTGTTTTTCCAGACACTAAAGAAGGAGCTTACAAAGTCTTTTATCTAGACTGGGCTGAGTGAGGAATCATTCTTATATTCTGGTTTTCTTGTCCTCTCACTAACTTGTAGAATCATAGAATTGTTTTGGTTGGAAGACACCTTTAAGATCATCAGGTCCAGCTATCAACCAACTTCCAAGTTAGCACTAAACCATATCCCTCAGGACTACGTCTACATGTCTTATAATACCTCCACGGATAGTGACTCTACCACTTCCCTGGGCAGCCTGTTCCAATGCTTAACAACCCTTTCTGTGAAGAAATTTTTCCTAATACCCAATCTAAACCTCCCCTGGTGGAACTTGTGGCCATTTCCTCTTGTCCTATCGCCTGTTATTAGGGAGAAGAGAATGACCCCCACCTCTCTATGTCCTCCTTTCAGGTACTTGTGGAGAGTGACAAGGTGTCCCCTCAGCCTCCTTTTCTCCAGGCTGAACAACCCCAGTTCCCTCAGCTACTCCTCATAAGACTTGTGCTGCAGACCCTCACCAGCTTCATTGCCCTTCTTTGGAATGACTAACTCCAGAATCTCACTTGTTCTCCAGACCTCTCACCAGCTTGGTTGTCCTTCTCTGGACATGCTCCAGCACCTCAATGTCTTTCTTGGAGTGAGGGGCCCAAAACTGAACACAGTATTTGAGGTGGGGCCCCACCAGTGCTGAATACAGGGGGACAATCACTTCCCTCGTCCTGCTGGACACACTATTTCTGATAGAAGCCAGGATGCCATTGGCCTTCCTAGCCACCTGGGCACACTGCTGGCTCATATTCAGCTGTCAACCAACACCCCCAGGTCCTTTTCTGCCTGGCAGACTTCCAGGCACTCTTCCCCAAGCCTGTAGTGTTGCATGGGGTTGTTGTGACCCAAGTGCAGGACCCGGCATTTGGCCTTATTCAAGCTCATACATATTGGCCTTGGCCCATCGGTCCAGCCTGTCCAGATCCCTCTGTAGAGCCGTCCTACCCTCAGGCAGATCAACATTCCCACCCAACTTGGTGTCGTCTACAAACATACTGAGGGTGCACTCAATCCCCTCATCCAGATGATTGATAAAGATATTAAACAGAACTGACCCCAGGACTGAGCCCTGGGGAGCACTGCTCATGACTGGCCACCAACTGGATTTAACTCCATTCATCACCACTCCCTGGGCACAGCCATCCAGCCAGTGTTTTACCCAGTGAAGCGTATACCCATCCAAGCCATGAGCAGCCAGTTTCTCCAGGAGAATGCTGTAGGAAATGGTGTCAAAACTTTACTAAAGTCTAGGTAGACAACATCCATAGCCTTTCCCTCATCAACTAAGCAGGTCACCTTGTCATAGAAGGAGATGAGGTTAGTCAGGCAGGACCTGCCTTTCATGAAGCCATGCTGACTGTGCCTGATCACCTGGTTGTCCTGCATTTGCCATGTAATGACACTCAGGATGATCTGCTCCATAACATTCCTCGGCACCAAGGTCAGACTGACAGGCCTGTAGTTCCTTGGATCCTCCTTCTGGCCCTTCTTGTGGATGGGCATCACATTTGCTAACTTCCAATCAACTGGGACCTCCCTGGTTAACCAGGTCTGCTCATAAATGATGGAAAGTGACATAGTGAGCATTTTTGCCAGCTCCCTCAGTACCCTTGGGTGGCTCCCATCCGACCTCATATACTTGTCTGTGTCTAAGTGGTGTAGCAGGTCCCTCACCATTTCCCCTTGGATTATGGGGGCTTCATTCTGCTGTCCATCCCTGTCTTCCATCTCAGGGCGCTAGATATTCAGGGAACAACTGGTCTTACTGTTAAAGACTGAGGCAAAGAAGGCATTAAGTACCTCAACCTATTCCTCATCCTTGGTCACTATGATTTCGCCCCTGTCAAATAAGGGATGGAGATTCTCCTTAGTCCTCTTTTTGTTGTTAATGTATTTGTAGAAACATTCTTCACCAGCTGCAGAACAGAGCAGTTCCTGTGGATATAGATTGTGGGCATGGCACAAGTGATGGAGGAAGGTGAAGGAATATGCAGGTTTGACTGTGAAAATTAGACAGGATTAAGGCCAAACTGAATAAGAACTCCTGATGGATAATAGATGTATTCCATCCATGCAAAACTTGCTTTCTTGTTTGAAACCAAAACACATATAAAAGAAGAAAAATGTCAATTGTGGTGGTGTTGCTTTTCAGTTCTTCAGCTTTTTCAAGTTAGGAAATGAGGAGTCCTGAATGCCTCAGCACTGTACGGCACTTTATCAAACAGATAACCAATCTTAAATCTAGGGTTGCTTCTTTACCTGTTTAACTGCTTTATACAAATATTCTGTGCATGTCTTCCTTGAGTGTCATGTGCAGCTTCCCCAGGTGTAAAAGGGCCTGTCTTGCAAAAATGTGAAAAGGGCAGATGGGTTATTTGCAAACCACTGACTGACTAACTTAGGGGTGACTTTTCTGTGCCCAAGTGAAACATTCAGTTTCATTGTATCCTTTCTAGTGATGTTCGTACTTTATAATCAGTTTTATTACATTCTTTATTATATATGCTACTTTGAATGTAACATTATTAAAACAAGTTTTAACCAATGAAAAGAGACTCCTTCCTTCAATAGGTTTTATTTTATCTTCAGTGGTGAAAGAGTACATGAAAGAGAAAAAGAGATAAATCACATCCTTAGATTTACCAGACCAGTCTTGGTGTTTCACCTTGCTGTAGTGCTGGGGACTTGCATTGCACCCATTAGTTATAGCTAAGATCCAAGACCAAGCATGTGCTTGAAAATTCATGATCTTCTCATTTAGTCTTAATTTGAAATAAGGTTGTTGGATGATACTTAAGATACTGTATCCTATTTTTTTTTACAATCAGTTTAATGTTTCTACCTTTGATCTTTAACTTTTTTCTGTACCAAGCAGTACATTTTATGACTCAAAAATAATTAAATTTGTAGTAAATTTAAATGGAAAAAATATATATTATTTGGGTATACTTAAATAAAATACTTTGTTTTGGCTCAACAGGAGTGAGTGTACCATGTAGAACTTTGTTCCATTGTTTGGAACTGTGGATGTTGCATTCACAGTGTGTCCCATGAGTCACAATAAGCGACAATACAGCTCAGACATAATCTGCTTTTTTCACAGCAACAACTGATAGAGAAGGCTATTTGTGCTTGAGAATTTAACTGAGATATGTCTCTGAGCAATAAGAGTGGATTTTTTTTTCTCCCTTGCTGACCTGAAGTTAATTACTTGCATAGCAACATGCATGAATTGACTGTGACAGCCAATAATGTCCTCAACAGTTAATGAATGAACAGAAGAGTTTAGCTGGGTATGTTTTTAAAGGGTCTTACGTGGCCTTTAAGTGCCTTTTTACAAAATACATTTTTCCTTGATATATTAATTTTCTCTTTTGTCTTTATAATGTCTGCCCTCTTCAGCCTACAGTATTTTATGGATTTCTTACATTAAATATTTTATGGATTTTTTACATTAAATATTTTATGTTATATCAGTTTTATAATTTTCTGAAATACACTTCAAATGGTCAGTATTTAGCTGATCCATGTTGGAGTGAAACGCATTAAGACATCCAAAGGCCTGTACTGTAGAGAGCTGTTTCTAGGTCATAATGTTTTATTGTGTACAATCACAAAATGTGGTGTGGTTGGCAAACCCTGCATTGGTTTTTGAAATTACTATGCTACCAGTATGTTCCAATCAATGAGAACCTCTGAGCCATGAACTTTTATTGATTTGTGTTCTCCTGGGTAACATGAATGGCCTTCCTCAAGTCTTCCGATTCCACTATCATAATTTTTTTTCTGAAACCACAGCTGAAAAGAATGACAGGTTTATTTATGCAGTCGCTTTGTTGACCAACTCTTCCAGAGCCTGAAACAAAAGTAAGTGCTACGATAGGACTAGAAATGCAATGATAACCATATTTTTGATTTTAAGACCATTTTAGGACACCTATGCAGTAGTGTCTGACTTCTGGAAATACGTAATATCACATTAAACCTGTTGAGCCTTTTTTGAAATGTTCAGTTTTTCATTCTTTGAATTTCAATGTAATCTGACAAAAATCTAGTCATCCTACTGCATTGCTTTATTTAAGATACTTGAACGGCAACTTCACAGCTCAATCCTAGTCAATAATGCCAAAGACCAAGGGAAGCATGGCTATCTAGCATGAGAATGAACAACTTACTGTTCTGATGCACAGGACTCAGTGAAGCTACCTTCCAAGATCCCATCTGCTAGACATACTTACAATACTGAAGTAGCAGCTCTGTAAGGAGTAAGATTTAACTAGAAATGCCATCTGGATTGTGTCTGAATCAGAACAATGGAATTCTCTTCAAATAAATATTTGGTTCGTGTGGAGCAGAAAAGCAGCTAATGAAACTGCTTATTTTTTCGTTGAGGAAGATCTGATAGCTACTAAAACTTAATTATTTTAGCTATTTTCAGTCCTGGAATCTGGCTGATAAGGAAATACTGGAAGAGCAATGGAGTGAATTAGCTTCCAGAGAGCTTGTGCTTCACAGGTCTGTCTGTGTGTATGCAACTCTGCTGCTTCAAGGATTCATGCTGAGTCATTTAAAAGAAAGCTGGAGATAGCTACACATATAAATAGATGTCTCCAGCAGGACTTGGTGAAGGTCACAGAAACGTTGTGACAGAGCAGGGAATTAAACTAGCTATTCCCTTAATTCCAGATCAGGTCTATAATCACGAACTGCCTTTGCTTCCAGGTTTCCAGTCAGTCCCTGCCTCTGCCAGAGATTTTCTGCATCACAAGTTGGTTAATAAATTTGGATCTGAGCCACAGAAGGATTTATGTGCACATGTAAGAAACTGTGATCATCAAAATACCTACCTTGGCACCAACAATCATCAGAAAAATTAACGAGGAACCAGAAGTTCTGCTTTTATGTATAGGCGAAATTATCTCAGGCAATTTCAAACTGAGCAGCTACGTGATTATCTCATGTCAAATCCAAACAGTGATGATTAGATTAGGTTTTCTTCTCACTAAATCCCCTACAGGTCCTATCTGAAAGCACGTTCTCAACACACCTATCAAACACTTTCTGGATGAGATCCACACCTAACATAACAGTGATAGCCAGTTTTATTTTTAAAAGAGGTGGTAACTGCCACTTGCTCAGTTAATGCTCTTAAGCAATTGTTCCATAGCTCAGCACTGTAATGAAATCCTATTTCTAGTTTGGGAATAAAACTTACAGTATTTTCTTCATTTACTGTTACAGCTTATAACTTCTTTAAGCAATATTCAGTCTTTCTTTATTTTTGCTTAATGCTCTACATAAGAGAACAAAGACCCAGTTTGCATTGAATTATTTAAGGTGCTCTAAATGGTTTGCTGAAACACATTATGACAGCAATTCTCAGTCTGAAAATTACTTTCTATAAGATGTATAAGGCAGCACGTATACATAAGCCTATATATATACATATCAAAAAATAGACGGTTAGATTCTGTGGCTCAACACTAACAAACCTGAAGGGAATATAATAAAAATATAACAAATTTTTAATTTTCTATAGCTGTAGATTGAAATAATGCCACAGATAATTATTTATTTCTGTAGCTTTTGGAGAAGAGTAGTTTAAAATTTTCTTCTTTGATGCCATGTTGTTTCAAGTCTTTTAACATTTTCTAGAACAAATTACAGGTGTTCTCATTTTTGTGTCTGTCTTTGGCTTTTGAGTTCTTATACAGACCAGCTTTCCTTCCATTACTATTAAAGTTTATATTTTAGATTTTATTTTAAAATCAATATTTAAAAAATAAAGTTGTCTTTTATTTTTACTTCTTTGGCAACCGTATTCATAAATCCTATACTAATTTGGGAGTTCAAAAGTTTTAATATCTATTTCTTCTTCTTTCAAACTTTTTTCAAGGGCTTATTTAAAAAAGAATTTTTCATTTATACATCTGTTTTCCTGCCTAATATTCACAGCCTGCCCACAGACCTAGTGCAATCTTTAGAAACTGTCGCAGTTTAACCCAGCAGGCAGCCAAACACCACACAGCTGCTGGCTTTCTGTCCTCCCCTCCCCTGCCCCCCCCTCAGTGGGATGGGGAAGACAATCAGGGAACAAAAGTAATATTTATGGGTTGAGATAAAAACAGTTTAATAGGACAGCAAAGGAAAATAATAACAATAATAATGACAAAAGACTATACAAACCAAGTGATGCACAATGCAATTGCTCACCAGCCGCTGATCGATGCCCAGACCATTCCTGAGCAGCAATCACTGATTCCTGCCCCCCAGCCAACCCCATTTATATACTGAGCATGACGTCTATGGTATGGAATATTCCTTTGGCCAGTTGGGGTCAGCTGTCCTGTCTATGCTCCCTCTCGGCTTCTATAGGAAGCTGAGAAAGTCCTTGACCGCTTATCAACAACTAAAACCAGTAGTGTTTTATCAACATTATTCTCATCCTACATCCAAAACAAAGCATTATAGATGCTAGTAAAAAAGTTAACTCTATCCCAGCTGAAATCAGGACAAAAACACGTGAATGCACTGAGCTAAGTTCCTTTAAACCTTGTGACTGATTCAGCCAACCAAGTAGAGTTCTGCTAGATCCACATTATATGAAAGTGCGTAGAAGTGGAGTGGCATGTATGTGAGGTAACATATGGTGTTGGTATGAACTACAGTGGTTGTACTGACAGTAGATAAAATTAAAAGTTCAGGCAATCAATTCATTCCTCTGTAAATTACATGATACCATGATGAATTTTTTCCCTGCATAATATATGGTTGCACTTTCTCCCTTCCCTTGAATCTTCCTTTTAGAATAAGTCATTCGGACAGCCAGAAGTGATTGCTGAAGTGCAACTCCTGTACTGACAGTAATGTCTGTCTTTTTTATCATAACATGAGTAACACTTGCATTTTCTTTGATGTGATTAATATATTTACGTATTCTAGCATGTGTAGATGGGCCACCATTTGCTCACAGAACTATCAGGAAAGCATCTATTACTTGGTAGGAGTAAGCCCCAGATGAGAAAAAGAGACTTTTTTCCTCACTTTTTTTTTTTTTTTTTTTTTTTNTTTTTAACTATTTACTAAAGGACAATCATCCACACAACATCATAAGCTCCCCAAAAATGCCAGTGTACCCGGTATATAGGGAGACACCCATTTGGAAGAATGCTGCTCAAAATGTGATTATGCCCTATTTTTTCCTAAATGACTGTACTGTATTGATCAAACCCAGCTCCATGTAGTTCCTGAAATCCTATTATGCACCATGTTAGGTGAAATCCAGTGACCTGAATCCTGAACATCTCATTTTGCCCTCATTCATCAATTCTTAATTAAAAGGCTTGCCTGTCTCCTAAACAAGGCGTCTATGTGTCCTCCTGCCTTCTATGTTCAGTGGTGCTAGAGTCCAACACTGTCTGACCAGGTTCTTTTAGATATTCCACACGAGGAGGGTTTAATATCAAATGCACTTATTTGAAGACATTTGGCATTACATGGGATTTTGATTTAACAAAGTGATACAGCAATATACTGAAAACACAACACAAGCATAACGTAGTGATTGCAATATACAGCTGAATCACAATACAAACATGATTCCCGTTACTGGTCCCTATATGCTCACCATCGTGACACTGGGTGTTCCCAGTGCCCCGCAAGGAGTATGTGAGTAAAAGCCAACTCAAGCCTGTTTCTCTCTTCAAAGTTCCTTTCATTAATTGTCCAGTTTTTATACTTTTGGGTTGATCCATGTATACATTTCCCCCTCATCCCACGCTGGTCTGGCTAGCTCAGGAAGACATTACTGTCTACTAATTATCTCAGGGAAGGATGTTTATATAACCTGCAGACCCACTGGTACATACATATATCTGCAACAAAGGTTACCCTCCAGTCTCCCATATGATGAGACAAGTTCAGTCTTCTCTGTGACAACTGCTGGTCATTCCTTACGTTATTCCCTGAGCTCATCTTTCTTGCCCATCTCCTCTGAGTCTTCTTCCATTGTACAGGTGTGTTGGTCATCACAAGTGGAGAGGTAGAGGCGCTTGTAAGAGCTGAATCAGATTTACATGGGATAATTTTCCCTTCAAAGTTGCCTCTTTCTCTTTACTGACTACAGAGGGACTCTCGGGCAACTGGGCATGTAGCATTAGCACTTTTAACCAATTACTTTGTAAGGCGGAATTAACCCAGTCTTATGTACCTCCAAATAATGACCTTCCACTGGAGAGCTGTCTAGTGGCTGATAATGCCATTTTTTTAAGCAGATCAAAAGTTTTTTTTTTTTTTCTCTATATTACAATCACTGTTTGACTGCTTTATTCTACACTTTGTTCTGTTAACAGTACATTACAGCAGACTAACCCAAGAAATTTTGTGTAAAATCCCACTTCGGGGATTTGATCCATTACCATATTTTTCGTTTGTTAGACATATGTGTCTGTTCTTCAATATAGATATGCATTCCCTGGGTATGTACATGTTCACTGTATGTGTGGGTATTGGACAATTTATATATAGGCTAGACGGTGAAAATATCATAAGATTATATCACAAGTTATCACAAGCTTCACTGCAAGAAGTTTGTGAGAAACAAAAGGAATTTTAATATCTCTCTGCATTTAAATAAATGCATATTTTATTTGGTACATTTCCTGGGATTATTTACTCAAATAGCAGTGAAAATCTTCTGGCATTTTTTTGCCTACTAAATATGAAGAAGTTGATTGGCATAAACTTACATAATTTTGCTCTAAACATAAGGAGCTCTATTCAACTGGATGTTGATAATATAAAATCACAAGTGTTATAATCAGTGGAAAAAGAACACAGCTGATTGTTTATTATGTTCTTTCATACCACATTTTCAAAAACTTTTGTATTTTGACTTTTTGACTTCATGCTTACATAAGGAAAAAAAAATCTTGTGCCATTTATTCTAACTACCCAAACATATACAGTGGCAAACCAACAGAGAGTAGGAAAATCGCCTCTTTGNGAATTAATATTGATGAATTTCATAACTGATTCTGATTAGGTTAGATAAAACTAAAAACTTTTGCTGCATTCATCTTTTATCAGTCACTAAAATTATTGTAAAATGCCACAGGTTTCTCACTTTAGAAATCAAGTCATGAGTTAACGTTATTTTGAGTGTCAAGTTGTTGTCTTCCATCAAAAAACAATGCACAGCAACAGACAAAACTTTCTCGAGTCCTGTTATTTATGCTTATATACAAAATCTTGTTTTCTCCTGTAACTTGACTTGATGAAATGGGTTGTCATGATGGTATAAACATAATTTCTAAAAACCATCTATGTCATATTTTATCTCCTGCAGATTTTTCATTTTCCAAATATTTATAAANATGGGTTGTCATGATGGTATAAACATAATTTCTAAAAACCACCTATGTCATATTTTATCTCCCGCAGATTTTTCATTTTCCAAATATTTATAAACCATATAAGTATGAAATCAGGGAATTACATTCTCCTTAGTTACACACGTCATTCAATTATATTTTTGTCAAATCTATAAAAAATATTGTGTAATCCAAGTACATTATTATTTTAATCTAAGTGGCTTCTAAAATGCCCGCTTGTGACATATTCCAGATATCAGGTCCACACATTCTAATTAATAAGCATTTTTATCTTTGTACCTCATATCCAGTTAACATAGTCTCTCTGTGGAAAAAAACAGCTGCATGTGTAATTCTTATATCGAGTAGACACTTTCCAGCTTCCTAGATCTTACCAGGACTTAATTTTTCCTTCTTGCATTTCTGTAAAGTTAGAAGTCTTATTATGTCCACAAACGTCTCTTGATAAACGCCATGTTTATTCAAACATTAGCCACAGATGTTTTCAGAGATTTTGCCTTGCAATGCCTGGCTGTGCCAAATGTGATCATTTTATGAAGTGCGGGGAATCTGGCTCATGGCAAGTCACAGCATATCTTCCTGGCCTTTTGCAGACACTCATTTTACTTGGGCTTACAGCTGGCTAAAGGCCAGCAAGCTTCAATCAGAAAGCTGTGCATCTTTGTTAGCACGGTGCCGTACTCTCATTAGGATTACCATATTAGCTTGAGCTCGCAACCCTCAGATCAGGGCTGGCTGGCATCCATCCATCTTGGAGCACACGCAAAAGAGGTATGCAAGGCCCAGAAGGTAATACTGAAAATTAGAGAAGTTCTCACGTGAAGGTTACACAGGTATTTGAAAACAAACAAACAAAGAAAACCAACACCAACACAACAATGTCAAGGGTTAAAATTATGTCTAATTTATGTCAAATTGTTATTTAAGTGCAATCTTTATTTAAATAAGTAAAAATCAACTATCAGGTTCGATACAGATGTTAGAAACTGCTGAATACGTTAAAGTTAGGATTAGTTTACTACTATGGTTAAACATGTCAAGTTTTCGCATTGTAGTTCAGGGATTTATAATATTGAGTTATTGTTTAGTAAGGTATGATGCTTGAGTGTGCTATTTGCAATACCCAAAATAACTAGAATGACCTGCATGTCACAGGTAGATATACCATGGGAGACCTGCACAGTTCTGGAGCAGCGGCTGTTGGCCAGATGTGATACCTGCCGGCATCTCAAATACCACTTGACTCCCGTGTTTAGACAATTCAAACAAGTCCCTAATCAATACAATTAGTGATGCTTACAAAGTGCTTCAGCTGATGAAACGAGGCGTGTTGATTTCTTGACTCCACTGAGGGTGTCACTAGATCTTCAGGGAGTGATTTTGTTCCTTAGCAATGATACTGGAGGCAGGCACAGGCTACCAGGTATGGCACAGGGCCTGTAAAGTACTTCTACGTATCTGGAGCAGCAGCTGGAAGACAGTCTTCATATCTAAATTTGAGTGTCTCAGTCAGGGGCTGACTTCCATCAAAATATTTTAAAACTTCATTTTAACGATTATATTAGTATACAATGCTTAGTTTCATAGAGATAATTTATATTATGGCTTGTGTTTTCAGTACAAATTCGTTGGTCCTAGTTCAAAAGGTTAATTAAATGGATTAAATTGAGGAGCATTTTGGATTAACTTGAATATCCTTTAATGAACTAATTTCTTTGATTCTCTGTCGTATGTCATGTCAGCTCAGCTTCAGGCAATTGAAATGTCTCTCGGGTAGGAGTTAGGTTCAGACATGTAAGCATGTACAACATAAGGCCTATTAAACTAAGGTGTCTTGTGCCTTTTTGACATCCTTCCAGTAGTCTGTTACCTATATTGATGAGATCTACATGGCTGTCATGCAGGGTTTGCTTGAGATAACTAAATATCTGAGCCTTGCACTGTTGGAGGCATTCTGGGTACCTGGCATCCATGTGCCATGCCAGAAGGGTGCAGGTCTCCTCTAGCACCTCTGTCAGATCTGAAACCTGGTCTGTCTATCTAAGGCATTCTAGGCTTTCAAGTTGGCATTATGCACTTTTGTGTAAGGCTTTGAATTGCATCCTAGATGTCTGCAGCCGAGCTAAGGCACCCTAGGATGACCATCTATACAGCTGAGAGAGTAAAATAATACTTCTAGACATGGTCGGTCTTCTAATTAAAGGAAAAGGAAATAGTTAAGTGAAACTACCTGAAAGCTTTTCAGAAAGAGTTTAGCTCTTTAGAAAATCAAATCCTAGCCCAGCATGCAGTCAAGATTATGACTGCAAGATCCATACTATTTGCAAGGTAAACCTGTACGTGCTAACTTTAGAGACTGTGAAGCTCTCAAAACTCTTCCATTCTTTCCTGGTTTTATTTCCCATAGATCTGTGGTGGGTTGGCCCTGGCTGGGTGCCAGCTGTCCACCAAAGCTTCTCTATCACTCCCCCTCCTCAGCTGGACAGGGGAGAGAAAAGATAATGGAAAGCTTGTGGGTCGAGATAAGGACAGGGGGACAACACTCACCAATTACCATCACGTTTGAAGATGTTAGATTTATAGGCATTTGTTAGTTAAACACA
>RSEF01000001.1:172646224-172659713 GCA_003993805.1 Himantopus leucocephalus | reverse complement strand
GCTGCAGGGGTTCAGCTTGCCTCACCATGGTCTTCACCTTGGGCTGCAGGGGAGTCTCAGCTCCAGTGCCTGGAGCAACTTCTCTCCCTCCTTCTTCACTGACCTTGGTGTCTGCATAGCTGTTTCTCTCACGTTATCAATTCCTCTCCTCTGGCTGCTGTGGTGCAGGGTTTTTTCCCCCTTTCTTAAATATGTTATCCCAGAGGCACTACCCAGAGCCCATCCCACCATCGCTGATGGCCTTGGCCTTGGCCAGCTATGGGTCTGTCTTGGAGCTCAGTATCACTGGCTCTATTGGACATGGGGGAAGCATCTAGAAGCTTCTCACAGAAGCCACCCTTGCAGCCTCCTCACTATCAAAACCTCGCCATTCAAACCCAATACAAGATCACAGTGTGGGCTACAATATAATAAAGTGACACAAGTGGCTGAAACCATTCCAGAAGCAATTTAAAATTAATGAACAACCACAGATTAGAGAAAGGCAAGCAAAAATGCTGAATCCATTGGGAAGAAGAGTTCATATTGGTAAGCACTTCTTCATCATAAGTTTCTCAAGTCAGTCCCTCAGTAATAAAACTTTTCAACATATGCTTGTCAGAGAAATACAGCCAGTCTGCCCTTGCTTTTCCATCAGTTTTTGTCTTTGCTTGCTCCTGTGGCAGATCTTCATCACAGACAAAACTTGCTATTGGTTTGGCCCTTGACAGGTTTGTGAAATATGTCTCCTGGTACTATTTATTGATCACAGTCTACGATTAATAGTTAAACAGAATGAAGCACAAACTAAAAAGGAAAAATTTTACATTCATTAAGCTGATGTCATCCTTAGCAGCAAACTGGCAAAGAAAACTAATATATAGTTAACATTATATGTATGATATGTTCCTGCAATTCAATATAGAACTTGACTTAGTTCAAACATATTTAGAAATTATATGAACAGATTTATATAAATTACATTAAAGATTGCAGTCAAGAAACATCGTTAAAATCTTGGGGTTTTTTTTATTTTTTTCTCAGGGCTTGATTATATTACAACCATATTAAAAAATTAAAAAAAAAGAAAAAAAAAAAAAGACAAAGTTCCCCCCAGAAGATAGAAGAAAGCAAGCTAGGACACCTCATTTACTTCGTAATAGATTCTGTTTCCATTTACAAAAATAAAGTAAAAACCAAATGAAAAAGTAAATTTAGTGTAACTGTACTTGAGAAGAAAATCTTGACCATACACCTAACTTTTATTGAAGGTCCAATTTTATCTGAATTTTGGTAAATAATTGAGGTAATTCATTTCCCCTTTTGTCTGGGGACAAAAAAAGTTTCAGATTTCTGTCATCTTATATGAATTTTAAAACTATAAAACCACTTTCCTCCAGAGAAAAAAAATTAAATATCATTCTCTTGGTGCACTAGCCAGTAGTTTCAATGTCTTTTTTTTTTCAATAACCTAGTGAAATCACAGGTAAATAGAGGAAAAACTAATTAGGTCACAGCTTGAGAACAGAAATTTGAGTTCAGTTCTTTGCATTATTCTGACTTCCTTTCAATCTCTTTCTTCAAAATTGTAATTTTTTTGATGTATGCTTCTTTCTTAAACTTTGCCAAAGTGAGTTAGGGTGTTCAAAGGCACTGATAGTACTCTCCCTGCCTACCTCTGCTGAGGGTTGGCAAAACTCTTGGAAACATTTAAAGCAGGAGTCTGAAACTACTACTCACCATCTGAACAGGGATTTTGATTTCATAAACTTGGGTGACATCTGTCAAAATTCACCCAAGACAAAAGAAATTTGGGGTCCCAGGGCAGGACATGTATGCACCTGTCTTGGTGGGCAACACACTTGTTTAATAATATCAGAGGGTGTTTAGGAAGTCCCTGTTGTATCTTCTGTTTTATAACATTTTTGCTCTATTTAGAAAATACTCCAACAAATAAATAAAAAAAGATGATATATCAGCGCCTCTTTATTTCAGTATTTGTCTAAGATGTCCAAAACAATGATACTACAAAAATAATCCTATTTGCAATTGAGATCTGCATTTTCCACTGTCTGCCTGCAGAGAGGCCTCTTTGAACAGACTCATTGAAAGATCAGGACCTTAAATTGAAAATTCCTTTGAATTAAGAGCGTAAGATTTGGTCTTGATTATGTCAGAAAACATAGATTGCATTAATACTGCTCTCTGTGAATGCTACCAGCTGAAAAAGTTATTCAGTACCATTTGGTGACTCACTCCTATTCTGAAAACGAACTAGCAAAATCAGTGACCTGAATAATGACTGTTTCTGAGCTGTGTCCTGAATACTTTGACCCAAGTGTTCTTCCTGTGACTTATTTACTGTGTTACTTCTACATTGGTTGAAAAGATATATCCTAATGAAAAATACATCCCAATACTCACTCAAAATTAAGTAGGAAGTGGCTAAAAAACTTGAAATAATAGACCATGTTACTGTAATAATTACAATAAAGGGCACATTAGAATTTTGCCTCACTGCCTTGCATCTAGACCTCAGCAGTTCAGATGAAATTTCTGCTTCCAAGTCTTGTTACAGTGTTTACAGCAAACTCATGGCAGTACCGGATTGCCAGCACCAAATCACAAATGCAGCTATCAGTCTACAGAGGCCATCAAATAGTAAGGAGTTACCACAAAAATAACTGGAGTACATTCCCACCCTTAAGTAAAAGATGTCTACGCGGCAAGCTTGAGTACTATCACAGTTCATCCTCATGGCTAATTTGTTAGCCCACTCTCTGACTTTATTTTGAACCACTCAATACTATACACAGCATACAACAAAGTTCACTCCAGGAACCACTCCTAAAAGATAGTAAGGCAGCAGGCCTAGCTGTGTCCACCCTACACACCCCTGTGGAACTACCTCATGAAGTGTTGCATCCTTAAATGCGTCCAGGTACCCTCATGGTACATCCATTGCATACCCTTGATTTCATGCAATAAAAATACCTCTCTGGCAGGTTGCCACTTAGTACTCACAGTGTTTCAGTCAGTCTTATTTTAAAAATCACACAAAATGGTAACAGACCACAGGACCTCTGTTGACCAAAAAGAGGCTCCAGGATCAAGTTCTGTGTAACGTGGACATAGCCAGTCTGTTCTAGAGAGAGTACATCCTTAGACTTGCGGCCACAAAAACCGCAGAGTGCCATTGGGCTTGTGGCCAGCAATGGGTCACAAATGTCTGTTATTTAACAGGATATGACAATGCAGTAAACTCCTCAAGGAATGAGAAGAAATGCCCTTTGGGTATAAGAAAAGGTGGAAAATCTTAAGTTCTTAGAAATTGTTCATGCAATGCCCAGGAAGAGAGTATCAGCAGTCTGCTAAAGAGCAATGCCAGTATGATTTTTAGTGAGGAGCAAAACCTAATCTGGAAAGTGAAAACATTTCATGAGCTTTCAGGGCTACAAATAGGAATTTTGGGGACAAAATGGGATTTGTCCTCAGCTACTACTAAGAACTAAGATAAAACAATACTGCCATCCTGAATTTTGGCTGTCTTTAGAGTGGTAAGCATTACCTTGCTATTCAGAAAAAAATGAGAATGTATCTCACAGAAAAATTTCAAGGCTGTGCCAGTGAGGCTGTGCAGTAAACACTCATATACTGAAAGAAGAGCAGGTGGCCTGAAATAAACAAAAAATATTTATTTCCAGATGCAGAACATACTCATGAGCAGGAATGAGGAGGACATGTTTTTAGAAAAGTAGAATTAGCCATATAGGACAAATAAGCAAAAGACTGAACAGAACTATAAGTTAAATTTCAGATCTCCATGAAGCATATTCAAAAGTATCAAAATTAAGTAATACCCAGCAGCTTTGGGGGACTTTTGGAGGAAGAAATGTAGAATTCAAAGGGATGTTTTTCTGAGGGACAAAAGTTTTCCTTATGAGGCAGTTTTGGAATCAGTCTTTCAGAGAATGAATCAGAAATGAGACTTCGTTATCTCATATTTGCATTCTGAAAAAATATGAATTCTGAAATTCTGAAAAATCTTCAATATTATGAAGTTTTCTAAAGATCTGTTAGCTACTCTGAAAGTTATTTGGTATATTTATTCACAGTGAGAACCTTAAATACAAGCAGAAAATACGCACTGTTAACTTATTTTCCTGAAAAAAGTATTTAGGGTCTTGAGACAGGGACCATATTACTAACACACAAATGTAGGTATTCTCCCAAAAGTATGAACCTGGCTTTTCTGAGAACAAGCCTGAGATTAAGGGATTCCAGGGATTCTGAAAATAAATATGAATTGAACATGATTTTTTTAAATTATTTTTTAATGAATTTATTCTAATTCCTTCTGTGTAGTTGCTCTCTGGTTAGATCCTCAGTATATTCACAGAGCAAACAGAATTATATATCAGTGATGCTTTTGGGTTCAGAGGGTTTTTTCATCTTTTATATACAGAACTTGTTGCCAGTCTTTACTACCACTAGGAAAACTGCTTTCAGGTTGGATGGATTGAATCAAACCTCATGTCTGCTCTGCTGGAGGGCTTAAGGTAGTGTTTGACAGCATGTAGGAGAGTTTAAGATAATTTAAGAGTTATGCTTAATACTGGGCTTCAAGTATTTGAGTGTCTGGTTGAATTCCAGCCGAAGAAGTTATTCTTAATTTGTTCATAGAGTCTGTCTGACTTAATGGCCAACATTGAAAGCATATTGGAGAGAGGGCACTATAATTTTCTGTTCTGTGCAACCTGTTCACCAAGACCTTAATGCATCTCTCTTACTTTTCATAATCTCACAGAATTAAAAACTAGCTGATATGCTAATATATGTTTGTTATTTGTAATAGGTAAGTATGAGCAAAAGCTCTCTGATGAGGTAGTTTTCTATAGGAGAAAGATGGCTTGTCAGAAATGAAACATTCATAGACTCTAATTTTTTTCCTTTATAATCTAGTCCATTGGAAAACCCGTTGCCCTGACCAGCTTTCTGCTCTCTTTTCTTATTTGTAGGGTTCTGGGTTGTTAGTATCTGTGTGGTTTGGCAGGCCATTTTTCTATGTTGCTGACAAAGAGGTAGTCAGTCTACTCTGTCAAGGATGCCACTCTGAAACAAATCATTCGGTTGTAGGTAGATCCTCTTCTCCTGGGACTTGCCTGGCAGTTAAGAAGAAAGCAAAGTTCCTAGGCTGCTTAGCATCTCATTCTATTATTTTTAGAAAAATATTTTCTGCTCAGATCCACTGAGCAGAATAAACTGTAAAGTGATCTACTTCGTGAACGGGCTGTTCTATTTTCCGACTGTCTTAATTAATAACAAAGTAGCCAAATAGCTGGTAGCAGGGCCAGAGTTTTCAGGAAAAAAATCTTTTGTTAATAACATAGAAAGCCTATATTTCTTTATAGTCTTCTAAACTGAAATAGAATTTACACACAAAAAAAATAATTTTTCTGCCGAAGGAAATCCCAATTACCACAGGGTTGCAATGACTGGTCTGAAGATTACTGATCAATAGTGAAGAACTGTATATATGAGTAACACTGTGAAGAATGTAATATACAATTCAAAATCAAGAAATGAAAAATCAGTAACTATACATTCACATAATGACAAATGGTTTATGTTGGAAGGGATCTCTGGAGGTCATCTGGTCCAACCCCCTGCTCAGTCAGGGCTACCTAGAGCCAGTTGCCCAGGACCATGTCCAGACAGCTTTTGAATATCTCTAAGGATAGAGACTACACAACCTCCCTGGGCAACCTGTGCCAGTGCTTGGTCATCCACACAGTAAAAAAGCGTTTTCTGAAGTTCAGAGGGAATCTCCTGTGTTTCAGCTTGTGCCCATTGCCTTTTGACCTGTCACTGGGCACCACTGGAAAGAGCCTGGCTCCCTCCTCCTGGCACCTTCCGTTCAGATATTTACATACATTGATCAGATTCCCTCTGAGCTTTCCCAAGCCTAAACAGTCCCAACTCTTAGTCTTTTCTCATAGGAGAGATGTTCCAGTCCCTTCATCATCTTTGCGCTCTTCTACGGACTCTCTCAAGTATGTCCATGTCTGTCTTGAGGAGCCCAAAACTGGACCCAGTATTCCAGGTGTGGCCTCACCAGTGCTGAGTGGAGGAGCAGGATCACCTCCCTTAACCTGCTGGCAACAGTCCTGATGCAGTCCACTTTGGACCAATGGTAAACTGCTCTTTCATGTTCAACTTGGTGTCAGCCCTCAGGGTCCCTTTTCAGGGGAGCTGCAGATACATTATCTTCTGTTGAGAAATACTTGCTAACAAAAAGGGATGTATTCCAAATAATTGTATATTCTAGACAGCTTCTGAAGGGTTACTGAAAACACTGATGGTCAATTCAGTTTATTACAAGATACTGAATGTCTGCCTTACAGTTTATTGTTCATCTCAGTGGATTCTATAGACAGCTGATTTAGTCACATCAAACTTTTAACAAAATGAAGATAGAGCACTCCTTGAGATTATTGTCACTTAGATTCATAGACAAATGATATTATGTTCACTTTAAGCACTATAAAAATAATAAAAAAGTTACATTCTAAATTGGGGATTCATGTGTATTATTTGAAATGGGTCTAAAGTGGCACTTATCAAAATTCTAGAGTAATAAGGTCATCTCCTTTAGCAATCTCATTTTTTAAAATCAAAACAATTGCTTCTGAGCCATATATTACTGCTGACCCATATTCTGGCCTCTGAGCCAACAAATACGTGGAACTACTTATCTCATTGTATAAGCTAGAGACTTGGAGGGGTGGAAAGGATATTTGCCAGGAACACAAACTAAATATGGTTATATTGGTGCTCTGATAAGTTGAACACCTCATATTAAGGACTTAAAATTCTACTTTTCTTTTCCTTTCATTTTTACTCTTTAGATCCAAATCCATAATGATTAAATGTACCATCATGGTTTTCAAAAATCTCCATGAACTTAACTTTGTCTTGCTTCTTTGATACAGCCTGATCATTCAGAGCTACTCTGCTTTCTTCCTCAGTTTCTAGTCCAACCCTCTGTACATCAGAAGTTTGCATGGCTCCTCATGTAGCTCTATCTATTTATTGCTTGCCTTTATATGGCACTTCCTCTTTAAACTGTTTGCCAAATTCTGTTTCATCCTTGGCTATTAAAAACCTATTTGAAGGATAAGACTGTGGAACAGCTGAATTCCAGCTCAAACTCTTTGGGTTTCACAGTTTAAAACATTTGGCTGTTTTCTATGTAATATGCAATCTGTTAAGTGTTATCAGAGCACATGTAACTGATTAGGATGCATTTAAAAAAAAAAACCAAACCACTAAAAAACTGAGGAGGATTTGGCGCTGTTAAAAAGGTAGTTTCCCACTTCCTTTAATCCAGCAGTTAGAAACATGCCTGCAGGCTATGGACTACGGGTCATTTCTAATGCCTGTGGGTCCAGGACCACTGCTTGTCTGAAAATCCACAGGGATATAGGCCATTGCGGGCATCAGAAAAGGCAGTTCTCAGTCTGTCCCACTGATATTTCTTCAGTTTGTAGGGAGTGTTTTGAAATTCATGAGTTGAAAAAACACTGCAGGAATGACCATGGGCCTCTAGCCTAATGATTAGGATGGCTTCCTAGGAACTAGATGTCAAGTTCACAGTTCCTGCTGCCATGAATGTTTCATCATTTTATTCAGTAACTGTAAAACAAAGAATATGTAACTTTGTATAAAGATACGAGAACTTTTGTCTTTCACTGTTTCCTCCCCAACAACAATCCACAGTCCTTTTACTATCTGGCCAAATTAGTCTATAAATGAATGACCTGCTGATGTGACTGACTGACTAACACTCTTTCAACAGAGAGGAGAGTTTCCTGTATGCAGCTCTTTCTTGTGTTACAGCATGGAATAAATCTGAGGCACATCAGTCACCTGAATCATTATGCTTAATCATCTCAGTTGGCAATGAAGTAAATTCCACAGAATCAATAAAATTTAAATAAAACAGCCCAGTGAAGAGAAATATTTTTCAGGTGGCTTGAAATTTGTATTGATAATGAGAAAATGATGTTTAGCTCAAGAAACTTATTAATTCCTGTTTACCAAAACTGACTGTGCTGGCCATTGTGAATCCCTTTCTTAAACTGCTTTATTTCCAGAGATTTTGCATAAGAAATTAGGTTGTGGTTTTCCTGACATCAGCCAATGACCTAAAATTTATGACTAAAATGTTACTGCAACACTCTTGTAGTGTTGAAGACCTAGTTTCCGGTTGCTTGTTCAGTGTTAAATCAGGAACATGTAGAGACATAAGTGAAACCCAATTTTCTCAAGTCCCATGATACTGAAGCATGGGGTTTTTTTTTCTCTCAGTGAAGATCCTCATTATGCAATGCTTTTAAAATCCAGCCATTTTTCATAAACATTCTAATCATTTCATTAGGGTCTATGATACAGGACAGAGATACTTAAGTTTTGCTCAGTATGTAGATCATAACAGAAATGTACACATCTGTATGTATATATGTGTATACATACACACACTAATCTAACTATACACAGGAATTATATATATTTTTGCAACATAAGATTAATTTAACATTTGAAGACATGTAACACTTGCTGCAGGGTGTTGTTTCCCTGAAGATCGTTTTTGGCAGCACTTTGACCCCATTTGCTTGTCTTCTTTTGACAGCTTTTCCCATAGGGATGTAGCCTGTTTGACTTACATTATCCTTGAACCCCTTGTTACTTACTTGACATTAATTTCGGTAACCAAGGCAATATCACAACTGAAGTTAAAAATCAAATCTCTGAAATCTCCCTAGGCCTTGCCTAGATTGATTCTGCCTTCAGACTGCATACTAAGCAGTCACACAGAGCTTCCAAACTTGCAATAGACGAGACTTCCTCTCCTTCCAATCCCAAAGGAAGAAAGCGGAACCCTTCTTTTCTTAGGAAGAGCTTTAGTTTTCAGCAGTCCATTATAATCTGTATAAATTTCTCATAAGTTTTGTCCTTCAATTTGTCAGGTTGTACTGAATATTTCAGTAAATGAAATACTTCGAGTTTCTTCAGGAACAAAAAGGAAGATAAAAGCTTATCATTAGCTGCACTGTTTTCTGGAATGCACTGAACTGCATGTTCCAGAAAAAATGCAAAGTTCTTTGACATCCTACTGATGCTCAGGTGTATAGTTCCCATTATTTCAATAGCTAGTCACATCATAATATTTAACTCTTGTTTTTTCATAGTATCTTCCATGATACGGATAAGTAAGAATTACGATGACTTTACAAATGGAAAACTGAAAACCAGGGGGAATAATAGGCTTGCTGCAGGAAGCTTATGATTTCAGCAAGGAGTACCCCAAGGCTAATGCAATCTCATTTCAGTTTAGTTATTTGAAAGTTCAGTGTTGTATCTAGACTGGTTGTCTAGAAGGCGTGTCCAATGGAGACGGCGACTCATAATTTCATCCTACAGTAGATGCTGTATTTCCATCAAGAGGCCCTTCTTTCTCTTTCTTTCTCTCCCCTGCTCTGTAGGGGAAGCTTAGGCAACCGATGCTTAGGCAATAGATGCCTTATTTTTAAATACCTTAAGATAGGTAAGTGGAATACAATTGATAATCATTTTGTCATCTTCCTTTTTCTTGTGGGGACATTCTCAGGGGAAAACTGTCATATTTGTCTAAAGTCTCTATTTTGTTAAGATTTGGATGAATGGGAAGAAGAAGGTGAAACTGAGTCACTGACATTTTTATTGTAGTTTTGTCACAACGAAGCAAAACTAAGAACAATTACAGAGATCTGTACGACAATAGAACTGAAGCAATTATTTTTATTAGGACTTGGGAATATGATCTTCTCTATCCTTCCGTAAAAAATATTTTTACTACCATTGTCCCATGAACCTGTACCATGATGTGCTTTGTGTATAGTGTATAGGGTTATCAAACATTGGAACAGGCTGCCCAGGGAAGTGGTGGAGTCGCCATCCCTGGAGGTATTTAAAAGACATGTAGATGTGGTGCTTAGGGATATGGTTTAGTGGTGGTTTTGGCAGTGTTAGGTCAATGGTTGGACTCGATCTTAAAGGTCCCTTCCAACCTAGACAATTCTATGATTCTACATTATTCCTATTCTGTCTGATATTAAGAATGTCCATCTAAAATATGCTTATGTTGTACTGATATGATTTTGTCTAACAAAATTTGAAATGAAGGATAGGTGTCTTAATAGGCCAGTTCAAATACCTTCCTAGTAGCTTCACATACAATCCTTCAGCCTTCTCCAGTAACTTCAGTTGATTTCTCTTCTATGAGTAGAGCTTCTCAAATTGGAGCTCTTTATGCATATGCCACTATCTTTGAATATGACTTTGTTTAAAGCCCATATTCTTTGTGACTTGTCCTGAAATACTTTAAAAATTACCCATTATGCCTCTCATGGAAGGTGGAAAGCACCAAAGGTTAAGGCAACCATGTTTATCTTTGGGATAAGACTAGTTACGGACCAGTACAGAATGAAACCTTTACTGAACTGTAATTGATAAAATATGGCATTCTATAAAGTGCTTAATTTCCCATGAAGATTAAGTAACACTACTACGTAAGTGGCATTATACTGTAATGCCTGTTTCTATTATTTAATAAAATACAGTACACTGTACAGCTTCTGATCCATAACTCTGTATTTGTTCTTCACATGAGCTATTCACTGCACTCTGAGAAGAGGCAAATAAGGTAATACATATGCATCCAGCAAAGGTGCTGTGAATATTAAAGCTGTGAAATAAGAACACAGCTACGGGTTAGTAGCTGAACAAACTTTTAGTTGCTGAGAAAACTCTTTTTCAGTAAAGTGTCTGATATCTTTTGTATAAAAATGAAACCAATCCAAATTGCATAGTAATACAGCTGGGGACTGATTTTCCTCCCACACAGATGTGCATGAAGTAAGCATGCTTGCGTAAGTGTAAAACTGGTTTGAATGAAGAGAGAATTACACCCTATATCTCCTCAAGATAATGTTATATTCTCTAGGTTTTAACAGTATCGAACAGATTAGATGAAAGTGTTTTATTGAAAAAAAAACAACAAAAAAAAAACCCCAAACCAAACAACCCCAAACCCCACCACCCCACACAATTAATATTAAGCACGTAGGTGTCATAAAACATTTAAGATGAAAAGCATCATGTGTTGGATACATGTCATTGATTCCTTGTTTGCAACATCATCATTCATGCACATTTAGATAAATTAGGAAGATACAATGAATTCAAAGCCACAGACATGGATTGGTCACTTACATTGATTTATTATTAATCCACCAATTTTTTGCTAACCCTGATTGTACTCTGACAACAGAGAGGGCCAGTAAAAAGCAGCTTCACCACCACAGGGAATTTCACTGTTTAGAATAAACAGGAAAAGATCTATTGAGTGGCTCTTGTCAGTGAATTTGCTGAAATAGCATTTCACTCTTGGCATTGCACAGCAACTTAGGTTGATTCCTTCATTTGACCTTTATTTGCTGAATGAACTTCTTTTCTTTTGTCAATAATCATATTCATGTTTATTATCTGCTTGATAGTCCTTCATCATAACTTAGCTGTCATTTTGTGCTAATTTTCCATAAATTACTTCAGAAAAAACCAAACTGCTCAATAACAAAGAAAGGGTTGTGAGAGTACACCTTTGACATGATTTGTAGTGGTGTAGTCCCCATGTGGCTGTGAGATATATAATACTGACTGTGCCAGTTACCAGTCCCAAAATTATCAGGTGCATTCCAAGTTCCTGGAGGATACCTTGGTTTGTGCGCTGAAGCATTACATTGGACAAAATATGAAATATGAGACTTCTTTCTCCAAGGTTTGGTGTCCTACACAATACCATAGTTACATGACCTTTGTGCCATTTCCAAGCAGAGATATTTTAGTGTGCTATGGGGGAAGCAGGTTTCTCAATTTTAGACTAATTAGGCTTCGACAGCCATGTTTCCAAGTTGTTTGAATTGTTTTTCCAAGGTAATTCCTTTTGTTTTGCCAGCTATTTGCTATAAACATTTATGTGCTTGTTTATGATAATAAATATCTCTCATTTCCTTGCTCCATTAAATGAAGGTACAGTAAAATTATTAAGGTTGTAAGATTTCAAGAATACTACAAGAAGGAGATACTGTTGTCCTTATTTATCTAGATTTAGTGCACTTGCATATGTCTGCTGTTTAGTTATTTTCTAAAGTAATAAGAATTTATTTTCTCAATTTTAAACATGTGACTTACCCAAGGCACATAGTTTAAATGAAATATCTGTCTCAAAGCTCCTCTTCAGTTCTTTTCTCTTCGATGGAGCTTCAATTACTAGAACACATTTATTTGTTAAGGTGCATTACAGAGTGATAGTAGTTCCCTCTCAGATGCTTTCTCTTTTGCCTCTGTGGAGAATTTGGACACTGTTGGAGTGAGGAATTCCCCCCACTAGGATGCGATGCTTGGCAGAGTTAAGTTTCTGTTTGGCAGAACAGAGCTGTTGTCTGGGGTGTTTTGTCTTGCTCTTTGTGGTGTTTATTTTGCTTCACATATAAGAATAGTGTCTCTGTCGGGAATTTACCAATATACTGCTGAGATATGTACACGTAGATAACTATTATAGTGGTTACCATTAATTGAAAAAAAGACTAATTTCCATCGTATCTTTCAAGTGAGAATTCTTCAAAAGTTCTTGAACTCTTGAAACAGTGTAAATTTTGAAGCAAAACAAATTTCTCTGATGTTGATAACATGATATAGAAGTTGTATTTGCAGTAGGAAATAGCAGTAATTACAGGGAAATGTATTTAAGCTTTCATAACCTTTGGGCAGAACTGTTCTAGAATTCTTTGAGTTAATGTGGATTACTTCATTCAGATGATGTCCAAGAACAGAAAGAAGGAAAATCAGCAGGAAAAGACAGTATTTTAAAAACATTTTATATAACCTTATCTTGAAATAGATTACTTTAATGAGTTAATGCAGATCCAGGCAAATTTCGTGTATATCAGAACTGCCACAATTGTGCTACTGATCCGTTTTTAAGTGTGATCAGAATTTATTTGTTGTGCTAGAAGAAAGCTTCAAAAAATGAATTTTCAGTGTGTAGATTATAGGATTTCTTCTGAAGAAGCAAATTTAGTTTTAGTAGTTTTCACTGCAGTAGAAGTTGTATTCTTTGCAAAAAGGATAGTCTTACTTAACAGTCATCCTCTGCTGAATTTCAGATGCTTAGTAAAACAATCCTTCTAAATACATGTTCCATACATAGCAACTGGAGAGAAACTGGTGCTTTTGGAAGTCTCCAGATGGAGACCTGTCTGCCTAATGCAGCCTTTGGGACATCTAGTTATTCCATTATCACTTCTTATTTGTTATTAAGAACTTATTTTTGGAAGACACAACTAACATCAAAACTATGATGACTTGGAGAAGGCAGAGTTACTGAATGCCTTCTTTTCTTTGGTCTTCA
>RSEF01000001.1:172603413-172621345 GCA_003993805.1 Himantopus leucocephalus | reverse complement strand
GATCTCTAGAGGTCCTTTCCAACTCTGAAAATTCCGTGATTCCCTGAAGGACCTTCACATCCTTTGTAAATTGTGGGGCTCAGAACCGCACACGGTTTTCAAGATGAGGCTGCATCAATGCTGAATACAGCAAGATAATCACCTCTTTTGATTGGCTGGTTATACTGCGTTTGATGCACCCCAGGATGCAGTTTGCCCTCTTGGCTGTTTCATTCTTTCAGATCTAACCCAATCCTGCTCAGTAACCCTTCTTCCTCAAAGAAGGTCTCACAGTCACAAAAGCCAAAGCCCTGCCTGCAACACCGACCACATAGCCAGGTGCTGACCAGTTGAATTAGTCCATCTCTGCTTGAGCCTTCCCTGCCTCAGCAGAAGGTTTAAGGAGAACACCGTCTGGGACCACATCTTGTCACCCTAGAGCTCTGTAGACACTCTTGATATGCTCCAGGTTACCCTTGGCAATGTGATCTGTGCCTGTGATAAGTAGGAGGTCCAACAGGTTTACAAGCCTTGCAGAGGCACTGCAAGAGGCTTCACAGATCTTGACCTTAACCAACAAGTCTCCCAAGACTTCAGATCTGGTTAGTAGATTGGTGCTTCTATCCCCTCAGCAGGAGGGAGCCTCCGTTAACTACTGCTCACCTTTTCTGTTTCATGCAGACACAAGATTTGTCAGCATTGTCTGGGTCTGATGCATCCCCTGACATGTGTTGTTTGTCCTCACCAATAATTGTCCTCACCATCCAACCTATTCTGCAGTTGCAGATTTGCAGATGGAGAAGGGACCTTCCTCCTGTTGCCAGAAGTCACAAGCTTCCAGCCTTCCCCATCTTGACAGCTACCTTCCACTACTTGTGTGGCTAAGGTCTCCAGTTCTCTGACTTTCCTTCCCTCCTTTCTTCTTTGTTTTCTTGCTTAATTTGTGTGGCTCAGGATCTTGCCTCTGCAGACTTTCTGCAAGGACCTTGTAAATCTTTTCAGTTTTCTTCATGGTGTGTGGCCTGCTCATCTCCTCTTCAGCACCTTCATTGGGTAGCTTAGCATCTCAACTGGATTGCAGCTCTCATCAGAGAGGCCATTGCTGCCCCTCAGCCCCAGAAAGAAACCCCAGGCCTTGTGTATCATCCCAGGCCAGGGCAGTGGCCACCTCTCCCTGGAGCTCCAACTGGGCTGAGGCCCACGCCATGCCCTGGGCACTATCCCCAGTGGTGCTGGAGCCGCCTGGGGAAGCCGCACACAGTGAGGGTGAGTGGCAGTGGCTCAAACTCTGTCAACAGCTGAACTCACCAGGCACAGACACCGTTATTATTGCATTACTGCTGATTTCCTTAAAAGCATTTGGTGAGGGACTTGGTCAACAGCTTTTGGGAAACCATCTTTATCTATGTGCTCTTTGAAGAGACCTCTATGGAGTTAGTAAGACGAGACTTCCATTTAAAAAATCTAAATTGACTCATCTCACGTAGATGGATTTTTATCCAGCTGCCCGCTTATTCTATTCTGTTTTATAGTTTCCATGGGCTGGAGAGAAATTAGGATTACAGGTTTTACATTCTCAGATCATCTCAAAGGGTTTTTTTAAACACTGTCATTATATTTGCCATTCCCAGTCCTTAGGTACCAAGGCTGTNTGCTTATTCTATTCTGTTTTATAGTTTCCATGAGCTGGAGAGAAATTAGGATTACAGGCTTTATATTCTCAGATCATCGCAAAGGGTTTTTTTAAACATTGTCATTATATTTGCCATTCCCAGTCCTTAGGTACCAAGGCTGTTGTAGGTAACAGATTACATGTGACTGCTGTTATTTCAACCATATTGCCTTTTAATTTTTTTAGATCTCTTAGGTAAATACTATCTGGTGCTGGCAGTTTATAACTATGCCCTGAAAGTACCTCTTTTTCTCCAAAGACAACTTTGATGTCTAGCTGAGATATTAATAGATAATCCATCCTAGTACCTTTAATGCATTTTCCTATGTAATGTAAATATGAAATATTGCTCCATGCAGACTACAGTTTCAGCTGTGTAGTTACATTTGCATTTTCAAAGCTCTCTAGAAATGGCCCCAGTTGTTAACATAGTTGCACAATTTAATCAATGCAACCTAAAGAGCAAGTAGATATTTCAACACTAATGCACACAATCTCTTTTGTAGAGATCACCCTTTACCATTTACTGTAGTAAGAATATTGCAATTCACTAACAGACCTCAAAATGCACACAGAAAGTGTGTGCATTTGAATAAAAGGGGTGAAATAAAGAGGGTTTTTTTCTGTGGTGTTTTTTTTAAGAAGGTGTCTGACATGTAACTAAAGCTTTTGATTATTTATTTATTGATTTTACAGCAATATTCTTCAGTAATAAAAATGGCCTATAATACATCAGCACTAACAGTCTATATTAAATGAAAACAGCATAAACACATCAAATAAGGAGAAGAACAGCTGATTACCTATCATATAGAAGCAGGTTTAAACTGAATTCTCGAGAAACACTATCTACCTCTATTTTTGCTGTCCAGGTAATACTTTCTATCTAATACAGAGCAGTTGATTCTGGCATAGACAGAAAAAGTGTCTGTTGACATATTCAGGACTATAAGAACAGAGAAAGAAAAAAGTCAAAGTGGCAGAAACCCCACTGATGAACAAAACATGTAGAAGATTGTACTCTGTAATTTGATTTTTTTCCTAATACTGAGGTGTTTGATGTCATGGAAACATTTATAATAACCCCATTTTACATAACAAAATAAGTATTAATAAAGAAGCATGTCAAAACAATAGTTGGATGCTCCTTGGAGAACTATGATCATGTGACTCTATAAAGCTTGAATCACATCTCTTTGGGATAATTTGTGGTCGTCCAATGCCCTAATAATAGTCATGTTTTATTAACTAAGCTTTATCACTGGCTATATATAAGGGAGGAGAACTCAAAATGAGTCTTAATTTCCTCTCCTTTATACTTGTATGGGAATCAAGATGCATGATATAAACCTTCTATTTATGATGTGTAAATATCTTGCATTATGCTTGCTATCTAATGCCTTTACCTATGAGTAAGATCAAAAGGGAAGATGAATGGATAAAAAAGAGAATAACTAGGAGGAAATTGTCCAGTATTGTATGTGCATATAACAAGTAATAACATAGTCTTTACCATTAAATAAATTAGCATTTGAAACAAGAAAACCATGATTAATTTTACGTGATTTAAACTGCAGATTCAGAAATTACTGCTGTACAACTCCTCCCTTGAGTATGTTAATCAGTAAGAAACAAGAGTCATGCTTGTTCTAGCACAATAAATATTTGTGTGTATACGTTAATATGTGGAGGATGAGCTTCAGCTGCAGAAGTGTAAAGTACCTTCCCTCCCACCCCAAATACTTATACCTGATCATTACAGCATTGTTAGGCAAAATGTATATTTAAAGCCATAAGATGAAAAAAAAAGTGACTCAACATTTTTCAATCACTTCATCCAATATCTTCAATCATTTAACTTCTGGATTTAGGACAAAAATGGGCAATGGAGATTCATACAAACAACCATCCTGTGCTACCAATTTGTTCTGACTGAAAGTAATATTTCCTTTTGTTTTGTAAAATAAAGGACTTCACTAAAATCGAGCTAAGGGCTTTGGGTTGAAATCTTCAAGTAGGAAAAGAATGCTTTCTAGGAGCCTTGGGGAATATGCCTTTGTTGAAAGAGAGGACTGAAGATGAGCAAGAGGTCAGGGTGGGTGAGTCAGAGGATTTCAAGATAAGAAATTATGTTCTTTGGTGTTGAAAGCATATAACATGAATCCTTTATTATGGAGGTGTCTTCTTGGCTATGCGATGGACTCTCATCTTAATTTTTGTAAGATGATTATAATACATATGCAGTAAGAAACAGAACTAAATCAATGCAGCGGCCTTAATTCTGTTTGATTTTGCAACTGTAACATTTAAATAAGGTTTCTAATGTCTATTATTATACATAATACTGGCCATAAGAACAGGTGAAATACCTGGCTGCTAACTCCAGAGAAGAGCTAGGTAGTAAAAATGCTAATTTTTAAATGTGAAATATTTATTAAAGTCAGCAATGGAGCCAGTCTTGAAAGAACTGATGAATTGGCAAGAGTGATGCATTGATGTCCTTTAGCATTTTCCCAAGGAATCTGGAAATTTGCCAGGACAAAAACAAGTATTAATTCCTATATAAAAAATGGCCTAAAAATGTTTTTGTTTATGTATATTGCAACAGAAGGTTCACTGTGCTCTGCAAAACTATTAGAAAACACAAGCTTCACTTGAAAGTGTTGGCATAAATTACACGGAGGTTAAGAGCTGGCTGTCATTTTTCACTGGAACTTTTTGAAATGAAAAATAATTGTTTCCAAAATGAACTTTCCTGGTTTGAGATCTTGGGTTTTGTCTTCTGGTTTTTATGTTAAAATACAGCTTGATATAGAACAGTTCTTATTCTATAGAAAGCCAAAGCCAGTGGTTGGAGGCCATAGTAAAGGAATAAAAAGTCTCTCCAATTCAATATATTTTGTACTGCGGAATGATATGGTGCATAGTGATGGAAGTGCCCTTGTTAAGTGTGTATTGAGTCTGAGATATTAGACTATTGGAATTCAATCCTTGTTCCACCCACAGATTAATTTTACTTTAAATTGGCCTCATATCACTCATAAAAGTTATTGTTTTAATGGGCTGAGCCTATCCATTACAAGTATAACATTTATTACAGAGTGTTAAGTGGATTTAAAGTATAATTAACTTTAAGTGAATTTGATAATTAAGATAACTTTAAATTCAAATTACATTTTACAAATAGCATGATGTGCCACCATTGATTTCAGCAGTAGAAGACATCCCATTTTCAAGGTTCTGTTTTGTCTCCTTGTTTAGTGAAACCCTTGGAGTTGCATCAGACCTGGATATGATCCAAAAAAATTAATGGAAAAATGCTTACATGCTAATAAAGTCACAGTATCGTAATACTCATGTCAGACAGAGCCATCATCATTGTCTATCAAGGAATGTTCAGCATAGCATGTTCATAAACACAAACTGAAGTGCAGTAAGCTGTAATAAAGTATGGTTGGTTAAAATACTCTCAGTAGAGACTTCAATCAATCAGCTCTTATCTCTCCTGAGAGTTAGTTCTTTCCCAAACAGCATGACTGTCTGTGTATACAGAGTATTTTCTGAAGTGGTGATTGTGGTATGCAGGATGGTTGCTGTAATTGCCTCATTGTTCAACCTATGTCACAAAATTATGCTAATCATGCACCATAGGTGCTTCTGTGCATATCGTGTTCGCACAACATATTGGTGCTTCATTCTTTCCTTTGACATATGACATTGAATATATTTCTGTGCTGGCACTATTAGAGCTTTTCGGGTAGGGGACTAGCAATGTATTGCATAAAGGCAGACTGATGAAACTATTTTTTTTTTAATGTAAAGCCATTTGGAATAACACGGTGACTGGAAGATACTGGTGAAATAATATATTTGTTTGGATTTAGGGCCAGGATAATGATTTAGTGATGCTGTTTCATATTAGTCGGTCTCTGTATTGACTCCCCTATGGTTTTCTCAGAAAAGGAAGGTACGTAGATAATAGCTGAATGTGCTGCAGGAATTCTTAGTTGCCACAACAGTGTCTAGGGAATTATTATTGGATGTTGTAAATTTGAAGACTTTTAGCTGCTCAAATTGATTCTGGGCTGAGATGCCTTCAGGTAGCCTCAAAATTTATGGGAACATAAACCTACCTTATACCCAATTATTCCCTCAGCCATGCCAAGTGGAATAAGTCACTCTTGCTTTTCTGGTCCCCTCCATATCATTCTCTACATCGCGACACGACAGAATCCAGGCTATCCAGGCTACAACAGAACAGAATGTCGTAAAGAAGTGAAGTACTACTGTCTGGTGTCTCTCTCAGTTATTGAGGAGAATAGTCCAGGATATTTGACAGTAGTCTGGACTATTCGTAGTATCTTCCTGTGCAAGTAGTTTGGAAGTTCCGGTCTTTTGTACTTAAGGTTTTGTTATATGTCTTTTGTGTAACACAGGGAAAGATTAAATACTCCCACGGCACCTTCTGGATTTAATCACTCCTGCATTCTCTCAGTTTCAGAGAACTGTTGGCATCTGCTCAGGATAGACTCAGCTTGGATATAGGTGGGCACAGCTGTACAACTGCATGGCTGTGCCTAGGACAGGTGATGTTTGAATACCAAAACAGCAAGTGTTTATGAACTATAGGGGCTTCACCCTCCAACTTTTGCCAGTAAGGTTGCATCTGACCCCTTCCTGTCTTACACTTCTAGGCAAAAGTAGAGAAGGATGATTCTCCCTCACGAACTTTAGTAGCTCATTTTGTGACACAGGATCCTGTTTTTTTAAGAGGAGGACTTCAGGTTACATGTACCCACTCTACTCTTGAACTTCTTATTTCTGCTGGTCCATATAGATAGAAGCTGGCTATGTTACTTTACATTTAAACTACTGAAACTACTGAAATACAATAATATTACTAGTAATTCTTCATGCAGAACAAATGTACGTCAGGCAATGCTGATAATGGAAATATATCTTCTCATGAGTTGTTTCACTAATTTACTGGTAGTCATCTCTCAACTGTACCTGAAAGTTCTATCAACATTTCATCTCTCACTTTAATCTCTGATCTATCAGCCACCACATTTTGACTGCCACCTAAAAATTTCTTACCAGAAAAAAAGACTTTTTTTTTCTGTTCCCTCCCATCCCCATGAAAATCTTGCTTTTGGGATTTCAAATCCTTTTTCTGTGTGTCTGATCTGGATCCATCTGTTATGATATTTTAACTTCTGAAATAAAACTAATTAAAGTGCACACACATCATTTAATGTGCTAATTTACTAGGCTTTTCATAAACTTTGGCTTACGTAGATATTTGCATCACACAAAGTATAACTAAAGTATAACTTTGTGTGGATTAAGTACAACAATTTGGTTTTATAAAGAGTTGAATAGTACTGTTTAATGAAGTATTAACTATTCAGCTTATCTTATTAACTTTCTTCTGAAGGATATAAATGCATTAAGGTATATTTATATGTAAAAAGCTGGACTATTTTAAGCAAATATACATATACAAAATTCCTGTTTAAGTCTTTCTACCTCTCAGTAAATATAATATCTGCAAGACAGTTTCATTTCTGTAACTGTCTCACTTTTGTGTGCACTCGCTCTGTTTTTCTGTCCAACACAAGGAGAAAACCAAGGGCCCTTCTCCTATAATCAAGTTGTTAATGGGTTTGCAGTTATAATCAACAGTAATCAATAAAACAAATGTGTTTAAGTTTCTTTTTCGCCCTTTTATGCCTCAACTCCCTGCTATCCCTCACTTCTACCTGAAATCAATGATACATTTTCCATTGATTTACTATAACAGGGAAAAGATCTATCTGCCTGTTAATAAAGTGTGCCATATTGAAACCAGGTAGGGTGAATGAATTGGTTAAAGAGACACTATCTGAAAAAACTCTTTTTTTTCTGTAAGGTTTTTAAAAGAAAAAAAAATGTTGTGAGAGTTCTATGCCTGTATTAAATTCTTAATAAAATTTTAATTATTTTTTCCATATTGCTGAATTAAGAAATAACACTTTTGGGGAAAAAATAGATCTTGCTGTTCTTATCTGGAGTCTGATTTGAGCTCACTGAAGTTAGTTAAGTTTTTCCTGTAGGCTTGAATAGTTTCAGCTCCATCAGATTCATCGTGTTTGTGGAGGTTGTTAAGAATCTTGTAAATACCAGAAGGACTATACGAAGGAAGAGGGTGATACTTTCACCATATCAGTCTTGCCTCAATTAAAATAGTCCCAGCTTAACGCTCACTGCAAGCCACACTATATCTAATTGCCCTCACCCAGGTAAGCTGAAATTCGGAAGGCAATGACATGATTAAGTAGCAACTTCATTAAAAGGTGTCATTGTTTGGCTTACAGGGAAACAATTGAGGTTAGGTTTGCATGCATATTTCTTATCTTCATATTTTAAGATGAATTAAGACATATTACATTCTTTGAAAATTAAAAGGGAATAATTAGTGGATAAAGTGGTTGAATGCAATGTACAATGAATAAAATATTACATTACTTAGCACAAATATTGCAATGCTTAATTGGGCTGATTTGTCAATAAAAAGAACTGGCAAATTCATAGTCTACAATACCACAATTAATTTTCAACCATTTGTTTACATTCTTAAAAAAAAAAAAAAAAGGTTAAAAACAGCCCTGAAATAGTGTAGTGGTGTTACAAATTCTTTTACATTCCATCTATTGAAAGCACACATCCCCTTTTTCAGTAATCACTTGCTGTGCTGGCAATGAAGATTTGTTTGTCCTTGTAGCATAATGATCTTGACTGTTTACTTAATGGTAAGGCGACTTCTCTTGAGAATATATATTCATTATTGCATGACCACTTCTTAGTCTCTGTCCGTAGTCAATACAATACAGAAATTGTGCCTGAGTTTGGATCTTTTACTACATTTACAGTTTTGATGGATCTGTGATGCTTTTTGTCCCAATCATTGCTCTATCAAACTTTCCCCCATGCTTCTGCAAAAGAATTTAAAAAAAAAAAAAAAAGAGAGAAAAGATTGTTTTGGGGGTTTTGAAATGTGAAAAATAAATTTTTAAAAAAAGTACATTTGTTTTGAATTCCTTTCATTTTGCTTTGTATACAAAGTCAAAATTTTGAGTTCTTTCAATCAAGTCCTAATAGTATTTTGAGCAAAACTTAAAGGTTTGAGTTCTTGTCTGATATTTTAATTATGACAGAGTACTGTAATATGACTATTTTGCTTATATGTATTATTTTCACTGCCTTTTTTCTAGCTAATGCAGTTTTGGTGAAACTTCTGTGTGGGCTTCTGCATCACACTATCATTTTATTTTAAGTCTTTGGTAACCTTCACAATATGCAAAGGATGCACTGACATGGCCAAAACCGGTTGCAAATCACTTTTTTACAAAAATGCCTATCAAATCAAACTGCCCGAGTAGCTCTATATATAAAACTATGTGTAGAAAAATCTGAATACACTGATACAGTCACTAGTATTTAATTATCCCCTTTATAAATCTGAAAGTAAATAACAGTTTAATGAGCCATTAACTGTTTCTTAAAAATGTGATATTTCTAAGAATAAACTTTGTTTTGCTACCTTCTGACCTGGATTCCTGACAACGACAATACTGAAAAGATCAGAGTTTCAAACATTATTTCAGTCTTCACTTTATTAAGGATGTTAAGAAAAAACCACACTGTCAATGCCACCATATAAAGTGGTAACCAGAGGTATAAGTTTCACGTCGAAGTTATCTCCTTTCGTTTTTGACATTAATTGTTGTGATAAATAGTTGGGGCTATTTTTACTTGTAAAATAAATACCTTGTNTCTTTAAATTGCAAACATGAACAAAATAATTGAACTCTGTTTAAAGTAATTCTACAACACTTGTTAAATCATAAAATTATCTATATGATTAAATCTCTTTACCCACAATATCTCATGGTTTATGTTATGAATTACAAAGAATACAAACTAATGAAAAATATACTTTTGGGGGGATTTATATCTTAGAACTTAGGATGTCTGAAAATCAAATACTTGAGCTAGCACCTCGCAGAAGCTTCTGTAACAAATGGAAGAAATGGAAAACAGAAAAGTATGTTCTGATAGTGGTGGAACATCTGTCTTAAAGAGGTGAATTACCATCTGAAGATTCATATTTATTTGCATTGTCTACAAACAATGGGAATGAAAGTAGAAAGAGAGCGTTGGTAACTTATGATGAATGACAATATTGTTATCCACTTGTGATGATTTATTTTTTTTAGCAAAGTTTGGTAATTTCAGGAGCAAATAAGACAACATACACATGAAACATTAAAGTGATTAACTGGTTGGGGTAGAAAGGATTTGTTGCCATGAAATAGTCTTTATTTACATCTTGTGTCGTCTTTATTTATTTATTTTTCTATTTCAAACCACTTGCTTGCTGAGTGAAAGCAAGTTGCCTCAGCAAGAGCTTCTGACTACTGCTGAAAGCTGAACAGATAGGCTTTGAGGTGATTGAATCTAGCTCCTGTCTGCCAAAAGTAGGAAATTCTATTTCTCTGATAAAAGCTGGGAGTAAAAGGAGAGAAAGAGAAGGAGAAGGAGCATAAAAATTAAAAAAAAAAAAAAAGGCAGTTTGGGAAAGAGAGGCAATTAACAGGTTCTTAAAGAAATGAATGAAAAACTAAGAGATACACACTTAACAATGGGCTATGTTTAATATGCATCTCTGTTGCCCTTGTGACTCTTTCTGTTGATTTTAAGGTAGTGGGTAATATAGCACATGGAAAGGATTCCATCTTCCTTTATCTGTCTTCATGATAAAGAAATATAGATGTAGCAGACAGATAAAAAAGAGATGAGGGGATTAGCAAAATAATCTGCAGATCACACAAATGGCAAGCATCATTAAACACATGCAGTACCTTACGTGGTATTGAAGTGAAACTGAGGCCAGAAACTAATATCTTTTTCCTTATTATTTCCTGAGGGCCTGATCTAGTAGGAATGCTAAAAATACACCTAACTGACAAAAGAAAAAAAAATGGATTTTTTCCATTACTCACTTTTAAAGATAAAGGGAATTGCCCATATTATCATAACTTTAAAAGGGCTCCACAGACCAGTGAGGATGCAGGTCACCAGTTCATTTTTTCCCGGGCCTGAAGAGGTTCAAAACCACCTTTCTCATCAATTCATAGATTTAGAGAAAGTGCTGTGGTTACGACTGAGAGAGATCTCTGACTATATTGTTTGAAGTGTCTTACTGTCCCACAAGCAATAGTAATATAAAATGATTAAGTGAGAGAAAGGGGGAATCTTTCTCTATCTTAATGTTTGTACCTAGAAACAGGATGGGGCTTGGTTCCTGTCCCAATTTCATTCTCATTTATTTTAGATGAAAGATCCTTTTGATAGTATAATGACTCTCAAATCCATTCAAAACATCTAACTTTTAGTTAGATGGTGGCATCTATATCTAGCTCCAAATTATATACACAGTGTAATGAATCTGAAGGGAAGAAAATGAATTTTGAAAAAGAAAGTAAAACATTCTTCAAAGTTTACAGTTAGCTCAGTATTTTTAGTGGTCCTCAGTCATGCCTAAGATACAACTTAAGAAATAAAGCAAAGAACACCCTGAGCAAGATCCTCTGTCCAACCCTAAATCCAAGCATTATCCCAATGCTTAGTGTTATAATACCCCATGCTTGCAAGTCAGTCTTCTTGATGCCTTGTTTAATAATAAGCTATTAAAACAGCTCAAAAAATCATGAAATGTTTCAGACCTAGAAAGGGTATCACAGGTTCTCATACTAAATCAACAACTCACAGTTGTGAGAATTTCCTTTTACATCTGCACGTGTTGGTGCTGACTTGTGTGAGCATAGCCCATGCTCATGGAAACAAAAAATGATATTATAAGAATTGGCACATTTTGTTGCATTTGTGGAACAGAAAAATATCGTGAAGGGCATGTGGAAGACACTGAAGAGCTTGTAGATGTGTAGGTCTATAGGGTAGGTAAGGTATCAAGCCAAGGATAATTCCTAGTCCTGCAGTGAGTTGTAGCCAGTCAGATCTAGAGGAGTCTAGTAATGGTTAGTATTAGCAGTCTCTACCAAATAAACTCCAAAAAAGAGATCCTTTTATAGAGGTTGCAAGAAAAATATAGATGGAGCCAAAGAAGTTAAAAATCATTGCAAACCAAAATCAAAATTAGTGGTTATTTAAGAAAAGTAGATTTAATAAAGTTCTGAAGTTCTGCTAAACCTAATACTTCAGGGATTTTAGATTACCTTTAATGGTACTGAGGTATCATTAAACAGAAGGGCTTTGTTTCTCACATATTAGGTAGTGGACAAACCTAAAGACAGTTTGCAAGACTACGCAGGCCTATGCTGTAAATGTAAATACTGTTCTTTATTATTGAGTGAGTTGAAGAACTGGACTTGCTTTTATTTAATAGTAATACAAACTTGTGAAAGATGTGCCACGTGAGATTAATCTTCAACATGTTTGACTGGAAACATGCTTGGAACTCTCTCACTCCATGATGCTTTATTTTTTTTCTCTCAAAATTTCTTAAGCAGAATACTGAGGTGTGAACTATAGGGGGGGCAATTACACTATGCCACAACTTTATATAGTGTTTAGTAGACATGTTTTACCAGTCATTTCATGAAAGGTTGAAAAAGTAATATCTACATTTTATCCAAACAAAAAAAAAAAGAACTGCATGTACAAAATATGAACAAGCCTTTCTGCTTTTTATAAATATCTGTTGGCTTTAAAGGGAAAATTGGAAAAGATTATCTGTCCTCCTGCTATTATAAGTGAGCGTATTCACATTAAGGACCTCCACAGATCAGTTTCTCAACTCTATTAAAAAAAGTTTAAATTACCTTTTGAGGCAGACTTATCCATTATGCAAGACACTTCAGCACTTGTTCAGAGGGGAACAAACTACAGCATTCTACATGAGTTTTTCAGGCATAAAAAGAACCTTGCAATGTACATGACTGCAGGCTTTTTGCAGGTTTATGTCATACTAGTATATTTGTCCTCATGTAATTCACACATTTTAAATATGAACTAATGTTTTATGACTTCTACATATCCACTNGTGACTGCAGGCTTTTTGCAGTTTATGTCATACTAGTATATTTGTCCTCATGTAATTCACAGATTTTAAATATGAACTAATGTTTTATGACTTCTACATATCCACTTTTTAAAAAAAAAGTGAACAGAAACCAAAACTTATTAAGATGGAAAGCATATGATAGCAAAGATCACTTAGTTGATCTCTACATAAGTTTCTTACTGAGGCTGTATTTCTTCCTTCAAAGCTTTATATGTCAAATCTTGTTCTAAATGAAATATAAATTTGGTATGTACTTTTATGATACTACAGTTTGGATCTGTGTGAGGCATTTAGTGAGGGTGAGAAACAAGCAAGGTTAACCTTCCTCTAAATGAGGATTTAGATCTAATTTAGGATTTAGGGGAATCCTAAAGAGAAGGAAATTAGAACCTTCCTTCCTCTTGCACTGACTTTATTGCAGAGAACCACTGCTTGATGAGTCAACATATATTTATTTCTCTTGACTTGATAATTTTTCTTCTTATCTTGTGATAAGTTCTGCACACTCTAAGTTAGCTAGATGCTTCATTATAATCAGGAAAGTTTTCAGCTGCATTCACAACCTTCATTCTCTGTTCCTGCTTCACCTGATCCTGGACAAAACAACTCCATTATTAACTATTTAGCAAGCAAATCATGTCTGCCCTCTACAAAGCTATCTTAAAGTTTTGTTTTTCTAGCAGAAAATGGCTAAAGTATGAATTTATCATGTTTATACATTATTGCTTTATGGAAGCAAAGAGGAAAAAGAAGGAAACAGAAGCCCATAACACCTTTTCCTCCTAAGAAAGAAAAAAGCTCCATATAACTATCACACAGGATTTGTTTTTCCTGAGTCTCAATAGACAGCTAAAACACTTTCCTCCCTGAGGTATCAGCATAATAACTTTTGATGGTATATTGCTTTGTTTGGAAAGATGATTCATAGATTTTAAGATGACAAAAGAATGGTTTAGTATAAGCTGCTTATTATTACGTCATGACAGGCTGAGATGAATGATAGGCAGGTTAATAAATACTTTTAAAACCTGAGTGGTTTATTCCATAGAAATCTTATTTTATTAGTAGTTTTCTTTGTCTTGAATGATGATTATGTATATGAATATATGCACCCATATAAATGATCATACATGCACATAAACATAAGCGCATATCAGAACACACATATGTATAAGTCTTGTCTGAGAAGACAAATATATAAAAGCTCTGTGAAATTAGCAGTGATTTCACTGCCATCTGTTAGGTGTTTATAGACTATATCACATATCAATTTTTTTGGTGTTTGGTTTTTTTTATGAGATTATTGTGAAGATAACAGACCCATGGTTGCCTTGGTCAACCAATTTCCCTTTTAAAATGTTGGGGACAACATTAGCTTGTCGAAATTCCCTAGACCCTACACTGTAGTGTGAAATTTATTAAAGAATCAACATCAGTCATCCAGACTGCTCCTTGATCCATGATTTTAATGTTCTTCCCTGCAAGTTAGTCTGATTAGCTTGCATATGTATTCCGACTCATCTTACTACAGACTTTCATTTTGCAATATGGTGAAATTCCCATATTTTATCATTTAAAAATAAGATCTAAACTGGATTTAAAATATTTATCTGCTGTCATTTAACATCATTTTATTTAGTCATGGGATAGAAAGTATTTTCTTATCACTTACAGTGGAATATTTCACCTGGCTTTGTTACAAACACAGAAATATCCTTGTACTGTTTTGATGTGCTGCATTATGACTGATTGATGAATTGGCCATCTGTGTCAACTTTAGGTCATATATCAGTTCTAGAATATTTTTTGTTTCCAATGTAGTGTAGTACTTATTAGTCTTAATATTTGCTTGTGAAGTTTCATGAATATATTTAGTTTCCTTTAGCAATTTCTTGTATTTCCCAGTTGTCAATGTATACACATGGCTGTCAGCTTCTCCATTTTTCCATTGGTGATATATGTTGTTGACGGTTCCTCATCATTAAGGCAAAACTAAATGCAGCTTCTGGAAAAGTGTTTATTGAATATTTCTCTGGTCATGTTTTCCCTACAGAAATCCTGGAGAGCAAATATTTGTTCCTATCAATATTTTGATAACCCTTACCAGGATACCACAAAAGCAGAGTATTGGAACGTATGGGTAACTTGCATGCCAAAGGAGCCTGCAGAATAGTTGATCGTAGGATCAGTGTCAAAAATTGTGTGTTTAAAGAGCACTGTAGCAATTCATCTTCCTCAGTCTAGTCAGCTATCACTATTCCACATTTCAGTAGTGTCTTTTCAATTGTGACCCTCTGATTATTTTTGTAGAAACAGGTGAGATAAAATCAAACTGTTATTATTATTTATTACATTTAAAACTTTGTGGTTGTGGAAAGTGTATGCAATACATAGTAAAGGATAAACAAAAATTAATCATGATCTCAAAAACATGATACATTCTATTTCCTATATAGAAAAATATGTGTATTCCCAAGTAACAGTCTGCACACAGTTTTAATGAGAGGTGGTAAGATTAGATACTTATTCCAGATAGCACTTGACCTGAAGTTCTGTTGAAACAGAGGGACAAAAAGATACAGAAGGTCTCTAGTCAGTTGTGATCATGCATAATACAATCTTGCTTTCTGTTTTGATTTGCTTGTTTGTGTGAAAGAAATAACTTTAAAATACTATTTTGTGAAACTTGTAAAAACATTGAAAGAGTTTTTGGGGATTTAAATGTCATGTAATATCATGAGGTTATTCTGTATACATACATACTTGTATATATAAGGAAATTCAAAGTGAATGTGGTAAGTAGACATGAATCATAGATATTAAAGTTATGATTTAACTTAATTGAATGTCTAATAGTTTTGATTGGAGAAAAGCAGGAAAATTTTCTGGGTCCACTCATGTTAGCCCTTTGTGCATTGAACTTGTTTTGAAATAAAGGGAAGCCTAGCATGAGAGTTTGAAAAATCACCAGAAGCTCTAGCCGTTAAGAATAGCATACACTGTTATTACTTCTTTATTTGGATGTTCATCCCATTGATTAGTGATGGATTCCTGCAATTTGGCTAACTGGATTACTTTTAACAAGTGAAAGACTAGGCATATTTGTTATATTATTAGCTCAATAGCCAGAGAGCATTATATAGTGTAAGAATTAGGTTATTACTTTTTCTGCTTGAAATCATAGTTGTCCCATAAGTGATGTAGAACAGTTTAAAGTAGGTTAGCAAGCAGAATGGGAAATGGACAGGACAAGTAAAGAATTTAAAATATTTCTGGAATATTACCAAATCCATTTGAGACAACATGAAGCAGAGGGGAAAAAAAGCCCAGAAACAGCAGTGGGTACAAAACAAAGAGGCAATAGATTTTAATGTATTTTCTTGCAAATGAAGTCTTATGTTCTGCACAGGAATGTCTTCCATTGGGATTGATCTGGTTGCTTTAGCATAAAAATTTCAGTGTCAACTGGCATTTTCTGCTGGCTTCCAGCTGTTTCTACAATAGGTTTCAAGTCTCATTTTCCTCCTGTGTCATAACTTCCAGCTCAAGGTGTATGTCTTGGATACCTGGGGACTTCTCAAATAGTACTGGACACTTAGTTTGGAGAGTTGAGCCCAAAATACTGAACTCAAAAATGCTACTGTTTTATACCCCTTTAGATATGTTTTATAAAAGATTTTATTCAAGAAAGATTAAAAAAAAATAATCAAGGACATGAACCATCACATTATATAGAGACATTACTGATGAGGGCAGTTCAGAAGGAAGTAGTGACCTGCAAAAAACAAATTGTATAAATCTGAAGCAATCTTTAGCTGCAAAGGTCAGTCTAGATCAGAGTAAGTATAGCATTGAAAGGCTAGCCAAAGAGGGCAAGATGAAGAATTATGCTATATTGTCCTTACAAGTATCTGGAAATTAATTAATTCCATTCAAAAAGAATGAGCTTTTTAAGGTGAATTGAAAGGATTTGATTTTATTTGTTAGCTTATTTTCATAAGATTACAGAGGTGAATATACAGAAAGTCAACAAAATTAAAAGAAAGTATTTACTCTAGTTAGTGAAAACTAAGATAGTTGTGAGGTCTATACATACAACTGAGATTCAAACTTTGCAATGAGTGACTCCAAAGCTACCCAAGTCAGATATCAATACAGAAAATTTCCCATTGCCCAGTCTTCTCTCTCTCTCTGTTTATTTATACCAGTTTTCTGTTATTCTTGGAGTCAGAAAATTTTGAAAATTGAATGCTGACAAATTAAGTCCTCGACGTGGTGTTTTAACAAAAATTGTATTATCTTTACCCCCTTCTTATATAGCTATGTGAAACCATTTAAAAGGTTTTATTTTGAAAGATTTAATTCCATGCTTACAAGTAACTGGCACAGTGTACTCACTGTTGTCATTTGTTTTTTTGAGGTAAAGCTGATGAAGCATATGGACTGGAAGAGCAGAACAGCCAGTCCTAGAAGGTGGGGATCAGTGGCATGAAGTCTACTTGAGGCCAACAACTAGTGGTGTACACTCAGGGTCAATACTGGATCCAATTCTGCTCACCAACTTCATTAATGATCTGGATGATGGGGCAGTGTATACCCTCAGCAAGTTTGCTAATGAGACAAAACTGGGGGGAGTGTCTGGTACATGAGAGGATTTTGCTGCCATCCAGAGGGATCTTGATAGGCTGGAGAAATGGGTGGGCAGGAACCTCATTAAGTTTAACAAGGGGAAGTGCCAAGCCATGTACCCGGGGAGGAATAACCCCAGACATCAATACATGCTGGAAAGCAGCTAGGTGGAAAAGGACTTGGGGGTCGTGGTGGACACCAAGTTGAACATGAGCCAGCAATATGCCCTTGTGGCAAAGGCTAACAATATACTGGGCTGCATTAGGAAGAGTGTTGCCAGCAGGTCCCATGAGGTAATCCTTCTCCTCCACTCAGCACTGGTGAGGCCACACCTGGAGTACTGTGTCCAGTTCTGGGCTCCCCAGTAAAAGCAAGACATGTACATACTGGAGGCTGTCCAGCAAAAGGTCNAAAGCAAGACATGTACATACTGGAGGCTGTCCAGCAAAAGGTCACAAAGATGATGATGAAGGGACTGGGGCATCTCTTGTATGAGGAGAGGCTGAGAGCTGGGACTGCTCAGCTTG
>RSEF01000001.1:172589956-172602413 GCA_003993805.1 Himantopus leucocephalus | reverse complement strand
AGGGAGGGGAGCCACGTAGGGGATAAAAATAAAAACAAAACTAGAAAAATACAGGTGATAGGAAAAAAACAAGAACAGATGATAGCAAAGACTTGGAAATACATACCATTTGTCTGAGCTGTTTGGAACAACTGCAGTTTTCTGACTGGTGCTTTGAGAGAGGAGTACAAAAGAAAGAGAGGGTAGAAAATGAATTAATTTTGATATCTGAAAGGAGGGTGTATATATCATTTTGTAGATTGAGAGCAAGAGGAAGCAGTAAGGACAAAATAGTTTATGGACTCATTTTTTTCCTGTGTAAGTAAATGTAGATTCAATAACTACTGGGGACTTACAGTGGGGTCACCAGCTGTACTTGTAATGCTAATTAAGATGGAGAAGAAGGCAAGGAGCAGTACAGTTCTGAGAAGTTCTATAGTAGATCAGGTTGCATTGTTTTAGCAGTCATTTTGTTCCAGTAGCTAAGGTTTGTTACAAGTTTTGTGACAAAGTCTTACATATGGTTTGTAAAATTCAAGGATATGAAAGTGCTTGGTGATGGGGAAGTCTAATTTTTGAGTGTAGTGTTTGAGTCTTGAAGGCAGGGAGTTGTCAATTTTCCTTCCAGCCCAACAGTTGCATTTTTTTATTTTCTTGAAATTTTTCTTTACCTCTTTCCTTTTGCAGATCTATTTGTTTGCTTGGATTTCTTGAACTACAGTGACCTTATTTAATGCCTCAGAGTATCTTCTGTGTTCAGTGGTACTTGTACAGACCTGTTCTGCTCATCTGTAGTACTTGAAAACATTATATAAGGAGACATGGGGCTTGACTTTGTTGTACTTTTTTCTAAGATTCTTTCTGAGATCTGTGAGAACTGATGCATGGAGAATGCAGCCTCAGAGAGAAAAGGACTTTGACTCTGCACTTGCTTTAAAGCTGTTTTGCTGTTGCCATAACTGTGCTACGATTATGGAAACTGGATAAGTGTTCTTTATGCTGGCAAGAATGCACTGTCCCTGCATCTAAGAGTAATTTTAAAGTATATTCTGCATAATTTTAGGACCCCACTTACTGTTTTTTTAACTTTCTGTTCAGCATATATCTGTCTTGCTCAGCCTTTCACAAGACTTCTTCCTGTGCAATAACCACTATAATGTGCTTATAGCTTAGCAGGATACTATCATTTTTCAAATCTTTCCCTGAATTTTACTGCCACCTTTGCCAATGGCACTGCAAAAATGCTGAAATTTTACGAGACTAAGGGAACGAGAGTTCTCTTTGGAATAGTTTTTTATTTCTTGAAATACATATTGTATCAATTTATAAAGTCTTGTCTGACAAGTACCCTCTAGATGAGGCTGGTAAGGAATTGACATACAGTGAACATAATCTTTTACTTAATTTTGACTTTTAGTACATTATTAAGACAAATTTAACTCTTAATTGGCTAAACATCTGATACAGGATTTCTTGTCATGTTTTAATTCATTTGCTTTTTATAATTTTATATTTCAGTTGAGCTATTATAGCGATTTACACCATTTAAGAACTGTCTTGCTTCTTGCCATTTCTATTTCTTTCTAGAGTATTGCATTTGTATATGTTATCTGTAACAATTTGGGAAGACTAGAACAGTTGAGACACTAAGAACCAACCATTACTTTTAAGGTTGGTTTGGGTTTTTTTGTTAAAAAGATTGCAATACACAAAACCAGAAAAAAATTTTTAGAATTACTTCAAACTGATTTCCTTTAAGAATATCCAAGATCATTTTATTCCATTATAATTTGTACTTTGACACTTTTGCTTGTCATTAAAAGTTGTTCTGATGTTTGCCAGGAGGGATGTGAATGGCATCAGTCACTGGGATATAACTTTAGGATGTCCGGAGTGTCTTGACTTCCCAAAAACTTTGAACTGCCAAAAAGTGTATATGCCTGGAATGCTTTATGTGTTTGTGTGCGTGAATAAAATTTGTCTGTGAGAGGAAAAAAGAACAAAAGACATTAACCACCTGAGTGGGAGTGTTACCCCTTTTGCTTTAGAACATTGATTATTGATTAAGTTGCTATACTAGCTGCCATTCGATTCAATAAATAATATTTAAGGGAATTTTTAATTTGGTCTAATTGCTCCTTAGGGATAGGCTAGAGAGCATACTAATTCTAGTCTTGATGTAATATTGTGACTTGATTTTACCCAGTCTGCAGCTCCATGCTTTTTTAAGTTATTGCAGAAAGACATTGTTATGAGTTCTAATGTATTGTTGACCAAATGTGGTTGGAAGGTCTATTTCAACTCTCACCAAATAAAATATCTTTGCTGCTGGCCTAGGGCTATAACAAAATGTCTCATTTTTTACATGATTGTCCCTTGTACAAAAAACACTTAACACTTCAGAATTCTGTAAACACAGACAATAATTTCTGTCATTTACTTTAGAGTTCAAAGTTGGAAATTGACAGATTTCTTTGCTTTAGTATATGCAATTGCTAGCACTCTCTTAGGTTACTGACCTAGATAGTATCATGTTTTTAATTTTGTCAGTGAGCTTGCCCACACCTTGACCCCAGGCTTATGCATTTAGAGACTATATGTGAAAGTAATTTACTTATTTTCAAGTATTTGAGCACTGCTCAGATTTTATTTTTCTGCCTTGATTGATTTCCAGTAGATGGCATCCATGCCTAATAAAGCTCTGTGAGCCTTTTCTAGTCGGAGTGGTTTTACATTTCATTCAAGAGAAAATTGTCTTTCAGTACCAACCCAGATTACTAATTAAAAAAAATAAAGTATTTTAACTAAATTAAAACTTCTCAATATTGTTTTTATTTCTCTTCCTGCTAGACACTGCCAGTTTTTTCAACAAAGACTTTTTTTTTAAGAAAATCTTGTAATCCTTCTGTGTTTGCAAAACCACATCTGCCCATTGTCAAAGAATACTCTTGCCTTCACTTCACAATTTCTGGATGTTATGCACCTTTTAGACACTAAATCTAATGGAAAAAAGGAAAAAAAAGCAACAGAGGTAAACATTTGTCATTTCTAATTTGAGTTATGGAAGGAATAAAATGCATTAGTTCATTAGGCTGGCTAAAGTTTCTGATTACTTCTCCACATTTAATTTGGTCCATAAGAACTTTTTATCAATAACATAGGCACAGTTCTCACCCATGACCAACACAAGCATGTTACTAGTGTATAGTGCAGACGTATCCTCTGAACACTCCCACTTCCTTTGTCTAACTTCTGTTCTGTTAGGTTGCTGTTTCCCCAGCTGATTAGTTGACCATGGCCAAACACAACTAAACTTTTCCTTCTGCTATTTGAAATGGCTGTTAGTCATTGATTTCCAAAGATATGTGCAGAAATGTTGGACTCCAGTCCCTCTATCAAATTTGTCTGTAAGTCACTGAAGTTTTTAAAAATTATTATGGGGGTACTGGCAGACAGACAATGAAACAGCACAATCTTCTTTTTTCCTTCCAGGACAACAAATTTCTATCTCTCCTGTCTTTGGGGAAAAGTTGAAATATGCAAATACATTTCCCCCAAAAAACTTACAAACTGTTATTTTCAGTATTCTGGATTGGACTTGTCTGGTCCAGGCACGATTCTTAGGAACAGTATCCTGATTAGATTTTGAAATTCTGGGAAACGAGAGGAACATATGGCACCACTTATCTATAAATCTTTTATAAAAGCTAATGGTTCAGCCACCCTACAAACTTCCCAGGCTATTTTAACCCTGAAATGGCATTACAGGAAACATATCCGTATGATCCCACTGCCCATGTGGAGAAGCTCACCTTAGTTGCAGGGTAGATCCCTTAGATAATAGAGATACCAGTGATTAACAATTGCCTTTATGGAGGTCCTAAATCTGAATCTCAGCGACTCAGCAATCTCTGAGTAAAAACTGGCTGTCTGGAGGTGCCTTCTGACTGTGGGATTACACACCTTCCCATAGATGATTACAGCTATCAGTGACATGGATGTAGGCAGGAAGTGAAATGGATGGAGACAGTACCAGTTTGAAGGAGAGGCAGGAAAAACTGGTGGCATGTGGTTAAGCTCCTACTTGGGGAATGTAAAGTGGAGGCATGGTTAGGGTCCTAGTGCAGGAATGGGAGAGTGTAGGGTGTGTGTGAATGTTACGGTTTCCTTCTGTATGGGAGAAGGCACGCTCCATACCTCCCAGTACCAAGAGCCACGAGCACCAGTGTTACCTAGGAAGACTGTAGTATTTACTGTGGGTTTATAATTCAGAGGAAAACTTGGAATCATGCATTAAAATTATTTAATCTAACAACCTTTGTTTTAATAACTTTTCTGATTACTTCATAGTTTGACATCAGAAGTTTTTGACATGCTGAAATTTAATCCTTGCAGTTTTCAGTTTTGCTAACAAAGCAGAACAAGCCAAATGATTGTAAAACCTGCTGCTTACTTTATAAAAGCTATTCTAAGATCAAGTATTTCAACTCCTATTCACGGAATAAGAGTAAAGGTAATAGTAAACCTATGTATTTCTTGTCCTGAATCGAGACCAATGCAGCAAAGATGTCACAGGGAGTAAGATACGGAATACAACAGGAAGAAAAGACTTCAAATAGTGTTATTATACTCCTATATGTATATTCCCGTACACAGTGTGCTGTGCAGCTACTTTGTAAATTTTGAGCACTTAGGAGACAAATTACTGTTAAATTATTAAAATCCATCCTCAAGCACATGCAAAGTATTGAGTGTAATTAGGAATAGTGGTGACAGTGGTCAGAGACAAGCTAAAATAAGGATGTAAAGAAGAAAAAAAAAAGAAGACCAGATATTGTATTAGANGTAGCTAGCAGAAAAGGCATAGTAATTCTGTCTAGTGCCCTTATGTGACAGTGATTCCATTTGAAAATCAGTCAATGGGAAAATGTAAAGTGGATGTGATAATGCAGAGATTGATTACATTGTTCAGAGCAAAAAGATGTAAGCAGGAGAGCCTCACTGAATAATGTGCTGACATTTTCTGCTGCCTTTCTTCCAACTGGAATGGATTTTGGTTTCCATTTCGTATTTTATATTTTATTTTTATCATTTTGTTCAAGAGAAGCAGGAAGAACCCTTCTTTCATTTAAAGTATAGAAGCTGTGATCCTGCTGAGGAAAGGTTCCAGAGCTCAGCTCCTGCTCACTTGGAGCACTGGCTGATTGATTGCTCTTCAAAGTATCTGTATAATGGTGTTAGTCTTCTGGTAGTACAGCAGACTAAATCAATTAAAATTCACAGGAGTGATATCTCTTGCACAAGGCAGTTTTCTGCATAAACTGAATTAACAGACCAGATCTGCTCTTCCATGTCTTTGAAGATGCTGATAGTAAAATAATAATAATATTTTAAAAATAATCTACTTAGTTTGGTTATGGAACTGGTTAATGGGTCATTTTAGAATTCATATGTTAGACTTACCGGTATTCTAAATGGTGAGCAACATACAATTATATTAAGCTTTTTATTGAGCCATACTTTACAGCCTTGAAGAACCCCAAGGAACAAATGTACAATCAGAGACATATTGTCAGAAGTTCAGTCTTTTAATCATAGGGATTATTTGAAGTTTAAAATAAGCTATAATATATGAAAATAAAATCCTGATGTATGGTTGCTTGGCAGATCCCTGAACAAAATCCCCATATCATGAAGATTAAATTTGTAATTTGCCAATGAAATATGGAAACTATTCTCTCCTGAAATTGAATATGCATGCAGTTTCAAGCAGGATATCTGGAAGACGTTGTTAGGTTGTTAAAGTAAATATACGTTCAATGTAATTTCTGAATATATCTTGCTAGAGTATTGACATGTAGAAGGCTATAAGCACAAATGTACTGCACTGAAACCAAGTCTGAGTGTATTGTTACTGTGCACAAACGGCAGCAGTATCACCTGTGTTAAGTCAGTCTTGTGTGTAAAAGCAGAATAAAATTAAGGCTATGGCTGTGTTTATATACTGGAGCTGGCAGAGGCAGGACAGATCTTTGTCACCAGGTGATTCCAAATAAATTTCTTTTCTGTGAAAAGGTTTGCCTTCCTCTGTAGCACGATCTCAGCAACAGATATCACCTCTTTTTATCCTCAAGTATGGTTGCAGTATGGCGCTGTTAATGCCTAAGACCACTAAGTCAGAAGTGCTCCCACATAACATAGTCCTGATACAGCCTAAATGTCTGTGGACTGTGTAGAAGAGATAAGATAACATAAATAAAACAGTTTTGTGATCTTCAGCTTGTTTATCTGGTAAAGTATAGGTCAAAATTCTATAAGTGATTAAAAAAAAGAGTTACTGGATTCAACTGCTGAGACAGCCCATCATGCCATTTCTTAAAGAGGAGTATATATGTCATGTAGATGTGCCTTAATCTTTGCATATAAAAAAGTATCTGAAACCACTAGTCGGAATACCTGTGCAACCTTCTTAAGTAACTGTCAATAACCATAACTTTGTCAGCGGTTTCTCTCACTGTTTATTCTTGTTAGTTGTTGCTCCAGTAGTTTCAATAGGAGGACATGCCTCAGAGCATACTCCAATACTTAATATTTCCGTTTCACAGAGATTACTTCTCCATTCTTGGATATCAGAAGTGTGTGCCTTTCATCAACAGTGTAAGGATGAGTGGCAGTCCCTCAGCTTTCCTTGATCCCTCTGAGAAGCTCCTCAGCAATCTGTCCATAATGGTACCACCAGATGTCCTGGTCCCTGGAGCCATTCAGGGATCCTCCTCAGCAAATGGCCAAGCAGGGAATCTGACAAGGCGGCTCAGACTCTGCAGTTCAGCCTCCCATGTGTCACTTCTACATCATCTGGTCACTGGTATCACAAGATGGTTTGTGTGTGTGTCTCCCCTACATTGAGCTCCAGCTGCTCCACCACTGGGGATATCTCCGTGGTGGAAATTCTTCTACACGATTTGAGACAGAGCTACAGATATTTCCAAACCTCACAGGTGTAGTAAGAAACCTTCTTGACTGATATGGACTTCCCCAGGTCATTCCTCTCTGATAAATTTTCATCTGTTGCTTTCTTCACCTCTAGCTCCTGCTTGCTACTTGGTTCCCTTTTTGGGAAGAAATAACAGGATCTAGGGGTATGTTTCCATATTTGCATCTTTTGCATTCATCCCTGGCCTCAGTTTTTTACCTGTTCCACTGCTTGGAGGTAAAGGACTCAACAGAAATTTGTTTTTCTCTCAGGTCTCCTTTTTTTTAGATTAAAAAGGAAAAAAAACCTCAAATCAACAGTTGGCTTAGCATGAAAATCACTCTTGATCAAGATAATAATTGTGGTGATTATGGGACTCAGTTTTAATACTAATGGATCTACCTCAAAAGTTTTGCACCTTCTCTCAGCTCGTTTAAAATTGTACACAGGCCCATATTTTTAAAGAAGAGCATACTTTCCTAACTCTAGTGACAGCACTGGGTGTAAAGAAACTTTGTTCTTTTTTGCTTTCACTACATAGGTCATAGATTTTGGCTTTAAATGCTGCTACAATTCTATTATGGCAGGTGCCAGCAAGGGCTTTTAATAAAGCAGCTTTGCAAACGAGTTTGTTCTTGAACTTTCCAGGAGGGCACTTCTGTGGGTGGAGCATGCTTTCCCTGGTTAGATCACTGGTTGCATATTTATAGTGTGTTTACCTTGATGCCAGCAAGATGCTCAGTTATGTTTGGCTTTAGAAAAAACACACAGTCTCTTTAAGGTTTTCAATGGATAATGTGTCCAAAACAGTAACTATTTGCTCTTTCTCCCAGGCTTGTGGACTGAAACAGCTAAATCAATGACAGTGGGGTGTTTTAGGCTATTGAAAGTCCTCTACATTTCTTTCTATCTCTTCTCCTTGCCAACCTAGGTTTTTCATTTAATTGATCTAATTGTCATTATTACTTTCACATAAGGAAGAACCCTATTAAGTAAAAGAACAGTGTAAATCCTCAAATTCCCCAAAGCTGAGAGAGAATAAAAATGAAGATACTGTTTACAATGACTAATATTATTTATACAGGAGTAGTCCCCAGATTTTAATCTGGTCATTTCTAATAGTACAACAAAGGCAATAATTTCAAATATAGAGGTGTCACTAAGACACATAATCAGTGCATTAGGCTGAAAGGAGGAACACAAATTTATAGTTAAAATAACAAAAATGAAATCACTCTGAATGCATCACCTGCTCACTGACCCGGTGTTTTGTAGGTTGCATATCAGAAGTGAACATTACAGACACGTTTGAAGATTTGAAAGAGTGCATGCATACATAGTGATGGTAGGAAAATGCTGAAGTGTGTTTTCTCTGAGTTACAGTTCTCCGTTTTTCCTCTATTCGTCTTGTAAATTATTATGAAGCAGTATGCACTGAAAACGGGAAAAGAGAAAGAATTTAAATTGATGTTTAACTATATGAAGTTTTAATGTTCACCTTGCTGGATGAATTTACTGTTTTAGAGCACGACTCTGTTCGATGGGAGTTAATTTTTGTAGGGAAACTTTCATGTGGCACTTTGTGGTGGTCCAAAAACTGATGCCAGATTAAGTTTTCTTTTAAATTGAATACTAAAATGCAGATTTTGAGCCAGATTCAATTTTTTTTTTTTTGTTATATCATAATCTTTTGGACTATTCAAAGCTTACATATCCCATATGGGAAAACATTAATTAGGGTTTTGCTTGCATTCCTTTATTTGATAGCACTAAATGAGACTCTGTTCAAAGTTTGTGTTCATGATACCGAGGAGGAAACCTGTTATAGCATAGCTGTTAACACAAATCAAGAAACACTTCTTTTCCTGTAGTCTAAAAGTCAATAATTATTGCAAGCTGAATGTTAAATTTATTTATTAAGCTAATTTACAGTGTTCTCATCACTGAAAGCCACTACAGGTGCTATGCATGAAATAATCCAGTCTTTTGCCCAGACCCAGTAGCACAGCTGGTGACCTAGAATATTTCTGTCTCTTTGTACTCATTGGCAGTGAAGTAAATCAGATAAATTGGTCATGAATCAATTCTTTCAAAATGGAATAATTTAAAGCATGGCATGACTCTAAAAGTAGCATTTTAAAATGTCAGTAGAGGCTAGTTCGTATATTTAAACAGAAAACAAGAAAGAAAGAAATTCAGAATGGATTATATTATTTAGTGTGGTTCTGCACGCAATTTAGTTCAATGCTTAAATAATGTCATTTTCAAATCCCTTTTATTTGATTTTTATATCTTGTTAGGTCCTTTAATGTATTTGAATCTCTGAGGAAAACTATAAGATGACTACTTAATAGCTTAACTACTTTTCTTGATTTTATTATGTTATGAAATTTACAGACTCTATTATCTCCCTTTTAATAGGATATTTACCTTGTATGATATAAGTGAATGGAATATTATTACAAAGCAGTGTGTAAACATGACCTTACTAATAACTTTCTAAATTTTCTTTCTCCTTTCTTAGAGAGAAAACAGTGATTAAATAGTTGTACTTCTTCTGTATCTTGCATTTAAACAATTTTTAAATCCCTATTTCTTCGATGGCTGTAAATCTGGGTAGGTAAAATAAACTCAGGGGATAAAAGCATTTTACACTTACTGAGAATCAGGGACAAAATGTTTAGGCTATTCATTACTCTAACTGATTGTTCAGTCATATAAAATCCTCAACACACTTATTTCATCCTGAAAACATTTGAATTATCTAATTGACTTTGATGGAAATATTCAGAAATCTAAGATGCTTTGCTGTAGTAGGGTGTGTATTCAACACGTTTAAAATCCAGCCCTGAGAAGGGCTTCCAAGTGGCTGTTTTGTTCTGGACTTGTTCCCTTTTCTGCCTGGAAGTAGGTTTTGGCCTTTCAGTTGTGTTGTAAATACAGCAAAATATCACATTAGACAATTTCTTTCTTTAAGTTAAGGACTCTAGCTGTAAGTATGACTTCTGTGTTAAGTTCTGCATGAGCTAGTGGCTACTGCATTTGTATGTAAATGTTGTATAGACCAAGTTATATTAAGAATTAAAGCTTGTAGCACAAATGAATTTTAATTGAAACATTTTCCCTCAGATGGCCATTTCAATGTGCAGTTTCTGTCAAAATGAAATTGGTTTATATGTCTTTTTCATAAAAAAACTATTATGCACAAAAAGTTTTAGTTTTAGGTGGCTATTTCTTTTCTCAGAGTAAATGGGTTCTTGGTACTATACAGAAATGTGTGTATCTTTCTATGACCGAGGGCCCCATTATTCATCGTTAAAGACAGTGGAAACTTTGTCATAGAACACAGAATATCATTCATTTGGACTGTTTTGGAAAAAAGGCAGGTGTTTGGTTTTACTTTTTTTTTTAAATCTTTATTAATGATATTACTAGTCCCACTGATAACTACTTCTGTAATGTTAATGACAAGATATTTGTTAGGCAAAATATTTTAATTTATAAATGACATACATGTTTTAGCAAAAGCATAACCATATTTCCTGTCTTGCAAGTCACGTACTGCCACCCAGCAGAAGACTTGTTTGAAAGGTCTACTTGAACTTAAAGCAGTACTTTACCACGAATAGTAGCAGCATGTTTTGCCTGAATTTTTAATATTGCTATCAATATCTTTAAAAGGTCTTTGGGTTTTATATCCACCACTGTGGATATAAGGTTTAGACTGCAAAGGTTTTGGTTTTATACTGAAATGGTTTTTGTTCTGTTGCTGTATGTGGTAAGTGTAGGTGAAGATAGTGACCAACAGCAAACTGAAGGATGCCAAAATCAGGACTTGAATATTTCCATTCATAGTGGTAGCTTTTAATCTGATTGAAGCACATTCACATTGTACTTAGGAAGAGTAAAGCTTAGGGTGTCTGATAGTAGATCAGCTGTAGAATGCTTGGCCTTGCAGCCAAATGCCTGAATCATCCGGAAGAAGGAGCCTACTGAAAGGAGCGTGAACCTTCATTATTCCCAATGCCTGAAGGCTGGAATTGTTCATTCCTGATTATTGTACCATGACAATTGTTTGTAGATGGGAGAATGAATTCTTGTAGAGATATTTTTTTTCTTCATTGTTGTATTATGTTAAAACATTACATGTTTGTGATAAAATAAAATATAATTATTTTTGAATATGACTAGTCATAAATTTGTTAGAATAATACCACTGAATTTACCCCTTTCTAAAAATTGCAAGCAACTTAACCTTTATCCTGGCCTTTTATTCAGACTTTTTCTGTAAGGTAGGTGTCCAAAGAGATGAACAAATAATGCTTTCTTAAAAACATTTCTGCTAATTAGTTCAGTTGTAAATGCCACACACTAACAAGACATTGATGTTTTAAACTTCAGTTTAAAAACTGGAGATGGAAAAATTAATATGCAGAAAAATGTGAAGGATTCAAATAATGGAATTACTAAGACCCTGTCTTTTATTTCAGTTTTCTCAAGACATAATGTTTCCAGTGTAAATTATTCCTAGAATTCACAAATATTATGGTTATGCATCCCAAGGCACAGTGTTGAAAGACAACTCTCTCTGGTCTAATCTGTCTTCATTCCTCTCACTCAGCTTTGGTTCTCAATCCAAATGCTCAAAAGCTATTTTAAATACAAATGTTCTTACTCAGTCACTTCTATGCAAATATTTGCCTTGTATTTGTGTCCCCACGTGGTTATAATTCAAATGTCTGAAGCTCAATAAGGTGCTTATACACAATGATATCTATGTCATCAGATGCTGTGTGCATTTGGAGAAACACAGTATAGCAAGCCTGTTTATATCCCCAGGCTGGGAACCAGAATGTGATGTTACTCAGAAACAGGCAAATTAGACTGACAACTTTAAAATATTAAAATATGTGGAAATATAGCATCATCTTTATTCTAGCCCTAAATCAGAGCAGTTCTTCTGCCTTTCAAAGATTCTTTCTACTTTTTTTTTTCTTCACCACAAACTAATATAATAATAACTAATCTTATGTCTAGGACTTTCTGTTTTGTTATTTCTCAAAAAAAGGTTATTGCATCAGTGCCAAATGACTAAGAGCACCAGAAATGTCCTTTCCATTTAGACCAGTGGTCCATTGAGTCCAGTACTCTATCTCTTACAGTAGTAATAGGAGATGCTATTTAGGGAGAACATGATCCTGGTCACAATCTGTGGTCCATTCCCATTATACTCTACCACCATCCACAGTAGTTGTATTACAGCTGTTAGAAGATACATTCTTGCCTGTCCCTTTTGATATGGACATGTTGTCCACCTCAGGTGACCCACGAATTTGTTGAATTACTCTATGAAACTTCTCATACTGTTCACCTTCACAATCTCCTATGGCAAAAAGTTCCACAAATTACCTTCCTGCTCTATGCAAAGTATTTTCTCTTATCTGTCTAAAATTATCTATTGTTAGTTCACGGAATCACGGAATCACGGAATTTTCAGAGTTGGAA
>RSEF01000001.1:172565242-172581159 GCA_003993805.1 Himantopus leucocephalus | reverse complement strand
CATATCCTGGGCTGCATCAAAAGAAGCATGGCCAGCAGGTTAAGGAAGGTGATTCTTGCCCTCCATTCTGCTCTCATGAGACCCCACCTGGAGTTCTGTGTCCAGCTCTGGAGCGCCCAACATAAGAAGGACATGGACCTGTTGGAGCAGGTCCAGAAGAGGGCCATGAAGATAATGAGAGGGCTGGAGCACCTCTCCTATGCAGACAGGCCGAAAGAGTTGGGGATGTTCAGCCTGGAGATGACAAGGCTCTGGGGAGACCTTATAGCAGCCTTCTAGTACCTAAGAGGGACTACAGAAAAGATGGGGAGGGACTTTTCATCAGGCAGTGTAGTGATGGGTTTAAGGGTAATGGTTTTAAATTGAAAGAGGGTAGATTTAGATGAGATATTAGGAAGAAATTTTTTACTCTGAGGGTGGTGAGACACTGGAACATATTGCCCAGGGAAGTTGTGGATGTCCCATCCCTGGAGGTGTTCAAGGCCACGTTGGATGAGGCTTTGAGTAACCTGATCTGGTGAAAGATGTCCCTGCCTGTGGCAGAGGCGTTGGAACTAGATGATCTTTAAGGTACCTTCCAACCCAAATCATTCTATGATTCTATGATTCCATGATTATAGTCCACTGAACAAAAACTCTACAATTCAAGGCCAAATGCTTTGAGAAGGCAGAAACTCAAATAGCAAACAAGGCAAAACAAGGGAATGTCATTAACAATGTCCAAAAAATGCTACTTACTTCCTTCATCTCTTTATTGTTTAGTGCGAGCTGAAGAAGGAATGTTTTCAAGTAAAGAAGAACTGGATAAGGCTTCTCAGAAGAACTGCATTATATTTGACAAATCCAAGAAATACCGTTTTCTTCCCTCCGTCCACTGTTAGGTAATTACACAACCAGTGCTCACTTCTGCTAGCACAAGAGATGCTAGCTGGCTCATATAGCCCTCCCCTAAAAGACTCGGGGAGGATGACAGGTCTAATGAGATTTTCTGGGAAGTATTTGTGTGCTTTCTGCTGCAGACTTGTTGAGGTTCAAACAAAGCAGTTCAAGTAGTTGGGAAGAAGGCAGGGGTTTAAACAGCCAAAACATTAGGCTGAGGTGTACATGCTTCCACAGTGCTCTCAGCCAAGAGATAACGTGTTCGGGGAAATAACCAAAGGAAAAGTTGATGTCTGCTAAAGCGGCCAGAGGATGCAAAAGGCTCCTAAAAGCCCTGAACCTGCTGTAGGCAGGCAGACATTTTGGGGATAGCCATGAGATCATTTCTGGAGATCCTTGCACTGCCACTAGAAGAAAATTTTACAGGGGGAGTCCATGGCCTTTGAATTGCCAGGGTCATTTCAGCAAGCTGAAATCTGTCCATCTCCCACAGCAGACTTCAGAGAGGAGAATCAAAATGTCATTTAGTGGTACACAGTGAGAGTGTCTTCTTCCCATTCTGCCCTCCTCCTTGGCATACCCAGGTTTCCTCTAAATAAATCAAGCTGTCAGAAATGTCAGCATAAACAAAGAATCACTGTGCCTGGTTTGTGTGAAACTGAGCTGAACGCCTGGTTTCAAGCCACTCAAATTAAGGCTTAGGAGTTTCCCAGACCTATGTTTAGTGATCATCCTGACATGTCATGGCTTTTGTGTTATGTTAAAATAAAAGTGAAAATTGCATGGCTACAAGGAATATAGAAAATGGTGAATTGCTGGCATAAAGAATGGCTGTGTGAGAGCTGAGGTGGCAGCCATAAGCATACTGTAATCTGAACGAAAACTTCGTCGAGAGCCAAGGAAGTTGCATGCTGGAATTGTTTTCATGCAAGCCCTTTGTATTTCAGTCTTTAGATCTCATTTATATCTGCAAACAAAAACTACACTGTCCCGGTTTGAGGTAGGACAAAACCAATTTTCTTTTCAGTAATTTTACTTTTCAGTTAAGTCTCTTCTAACTGACTGTACTCTCCGAAATTAATGATGTGTTTTTCAGACAGCGCCTGCTTCTAGCAATAATAAGGTCTGATGTTTATAGTTAAGACTAAGGAATGGTATGCAGAGAGGCTCTTGCTTATACTTACTCCTATAACAACCAAGGTTAGCTAACTTTGTTATGTGCCCCATTGGAGGACCAGAGGTGGAAGAGTCTAAAGGTGTTGCACCTGCAGGGAGGAGTGGACAGGACAGGTGACCCAAAACTGACCAATGGGGTATTCCATCCCATCTGCCTCATGCTCAGTATAAAGCTGAGGGATCAAAGGGGTCAACCCTCCCTTCTTCAATGGCTGGCGTCCGAGGAAGACTCTGTTCATTCTTCTGCCTTTGATCCTGAACTATGCATTCCTGAATCCAGTTCCCACCTGCTGCTGAGTCCCATCAGGATTTTCCCAGTGTTGGCTGGTGACGTGATTGTCATCCTGGGAGCTCAATATTGGTTTTGTGTATGTTTGTATATATTTCATTATTTTCTTATTAACATTATTATGTTTTCTTTTTATTGTTAATATTAAAGCTGGTTTAGGTGGGTTTTTTTCAACCCATAAGTCTTTCCCCCTTATTCTGTCTCTCCCTTAGCCTTCTGGGAAGGGTGAGGGACACTCTGTCATTCGTTTCGTGGCCAGCCTAGCTGAACTCTTGACATATATAAATTAGGTGATTCTAAAGAACACAAGGATCCAGTTAAGTTCTGCTGTCTCCTAACATCCCCGTGCCACCGTGTCTTTTAAGTTCAAATTCCAAGAAAAGCATTAAGTACTGAAACGTTTAAGAGCTTAGCATGGATGTTTTTGTCTGATTGTTAGTGTCAGTGAAATGAGAATGAAGCAGTTCCGCAATATAAACAACAGTCCTGCTGACTGATTTGGTTTCTCCACCAACTCAGCTTTTGTGCAGGAAGTTGACCTATGTAATAGTCACAACTTCTTCAAGGTGTTCTGGATAAGAAGGGAAACTTCAAAGTTTTGGAATCCATCTGACTGTGATCAGAGTCAGTAAAAATAGCCTTTAAAAGAACTAACGTAACATACTTCCCCTTGGTTCCCCACTTGATTGGAGCAGGAAGTCTTGTGAGAGAGAGCAAGACAAAAACTTTGTCTTGATTATGAAAAGATTTTACAACTTCAATCCGTTTGCATTACATTCTCAGAGAGGACTGTTCTGTCTTTTCATTTTGGCCTAGAATGGGTCTTTTTGGTCATCTACATCAAATCACAAAGCTCAGGAGTACAAATCGTAACAATTCACTGGCAAGATAATTCCAGCTATGGCAAAATAAGGTAATTTTATTTGACAAAATCACTTTGTATCCCTTGAAGGAGTAAACCAAATAGACTTAGCATAAGCAATGTTCTAAAGTAACACTATCCAATTATATACAAGAGGGAAAAAAAAAACAAAAAACAACGCCAGCAGCAAACCCCAAAGCAATTTTGTTTTGGAGTTGATCCACTGCATTTTAATAAGAGTCTTTGCAATTACATAATGACCCTTCACGGTTAGCAGCAAATGTTGTTGGCTTAATTATATAAAATTTAGTTCACCTCTCCAGAACTGCCCACACCTCTTGAGATAAAGACCTGCAGCGTGATAAAGCATGCATGACAATTACAAATGGCTAAGCAAAGTACACAGCAGAGCTGGCAGTATTTGTCCTGCAAAGAATACGTTTCACCAGAGCAGATCTTAAGACGCATATGTCAAATGTGTTATTAATGAGCACACGACCCTACACAGATGCACAAGCTGCAGGACACAGTCCAAGCCAGATGCAGATTTAGGCATGGTGGAGTGTGGTGACAAAAGGGGCTAGACTGGTCTCCATCCTCACGTTAGCTGCAGTTTCTCTACCACAGCATCAACCCTTGATGCAGCTGCTTTCCAGCTCCTCCAGTTCAGATGTCCGGTCTGGTTGATGGAGCCATCGAGAGAAAGCAGACACAGAACAGAAACAGCGGTAGTGCGTGTGTACCTCACCTAATGCAACCACCCAGCACTCCCTCCTGCTGTGTCTCCTGTCAAAGGGTGGGGGAGAGGAAGAGTTCACATCTCCCTCACCCACACTATTTGCCCCAAGCCTGCATTTCCCCAGTGTGAAATTTTCCTTCCTGTCCCCTGTTGGAGTCTGTCTCCCAGACAGGAGTAGATGTGCTGCAGCTCAGCTTCATGCCAACTGATGGCTCATGACTGCAGCTATCGTGGTGCCGAGCCAGAGCTAATGAGCCCTCCTGAGTGGCTGCACATGTTAGCTCTGGCTCGGTGCTGTGGGAGCCGTCGCTATGCAGCCCATCTCAAAGGGTCCTGAGCCTCCTCTGTTGTCCTCAGAAGAGGGGGGTCTTTGCGTGGAAGGGCCGCACAGTACCGGACCTCAAAAGCAGTGAGGTGGATCCCACGGCATTTAAAAATCCAACCAGTTTCAAGAGGGCTCTCACACCCTGGCACTTGTTTCCCACAAGTCTAGCAACAAAGTAAATGACTAATTCCTACCCCATTTTCTCCATTTTCTCCTGAAAACCCCTCTTACTTGTTCACCCAGCTAGCACAGAAGTGTATTATCACTTTTCCTCCTGAGAAAAGATGTTGGTGGCTAAAAAGTGCGTGCTGTGAAAGCTTCTCTAGGTCATTTGCTTTCAATCACCAATTCAGTGTTTAAATCTTCTTCCAAATGTAGTTACCCAAAACACATCTACTATCCAGTGGCATTATTACAATATAAAGTCTTATTTCTACTTTAACAAAGTACTACTTACTATGGATTCCTCCTAGAACAGACCACAAGGAATTTGCTCTAGTATTCAAAGCTACAAGGTTATAAGCTTTCTCTTGAACTGCCTCAGCAGGGAGTAAAAGGGATAGCTCAAGCTCAGTCTTAAAATTTCTCAGTTCTCAAGCTCAGTTTCTTACTGGTAAAAATGCAGAAACACTTGAAAAGTCTCTTTCATCCTTTTGGCAAGCTACATATTTTCCTGTTGAATTTATTATTTTCTGAAATGACAGTATGTTCCCGAATTCCTTCCCCTTACCCTGAACGCATATTTTCTATCTATCCTTTCTTTGCAAGTGTTATTCACATAAAGATTCAGCAAGCGTGGATTACAGATAAGAGAAGTCATTCAAGGGTGGCAGGCATCATCGTACCTATCTGTCTGTCTATCTGTGTATCTATCTATGCCAGTAATGTCCTCATAGCTCTGCCTATGCAATAGATAAATAAAGCTAATGCACCTGTGGCTTTTCTAAACAATTTATTTGTGCTTTAAAATTAAAGTGTCTCCATAGCAACTTCGAGGCATCCAAGAAGGACAGTATTTCGCAAAAAACATGGAGTGGATTAAACAGGGTAGTGCACAAGGACCAAACGCCCAGACCTCTTGGTAAGGGTATGGACATGTGTCCTGAGCTTGTAATAGCCCAATGTCTGTCTCGGAAAAATGATTCTCTAAGAGGCCACCACCACTTCTGGCTCCAATAGACGGGCAGGGAGCAGCAGGAGCAGCAGGGCAGCACCATCCCAACAAGGCACAGCCCACAGCAGCCGAGCGAGGAGAGCAGAGCCGGGTTGGCGCGGATGACCCCATTCTGCTGAGAGCCCAGCCTACCGGACAAGTCTGCTGGGATGAGGCAGGTCCCAGCTCAAGCTGGAAAGTCAGGTCAGTGCGTGAAGGTCAGGGAGTCATGGGAGTGGGCGCAGGTGTACCTGTGACATAGCTCAGGTAAACACCAAGCACTGGAGCCTGAGTTTAAAAGCAGCTCTTGAGCAAAGGCAGGGCAGGCATCCGCTGAGCTTCTCAAGGCTTGACAGCTTCGTTATTAAAGCTGGCCCCGAGCCCAGGCAACCAAGCCCTGCCGAGGCAAGGGAATGCCTTTGGGGCCCTCACAGTGGCCGCTTATGAAGGAAGGGTAGGAAAGCATGTCTGCAGCTACTTAAATGTTACGAGGGTCAGGGGAGAGATTGTTTTGTACCTTTGAAAAGAATGTGTCGCACTGCCTGATCGCTGGGGACGGGCAGTGCTGACGGCTTGCAAATAGCATAGTGCCATCTGCTTTGGGGAGGCCACGCTTGCTCCTCTGTTGTCATTTTCCGCAAGCTGGAGAAAGCCATTCGGTCTAGAAGTCTATGTTTTGTTCTACATGTGGGAAAGAAAACTAAAAATAACAACTAATAATATAAATAATGGCAGGTGCCTCTAAATGAAACATAATGTCTTCAATAAAATCATTCTAATAAAAACCATATTTCTCCCTGTGATGTCTACTAGACTGCGAACTACTCTCCTAAGCAGAAAAGACTGAACATAAGTCTGTAATTACCCCGCAGGGCAGTTTTGCTTCATGGCATCTTCAAAGAGTCCACCATGGCCCCTCTGCGGTCCACGTGCCCAAGAGTTTCTTTCCCCACAGAATCTGGTACACTGTAGGGAGGCTCTTTCCCTTAGGTGGAGCTGAGAACTACTAACGCATCCAGATCCCACTGTTCTTAGTTCCCAATGAATATGCAAGGTGTAAATCACTTCTTATTTGAGAAACAGACTGGACAAATTTTCTGTAGCAGAAGAACAAGGGTTGGATAAAATTACCTTTAATACAGTTAGAATTAATTTATTATGTGTGTCAGTTGAGGATGAATATTATTCCATTGGGGTGCACTTGTATTGATGCAGAATAGCGCACCTTCAAACCAGATTATCTACTGTGTTTCTTATGGCTAAAGTATTTTCTCCTTCTAATTCCACTTTTTCTTAACAAAAGTGAACACTAAACAATATGCTTATTGAAAGGTAGCACTGAACCAGCTGTTTTAACTTTCTTTTGAGGGTAGCTGTTCATTAGTGAAATTAGTATTCCTTTTCACTGAGTCATTTTTTTGTCTACCACCAGAATTCAGTTTCTTTTGTGTGAGTGGACTATTAGTCCAGATGCCAGGTACAGCAAAAGAACAATGAATTCTCAGCCAAAAATCCCAAACAAACAAACAAAAAAAGCAACTGTTGTAAAAGTGAACTTTGTTATTGTGCTGCCTTCTTTTTAGCTACTACATTTCAGAACAGCAGAGGTGCTGCCATTGCATACAGATGCAGGTAATGTTGCCTGCTGTTTAGGAGAAAGGGACTGGAGTTCTTTTCTGATGCTAATTTCTTGCTCTGTCTTGAGGTGTGGCACTGAATAACTCACATTCTTTTCCTCCCCAAAAGAAAATAATGGTAACTTTTGGAGGCACTCGAGGGTCTTCAGTTGGAAGGTGGTACAAAATCACATCAGGTGATTGTAAAATACATTCAAGGGAGAGACAGCTGTCTGAGTATATGTAAAACATTGGCAGTCAAACAGAAGTAGCATATACCCTCATAAATAATAGCAGTACAGCTTTGCCACATCTGATTTTGTATTTGTTGTTGAAATTTCATGTTCATGTGATCCTTTACATATTTGATGCAAGGCCTGCTTTTGTGCTTTCCCATTATCATCTGATCTTTGTGGTGACTTTATTCCCTCTGAACTAAAAAGAAAAAGCCATTTTTGGTAGGTTTTGCCCAAGGCAAAATAAAAAGCTTATCATTTTGTTTCTCTCACGGGCCTTTTTTTTCTTGCTGTTCATTATCATCAATGTGATCTATTTTCCACAGCTTCAAACAGATCTCAGAATCTTTTGTAGTCTGCATTTGACCTAGTATTATGTTCTTCTCTTCTCTGTCCTCCTCAGGGGACTTACACAATTCCCATACAGCTTAGTGGGACTTTGAACTGGACTTCAGAACTGGAAGAACAAAGTGATTAAATATTTACCTTTCAGATGCTTAAAGCTAATTTAGACATAAGCATTTTTATATTCACAGTTAAATAAAAACTTTGCAATTAACTCTGCTTTTAATTTAAACACAATCTGGAAATATTTCCATATAAGACATTGTCCACAGCCCGTAAAAACAGATGGATGCACGGTAGGAGGCACAGACACTGCCCCCGGGCTGATCCGTCACCAGGCCAGAACTGCAGAGGAACTCAGAGAACAGGGCACAGCCAGAGGGTCAGGGGTGTATTACCCAGAGCTGCTGACTCTTGCTGGTATAAAGAAAAAGGTGGGCTCATATAGGACAAACAAGTTACCAGCTGGAGACAGGGTCCAGGAACTGGAAAAGTCCTGAAGAAATACATGAGGGACAGGTACATCCTCTGACAGAAAGGTTAAACATTGAGAAAGCACTGCTGTATTTTGGTGTCCATAACCCAACCCAAGCTTCCAGTAAGAGCAAGCCATAAATAAGTAGCACTAGAAGTTATGTGTGTGTATGGCATCTCTAACATACGGGTCTTGTTTCTGCCAGTAACAGCCTCTGATCCATCTCAGCCTGCTCCCTCCATTCGAGTACATCTCCTGTCCCTTCCTTCATATTCCCTGAAGCCTCCTTGCCTTCTTTCCTCCTTTATGCCTTTGCTTTTGTATAGGTTATGTGAAGATACAGATTGCTGGAGAGGCAATTTGTACCCATGAAAACACAATTATGGGCTGTCTGCTGTGCTTCCAGCCACAGAGCAATCTAGAGGCAGAGCGGAGGAAGGGGCTGCTGCGGGATGGGCAAAGCAAAGCAGCCGTGCTGGGAGAGCTCAAGCAGCAGTCCTCAGTACACAGGAGTTTCTAGGCCTGACCTCCATGACAACCCGTGGGCAAAGACAGGCTGAATTTCCTTCCTCTCTGCTCTTTCTCCCTCCCTTCATCCTTCCCCCACTCCCACTGCAAATAGGGAAAGGCCAAAAAACCTATATTTATGTGGTCAGAGCAGCAGAATAACTGGATATATGCTCAATAGGTTGGACTGCCTTGGGAGCAGGAGCCAGAAATACCTGCAGCTGGAAAATGGGAGCACAGAGGCACAGAGAACTGGAAAAATGAACTTGCCAGAGTGGGAAATGTCAGGTGAAGAAAGCATTTTGCCTCTTTGTCTGAATAAGAGAAAAAAAGACCCTTTCTGAGCCAAGAGTATCAGGGCAAGCACAGGGTGGTAGGGGAAGAAAATAAACAGCAAAATGAACTATGGCACAAACATCTGATTTCTGTAGGAAAGGGAAAGAATATTGACAATATTGAAATCACAGGACCAGCCAGCTAAACTTCTCATATTCATATGTCTGCCTTGATGTTCTTTGTATACCACAGAATAGTATTTGCTGCAGTTATTTTTCTCTGAATTACTGTAATTGAGAATATCAGGACAATAATTTCCTACTGAATAAAACAAAAGGAGGCATTAAGATAAAATGTCCCTTGACAATGTCCATGTGCTGTTAGCACTAGATTCACTGCAAAAAAGTATAAATTATTCAAGCTGAAAAATACTGTGCAACACTTAAGGTTGTTATGCAAAGCTAGCATGACACAGAAAAACATGAAAAAAATAAGCCCCTGAACATTGTATAGCTACATTACACACTCACTTTGCACTGCTAGAAAGGGACATTTCCATTAGCTGGCACACAGTCTGTGGTCCAACAGCCCTGAAAACATGCTGAAGCAACCTCAGGGTTTCCACTCTGCATTTTATGATGAATGTTTCCTACCACAGAAGTACAAATGCCTCTGTATTCCACCTGCTTTTCTTTCTGTGATGTGGATATTGCTTTTTCTATAGGCAGGTTACAAGTGGGCTGTGCTGCCCTGAACAATAGGTTTGATGGTAAGTGTTTGGAAATGGGGGTGAACAATGAAAGACTGGGGTTATTATTCAGGACACCTGCGTCTTCCTTTTGTTAGTGGCTGATGGGGAAGGACAGTGACAGAAACGGAAATGCATTTAACTTTGAGTGTGTTGGGAAAGATGAGCTCTAAGCAAGCAAAGGGGAACCAGTGCTGCTTGCTATCGGTTAGAATGCATTAAAAATAAGCCTTTACAGGCAGCACAGGAAGGTGTTTTTTGATTGTTACGAATCATTTATCTCAGTCTGAAGAATGTATGGTGTGGGCTTTCAATAGAAGAAAGTGTCTCAGCTGGTGCCTTTTCCATTTTATCTCTTTGGTAGTTTATTGTTTTTACCTGGAGTATGTATTACAGCATGTAAAGACAGGCAGAAACACTATGACTTTCAAAATCACTCTAGTATTAGTGTCAGACATTCTTTTTAAAATGTCACTCATCCTCTCTCTCTTCCTTCTAAAATGATATTAGTTCCTGCTTCTAACAGTCTGTCAGATTTTCAGCCTTAACTGTTGGCCTTTGTTCTGCTCTGTCTTCTCTGTTGGTCATAGAGATCTGAACAGATATCTCCTTTCTCCAAAGAAATCTTCCAGAATCAAGACAATAAATATTTTCATTTGGAATCATGGGGAAGTCATTAACTCTCAAAATTTCCATTTTCTGTAAAATACAGAGGATTGACTCCCAGAAGAGAAAGCACTGAACCCCACCTGTGATGTGGGATAGTTTGAAAGCAAATCCAAGTCTTTTATTTCCCGGCTGTGTGTTCCCAGTCTCAGAAATACATGCTATTCTACTATCCTGTAGGAGCAAAAGCTCTGCCACCGAAGGTGTCATCAGAATGATACATTCTTTTAAATAGGTTCCCTATCAATAAGTGAAACTTTTCCAGTGGAATGCAAAAAAATCATCAGAAAATTCCTGGACTTAATTCAGCCAACATATTGGTGGTCTCAGGAACTCCTCCTTTCCTGACCTCTCCCTGTGCTGCTATATAACATGAAATCTCTTCAGCACTGCTGTGCATTGCTTTGAAGTTTTCAGTGTAAGAATTGGACCAAAACACCTCTTCAGTTCTAACAGGCAAAATAGAGTTCATTACCAGCATAGCTGGCACCTCTTAGTTTTCTTCCATTCCTTTCTGCTTTACCTATGCCAGCTTCTCAGCCATCCTTGCACAAATGGACTTTACCTTTTTGACCCTTCCTGTAGCAAAGGACAAGTCAGTGGTCTCTCTCCCCAGCCCTCTTGGAGGGCTTCACAAATACTAAAATTAACTTTGCTATTAGCCAGTCTTTAAATCTCACCTCTGGTTTGGTCTTACAAGTTATGAGTGATTTAAGCTTTCATCTTTACTTTCTAGACCCTTTAGGAGTCTGTCTTCTCTCTGTCTGGCTGCCAAAGCTTTTTATTTTCCTCTGACTAACAGGTGAATAAGATCTGTATAACTGATAATTTAGAGTAAATTAAGTCCTAGAGCAGGACAAATCTGTGTGCCAGGAAATGTGGTGATGCTTTTTGAAACACAATGACAGGGATTTGGAGTTCCTGCCATATAGATCTGCTGCTCAAATGGTCCTTTTCTCACTCCCATCCCTGGTCTCTCCTGTTGACAGCAGGAAAGCAGAAATCCTGAAGGACGCCAGGTTTTCAAGGGGCACCGGTTGCCTTGGTCCCTCATCCTTAGAACAGCCCATTTCAGTTTTAGCTACACGTCTGAAACACTTGAACCTGGCTCTGGCTTTTTCTTCTGCTTCATGGTGCAAACATATCAAAATACAGATTAAAAGCAGAGATGACTGAAATATATGGACAAACTATGTGAACAAATTATTTGGCAAACTATTTGAACAAAAACTATTTGAAAAATGATTTTCTAATGTTGAATTAGTAAGCTGATAGAGCTGTAATTATCCCAGTGTCCACTGATACAAAAAGGGCATACTTGGACCAAGAGCTAAACTTAATTATTTTTACTAATCACCTTTCTTTCCTGTCCAGTATGAATTTCTCTAGTTACAGCCAGCAGTTTCTTTCTAGGTAAGTGAATGCTGTTGCTTGACATCAAGTTAAATAGAGTCTAAAGCACATAGTTACCACACAAAGAACTACTTCATCAAGTCTTCTTATCCACTCTCAGCAACTGAAGTAAGAAAAACATTTGCAAATCACTGGAGGTCAAGAAGATGAGTATGGCTGGTTTGAGCTGTGCCAATGCACTTGCAGAACTTGACGAGACTTGTTCAAACATATAAGGTCAAATGATTCAAGAAGGCAAATAAACATGCAAGTCAACATGGAGATGAATGAAAATTCCTGCTCCTGCTGCATCCAAATAACTGTATTATAATAAGCCCATTAACATGTCATACAAACAAACATAACAGTTCATATTTGTTGTATTCAGGCTTTGACTCTCTGTGACTCTCTTCTTAATTGGCAGACTCTCTTATGTATCTGATCTTGGGGCACAAAAATATTATCCAACCTGATTTCATTTTTACCCTATTCTGGTATTTCAGATTTGGCTGATGTGTGGGACAAAGCTGGCAGTAACCTCACCAACAATCTTGGCAGATTCTGGCTTAAATGCCTGAAATCATACATTAAGTGTCTTGGTAATTGACTGGTCCTAGGAAAGTAATTTCAGAGAAGCCATTGTGCCAGATAAAGAAAATCAAACCCTTGTGGGACAGAAAGGGATGCAAGATGAGGAAGATTCCCTGCAGTCCATTGAAAAGCCACTTTTGATCTATGACAGTACTGTTTGATACCTTTCATCGTGACAGAATTTAGGGATTCCTTAACCCACCAAAGACTTTGGAAAACAAAAAACCAACACAGCATACGAGAATGTAGTCACATGTCTCTGTACTGTTAGCCTGGTATCAGGTTAGGGTTACTTTTTACTTTTTTTAAAATTTTTTTTGGTCCTTTTTCATTTTTGAACAGTGGCTTCAAACTTTTTCCAGCAAAAAGACAGTCGTTACTCTTTGCTATAATTGTTGAGCATTATATGTTTTGAAACATTTCAACTAATGCTCAAGGAAATATTCTGATAAAGAGGAAAGAATGTAGTCTGCAATTTCCAGGCTTACAGTGAACCAGGAAGTTATGGAGGTCCCATCCCTGGAAGTGTTCAAGGCCAGGTTGGATGGGGCTTTGAGCAACCTGGTCTAGTGGGAGGTGTCCCTGCCCATGGCAGGGGGGTTGGACTAGATGATCTTAAAGGTCCCTTCCAACCTTAACAATTCTATGATTCTATGATTCTATGCTGCAACTGTGTTTATGATGTATCTGTCCGGTGTCACTGAATAAGTACCTACCACAAATACAAAAGCAAAAGAAGCCACCTACACTTATAAACAGCAATCAATAAAATCACTTTTACATTCTTTTTTTTTCCTTGAAGAAGGGAAAAAGTGTATTAGCCACAATATGAGGAATTGTAGAGTAATTCTTTTTGGTCCTCCTTTATTGAAGCAATGAGGGAAAATTTGAGAGCGGGCAGAGGGTCAATAGCAATAACAGCAGGAACGGACTCCTCCTTTGTCACGGTTAAGCAGCCAGGTTAGAAAGGTTAAAAGGGCAGGCCAGTCATCCACAAATACTTTGAACAACTTGGTATAACTGTTTAGTGGGATAACACTGAAATATTCTTCCAATATCTGTTGTAAGCTAAATAGTGGCAGGAAAACTAACTTTATTTTTAATTTCAGAAATATGAGATGTCTGTACTTGGTTGCACATTGTTGATTTTTCAGTCTGCAAGGAAAAAGACTTCAGGTAGGAGAAAGGACAATAAAAGGGACAATTGTACACTGCATGTAGAATGGCCATGCAATCTGAAAGGGTCAAAGATTTCCCACCATGAGGCTGATGTAAAAAAACCACCAGCTGAACACAAAGATCAAAGTATACTTGTGGAACCTTCCTTCCTTTTTCCCCCTCAACCCACCCCCACATCCCTCACAACGTTCATCATACAATTTACACATCTATTCGTCTCCCTCAGTCCTCCATTTTGGCTCATTTGGGCATCTTTGTGATCAGCTGCAGCTGATGTCTCCAGCCCTGATCCTGAACAGAGTGAGTGAGCTCAATGCTACAGGATGGTAATACCAAAAATTTCAAATTGATGCCTGCAAACTACAGAAAAGCATTTAGAAGGTCCAAGACTGCTTCTTACCTAGCTTCAAACTCAGTTTCTCATTTGCAAACAAAAATACTTTACAGTTGATGGGATAAAGGAGGGAACATGTTTCTCCTAACAATGCAGAGATTGTTTTCTGCTTTTTTATTTTACTAACACATCACAAGATCTAGAAAAGTTAGAGACAGCTAACTTACTCAGTTGCTTCCCTACTATCTTTTTCTGTTCCAATGTTGTTCTTTGACAACCACTGCTACAAAACGTAGGACCTTCATTCCACAGTTTTCAAGTCTAGGACACAATACATAAGCATGCACCTATGAGCAAAAAAAAGAAAAATGTCATATAGTAATATTTCGTACTGCATGATTTTCAAGGATAGGATGCTAGAAAGAATTGAAACTAAACTCATATGAAATAAATATTTAACTCAAGCAAAAGTCTTTTATACAGCAATGTTTCAGTTTTCCAATAGCTCAAGACAATGTATATTTAATAATGTTAGTGTATTGCTGATTAAGATCTTTAAACTTTCTGTAAACATTGAAGAAGTATTGAACAATATTTTCAGTTAAGGATGAAGAAAACATATTATCATACTGAAGTCTTGGGAATGTTATAAAGATAACATTCTCTGCCCTGCATTAAGTAATATCTGACCTTGAATATGATTTCCTGCCTCTGTCCGCTTTGAAAGTCCTAAGTCAGATTTTGAAAAGGTGACCACAGCTGTGACTGTGGCCAACACACATAAGCAGAACACAATCTCTATAGCTCCACACACACAAGCGTATACACCCCTCAATTTTTGCGGAAGTTAGACATGTTCAAAATTGCATGCAATCCAGCCATAATGATGAGTTTGGCAATTATTTTTGTTCTTATCCTTGACTAACAGGACAGAAACTCTAGAAAAAAAGGCTGTTTTGTCCTTTGCCCACAATTACAAAATAAACGGCAACAATCTCCTTTGAAAAGTGTTTCAGAAACTAGCTTTGGTGGCATGACATTGTCATCAACTCATATAATGATCATGAAAACATAGTTCGTATCTAAGAATACTGAAAGAAGTTGTACTGTGTATATGCAGTGATGGCAAGTGGGTAAAGCTCTTATGTTTTAATAACCATTTTGCCTCGTCATGGGTGTCTGGATGGAATTTACTTCTTGTTTTGATTTTCTTGCTAATTTAGAATTTTGGAGTTTTCAGCTGGATAATCTTGTTATATAAGGATCTTCACCCAAACACTTCACACATCTTCAATGACTTTGTTTACGAGAGTCTTGTGGCTGGAATCAATATCTGACTGCATATTTGACTAAATGTGCAGATGCAGGCATCTAATTAACTGTAGTGTTTACCAGACATTTTTACAGCCAAATCCTTCTCAGAAAGCCATCAAATGGTAACACGGGCTTTGCTTTGGCACAGAGCACAGCGCTGCTTGTTATTTTTTAAGGCACGGCTAATCTGTGAAATGCAATCCTCTCTGCTAAGAACAGAGACTTCCCAAGTGACAGTGACTCCCTCCTGCATGCGGAGCCCATGGCTGGGCAACCCAGCTGCCCTTGGACTGATCTGTCCACCTTGCCCCAGTGAAACCATGTACTGGGAGGAAAAACCTTGTTGCTGGTGAGTAAAAAAGGTGTGCTGTTGCGGAGCCAAATGCCTGGTGGAATCAGGTGAGCGCTCGCATGCTTTAAATGTAAAAGACAGTGTTTGCACAGGGTGGGTGGACAATGTGCTCCATGGCCTTTCAGCTGCTGTGCTATGCTGGAGATCCTCATGGCTGCTGGCCTGCCAGGGTGACCAGGTGTCCCGCCACAAAGGCAAAGGCATGGGGATGCGCAGGACACAGCTGCTCTCATCCTGGCACAGAGGCAGGAGATGCCTGGGTCGGAGCACTGGAGCAGCACCTTGGGGTGCTCTGCAACACCCTGGGAAATCACAGGGAAGAAAACATTCATCTCTCTGCTCGTCCTCCTTAGCCTCAGGCCAGAGATCAGAACAAAGCTGTCAAAGCACCAGTACAACTGCTTTCGATCATGGGAAATTAGAATTATCATAGAATCATAGAATGGTTTAGGTTGGAAGGGAC
>RSEF01000001.1:172538653-172554163 GCA_003993805.1 Himantopus leucocephalus | reverse complement strand
TTCGAGCCACTCCACCCCAAGCCTGTAGTGCTGCATGGGGTTGGAGAGACCCAAGTGCAGGACCCAGCTTTGCTTCTTTGCAAGGATAAACTAGGCATTAATATTACAAGTGTAGAAGAATGTTTTCAACCCCTGAGGAGTTCCTACAGAATTTACGTATCAGTTACCTGCAGACTATTTACTATGCAAAACAGTTCCTCAAAGAAAACATCTGTCTGGTACTTAAGAGTTAGGATGCTCAATGGAAACAGTGAAAAGAAACATGCCTTCTGTGAGTAACATGAATTAATTGAACTATGAAAGAAATAATCTTTTAAAATGTATTTATTTTTTCCATAGTATTTAATTTACTTTCATGTATTTTTTAACTTAGTTTTTGTTGAATGCAAAACTTAGCCTGTAGTGAAATTTTTTCTCGAGTTACATAGACATGATGAACTTCTAGTATCTTGAAAATTTTTTGTATTAAGTTTTGCAAAGCAGCAGTATATTATTTTTCTATTTAGAAATATCTTTCCTATTGAAATCTCTGTCTAAAAGCAAAATCTCAGGCAATAATTTCATACTATGAGATGAGGAGACAAAGAGCATTTATATGTATCATTTACACTGTAGTCAGATTGCAGTAGCTGTTACTCTGTAACCAGCAATTACACTCTATGTTTAGAATCAGAGTGGGTTTTTCAGATAGAAGTTTATTTTTATTGTATTTGCAAAAATTTGCTGTGGTATCTTTTTCTGGATGGACACAACTTACACTTTCATAAACCATTGCTCTGAGGATATTGTTCTAAGTCTTTGGGCCTTCCTGTTTTAATGTGAGGTATCGACTAAGGTGCTCTTTAACACTCAAGCACGTAACAGAAGTCCTCCAGCCCCACCACCTTGGGGCTGGTCACAGAATTTCTCAGTGGTCCTACCAAGTGAATAAAGGCATGAAGCCCCCTCATCCCTTCTGAGCAAATCTATAGTGTTGTTATGGGTCAGAACAACTTCAGTCACCTGTAGCCCACAGTGTTGTTATGGGTCAGAACAACTTCAGTCACCTGTAGCCCACAGGAAGCTGACTAGTTTTTGTGTGATGAACATGAGGAGAATGCAGATAATGGCTTTGCTGAGTCTGTTGGTTTTAATTCTAGCGAACAACTAACACGGGAATGTTGTTTCTTTATCCTGAATATTTTCTACTCACCTCTAAGAAAAAAGTTCATCAATTTAAGTATATATTTTTTTCCTTTGGAACTTCTGTGTTTCTTCATGAAGCTCTGTTTGGATTTGTTCATGTGATTCCACCTGTATTGCTATTCTCAAAACCTTTTCTAGCTCACCAATTTTCTGTGTATTACTGTAAGGAGAAGTCTGATAACATTTAATAGAGTTCTAAAAACCTGATCACATTTTAAGTATATTAATCTAAGGGTCTGTCCAACTGAAATGGCCATGCTCTCCAATATCATCCTGTGGTAGATATGTTTATTACTAGAAGCATTAACACTTTGTAGAAAAGTCAAGAAACTATACAGAGCACAAGACTTTTATCTTGTCACCTGCTTAGGGCAGTGTTTTATCTTCTCTGTTCTTGTGTTAGGATTTGCTCTGTTCCAGTGCCTCTGATTTTGGCTGGATCCAGCTATGCTTAGCAAACAATTTGTAAACAACTTTGATGTGTCTGTGTCTTGCTTATGCGCTCTCACTGCACTCCAGCAGCATTGGTCTCTCTATATTAATTCTTTCCATTTTGTAGGCTAGTGCACCTGCTGCCAAGAGCTCTCGCAACTGTCTTGTCATGCTGTCATCTTTCCTGCTACTTGTAGTGACTGCCTTAACTCTTCAGTGGAGAAAGGAATATTTAATATTATAGTAGCTTGACACTTCTGGTCAATGATCTGAGGCACAATATACATTTACTGGTTGCTGTAATAGTTTTTATTTGCTCTCTTTGGGGTTATCACTAAGCACTGAACAACAAAGTGAACTATTTTCTTTGTATTAAGTTAGTGTCATCTACGTGCTATAACACTAATAATGATAAGTAGCCAGATAGCAATAAGATTTCTTTCAGCCCCAAATGCATTTGTTGTAACCAGATAGTCTAGGGTGAATTAGTTATCATTAATCCAGGATTTCTAAACTGTCTGGAGACCTCCAGCTGCTGTAGGAAAAAGGAAGAATTCTTTTGCTGTAGTAGCTTTTTTGCTGTAGTAGCTCTGCTGAGATGGGAAATTTGACAATTTGCCTTATTTTTTTATTACTGAATGTATAACTGCTGGTTCCTTGTGCATATGCGGCCTCTACTCACTATGCTTGCTTATTATCACTCTAAAGCTCAATGCTTCACAAAACTGCATCTCTCCTATCACTTATAAATTGTGTCATTAGATTTTTTTTCATACTATTTTTCTTTGTTTCTTTTGGTGGAGTTGGTTGTGAGCTGATTCACATACTGTCAGATGCAGGTAGCGACTGCACTGTGAAGAGACTGACCTTTGCCAACAGACAACACAAATGGTGAAAATTAAATTACAATTTCCTTTCCCAGTCTTATAAATCTAATGTTATTAGTAGCAAAGGAAATGACATTCACTTTAGAAATACGACATTTATCCTGCCAATGTCCTTTTAACTTTGTATTTTACAGCTTTTTTTTTTGTCTGTATTGTTAGCAGAAAGTCTTGTGACCTTTCTTTTGGGTGTTTTTTCAACAGTTAGTTTAATGTAATACTTCAAATGGAAACTGATAAAGTAGCCTGAAATTAAGAATTACTCTAAGCAATGTCCATTCTTCAACATTTGTGAGGTGCTTAAAATATTCCTTGCTTTTGTATAATGAATAAATAAATTACAAGGAGCCAGTTTATGATTGTGAAGCCCCTTATTTCTTTGGGGACAGTGCAATGTAAAACTAGTTGAGGATGCAATGACTCATGTATTGTGATATGGCATCTCAACAGAAATAAGACTGTACTCCATGCAAGATATGGGACTTTGAACTGTGGGCAAAAAAAGGCTTGGAGGTCATTTGAAGTCCTGCAGCACACACAGGTCTGTGGTAGCAAGTGCTTAAATGAAAGCCACAGACTCACCAGGCTTTCACATCAACAGGAAGACAGAGGTACATCACTCTGAAAGAAGCTCCCCAGTGCTACTGACTACAACAGAGAAGTTGCATTTGCTTTGGCAAATTGTGTTCTTTGCTACAGAAAAGGTCCCTTAATAGTTGTCAGAGAGTACGAAGTAGGACCAGACCCTTTATCTTCACCTCCTGCGCTGTGGAAGCCTTCTAGTTCAGCCAAGGCACTCATTCCTTGGACTCAGTGAGTGTTCAAGGCTGTATCTAACTCCTTTATAAGGTAATTATTGACTTTATTTATGTTGAGTTCTCATCTGGTTTTGATACATGGTACAGGTATTATATGATGATGCTTTAGCAGCTCTGTGAGGATCATTATGCCAAAACATAGTATTAATTTTGAAAAAAACATTATTTCTTCTATAAAGCATTACATCTTTATCTCTGCTTTATTTAGTGTTATTCATCTTATTTTATGGATAACTGAACAAAAGATACAGTAGAGACTTAAAACTGTTATGGTCAACCTTGGCAAAATATCTTTTTCACACATGGGCAATTACTAATGGGCAAAAAATCACTGCAGAATACTTGCTGACACAAAGTTGTGGACATGCGTAGAGGACTACGGACAACTTAAAATACTTCTGAAAATTTTGAAATACCTTCAGTCTCTCGTGATGAACCTGTTTTCATCAAAAAACAGGACAATCATAAAAAGTCACACTAAAGCTTAACATGTTTCTTAGTTTTCAAAGAGTAAAATAATTTTTAGACTACCATACTTATCTAAACTCCTTTCCTTTCAAAACTTGAAACTGAATGAAAACATTTTTCTTGATATTTGAATTACTGTCCTCACGACTGCTCTTTGGTATGCCAAGCTTCAGTTTGAAGCACATGTTTACCATAGAGTTATGAACCCGTGAAACCAAGGGTTACAGAAAAACTGCTGATGCTACATTAACTGCAGCAGTGTGAACAATTTCATTATAATTTTATTCATGATGAAAACCCTTTAAAGGAATTCCTAAGACCTTTGTAAACGTAGCAGACCAAGGACTGCGGGCCAAGGCTATGAACTTATTGCTCTTGTAAACTGTAACAACACCTTTGCTAAATGATGATGTTCTTTATATAGTTTCCTGTTAATTATTTTTCCTAATCATTAAGCTTCTTGTGTGTTTTGACCATAAGTAAATTTTTATTCTATATAATGAGATTTCTTAGAAGTCTTTATATCTGCTTGCTTGGTCAGAATACTACGACATGTATGTCTGTAGTTCTTGCCTTTATGGGACATGAGAAAAAACCTTTCTATAGATGGTAACTTGCTGAACTTAAGGTGTGTCATCATGGTAAGAAAGACTATTTTAACATGAGACGTGTATTTATATCATCCTGGATCACATATTGTCAAAACTTGACTCATCTTTTAATTTGGACAAGGGTGAAGCTATATAACAGGGAGGTGGCAATTTGTATTCTCAATGGCTAAATACAAAAGGCTATCCTATCTCATCACTACCCATGCTTAGTACTTCAGAATTATATTAATCACTTTATTAAGTTACAGAGTTAATAACCTGTTTGGATTCTAAAATGTGGTACATGCTAATTATACATTGCCAGTTGTTTCCAACCCTAGAGTTGTCCTAACTACTCTGTCTGCTTTTCTCTCACACATATTTTACTTGGTTTTTTTCTGGTTTCTGGAAGGCATGTTTTTATATTAATCAATCTGTACTGATTCAAAATAGGTACTCTAAAAGCAGATAATATTAAAATTAGAAAAAAAAAAGAAAAATGAGAACACTGCTAGAATAGTTCTGGAGGGAACTGTCTGGCCAGTAAGGCATTTGAGTGGGAGAGGGAAAGGAAGATGAGGGGAAATGAGCCATAAAGATGCAAATCTGTCTGATACCAGGTGGGAGATTTTGGATATCTTATTAATCAGCCTTGGAAGTGAAAATGGAACAAATTTCCTTTGATTTTTCCACGTCTCTTTTCCTGAAAGCACTAGGTCTGGGAAACCTCATTGCTGGCAGGTGATTTGAGCTTGTGGTGATATATATGATCGATCACAGGACTGATACAAAGCATTTCCTCTCAGTAATACTTCATTACTGTTTCTGTCTACCTATTTCAAAGTACAGTCCAAGGGACACGTGATCCAAGGGACACGTGATCCAAGTGGCACAAAGACATAGGTATGTAGAAAAAGGTACATATAAGATATAGGCAATTGACATCTGCTCAGGGACTCTCCTCACAGGTTTTAAAATTGACTTTCCTCCCCAGTTTCTGTATAATTTCTCCAAAACAATTTTTGGCTTTACTCATCCTTCCCCTTGCCAGGATTTTAACTGTATTTCTGCAACAGTAATTTGTTAAAGTACACTTAGCCCACTTTGCACTTGTTTGTAGTTCATTAACCTATGCAAAAGTATTTTAAGTATAATTTGTTTAACTTAATTTCAAAAGAAAAAGCATAATTATAGATTGCAGAAAGAACAACAGCCTTTTTCTGGGTAAACACATATATGTCAGTGGAATAAATATCAGCTCTTCTTTGTATTGCTGCCTCAGAAATAGATTAATTCACCTTAATGAAAACCCCTCTTTTACTGCTGTGGTAAACCTTTACTGGTGCAGTCAGGGCCACAATATGTATAGGCATAACATGCTCATGCTTATAGGGACAAGATGCATCTAGATTAAGGTAGCAATAATCCTGTGCCTTTTTTTGATAACTTTGGCCAAGGCAAGGAAGAGAATCACATGCCTTGGAGATGCAAGAGGAGGCAGAATATGCCCTGGGGAAAGAAATCCCATAGCCTGGGATCTGACTAGTACCTCTGAAACATCTCATTGCCACATATCACACTTGCCTCAAGCAATGCCTAACAGAAAGTAGGAAGCACAATCAGTAGAAACTACATGGCATGGCTAAGCTCATAGAAAGAAGATGCAAAAATAAACAAGCAAGAGAAACAAGCAGAGAAAAATGAAAACCAGAAACAGAGACCTACAGAAAGAGTATAAATAATGAGCATTGAGAATAAAACAGATAAATGCAGAGGCTATAAAAAGAAAGGACTAGGTCTTTAAAGAAGGTCAAAGATTCAAGCATGTGTGAGAATCCAATTTGCAAAAAAAATTGCTTTGTATGTTTGACACCCCAGTATGTCCATGCAGATGAGGAAATTCCATATTCAAGAGTGTGTTTATATGATAACAACTGATTTGCATGCAGTAACAGTGATTCTGAACATATACCAGGTGTCATACACTTGTGATTATAGGCAATATTTTACCTATATTACTAGCTTGATGATACACTAACTCTTGTTTTTTTCTGAACACTTTCTTATTGTGCAAGAGGAAATTATTTCATACATCATGTTTTATATCTGTATTATACAAATCTCCTTCAGTTAGGTATAATTATTGTGATATTTTGGAAAACAGAGCTGGACCAAGGTAAATAAAGGAAATAGAAGTAAAAGGAAAAGTGATTTGAGGTTAGCTTTTCCTAATTAGGCATCTTTGTGCTTCTTCATTGTCGTTTTATTAACTGAAGAAACATCTGCCCTTAAACATGCCAGTCTTCTTGCTCCTTACAGGCACAGATTTCATTTCTTCAGTCACATCACTGAACTGAGTCAGTAATGCCCTCCAGTTTACAGTGGTTCCAGAAATGCTGCCCTTTGGTACTGTCTCACATGTAAATGTGGTTTAATATGTTATAGATTATGCATGTTTTTGTAGATTATATCAGATGTAACTGGAGACAAAACCCATAATATAGTCCCGAATACTAATAGGCTAATTTAAACGGTGACAACAAAAGCCCCAAAACAAAGCAAAACCAGAGCAGTAATATAAAGGAAAAGTAAGTAAGAGAAGACAAAAATAAGGGAATTTTAGGCCACCTAGGTTCATAGACTTGCTGTTTGCAGACATCTCAGGTTACAAGGTATATTTTGTTCTGTCTTTTAACTATTATCATGAAGAAATATGAATGAAGTCAAGACCACAGTTTGGTAGAGTATTTATAGTTTCAAAGGTCCCTACAATGCTCTTGATGCTCACTTACAATGCTTTAGTTGTTCTCCAAAAAAACCTTACAGAAAGCATTTTGAATAATTTTTGAATATTGTAATATTTCAGTAAGAAACTCTGTACTGCAGAAGCACATAAGATAAAGGGAAATGAAAGTTACTGAACACAGAAAATATTTACAGTGGATGGGGCATCAAGTTATTTCATTTGGTATTTTTCTAATGATGTGATGTATTAAGCAAATTCACTTTGTTCAGTGTCTCAAATGTCTCATTCTCAGTGTACAATAAGGACTTATATTTTCTTTTCATGAAGTAAATCACAGTATAATTTTCCAGTTTCTACTTTTTCCCATCACATGGTCCATGATTTTATACTCTTCCATCTCCCCTCTCACCCCAACAACAACTCCCCCCCAAAACCACAAATGAAAACCATCAATCAAAAAAACCCGACCCAACTGTAAACGGGTTTACTGTATAAGCTGATAATTTTAATATATTCCAGTAAAGGAAATAATTATACTTTCTTAGATTTAAAAACAAAATTAAACTGCAATACCTTTGACAAGGATCAGGTGGAAACTGTCAAATGAATTACACATGAGAAAAATATGTAGTTCTAAGTTGTCTTGTCTGTCCCCATGCTGATGTGGTAATGTTTCTTAGATAATATATTAAATTATAAATCCTGTTTAGCTTTAATGATTTTAGTAGTGTAATTTCTACCCCTTCTCTTCAGGGATCACAGCATAGCACAAGAAATCTGTTAGGACCTAATTCTGCCAGTCTTACCCTGAACAGTCACTTAATCCGCCATAATCCCATGGAAATAATTTTAAGGGTTTGCAGAAGAAGGTGTTACTCAAAATGAAAAATCTGTCCTTTACAAAAACAGTTATGATTGCTGTTTTTAACTTTCTAAACAATTTTTTACTTCTAATGTATACTTTAATTCAGACCATGTTGGGGGAAGAAGAGGAAGACAGTAATAAACTCTTAATAAAGGCTAATAAAACCTCAATTATTTACAAATCGCCATAGTTTTCACTTTGGCAAATGGTAGGTAATCAAGGTTATGTAGTAATTTCTGTTATAAATCATTACTCTTACCTGCTTATAGGTTTTCCAAACATTTTACTTCTCTGATTATGGTTTATTTTTTCTATGTGTGGAAATTTGAAGGAAAAAGAAACACCTCAGTCATTTCCAAAACAATGAAAAAATAAGAGAATTTTTGTTTCTCTCATTTGTTCCTTAAAGATGTCTTTGAAGAATCTCCACAATTTGGAGCAGCTCATGTGTTGATTAGCAGCAGATTCTGTTTATCAACCCATCCAGGTGATACCTAATTGAAACCTTAACCCTTAAAATCTGTTGAGTGTCTAACAAGTAAAATTCAAACCAGTAGTATGAGTTTCCTGGTGGTGTACTGTTAACATGTATGTAGGAGCAAAGCTAATTCTCCACACAGACCATGGTGCAACTTGAGTAAAAATACTTATATATTTTGATCTAGGGGAGTATTTGTTGGATTAGAATAAGGAGACTCAAACAGGATTAAAAATAAAATTATATTTGCGTTTATCCCTTTTACTATTCATCAAGAGCTTATCTTCTTTCATTTGAGGAGGTAGGCAAGTAGCAGTCTTCCATTTTATAAATTTTTGATGCTAGCAGAAAGCCATTTTGGGCAGCATAGGAATAGAGCTCTGTTTTTAATGTAGTAGAGGCATTTCTCATTCTTTTAGCCACAGTATCTTTGAAATTAAGATACTTGTTCAAGACCTTTTAGACTGTTGATTATATTCCTTTTTAGAGACAAAGAAACCTCATTGACCAATTTCCGCTTTCTAAAAAAGTTTCTAGTTTTAGAACATCAATAAATTTACATATGATGTACATAAAGGAAGATGTCATCAGGTAATAAATTACAGAACACACAGAAAATCATTTCTGTCTCATAAACTCTGGACATAATGAAGAGGAGACAAAAAACCCCAAAGAGACCAAAAAGCACGAGTTGTCACTTTTTTTGACATTTTTTCTTTCTTTTTGTGATGCTCTGAAGTTCTGTGGGCTTCCTGAAGAACACAAATGTGTTAAATATTCATTTAATTCAGCTGACATTTTGGTTCCAAAAGCTACACAACCTACTTTCTTTTTTCAGGCTTGAGTCCTTGCTTCTAGTTTTCCTCAGTACAGTGTCTAATTACTTTTAAATTACTACAATGATTTCCCTCAAGAATGCCTTGTGGACTGTATCTCATATTTATCTGTCTCTATAGAAATGTGTGCAGAATTACACTTTACCTATATATGCATTCCTGTATTGCACTACTCCAATGTGAGAATTTTCCCCAGATACCCCCATAGAACTTACATCTCTGTCAGTTTTAAACATGCAGCAGAGATTGTGAGCTTTTCTTAAATATAAAACTTGATCAGAAACAATGGCTATTATCATTTTCAGTACTTGAATTTCTAGACCATCATAACTTAATTTTTCACCTCAGAGGTTTTCTTTTCGAAAATATCCATGAATCAAATCCTACAATATTTCCTCACACAAATAACAACTGAAGTCATTAGTGGAAGAGAGAGCAGCAGAGTGAAAAGAAAGACCAGAAGGCCAGCAAGTTAGAAGGTTAAAAATAACCATGGAAAAAACAGTATAACTGTCTGACAAATTATTAGAATGGAGCTCAGAATCTGGCCTTCTCATTCCCCGGAATTAAGAAAGCTTGCTAAGAATTTTTGGATGCAGAACTGAAAGAGGTAAGTTTAAGGCCATCCTGCACCCGCGGTTCCAAAGGGTGCTAAAGCACTGCAATGCTAGCTTTGTTGTAGTAAAATTGATATTAATTTTAAAATAAAAAAGTGACTGAAACACTGAGTAAGTAAAGTAACTGAAACAACCAAGGAAACCTGCTGCTGCTAAAAGTCCTCTATACATCCCCAACCCTATTTAATTGTTTACCTGATATTAAAATACAGAAATAGTAACTAGACATGATTTATCTAAGACTTGATTAAGGAACTAACTACTAGACTATGTAGCTCTGTTGATCAGTAGGATATTCCTGTCAAGAGAGTGATGAACTGTAGGCCTGGTCAGCAAACTGAGAAAACCACCTGGAACTGCCAAGATTAGAGGAGAAGTAGGTAAAGGGTAATTTTGGCAGGGGGAAGATCACGACCACTGACTCATTGACTGCCTACCCAAATGATACCATTTACTCAAAAGAAAACAATGAAAGAAGACAGAGTCTGTGCACTAATTTACATAGGAAGTGAAGAAATCATTAACGAGAATAACAATGAATATGTATTAATTGTTTGAATATGTAACAGTGAGCGTATAAAAATGGAAATTTTTGAAACTAAGGTGTGCTCCTGTTTTGGGACAAGCACCCCATTTCTGCACATTAACAGAATAAACTTGGAAATACCTCTGCTCTGTGTGTTACTTGCTTGCACACCAGGTAAAGAACCCAGATTTGGGACAACAGCTTTACCTGTCTGCTTTTTCCTTCCATTTTGTCATGTTCAGTCATAAGGCCTTTAAAATAAGTTTTCATTAAAATAAATAAATTTAAATTAAATCACGTGTTCTTTAAAACATCTTTGATTTAATTATACATGTTCTTTATATAGATGACTTGAATCCCATGAGTTCCACCATTAGGCTGAAAAAAAAGGGAGGTAAAAAAGGCACAGCCTCTATTATAATATTAAATAATAAGAAACATATTTTATTCTTGTACTTGCTGGTAGATATACCTGAAAACATTCCTTTGATTTCTCTGGAGTGCTTCTTAGAAGTAAAAATCTTAGTTCATACAAACAGCAAGACTTTTAGATAATTTATTTATTGACTTTTATCCTATTTAGCTACATTAAATGTATACTTTGGGAAGGAAAGGGAAGGAAAGCTGACACTACATGCCTGTGTGTATCTAACTTAAATACCTTAATTAACAACCCTAATTTCTTGTAATGTTGATGAAGTTTTCAAATGATTCCAGCCGTGGCTCATCATTAACTCTTTGATGTCTCTTTCATACTGTCAGTGCCTGTCTCACCCCAGCTGCCTCTTCCTGCCCCTGCATCAGTTTTGTGCTAGCATGGGCATTTCTGCAGCTGTGCAGAGATCTTGACTGGGAAACTGACCTATCTGAAATGAAAACTGTGCAAAAAACTTTTTTTTTCTATGCAGTCATACAAACAGCTTTTCCAGGTGAACACAGGGCACTTCACCCAAGTAAGCAGATGAGAGTAAGGGACAACTATTTAAACTAGTACTGAATGTAAACCTGCGTTTTTGGAGCACCTAGGATATACCTAGAGAATTTTGAATTTCTAGAGTTGTAAAGTATGCCAATATCATGATAAGTGGTTGTTACCAGCACTCACTTACTGTATATGCCATTGTTCTCCTTGATATAATTTCTATAGGCTTGGTAAAAAATCTTATTGATATTTTTTTACACACAGAAATTTTCAATTATTTATATTTTCACTAACTCCTAATATGGTGTAATGCCTAAAACTTTATTTTAAAAATTAAAATTGGTAATTTGTCTTCTTAAACTAAGATCAACATTTTGTTTAGTGTTACGTATGCATCTTAAACTCCTTAAACAATCTTTTGTAAATGTTCAGAAAATGATAATTTAGAAAGTCTCTGGTTAGAAAAAGCTATTTTCCACTACGTTTCAAGTTTATCACGTTAGTTTTCATCACTGATTTTTAAACTAATTCATCTTAATTGTAGAAGATTTGGTACACTAATTCTTATATTTTCATTAACTGGCAACACTAAAATTTTCAGTGTCTGATGTATAGTTTATTCTCTGTGATAACGGTATGATGAGAATATTAGTTTTCTGTACTGAATAGACTGTTAAATGGTCTTGCTTCAGTTTAATTCATATATATGGAGAATGTTTAAAACTGTATTACTTGTGATTTTTTATGGTAATTCTATATCAATACAGCCAGCATAACAAATATAATTATCCCTGAGCTTTAAACATTCTCATTTCTGTACTCTAATTTTATGATTACTTAAAAAAATAAAAAGCATAGCTCTTCAATGATTGTTTTAAGCATCTCGAAAATTTATGTTAACAATAAGGTATTATGAGGAACGATAATAAGGCGTATCATATCTTCCTCACTCAAATTTGAATAACTTCGATGTTATTAAACAAAATTATGTTGTGCAAAGAAGCAAAAATAATAAAGAAATTATTACTGTACGTACTGGAAATGAAATTGAAATTAGCAATTCAGAATGCTAAATGGCATTAACAGCTTATATTTATCACTATTTACCTGCAAGAAAGAGATTAGAATATTTGTGAATCCAAAAACCACTGAAGCTGTGTTTCATTTTATGAAATAGATAGTTATATGCAGGTGAGATCATTAAAAATCTAATCTAGTTGTTAGAAATATCCATTTCAAATGCATATACTTTTATCTATCTTGATAGCGTATTGAAAAACTTTCTGTAACTTCCAGAATATAGAGAACTTGAGCTCAATGTTTAATATATTGCAAATAAAAGTGTGCAGCAACAGAGAAGGAAACAGATCAAGGAGAGATAGTTCAGTATGCTTATTACTACAATATATGCATCTTTCTTTGATTATATTATTTTAAAAAAATATATTTTAAAGGGTAATAAAAGAGACCCAGCATTTTCTAGACTGTATTCTTGACTTTGTAGTTGGCCCTGCATAATCAAACTTCATTCAGAGAATAGCTCCTCATGAAATGGACTTAAGTTTTGAAATGATATATTCTGCTCTGGAGCTTCTTTGGTAGTATGAAACTATATCTTTCAAAAGTAGCCTGCTCTGTGTTGATGCAGCAAACTAATAAAAGCAAATAAAAGTGTGACTAGTTCTGTTTATGAAGGCATATTGCAACTCTTATTTTTTTAAGTTAACAAAACTTGATATGAGGTTCCGGGAAAATATGAACAGTTGAGCAGAAATAAAACATGGAACAGCTTATATTTATAAAAATCTGATAAAGTATTTTCTATATTGAAAACATGGAAATGGGAACTATATCCCTTCCTCCCTCCATGATTCATATACATTTATATGTTCCTGAATATATGCTTAGCATATATGTTCTAGTAACTGCTCACCTATTAACACAACAGATATGGTGTGCAATTTGAAATTAGAAGAATTTATTTTCCATCACACTAAATCTTTTTGCACATTTCAGTTAAATTAGTAAGATATATTAGCACTTGAATACTGAAAAATAGAAGCTAGCTAAGCAAAAGCTAGAAAAGAAAAAGAAGTTGCTGAGATTAAATTGACAAAAATCTTGGTACACATTTCTGTCCACCTGTGATATGGTAATGATTTTGTTCAAAGAAAAAGCAAAACCTTCATACCGGATTGTGCATACGCCAGCATTAAATGATGTCTTCCCTAGTATGATTTCATAGCATTTTCAGCTCCAATTCTGCAGGCTGACTTGACTTGTTTACCAGATGCCAATGACTATTTAGGCACAGAAGAGTGTGTTAGAGGAATAAGGTAGGCCAGTGAAATTTCAGGATTACTATCTGTATTCAAAGTTTTATATGTGTGCTTTATAGATCTTAATAAAATGCATGACCATTAATTTCTGTTCTTGAAAAAACATGAAAATCAGTAACCATGATGCTTCTAAGAGATTTACAGAAGTACTTAACATCAACCTGGTTTATCTCTGCTTACTTGAAAAAAAGGTATAGATATGAGATTTGTTGTGATTAAGCCACATAGAGGCCAGCATAAACAATTGTGTTTTAATTTTTTTTAAACACAAAATACTACTAAATAGTGGTATAGGTGACTTGAATATGGAAGTGACAGCTCAATATTTTTGGTATGTTAGCAATGCTGGATGAACCTTGGGATATTCTAATAATTTGGAGTTTAGAGGTTCAACTTATGCGATCTAAATATGAAATTGGGGTAGACCTCTGATTTGTAATGTGTTATTTTGTAGATTCTGGCTATGTATATATTGCACTACTTTTTCTTAATTTGTATCTGAAAGTGCTTCAATGATTTTTTGAGTGGGGAGACCTACAGAGAATGTGTTGTGTTGTGAGTTATAAAGTTGACCAAATTGTATTTTGTCTGAACGGAAAAATGAATTCAACCATATATTTGGCCTCAGAATTAGAAAATGGACCATGTCCATGTTTTATCTATCAATATAAGCATAGCCAGTAAGGTGGGTAAGGTTCTTGCAGTACCTCACGGTCAGGGTAGGCCAGCTGGGCAGGTGAGCAGTAGTGACCCGAGATGACCTGAGGTGAGCGTGAGCAGATAAACTGAATTGAGAAGCATGTTACAGAATTTAGAACAGGAAGACTATTGTTTCCTGGGGGGAAAATATTTAGTATGAAAATGTTGAACATTATGGAAGTATTAGGAGGGAATAGTGGCAGAGGCAAAAAGGATGAAAATAAATGGTTGATGGGTATGATTTAGAAACAACTAATCCTGCAAAATTTGGTTTTGTTTTTAACACACATCTATTAAAAAAACTGTTCTCATTAATTTCTTTATAACTGGTTTACAGTATTGTGAAAACAAATTCAAATTTTCATATTTATCTAGTAGTATAGTACAGTGGAGCAAGGGATTTATTCATATATTCTTAGGTTATTGATATTGCAAAATGTAGTAGAGCACATAATGAGAGGAAGGATATAAAGCATATATTTTATCCAGCATCTTCTTTCAGCAGGCATTTTATCTAAGTCAGTTTGTTCATTAATTCATACTTCTCTTAATAGGGATTTTATTATAGCAACTCTCATACTTATTGGCAGTACTTGCTCTAACAGAAAAAGGGCAAATATTAATAATGCAGATAGAATTCATGGGCTGCAAGAAATTAAAAAGAGATTTGTTCTTTGCTTTACAACAGAAGTAATCTCATCTGTAATGGAAGAGGTTGAAGTGGTTCATGTTCTTTGGAGTTGGAAGTTCATTACCTATACCATTCAACATGTTCCTTAAATAATATCTTATGTTAGAATTCATTGTCAATTAAGCTTCACAGTGTCTGACTACCAAAGCTGGGCATCCAACACGTGTCTGGTGACAGAGGAACACAGATGATTTCCTTTTCAGTGTTAAGGGTCCATCAGCCCCTATCATTCATAGGCTTTTCCACCCTTACCAGATACATACAGTAAATTGTCGGGTCTGACCTCTCCAGGATCTTCATCTGAACTACCCCAGAATTTTTTATAACGTGAAATCAGACACCAGTAGCTGTCCTGGTTTGAGGTAAAACAGGAGCCCCATGTTGGGCGCCAATTAATCTGTTGTGGTTTAGGCC
>RSEF01000001.1:172522866-172538643 GCA_003993805.1 Himantopus leucocephalus | reverse complement strand
TGGGCAGCGGCATATCCGGAAAAGAAGCCTGTGGTATTTCTCACAGGTAATGAAAGCATGAATCTTCCCTATCCTTCAACTCAAGGAGTCCATTTGAACGATTTTGATCAAAGCTTCCTTGCTGGGGAGCTAAGGTTGTCAGTATCTGCCTAATTCAATACACCTACAAGACTGGTGACAAGCCCCCTCTTCTGCTATGAGCTTTACCCCAGCCAAATTAATTTATGTATGTGTTTCTGCTTACTATCTGTAGTAACAGAATTAATAGCTTTCTACTCATGCCCTGCAGCTGATCTTTCTGTGCTTTCTCCGGAGAAAGCCTACTTTTGTGTCTGTACAACATCCCGTGTGATGAGACAATGTTGAACAAGGCTTTTGACTTCAATACCTTTGTCCAAATGATGAAAAAAACGGTGGGACTGGGGGTCACTGCTAGATCTGTTGTTACTGATGTTGGCTTTGTGATTTCAGCCAAATGACTTCACCTCTGTACAGCATGTTTCAACTTTGCTTAATATGTATTTAAAATCCATGGACAAAAGCACTCTATAGAAGCTAGATGTTATACGATTACAAAATTAGATATGATTATGCCTGACATATGGAGAGTTCCTGACTTGCATATCCTCCTTTCATCTGGTCACATCTGGTCAACCAGGAGGTTCCCATCATGCTCAAGGATCCAGCCACATATTGCTGGAAGGAAATCTGAGCATTAATGATGCTAACAATCAAATTTATGGGACACTTATGTGAAGCTGAAGCACTGTTTATGGGAGAGTCAGCTTTCCAGTAACTGTATTGATGACCAGTGAGTTAGTTGCCAGGCTGCCAAAAGTCCTTTCCAAAGGATAACCGATGCTAGACGTTACCCTTCCAGTTCTGGCATTAATTACCTTCAAGAGTCATGTGCTGAACGTGCTTCTGTTGTCCTTACTGACACAAATAGGACATGGCTCCACCTTTTACATGGTTAGTTCTGTTTCCTAAAGGGTGAAAATAAAGTAAATAAAACTGGGTAAAAGTCTACCTGCTCTTGTGTTTTCTATTATTGCTTCATTAGTGCTGTTAACATGGACTCAGGAAACTACCAGTGAATCTCCTTGCCACTGCTGCTCACACGTTGCTTGAGCTTGCTTTGCTGCTTCACTGGCTGCAGGTCATGACATGGGGTCCAGAGGATCCCGGAGGTATAATTTCAGTGGCTATCCACCACCAGGATTCCCTTAGATCCAATTATAGAGTGTGGGTAGGTTGCTGGTATGAACTTCATAAAATAACTGGCCCAGCTTCAACCACAGAAGTATGCTCAAGAGTGCAGATGGGCACATCAAGTTCATGACACGACAGGTGAACCACGTAACAGAACCCAGGTATCCCTCATCCTTTAACAGAGTAAAGAACGTACTCTTCCCTTTTATCACTAACAGTCATACATGTAGGTTTGAAACTCTTTCAGAGTTAACAGCGATAACGCAAAATTATCACTGTACAGATTTACATTCATGAAGGAAACAATATTAAACGTTGCTTTGATGATCACCAAATATCTGTACACTGCATTAAGAAGTGTTGCTTATTTGTACTTCTGGTTGCAACCTCTTGTACTTCTTAGCAGAAGATGTAAATATTTTAAAAAACACAATTTTTTTGTTTGCTTTACTGATTACATGGTCATGATTTAGCCTTGAGTAATTAATCGTTTCATATCTTTGCTTCCCTCTCTTTTCTTCTGTGGTTTCACCGTGCATGACTTAGAAATAACTTATTCCTGCTTTTCATTCAGTTGAAAACAACGTGTATTCTCCGGTGAATGGCTACGTAATAGTTTTCCTCCCTTACATACCATTTTGTCTCGGTTGGTCCTGGCTGCAAAACAGCTGACCCATTTAATGTGCTAGAGACCTAGTTGTACCCTGAGACGTGTCCAACATAAGTTGACTGTGTTGATTTTCTGGCCAGTTTTTTCTTTCCAGTAAGCCTGTTTGCTGATTTGGTAACAAATGAGGAACGATTTGTGTAGCACAGGCAGAAGGAAGTGTTCTTAAAGTCAGTTTACTTTTTTCTTGCAGTTTATTTCTGAGTAGATAGTAAAGTTGAATCATTATTTGTTTAAAAGGGCCTGCTACAACTCAATTTTGATTAGTATTTTTGTCAAAAAGCCACTGGGAGACTCTCCAACACCTGCCCATTATTCATAGTAAATCTTCCCTCAGAAAATACAAATCAGAAGAAATATGCTTGTGTTTGTAAATTAGTTCCTGAATATCAGAGTATTCTTAGTGCTGTCTTGGAAAAACAGTTGGTTTTTAAACTTAAAACTCATGCTGACATGCCTTAAGAATCTAACTTGAAAAATCAGTCTACAACATTTATGAAATGCTTTAGTGTTCCATTTTAACATTTCCAATGGGGTTTTTATTATTGTTTTAACTGAAAGTGTTCAGTGGACTTGACTTGAACTTGCATTTTTTTCAGATCTTCCAGAAGTTAATTTTCTTACGTAAAAATAAATACCAAAAATAAATTTTGAAAAAGCCGAAACAGTAAATATTAAAAAATTGCCTACTTTGCTTTGCAATCCATCACCCATATGCATTACCCTTCTTGTACTACTAATAAGCTGTACAGATTAGTGGGCAAAATCCCCTTTGTTAGGTCAATCAATGAGCAAGTGATAATTAGGACGAGAAACAGAGATGACTAAAAAGCTGACTCATGGAAGTCATGCTGCTGATGTAGTACAAAACCAACTGCAGAAAAGTGAAAATGAAAAAAAAGTTTTGTAACTCATCTTTCTCTTTCAATATTCAAAACTTGGGCAAAAGGTAAACGGCAACATTTTTGCCAACCTGATAGTCCGCTCTGTGCAACAGACTTCTTCCTCACTCACCCTTCCTGAAATGAAATGCCAGGAGCATTCCTGAGTCAGCAAAAATCAGGTCTCAGTTGCTCTGCATGGGAGAGGCTTTAATTTCTTTTCACTTAGGACACCAGTAGAGATATTCACTATGCCCAGTTCACATACAGGCTGGAAATTGTTCCTTCTTTGAAAATGAAGCAAGGAAAAGTAAGAAATTTATGTATTTCATGTCACCCAGAGCTTTCTATTTTGGAAAGAATTCATGGGATATTTTGCTGCATGCACACTGTGAATACAGAAGAGATACTTTAGCTTGATTTAGAGTGTATTCTTAAATATTATGAGATATTATATTTTCTTAAATCTAAGCATGGAAATTACACTGATGCGTGACTGCTAAAAATCATTTGGTTTGTTACTCCTGTTCTTGTGGCCATTTTTCCCAGCATTTTCTGTACATGTCTTTGTAAAAGACCCTTTGATTTCTGCAAAGAATTACCAAGGGGGTTTTATGTAGCTAATGCACCTCTGCTTTAATACATAGTTCTTATTTTTACTTCAAATACTATTACAGATAAATTTTCAATAATATTTAACAATTAAAAAGGCCAAAAATCAAGGCATCTTGTCCTTAAAGTATTTCTGAAAATACCTCATGTGCATAAGACAGATGTTTGATGGTATGAACGAGCTATTATCTTATTTTTGAAAAATCCTATAGTGTTTCTGTTCAGTGCTTAATTATGTTAATATGTTAAAGATTTTATTTAAACATCATTCAAATCTTAAAGAATTAAGAGAGAACATATCCCTAAAAATGACAGAAATGTGATATAAAGGAACAAAATCAAGATAGTTCAGAAGATTACACATTTTCTTGCTTTGTGACAGCTGAGGTTTTTCTGAGTCCCAGAGCATAGGATGTTATACTTCAACACGCTAAAAATCTACCAAACATACTACAAACCCCAAACCCATGAGCTGGGATTAGTTAACCATCATTATTGAGCTTTGAGTTGTTTGTGCCTTATATAGGGGTATTAGACACAACATGGCAAATTCTCTCCCTTTACTGATTTACAGAGATCATTTTCAACTGTTGATTCACTTAGAAATGGTTGGTTTTTAGACTCTCTGCAAAAGAGAGATTGCAATGTATGCTTTACCTTCAGGGCAAGAGCAGTGAACTCCATTTGTCAAACAAAGAAATGCACTAATTTGTGGGAATGAGATAAGTAATAAATCCAAATATTTGCTGAATATTTTGTAATTAGTTGAGAGGACAGAGCCTACTAACTAAACAGAGCCTACTCAATAAACTAAAGTATTTGTCGGTATCTGCTGATACTATAGGTTTGGACAGGAACTTATTTACGGTGACATTAAAGGAAACACAGCAAAAATATAATATATTTCACAATAAAACCCTGGTCTGTGAAATACTTTGCTTGTTCTTTTTTAAGCAATCAGAGGAAGCCTGACTGTCAGAAAAATCCTAGAAAAATGATGGAAAGTGTATTTGCTTTGGAAAAATGTACTCTGCTTTGTCCTCCCTGACTTCCAGGATTAGCTCTGAACGCTATTAATTCGGGATGACGGTAGCAGAAGAATGAATTTCTCATTTCCTTTACACATCATCTGTGCTCCATGCTGGTGCACAAATCTGTTTACAGGGAAGGAAGCCTACATTTCGAACATTAATGGCACTAGCATAATAAAAGTAAATCTAAGTATTTAGGGTCACTGAAGGAAACTGAATCTCAGACTGAACTACATTTGAACCATGACAAAGAATAAAATTATACTCTTTATTTTTTTACTCTGTAACTTTTTTCTTTCTCCAGAATAAAAATTAAAGCCAGAAGATTTTTTTTCCCCTTCCTTCTCGCAGTTTATGAGAGGAATTCAAAATCTGGCTTACTCTTAAAAGCCAGAGAGTGTGGATTCCCACCATGCAACAGAATTACAGTCTCTATTATTGTTGACCCGCATCCCCTATATAGGCCACAAATACAGTCATGTTTTTAACTAGCACCTCCTTGTATGAATTTCACATGGGCTTGTTACTGACTGTAGCTTTTCCTGGGCTTCACTGACAACCACACAGTGCCATCTGATGTCCTCCAAGGGCAATAAACTGTTTCTAAAATCTGTTAAATTACATAAAGGCCAAAATCTCAAAATTACAACTTGACCATCACAGAACATTGCTTCCCAAGCCTACCTGGAAATGAGCCTCCAAATAACTTATTTTCATCAAAACAATCCTAACCTCGCGTATGAAACGATGGGCTCTGAACTAATCATTACTGCAGCACTGGCTTAGTGTCTTACACATGTTGGATACTAATTCTCTCGCACACATGTAAACATCCATATGCAAATTTGCTAAAATTGTATTTACGCTCCATAAGGGCTTTACCATCGTTTCTGACAAAGCAAGATCCAGCCCATTGCAGAACCGTGAGCAGTTGCCGTCAAAATCCATGATACAAAAATATTTGAATGAAGTTAAAAGAATAAAGCACCATCTAGATTCCAAGCCTGTTCTACCAATGTACACACAGAATGTATTTGTTCATCCGGAGTGAAATGCACATGTTTGCCTCTCTGCATAGTGTAGACATCACAGGGGATGCTGGTGGCAGTATATGACGCTTTTTGGGACGGGGGATCCTTTCGCATGCGAGGCAGGTGGGGATGATGGTGAAACACAGCCACCTACCGGCCTCTCGGTTGCTTTGTTTGAGCAGCTGTGTCCTCTCATATCCAGAAATTCAGTTTTGCAGCATGGAATCTTGGCCCAACCCATTTCAGCAGGTGTTTTACTTACATTCATGGGTTATAAATGATAGTTTGTTAGTGACTGGCATTTATTTTGGATATGTTTAAGCACAGAAGTGAGTGAGGACTGCAGCGCGTTGATTATAGAGTCTCAGCCAAGGTGAACTGCATTTGAATTTCACCACAAGATTTGAGCCCCTTGCAAGACTTGTTGAGGATTAGCCATGTTTCCTGCTACGTTACAGGATGTCGGAATCTTACTGCAATGTATTCCATACTGAAACGCACATGGAAGCCACTTTAAAATTTAGCTACAGCAAGCGTTTGTCTTTATGGCTATATTGACAGCTGTGTATTTTGTACCAGACAGTGCTCTTTCTGGTTCTTGCTTCAAAGTTTACTTTAAGGAGCTACAATAAATACACATTGGTGTATCTAGGACAAAGCTAACTGGAGTCAAATATGTACACGTAACACGGATTTTTTTTCCCCCACTGTGATTATTTGGATGTTTTGCTAATTTATAGGGGCTCAAAACCTGCAGGCTTTCAACAAAATAATTAAATAATTAAATAATTTAATAATAAAAGTTAGGTCCTCTCTATGTGTAGAAAACCCACCTTTTCTTTCGTTGTGACCTCCTTGGTTCTGCCTGTTTCATAATTTAGTAGAGTAATTGTTCCTAATTTCTTAGGCACTTGGAAGGTTAGAAGGTGGTGCTTTATGGCCTTTTGCAACAGGAAAACATTGCACCTCCCTACATAAAGAGTCAAATTCTAAGATCACAGCATTACTATTTTCTGTCTTCTCTCAACGACATCATTTCTAACTGCAATTAGAAATTAGTCTAATTGGACACTTTATCAACCATTTTCAAAAGTACTTACTTAAATATTTTCGACATGGCTACTTTTTACATCAGTAAAACCATCTCTCATCATCATATACTTAGCATCATCAGTGTCACGCTGAGCGTTGTATTTTGCAGCGTTCCTGCAGAGACCCCGAATTTTATAAATGTTTCATTTGCAAGAGACTACTCAAAACCACCTAGAATCGAAGTGTACATGTTAAGGCAGACCCAGACATTATTGCATCGGATCAGCATGCACGGCTCGGATGCAGTCACAGTCCTTGTCATATCAGACGTACGACGTGGATTTTCTCTAGAAGGGGAGTCACTTTGAAGTACCTCTAGGTGATCAGCCCTCTGTGGAGACGTTCAGAGACAGCCCTCCGATTCAGACCTCAGGGCTGGGAAATCGTTCCCCCGTGTATGCCGGGGAATTTGCTGGTTTGGTGACATTCACCTCAAGTCCACTGACTAGAAATTCAGTCTGGGACCTGAGAAACCCTTCCTGTCAAAACGGAGACACTTCGTCCCACAGAAAGCCTTGTTTTTTAATAAACGCATTTTTTATTTAGGGGAGGAGAGGCTTTCATAAAAATTTCATAACCAGACTATCTGGCATGCAGAAAAGGACCTGGGGCTGTTGGTCAACAGCCGGCCAAATATGAGCCAGCAGTGTGCCTAGGTGGCCAAGACGGCCAACAGCGTCCTGGGTTGTATCAGGAATACTGTGGCCAGCAGGACCAGGGAAGTGATCATCCCCCTGTAGTCGGCACTGGTGAGACCCCACCTCGAGCACTGTGTTCAGTTCTGGGCCCCTCACTACAGGAAAGACATTGAGGTGCTGGAGCGTGTCCAGAGAAGGACAATGAAGCTGGTGAGGGGTCTGGGGGACAAGTCTTATGAGGAGCGGCTGAGGGAACTGGGGCTGTTTAGCCTGGAGAAGAGGAGGCTGAGGGGAGACCTCAGGACCTGAAAGGAGACTGTAGCGAGGTGGGGGTCGGTCTCTTCTCCCAAGTAACAAGCGATAGAAGAGAGAACAGCCTCAAGCTACACCAGGGCAGGTTTAGATTGGAAATTCAGAAAAAATTCTTCACAGAAAGGGTTGTCAATGCCCAGGGAAGTGGCTGAGTTGCCATCCCTGAGGGTATTTAAAAGACACGTAGACGTCGTGCTGAGGAACATGATTTAGTGGTGGACACGGCAGTGTTAGGTTAATGGTCGGACTTGACGACCTTAAAGATCTTTTCCAACCTAAACGATTTCCTATGATTTTGCCGTTACCACAACCCTGAACGGGCTCTCCACGTTTAAGCTGCTTCAGTCGGGACGCGGGTGCCCCCAGCCGCCCCCGCCGCCCCTCGGGGAGGGGGCAGCCCCACACCCGCCCGCCCCCGACCCACAATCAGACCACAGGAGGCCCCGCTCAGGCCCGTCCCGCGGCGCAGCCACCACAGCCCTTCAGCCGCCTGGAGCCACGCCTTGAACAGAGCGGGGCCGCCCGGGCCGAGCCGAGCAGGGACTCCCATAGCTCCGGTCGCTTCCCCCAGCGAACTCGGGGTTTAGAAACTTCCTCCCGCCCCTCGCCCCAACCACTCCCGCAGGCCCCCAGCAAGCTCTTCGGCCGCTGCGGCGGGCCGGGCCGGGGCGGGCCGCGGGGCGGGCCCGGGCCTCAGCCGGGGGCGGCGCCCACGAACCCGCCCGCCGCCACCATGAGCTGCGCCGCGCTGCTGGGGCTCCGGGGGTCGCGGCTGCTGGGGGCCGCCGCCCGCCAGCCCCGCTGGAGCAGGCGGCGCAGCGCCGGCTGCGAGCCCCCGGCGGGCGCCGCGGTGCGCATCGGCTGCGCCTCGGGTTTCTGGGGGGACACGGCGGCCGCAGGTAGGCGGCGGTGGCGGTGGGGGCTGCGGCGGCTGCCCGCGGGGAGGCCCGGCCGGGCGGCGGGGGCGGTCGCTGGGGCACCGAGGCCCGGGGAAGCCGCCGGGCGGGCGGGGGCGGCGGCGACTGCCAGCGCCGCAAACAGCCCCGTTGCGTAAGCGGCCGGGCCGGGGCTGCCGCCGTACGCCCGGGCGGGGCGGAACGGAGCGGGTCGCTCGCAAGGCCGTCACCGAGGGCAGGGGCGGGACGGCCCGGCTCGCCTCAGCCCTGCCCCGCGGGCGGGCCCCCGGGCCGGGCCGGGCGGGAAGAGCGCGGTGCTAACGGCGGGTTGTCCCCTGCCCCGCCAGTGCCACAGCTGCTGTACGGAGGGAAGCTGGATTTCCTCGTCTTCGATTATCTCTCGGAGATCACCATGTCGCTGCTGACGGCCGCCAGAGCCCGGTCCCCCGTAAGTAGCCGCCGGGAGGCGCTGCCCAGCCCCGGCGCGGCCGGCTTGGCTGAGGCGAGAGGGCCGGGCTGGGGGGGCGCCGGGGCCGCCCCGGCTCTCCGCCGGCCCGCATCGCCCTCGGGGTCCGTGTAAGACACGTCAGGTTATGGGGACGTGCTTGCTTTTGTATACCTCTTACTGGCATGTATGTATTTATTTTCATGTATTCAGTTTAATCTAGTAGAAGCGTTCACGTCCTTTTCTCTGTCGAAGCATTTTGAGAGCTAGTTGTTCTCCCCTGTTTTCCCTTTTCTGTTAACGAAGAAAAGGGACTGGGTTGGCTTAACTGTAACAAATGGTTACGGCTTTTAATTATTTCAGGTTTTAGGTTACACTCCGGATTTTGTCTCTGCTGCCATGGCTCCCTATATAAAAGATATTCACAGGAAAGGTACGCTCCTCTTTCCATGGGTTTGTATGTTAATTAAGTTCACTTGCTTAGATGAGCTTTGTATGGCCTTTGTTACTATAAACATCTGGTTTTTACAGCAGCGTTTTGCTGTGCTCTAGCAGTAGTGTTTTAAACATCAGCAAAAATCCTGTCATGATAAATGGGAAGTGCAGGTCTGATGGTGACATTTAAATTGGGTTAATTTGAAATGTTATAATTATAAATATATACATAGATATCCACGTATATCTTACCGTAGCTTTAATTTGTGAATGGAAGGTCTTTGTTAAAACGTGAGATCTAGACGTTTTCAATGCAATGTAAAAGTTTTTCAACATTCCCATATAGTTCTAGAGTATTGCTTATTTTCTGATCACTTTTTTTCCTGTTTACATTAATATAGCTTCACAGTTTTCTGAGCTTGAGAGGAAAAAGGGAATTACTTCTAAGTACCCAATACCTTGTTAACACAGTCTGGAATTTACAGATGTAGATGCTTATTTCTGCTGAAATGTAGTTGTTTGGAGAGCATGGATGTTTGAATGACTGGTGTCAAATACTGTTTCTGTAGGAGTTGTTTTGATAGTGTCTGCCTGCCTAATCATGCATGTCTCTTTGGTCACTTTCTCCTTCTGTGTATAAAGGAAAGATGAGAACTATCTGTAACAATTATTTTTCTGTAAACAATTTTGCATTGGCTTGTTCTGGTCCTTTCACAGATTAAATGGTGTTTGTATTTTAATGTGATTTTAGTACTTTACTCGATTAGATGTCTAGATGACATCAGCATGCTTTAAGTTTTTAAAATACAAGTGATTGTTGATGCTGCTGAACTTAATTTGTCTTTTTTGTTTAGGTGTTCGTGTCATCAGTAATGCTGGTGGAATTAATCCACTTGCTTGTGCAGCTGCCCTTCAGGAGGTGGCAAAGAAAGCAGATGTTGATTTGAAAATAGCTGTTGTTGCTGGGGATGACCTAATGAGTGAGGTATTTTACTTTGTGTTATGGCTTAGTAGTATTGTGGAAATTCTTTTAGTCCTATATGACATGAAGGTGGCATTTACTGTCCTGTAGGAACTTATTTTGTCTCTCTTTATACAGTAGCCTTCTACCATTAAAAGCAACTAAAAATTGTTGCTTCATTTTCTTTATTCTTTTTATGCATGAAAACAATTCCTGTCACATCTTGTTTGATGTATGATGGGGGTGAATTTTATAAGACTGGATATGCTGCTTATCTTTTTGAAGCAAACTATGAATCTGATCTAAGGTCTGCTTGCTTTTCAGGAGAAGCTAGGATGTGCTGTTGCTTATTTTTTTCTGTCTCAACTACGTAATCCTGAATGTTAGATCTCTTAAATGTAAATGTGGTGTAGTTACCACGTGTTCAAATGTTCATCCCTTCTAGCTGTTTTTAGTAGTTGCAGGTGTTTCCTGTTATTTTGTTTACAGGTAGCTGTTTTTCTTTTTTTAAGTAATTCGCTTACGGCAAGCAAGTCAATGTTAAGTGGGAGGATTGATGTTTTAATATTTGTAAAAAAAACCTTGAAATCTAGAGATGAAATATATGGCTTTTTTGACTTATAGGATGATCCTTTATGTACGAAGTCTGGTTCCACAAAAAGATACTGTGAAAACAGTTCATACATTGATAGTGATTAAGAGGGAATAGGCTTGCACTGTGGTTAAATCTCTGTCTGTAACTTGGAAAATTATTTATCTGTATAGGCTCTGTTACTCCTTGCATGCCATTGAATGTGGAAGATGGTCAAGTAAGATTCTTTATTTGCAAATTATGTGCAGTGCTTGGACTTGCTTTCAAGAAACTTCTGCCCTACTGAAACTACTTTAGCATCAGTGGTCCAGAATTTCATTACTGGTACGACAGTGAAATGGTCATTATTTGAGCTTGGCATGGACGTTTCTGATCTGATCTATGCTATTGTCAGTATGTAACTTACAGAAACAAAAAAGAGAGCTTTTACTGTCTACAGACGACTTTTACTGTTGATACCAAACATCATAAATTACACTAGGAGATGTTATTTGTGGTTTGGAGGATTTCAATCCTTAACACAGAATACCAAATTAATTCAAAGCATATCTTTTTTTCCCCACAGTATAGATCCCCCCCTGTAACTAGCATTATACATTGAGTTTATGCAGTCACTGGCCCCCGGATCCGCTGGTTTCCCAAGCTGTGTAATGCATGGTCAGAAACGCCCACCCCCCTACCTACCTCTCCAAAAACACAGTGTATTCTAAATATTACCTAAAGCTGCAGAATTAGCCTTGATTTCTGGCCACGCCACCGTTGCTGTTATGGCAGACATGCTTCTGTTTGCAGGGTTTGATTTATTCAGTCCTACAGCAATTAAAGACAGTTTAAAATCCTAGGGAATATACCAGTTCATTGTAGTGGATCATCTGTGATTGAACTAGCATTCTTTAAAGGCTGACTGACTTTTCTGTGTGCTGGAAAACTATGATTAAACTTGTGTCTAGGGCTTTTCGCCATTCAACTTATTGTACCATTACTGATTTTAAGGATTAGAGATTTGCTTAGAGTTGCTATGAAGTGGATCTATTATTTGATACTAATAAAAGGCTTACAGTAGATACTACAAAATACTCATAGATTTGATGTTTTGTTTGTTTTCTAATAGAAAGAGAACCTGAGAGGAGCTGGTATCACTGATCTAGAGAGTGGCAAACCATTTCCAGAGAGCATTCATAGCATGAATGTGTATCTTGGGTGAGTTATTTTTAACAACTTGGTTTTATTGTGGAAAAATAACTTTAATACGTTGACTACATAAGCGTGTTTTCTTTTGCAAGTAGAATCACCTAGTATGTGAGGTTCACCTTTGTGTTATTCTGGCAACCACAAAAAAGAAGTTTGTAACTTGTAAATAAACTTAATTTAGAACCTTGCCAGCTGTGACTCCTTAGCATTACATCTTCTGTGAATCCTCAGGTTTTAGTTCAAGCCAAAATAGTTTTAGTTTGATTATAACAATCGCAAAAATCCTTTTTCATATGTGGAATATCTTGTCGCTACATGGAGGAGTTGTTTAGGATGTTGTCACTAGAGAAGTGCAACTGAGGAATTAAAGTACTGGGACACACTTTGAGTGCTGTAGCAGATTCCATTAGGCTGTGCTGAATTTTGTGTCAGGATTTGTACTGTTGAAATTTTGGAAGCTGGCTTTCCAGGATGGATCACTGTTTTGAAAGATCTCCCTTGCCTCCTTTATGATACTAAATGCCTCCCATAAATCTTTAAATGCAGGTGTTCTAGCTACCTGTTTGTGAACAGTCACATTTTCATTGTCACCATCAACTTCTTCACGTGAATCAGTGTCAATCAAGTCTATGAAAGGGGAAGGACTGAGAAATGGGACAATGATCAGATGTTCCCAAAAGCCAGCATCTCTTCCAGTTGATGATCCTGTTTTGCCTCTTTCATCCTCCATATTATATATATCGTCCCTCCTAAATTTCTATTTGGTTTCTAAAGTCTGTGGATACAGTCCCTCCTCTTTTACGTTGATCTTTATGGAAAAACTGCTGTGCCCTCTCTTCTATCATTATCATTGCACTTTCCAAAAATGGATCACTGACAGATAGCAGCATATGGCTGTACCTAACAGAGCATGTATTTTTCTCTGTAAAATAAGAACCTTTTAATAGATGAGTCTTTTTAATTTAATCTTTAGTGTTTTCTGTTGTTGCTCAATTTTCTGTTTGTTCAACTTTGACTTGCAACATTTGCAGATCATGAGTAACTGTAAATGAAATTCAAGAAATACTGTTTTGAGATTTGTAATTGTGAGAAAGTGTTCATTCCAATTCTGGTGATTTATGATTTATTCACAAATTAAAAAAAAATGCAAATCAAAGCAGAGAGGACAAAGGCAGCCTAGTGCAAGAATGAGGCATTTTAAAAATCCGTTACCTCTGTCTCTGCTTCATTAACAGATGCTAGAACAGCAGACTCTTGCTCTTGGTTTTCTAGTAAAAGCGGTATTTCTTTATGGGCCCTTTCATCTTGGTTTCATTGAAATGTGAAGCTATTGCCAGCCTCTTAAATTAGTCGTTTCATAAGTTACGTTTTTCTTTGACAGCATCAGTAGTGGAGGCTTAGAATCATAGAATTGTTGAGGTTGGAAGGGACCTTTAAGATCATCTAGTCCAACCATTAACCTAACCTGACAAAACCACATCTAAACCACATCCCCAAGTACCACGTCTATCTTTTTTTTAAACACCTTCAGGGATGGCGAATCCACCACCTCCCTGGGCAGCCTATTCCAATGTTGGATAACCCTTTCAGTGAAAAAATTTTTCCTAATATCCAACCTAAACCTCACCTGGTTTAACTTTAACCCATTACCTCTCGTCCTATCACGTGTCACTAGGGAGAAGAGGTCAGTCCCCATCTCTCTACAACCTCCTTTCAGGTAATTGTAGAGAGTAATTGTAGAGAGGCTTATTCATAAAGCAAATGATAAATTTATATATGCCTGTAAAACAAGTCAACATCGGAGTGTATTGGGAGACATCTGTAAGTTCTCTAGATAGTTCACTTTTAATTCCCTAAATCTGATGATGTTTACAGTTTGATTCTTGATTCAAGTGTGTAAACTCCATCTGAAAAATTTGCATTGGGGTATCAGTCCTGAAGTGTTTCTTCTGTCCCTCCTGATTTGGGCTTTTAGGAGTTCTGTGGACTGAGTTCACATGCATTTTTAACAATAAGAGCCAAACGGCTTTCTTTACTGATTTTTAAAGATAGTTACACAGTTTTTTGCTCAGTATCCTGTACGTATGCAGAAACCCCATTTGTGCTTGTTACCTGTGACTGTTACCTAACACTATGCCTAGAGGTGTAAATTGTTGCTGTATGGTGTATATTTGCTTGTTGTTCTAGATGGTATCCTTTGGTTCATGTAGCATTGGGGGGAAAAAATACACGCTTACATTTTATGTTTACATCACTAAGAAAACTCCTGTGTCTTCTAACTTGCCTCTTAACAAAAACAGGGCTAAGTCTGTAGAAACTGTAGAAAACCCCTGCTCTTGGTTTTCTTCTTCAAGGCTCATGGTTTACGTGGTTTGTGTTTTCAAGCTGTCTATTTTATGAAGAATAGAAAGATCCAGCATATAGCATGGGTTTAGAAGTCAGGAGCCGTGCACTCTGGTCAAAGCTTGCTCACTTAAAGTGTGTAAACTCGAGCCATTCACCTGGGTGAATACTTTCAAGCCTGACTAATTTTGACTGGGCCGACTCTTACCTGACCAATCTAGTCTTGATGCTCATAGAAACTGTTTCCGTTTTGTCATTGAGGTACCTGAATTTGATCAGGTGATGATTGCTTTTTAAGATATTCTTGTTGTATATACAAAATGACAAATTGGTTGTTAAAGTTGATTTTATTGATTTCTTACAGGATTTTTAAGTGATTTTTGTCCTGTGTGTGGCAGGAAATTGTTTTTTTTTTAAAATGATGCTTTAAAAAGTAAAATTACTTACTGTTGTGTTTTGTCATCTTTAGTGCAAGACCAATAAGCAGGGCTCTTGACCTTGGAGCCGATATTGTCGTGACGGGTAGATGTGTTGACAGTGGGATTGTATTAGGACCACTCATTCATTCTGTAAGTACCAGTTAACTTCCGTATGATAATAAGCATATGTGAATGAATATTCAGCAATCATTTTCAGACAAAATATAAATACTAAATTAAAAACAATGAGCACCTTAAATTTTTTTTTTTTCCTTACACGCATGAAAAGTTGCCAGCTTTCACTTCTCCTAAACATATACCAGGGACATCTATGAACTTGTGTATCATGAAGCTGGAAAGCGTTTTGGTGAAGTTAAGGAAGTCTTACCATGTTTCACCAGTATTTCCTCTTAACTCTCCCCCCCACCTTGAAAATTTGATGTGCAAGGTTAAGAAACGAGTATATTTTTCTTTACCACAAGGTGGCGATAGTAGAGCTCACTTAGGTTTTGCCGGGGGCGGGGGGGGGGCAGACACGTGAGCTGGTCTAAAATACTGGTCTTTTTCAATGGGTAAGCAGTTTTATTTTTAAGTAGTTGCATTTCAACGCAACATTTCTCAAATTCATTGAATTTCAACAAATTATACAAGCAGGATACGTGGTTTTCTGAAATATTTTGAATAGGTTGTACATTTTTGTGAATGACCACACACTGTGAAATACAGAAGCTTTCTTTTGGTGCACATTTAAAAAAAAGTAAAATATGAGGGTATGTGTTAGTGTCTAGTTATAAACATCGTTTCTAAAACTTCATACTGTTCTGACTTCATGCATGTCAGACATTGCCTAATCAATGACACCAAGCTGAGTGGTGTGGTTGACACACATGAGGGATGGGATGCCATCCAGAGGGACCTCATGAGATTCAACAAGGCCAAGTGCAGGGTCCCCCACATGGCTGGGTGCAATCCCCACTATCAATACAGGCTGGGGGATGAAGGGGTTGAGAGCAGCCCTG
>RSEF01000001.1:172479104-172497930 GCA_003993805.1 Himantopus leucocephalus | reverse complement strand
TTAGAACTATGTGATTGGATAAATCATTAACATATTCAAATCGATATCTCACCAGTTTGGGAAGAAAGATGTTGTGGGGGACTGTGTCAAAGGCCTTACAGAATTCCAGATAGATAAGATCCATAGCTCTTCCCTTCTCCACTGATGTAGTCACTCCATCATAGAAGGTGACTAGGTTGGTCTGGGAGGACTGGCCCTTGGTGAAGCCATGCCGGCAGTCTCAAATCACTTCCCTGTTCTCCCTGTGCATTAGCACAGCCTCTAGGAGGATCTGTTCCATGATCTTCCCAGGCATTGACGTGAGGTTCACAGGTCGGCAGTTCTCAGGGTCCTCCTTTCTATCTTTTTAAAAAAGAGTGCAATGTTTCCCTTTTTCCAGTCACCAGGGACTTCACTTGACTGCCATGACTTTTCAAATACCATGGAGAGTGGCTTGGCAACTACATCAGCCAGTTCCCTCAGGACTCTGGTCCCACAGACTTCAGTATGTTCAGGCTCCTCATGTGGTCACAAACCTGATCTTCTCTTACAGTGGGAGAGACTTTGCTCCTCCAGTCCCCGTCTTGCGGTCCATCCACTCGAGAGGTGTGGGAAGAGAGGTTGCCAGTAAAGACTGAGGCAAAAATGTTGTCGAGTACCTCAGCCTTCTCCTCGTCCATTGTTACCAGTTTGTCAGTCTTGCTCATCGGGGGGTGTGCTCTTTCTTTGACCTTCCTTTTCTACAAACCTGTAGAAGTCCTTCTTATTATTCTTTGTGTTCTTTTCCAATTTCAGCTCCAGCTGCACCTTGGCCTTCCTGACCCCATCCCTGCACAACCAGGCAGCAGCCCTATAGTCTTCCCAGGATACCTGTCCCTGCTTCCGCTGCCTGTGCATTTCCTTCTTGCCCTTTACTTTGACCAGCAGGTCTCCACTCAGCCACATCAGTCTCTTGGGTTCCTTTCCTGATTTATTATACCTGGGGATCAGGAGCTGTTTCGCTCTATGACAAACGTCCTTAAAGATATTCCTTGTTGCTGGAAACTTGATAGATTTCAGAGTCAGAGGGGGGATATCACAAGTGTACCCAGATTAAATTGATTTTCAGAGTGACAGGAACTCAGAGGTAAAGTCAGCAAAGTGTCATAGAGGATGAGGCAGTGTAAATAACTTCTTTGTTTTTTATTTTGATTTCTCTCAGGTGTCAGGTGACCAGAAAGAATGCTAGAAATAAACTAGTTGCTTGTTAGTGACATAGCAAGGACTGGCATAATACAATTTATTTCATATAAATTTAAAGGAAAGCTTGAGGGAAATAATTATTTATAAAATGCTGTAGTATGTGTCATAGTATGTGTTTGTGTAGTTAATTCATACACAAAATCTTAAATGCCAATTTAATTTTACGTGTTTGTTCTAACTCATTAGCTCTGTAAGATTTGTGTGGTGACTCAGATATCTTATTAGATAGGTGTACTAATGATTGTTGTAGGTGTGCTAGTAATTGTTGTTAATATGATTTTTTAACTACTTTATATGTGTCATTGTGTGAGGGTTATGCTATGTTTCCTAATTAAATTTCAGCACTTTGTGATTTGCCATGTATGTTTTCAGAAGCTCCCTCATATTGCTAGCAGGGCTCTAAAAAAATTAGTTTGCAAGTGGATGCACAGAGTGTGTAGAGGGTAAATTTCTTGTCACAGAGGTTCAAAACTAAGAAACTGAAATGTCTTCTGCAGAAATTTCTGTACAGAATTCTTTTTCCAATTTAATTTTATCCTTTTAGGGAACCCTGCTGGACTACTTTCAGAATTCTCACATGCATTGTCTGTTTTGCTTTTCACTAATGCCCCTGCGCTGAGAATTTGCTCCACACAAAACAATCTTCCTCACTAGCTGTATTTCCCATGATACAAGAATTATTTTTTCCTACTCTTGACTAGTAAGGATTCAGATACAAAGACATGCCTCTGTTGCGTAACATCACAGCAAAAGCAATTATTAACAATCCAACAAGGCAGAACTAGTGTCAACATTTACATGCAGAAAATATTTTATTGTTTCCAATAAGGATAATCTTATATATTTTCATTTATTGATAAATTCAGAGATGTTTAAAATAATTTGTAATGGCTATTTGTTATGAACGAAAAATGATTGATTGGAAAGTTTCCACAGGAATTGGGCATACCAGTCACACTCAGTTTCATTGTTGCAAGTTGCCTTGGAGTCTTTGGAGTCCTCCAGAAGAATAAGTACACATTAATTTTAAGAATTTAGTGATGTAAGGATGTGTTCTGTCTGCCTAATTTATGCGCTTATTTGGAGAACTAAATGTCGTCTAGGAGAATCAGAGATCCAACCAAAAAAAGTTGGCCTACTCTGCAATGTAGGCACATAAATATCTCTCAGTATGGGGATCTGAAGGTAAGACAAAAAAATAACTCTGCAGAAGTTAAGGTCAAATGAACTGAATAGGCCTGATTCAAATACTTCTAGACTTAACAGACTCAGAGGAATTGTTGTTCCTGGTAGAAGGGAACACACAGTCAAAATGTTAGAATCTCTGTTCCTGGAACTGAATGGCAATTTCACTGAAATTTTTTCCAGCTGCCCTGGGCTATAGTTTTCCCAGACTTTTGATCCCTGGTAGGAAACATAATCAACAATGTCTTGCATATGTAATCAGGCACACAGAATATTGAGGAATGTGAATATTCAAAAATGTGCAGGAGTCAATTGTTTAAAATTTCCTTTAAAAGAGGGTAGATTAGTTATTTCCCCCCTTTTTTTTGTTTGCTGTGTCTTTGGTTTTGTTTTTGAATAATAAGCAATAATAATCATGGTAAGAGGCATTTTATTTTCCCATCTCTTTTACGCTGTCTTGCAATAGGAGATTTAAAAGCCAACAAAACTGTTATAGATGACATCTGCTTTGGTCTTTAAAAGTCAGAGATTTTATAAGGAAGGAAAGGTCACATAATATAATCCAAATAGTAATGCCCAGAGAAGTTATATCTTTAGAAGGTATAATATCAAAGCATTAGAGAAATAAGCTGGGCATCATCTACTATTGCATGGATATAGCTCAGGGTATCTCTGCCAGTGCACAGAGGTGAGTTGAGTCATAGCCAAGTTCCTTCTCTGGTAGTTCATCAGTGTTAGATAATACTGCTGGAGGCACTTCCTGCCTGCTTTTGCAATGTTCTTCTTAGCACCTTTACATGAATCACAGCTTCTCCTTTTTTCTAAGACACTGTCAGGTTTCAATATGCCATTAATGCATGCTTCAAGGATACCCATAAATTAGCCCAAATCTTGGAGAACAAAATTTACAAATTCATTTGAGAAAATCAGTTAATAATGTCAAACTGAATGAATGAATGAATAACATCTAGGAATATGCCACAATTTGCCAGAAAAGAAGGAATGACAGTGCACTCTTCCTTTGTAGCACTATCAGATACTCCTTTAGTAGGAGCTGGGGACAGGCAGGCACTTCACAGCTCTAAGATAGAATTTTCCACTGAAGCTAAATCAGGAATGAACATGATTTAAACATATCAGAAAAGAAGTGATCTTAGCATTCATACCAGAAAGGTGGAATAACTTGCACTAATAAGAAAATTTCTAAAATACAATGAAAAATTCCTTTATTTCTCTCACAAGTGGATGCAGTACTTCTGCATTACTATACTCTAAAGTTTTCTTTGTTTCAGGCACAGTGCTTCATTTCAGACTCAGTAATTGCAACTGAGGATAAATTGGCTATTGAAGATATCCGAGGAAAGCATTTATTTTTAGAGATCTCAAGAAAATCTGATGTGGGGCTAAAGCTAATGGTATTTAATTTAAAGAGGGACTTACAGCTTTTGAACTTTGCTCTTATTACTGCAGATAATAGAGCGCAGATAGGATGATTAAATAATAGCAAGGAAAACTCTTTTCATTCCATGTAGCAGCTACAATTCCTCTGGAGGTTTGGATTAGAGGTGAATGGAGGAGTATTCTTCACAATTCAGTTCCACATAATCAAAAATCTGTGAAATAGCTATTGTATTATGACTTCAAAGATGAAGAATATTTAAAAAGGAATATGAAAACAAGCTATTCAGAGACCTTAAATATGAGGTTCTAAGATGGATCCTTTATATATATTTTTTTTTATCAAAAAGACCTATCAAAAGTGATTTCAGATATTTTATTAAATAGTTTTGAGGAAATTTTTCTGCAACTACGACAAAATATGGAAACCAGTAACATAATAATAATGTTTTAATTCTATGAAACAATCACTTATTTTCTTCAGATAACTTGGCAAGTTTCTAATGGACACCACACTGAATTACTCAAACAATGATTTTTTTAGATGCTAGAGCTTTCAGATGAAGACATTCTATGTTACATTCCGAAATTTTCTCTTTCAGTCAGTGTACAGTAACAGAAAATACTAGTTGGATGCCTGTATTGCCAGTCTGTCAGAACACATAGGAAAAATGTAATTTCATGGGAATTTCTAAAGAAAAATAGACAATTTTCCTGAATTCAGTTTGAGAATCTTTCATTCGAGACTTAATGTCAGAACTCACAGGCAAACAGTTGTTCAGCTGGGGAACAGGGTACAATACCTAGATCTGGAAGCAGCTCAAAAGGATTTATAAGTTTTGAATAACAAGTCTGATTTGTCTTAATAAATTGAAAATAAAATATCACAAGTTTTATATAAGAGAAACCCAAATTTTTATTTCAATATTATATAATATTGTGTATTAACATAATTATAATAAATTAATAAATAGGAAAATATTTGATATAAGCTTTTTTAAGAATTTGTCTAGGAATCAGAGATTTCCTGGCAATTCCATGCATGTTAGAGAGATTTGTATATACTTTCTCTGCTTTAACTGCTGAAGCTTTTAACTGTATCTTATTTGGCTGCACCTCATGGTGACAATTATGTAAGATACAAAGAAAAAAAATGGTAGGTAAGTTTCTGCAGTGTAGGATGAAATTGTCCAGCACAATTTTGTTTTATGTGCATGTATTTCTGAAGGACTGCCATTTTCCCAGCATGGCTGTTTCTCGTGCTCAACTAAACTGTGTTCCCACAGTCTTATAGCACATCATCTTCCTTACATATTTGGGACTTACTCTGGCAACCTAAATCCAGCCTCATCAGCGTACCTGTTGTTACTTACTGGTAGGTATGCTTAGGTAATGAGAAAAACTAGATTTGAGGACAGACCTATAATTTAGACTCTTACACAAATATCCTTTATTATTCAAGACCTGCTATTTGTGGATACAAATATCCCCTTGAGATTCCTATTTCTAGTTTTACTTCTGAACTTTCAGAGTTAGAACTAGATGGACTGGAGCTATTTTTATTATAAAGAACTTCCCTCTGTTAAATTTTAACTCCAAAAGACACCTTAGCTCACTTGAATACAAGCATGATAAGCAATTGGATAACATGATGATGTCAAAGTTCTCTTTGAAACCAGTACTTTTATCTCCTTTTCAGTTAGGTGATACAAATTTCTGAGAAATGGAAACTATTTAGGAAGTGATGGGTTTTTTTGTTTTATTTTGTTTGTTTGGTTTGGTTTGCTTTTTTAATGATTTTCCAGAACAAACTTACTTGTGGCTAATTCATACCAAACCTTTTCAGAGAATCACAAGATTATTTAGGTTGGAAGAGAACTCTTGAGATCATCTAGACCAAACCTCCTGCTCAGGCAGGCTCAGTTATAGCAAGTTGTTCAGGATCATGTTCAGTTGGATTTTGAACGTTCATTTCCATGTATGGAGATTCCACTGCCTGTTCCACTGTTTGACCACCCTCACAGTCAATGTTTAAGTGGAATTTCTTGCATTTTAATTTTTGCTTGGTGCCTCTTTTCTTTTTACTGGACATCACTGAGAAGAGACTGTCTTAGTCCTTTGCTTCCTACCATCAGGTCTTCATACACATCAGTAAGATTCCTTTGACCTGCTGGCAACACTTTTGCAAATACAGCCCAGGATTTATCTGTTCTTTGTTTTGTCCACCAAGGCAAAACAAACTCGTTTAAGGCGTGGGCATGATATGCACAGCACTGAAGTGATGAAAACATCAGACTAGTGCTACTTCAATATGGAATGACCACCAAACACAGGTAACTACAAGAAAAAAAATACCACACCAATCTGATGTTATCATCTTTGGACTGAAAAGAGGATGGACATTTTACTTGCTCCTGAGCTTTAAGAACTGCCTTTCAGCAGTTGTGAAACAGACCACCTCCTTTCTCCTGCAGGTATTTCAAGGCTTTTTAAATGGTGACTATGTTTTCAGAAATCTCCTCCCTGCTGCAATCACCCTAGTAGCCTGTCACTGTACCTTTCCATCCAAACTTTTCTTTCTTGAGTACTGGTTGTTTGCATAAACTGGTCACACTTCTGATTGATGGAGAAGTGTAGCCCTAAACTTTTTAGTAAACACAGCATATATTTCATCTCCATATTGCATGCTGAGTTTCCACCATGAGTACAAAATTCTTCTGCAGAAATTTATTAATTAACCAACTCAGGCTCAGTGACGACTTTTAGATGCTTCTTTGTCCATGTGAGACATATGTAGTCTTTTACAAACCTAGTCCAAACTAACTTGGCAGAAAGACTTGCCTGCATACTTTTTAAAATGAAGGTTACTGTTTTATTTATGTGTGTATTTATTTAATAAATTCATAAGTACTAAGCGTTAACATAAGAACTGAAATAATCGTCTAGAAAGCAACAGCTGTAGAACAAACAGATTTTGCCCTAGATTCTGAAAATAAAGTTTAATTGAAGTGAATAAAATTTACTCTGGATCTCCTAATCTGGGGGGAGGGATGTTGTTTGTTTGATTTTGGCTTTGGTTTTTTACTGCAATAGAGATGTATTCAACTCTGTAGCCTTCTCACTGAAATTTACATTGCTCATGGCAACACAAATGGTCAATTTCCTCTAAAGTCATTCCTTCCTAGCAATCTTTTTCATAAGTATAAGGAACCATAAAAGAGATTGCAAAAAGAATACTTTTTCTTTCATCATTGAAAACAGAGAGGAAAATTAATTATAAGTGAATATTTTGCAATTAATTTAAATAACAAAAGCCATTAGTGTTGGTTTGTTTTTTTTTTTTTTTTNTTTTGTAAGATGGCAGCAACCATAAAGATTTAGGCTAAAAGGAACATAATGGCAATATTTGGAAGTTGATATTTAAGGAGACCTGTTGTTAGACCTGCATAGGGACTCCTATATTTAGGAATGTTTGGATAGATATTGTGAAAAAGAAACAGTATAGGCTGATACACAGGCCTCCTAGTTGTTTTTATTATGTTATTTTTATTAACTCAGAAGTAGAAAAATTATGTCCAGAATCCATTTTATTGTCTGTGCTATATATTTTCACCCATACAATCATGCAGGATTTTCCCAGCTTCCCAACACTGAATATTTCAAAATAGTCTTCTCACTGTAATTACGTGTTAGCTAACATTACCATACCAAATTCAGTGAAGAGTTTCCCTGAGGTGGTAGGCCCCATCTAGTACGTAACTTCACAATCAGTACAATAGGGTGTAGGTAACGACATTTTGTGCTTCTATCATCCCATACCCTCAGTCTACACAAGTGCAGAGGTATTAATTTGAAACAATTGGCATTGATTTTACATATGCTTCTTACTTCCAGCAGCATATTTTATTAAATTACATCTCAGTATTAAAGCCACAAAGGCACTGAGTTCCCTGTCATATACCTGCCTGGCAGGACTCCTTTTAAGAATCACTTTCCCAATGCAACCTTCTTTATAAGTGACTTGTTTTGTGGAGCACTGAAATTAAAATGGTGTTTCTTCTTTCACTTTAGTGAGTCTAGAATCACAGACAAAGAATTAATCTTGCCTTTTCAGGAATTTATACCAGAAATACAAGCAAGAAAGTTTAGTTGTTGAAAAGACAGTAGCTACTTTGAAATAACCATCAACAGACCAAATAAAACCCTCAGTAAAAACATATTATTCTTCCCAGAAGACCACGTGAAAGCCATGTTACTATGAAACACCCACAGCGCTGTGAACTCATTATTGTACCTGGAAAACCTGTTATCACTGACACAATAATCTTTACTATACCTGAGCTATTTATTGAGAAAGACATGCAACTGTGCAATAAATGACCTGAAGACCTTAAGAAAAAGAAATTCATAAAGACCATTTATTGCTGGTTTCTAAGTAAAGATGTGTCTATATGCTGGAATGCATCTAGTCACTGTTATGGTGGAACATATAATTCAGGGATCTCCAAAAATAAGTAAATAATCATTAATAAAATTATAAAGGTGAAAAATGTGTTTACCTTGCATTCTCTAATGGTTGATACCAGAGAAAACTTTTTCAGAAAATAGTAGACTAATAGGTGCGAGTCTTATATATGCCATATAATTTCACCTGCATAATTTCACTCTGTCATACTGTTAAACTAGATTACCTTAATCAAAAGATAGAAAGCTGACCCTATTACAGGGTATAAGTACCTTCTCAGGAAAGAAGGAATTGAAAACAGCAGGATTGAACGATTGCTATCTCCAGTATGACCTGACGTCCTATCCACTGCTTCTCAATGCAACAGTTTACCAATTTTCAGGTATGCAGCAGAAGAGTAAGTATGATCATAGCTAACCTAACTTTAGCGAGAAGGAACAAAATTAACTTTAGACAACATGCATATCTGAATCCCACTGAAGGCAAGGTTTCCTTGGAAGAAGTCAGAAATAATAGATTAACACACATACCTCTTCTGAACTCCAGGACATTTTTCAAAATGACTGCCCTGTTTGCATCCTTTAACAAAATGCCCTGGAGTATCTCTGCTCCTGAGTGTAAATGAGTTACAGATTTTTTTTTTCCATTTCCTCATTAATTTTTACAACCTTTTCCTTTAATTATTTTATATCTTTCATGAGACTAATAGTAACTGCAAACAGATCCTGCAAAGTTCTATAAAGGAGTCAAATTCTGTAACACGTCACTAGATTTAGGCTAACAGCACACTCACTGTAGATGGCAAACTCCTTGAAGTCTTCAAGGTCTACAAGTGCTTCTCTGTCTTGCATCTAGGGTCCCATGACCTTCATAATCTACTTAATGGCAAATTTTGTGTAATCTTACTCCATGTGTCTTTTTTACCTATCTGGAAAAACAAAGAATATTACACAAAACTATAAACATTTATAGTCCCTAACTAATTATCTTGTTTTCAGGCAGGTGGTTATTCTGGGCTTTATAACCCAAAGTTGTGAGAAACAACTGGTTTTCCATGGATCCACCTATGGATGCCAAAAATGTCCTGATGGACTACATGGTATTATATCAACTCACATATTCTGTCTTCTTTGGAGGTTTATTGGGGATAAATCATAGATAAGAATAAAGCTGTGAGACTACTGTGAAACAAAGATGGGCAGCTGGATTTCTCTGCAAATGGAGTTTCTGTTGATACTGTGATACAATCAAGCAACTGGTGGGGTTATCTGATAACTGCAGATCTTCTTTTCCATCTTTTATTACCCCTGGAAGACTTCAATTTACCTATTTATAGCTTATTATTGTATTTTCCTATAGCTAATCTTTATTTTAATATTATCCCTTCTTTCTTTTTATGGCAATTATAACACCAAAGATACAATTTTGTTATGCATTCTCTTTTTTTATTGCATATCCCTGATGACATGCTAGGCTCTCAGATAAAAATGGCACCTGTTGTCAGTTATGCTAAGGAAATAAAATGGTGGAATAAGTCATGTCCTTTTTCTAGAAATCCATCTTTCTTTCAGCTGGAGATTTTTGACAACAGTAAATCTGAATACTGGAATTTAAGTTCTATGTCTACAATAATGAAACTTCATGGGAAATTTTCATATTTGGAAATATTTCCCAGTCTGAATGACTTCTGCATTTGCTGGTAATCTATGCACACAAAAGTCAATTTGTAACAGCCATTCTGAAAAGGGTATACGAGAACAGATAATGTATTTAAGAACTTGTTACAATATAACATGACAATAAAGACATACTTCATATTTACAACCAATAGTGTAGTAGATATAATTTAGTGTCAGTGTCCTGAAAGAAAGATGAGTGAGACTTTGTGTACAGTAACATAATAAGAAGCCACAGACTAACTGTTGTTAATGGAGTAAAAAATATATTATCACAACCTCTAATTATTTCAGTAGCTTTTGATACACAGAGTAGGATCAAACATACACTACATTTACCTTTTCAGAATGGAAAAGATGACTGTCTGTACCCCTTGGAAAAAAGCAACTTGAAAAAATACAGTTTTTGAAAACCAGTTTTATTCAATTGTGAAACAGATAAAATTTGCAACTTATTTGCTAAGTTGCTGAAAGAAAGAGAAAATGGATGAACAGTTGACTCTGGAGGTTTCGGGTTTCTGTAGTGACCTAGAGTATGATCTGTATGCTGGAGGTCTGCAATTATTAGAACCTTCTGGAAAAATAACTTTTGAAATTATCAGTCAGTCAGTTCCCATCTCACTTCCATGCCCTCTATGCACAATTTCCTAAGGCATTGCATTCTTAGTGTAACTTTAAATGCACCAAAAACTGCAGCAACCAAGTTACTTGCATAAGTGCTTGTATGTATAATTGGTTAATGTAAGACTTTACAGCACAGCCATGTAAATAATACCTAAAGAAAAATTCCTGAAGATTTTCATGGATTTAAACTAATGCCTCTTTGGAAATTGTGTAGCATTAAAACCAGGAAAACATTCAAAGTCTAATCTAATGTTATCTTCCTTGGAAAGGGTTATATAGAATCTCATTTCATGAGTTCTGTTTGATGATTAAGAATATGAAGAAGGCATCAACTTCTGTTATAGTTCAAATAAGCTTTCAGCAAAGAAAGGCATGAAAGTTTTCATAGAATTGGACACATATTGACTTTACTTATTCTGCTGTGTGTGTTTACATTGATTACCTTGATCTTGATTGATTATATAGGTGTTGAATATGAAATAATAAATATGTGAGTTGAATGTGCGAAGGATTTGAATTGTAAAATGATTATATAACTGCTAAGTATTATGACCTAAATAAGTCATAAGTCACTCACTCTTGTTAAATGCTACAGGCAAAAGTATTAATTCCATTTGACTGTGAGTATATATGTATATATGAGAAAAATAAATGTTTAATGAGATTTCTACAATGCAATTTGAAATATTAATCCAGATTAAAGACAAAGTAACAGTAGCACACTCTCTGAATAATAGTTACAGGAGCAGAGAAAGGACAACCATTTCAGTGTGGCCTGCTGGGATTATGGCCTTTAAAAACATATTACATCCACATAAATTTTTTTTGGCTGCCTGAATCTAGGACCATCTGTTTGTGTGGCCCAGTGCCCATTCAGAAGTTGGTAGAACCCTTGCCATTAAGCAGAGATGCCAGGTATCAATAGGATTGAGATAGGAAGGCCTGCAGAACACTGCAAAGGACATCTGTTCTCCAGGAAAAGAGGAGGGAAGTCCATCTTCTGTGACAGCCCCACTACACTGACACCACATGCCTCCTTGCACCTACTGACACCTGTTCATAGTTACATGCCAAAATACTAAGAAAAAAATTGAAACATCCCTGAACAATGGAAAATGGGTAGTATGGACACTTAAAGGCCTCTGTGGCTGCCAGGAAAACAGGTTTCACTGTGGTAGGCATTTGGGACACCAAGGCAGACCATATGGGAAAACCGAAGGAAAGTCCAGGCATTTTGTATACCAACAAGCCATTGGCAAACAATGTTTCTGGGAAACGAGCAAAATGACAAAAATAGTAAACAAGGAAGATCTAGACACAACTTTTTTGTACTTATCATTAGAAGTAGGCAACAAAGGAAAGACATTAAACAGTCGCAAGAGGGATGTGTTATTCCTCTGCATGACTTATAAAGAAACAGTACAACTTTTAACCCTCCCAGTTCATGAGAATTAAGGATCACATATAAAATAAGTAAATACAAGGTAAACCTTCTGTTTATCTTGTCACCCTGTCAGAATATTGTTGCTGCTGACTAAATCATAGAATCATAGAACCATTTAGGTTGAAAAAGACCCTTAAGATCACCAAGTCCAGCCATAAACCTAGCACTGGCAAGTCCACCACTAAACCATGTCCCTAAGCACCACATCTACATGTCTTTCAAATACCTCCAGGGATGTTGACTCAACCACTTCCCTGGGCAGCCTGTTCCAATGCTTGACAACCCTTTCTGTAAAGAACGTTTTCTTAATATCCAGTCTGAATCTTGCCTGGCGTGACTTGAGGCCACTTCCTCTTGTCCTATTGCTTGTTGCCTGGGAGAAGACAATGGCATCCATGTCGTTACAGCCTCCTTTCAGGTAGTTGTAGAGAGCGATAAGGTCTCCCCTTAGAGTCCTTTTCTCCAGGCTAAACAACCCCAGTTCCCTCAGCCACTCCTCATAAGACTTGTGCTCTAGATCCTTTCACCAGCTTTGTTGCCCTTCTCTGAACACACTCCAGCACCTCAATGTCTTTCTTGTAGTGAGGGGCTCAAAACTGAACACGGTATTCAAGGTGCAACCTCATCAGTGCCTAGCCCTGCTCTCCACATTATTTCTAATACAAGACAGGATGCTATTGGCCTTCCTGACCAACTGGGCACACTGCTGGGTCATATTAAGCCACCTGCCAATCAATAACCCCAGGTCCTTTTCTGCCAGGCAGCTTTCCAGACAGTCTTCCCCAAGCCTGTGGTGCTGCATGGGGTTGTTATGATCCAAGTGCAGGACCCGGCACTTAGCCTGTTGAATTTTATACCATTGGCCTCGGCCCATCCATTCAGCCTGTCCTGTAGAGCCATTGTACCCTCAAGCAGATCAACACTCCTATCCAAGTTGGTATTGTCTGCAAACTTACGGAGGGTGCACTTGATTGCCTCATCCAGATCATCGATCAATATATTAAAGAGAACCAGCCCCAATACTGAGCCCTGGGGAACACCACTTACGACTGGCTGCCAACTGGATTTAACTCCATTCACCACCACGCTTTGGGCCCGGCCTTCCAGCCATTTTTTTACCCAGTGAAGAGTACGCCCAAGTACTGCCAAGCCACGAGCAGTTCCACAGTTTCTCGAGGAGAATACTGTGGGAAATGGTGTCAAAGGTTTTACTGAAGTCTAGGTAGACAACATCCACAGCTTTTCCTTCATCCACTAAGCGGGCCACCTTGTCATAGAAGGACATCACGTTTGTCAAGCAGGACCTGCCTGTCATAAGCCCATGCTGATTGGGCCTGATCATCTGGTTGTCCTGTATATGCTGCGTGATGGCCCTCCAGATGATCTGCTCCATAACTTTCACCGGCACTGAGGTCAGACTGACAGACCTATAGTTCCCCAGATCCTCCTTCCAGCCCCAAATTCATCCTTCTTCAAGATGAAACAGCAGTATGACACATAGAGACATTGAAATTGTTGTATAGCCCTGTACATTGTGATTAGGGTATCAGATTTTTACATACAGGTACAAATTTGAGTTTTATATAATTTCCAGCTTCAAAGAACATGTACGTTTAAATTTACTTGCAGTTTTGTCAGCAACACTGCAAATTCTCTTTGAGACAAAGTTGTGGGGTCTACATATTTACATATAAGAACTGCCATTCTAACTCATAAAAAAGATGCTTTTAGTCTGGTGTCCCAACCTTGGCAGTTGTCAATAAAAAATGCATTACAGTAAGTGTGAAAACCAATGCTCCTTTTACAAAGTGATGTGTGTGAAGCAAAAACTTGTCTTTGATTTACAGACATTTATCTCTATGTAGAGGCAGCTGAAAACTATTACTTATCTGATAGCTCAAGAATAGATTAAAAGATATATTATACATTCAAGAATAATATCTTTGGTTTGCGTTTTCACTTGAAAATCAAATATACGTTCATTTTAAAAGCTAGGCACTAGTTAGTTAAAATGTGTTTTGCAGAACGAGCTCCTTTATGATCATTTCCCACTGAATAATGTAGCACTGTATGTTTAGGATGTACTTCTTAAATCACAGTAAGAAATTAATATAAAGCCATTTGTTGAAGACAAGAGCATAATTTATTTTTATGGGTCCAGGATTTAAATCTACATTTTATTGTAATGGATTACATGGAGCTCTGCCTTGGGATGGGTCAGGAGTCAGGAGTCAGTTGAGAGCTTATGGGTGAAAATTAGAGGGCAGACCTACATCGACACTGTTGCAGTGGATATCTGCTACAGACCTTCTGATATGGAATAAGAAATAGAGGAGTCCTTCAAACAACTTGAAGAAGCTGTACATTCTTTTTCCTCATGGTGAATTTAACCTCCCTGGTATGTGCCAGAAGGGTAATACAACAGGGCTCAAGAAATGTAGGAGATTTCTTGAGTGCATTGATGACAGTTTCTTGGCACAGGTAATTGAGGAGCCAATAAAGAAAGGTTTTCTACTGAACTTGATACTTACAAACAAGGAAGTACTGGTCAGGGATGTGAAAGTTGGAGACAGTCTTGGTTCCAGTGACTGTGACATGGTGGAGCTCAGGAAGAGAGAATAGAGAAAAAACCAGGATGAGAGTCTTGGATTTCAAGAGAGAAGACTTTAACCACTTCAGAGATCTGTTGGGAAGAATCCTATTAGATACAGCCTTGGAGAGAAGGCAGGCCCAGTAGAACCGGTTGATATTAAAAGATAACATCCACTAAGCTCAAGAAAAATGCATTCCAAGCAGTAGGGAATCAAACAAAGGTGGCAGGGATCTGTATGGATGAGTAAGGATCTCCTGTCTGAATTCAGACATAAAGGAAGTGTACAACAGGTAGAAGCATGGGAGCACTGCTGAATGAGGTAGAGGATCTGGTGACAAAGGACACAGAAAACGCAGAGGTCACTCATGACCTGAATGATGGGACAGAGTGTTTGGGACAGCAAGTTTGCAGATGACAGAAAACTGGAAGTACTGGCTAATGCACCAGATTCAGCTACATTCAGAGGGATGAAAAAAGGCTGGAGAAATGAACAGAGAGGAACCTTATACAATTCAACAAAGGGAATGCCAAGTCCCGCATCTGGGGAGGAACAACCCCATGCACCTGTATATGGTGGAGGCTGACCAGCTGGGAAGTAGCTTTGCAGAAAAGGACCTCACCATCCTGGTGGACAACAAGCTGGCCATAAGCCAGCAATGTGCCTTTGTGTCAAGGAAGACCAACGGCCTGGGCGACATTAGGAAGAGTGTTTCTAGTGGGTCAAGAGAGGTGATCCTTCCCCTCTACTCAGCACTGATGAGGCCACACCTGAAGTACTGTGTCCAATTCCAGGCACCCCAGTACAAAGGAGACATAGACTTACTGAAGCAAGTCCAGCACAAGGCCACAACGATTATTAAGGGATTGGTGCATCTTTCATGTGAGGAGAGGCTGAGAAAACTGGGATTCTTCAACCTGTAGAACAGAACGCTCAGGAGGAGTCTCATGAAGGACTGGAGCATCTTTCATATGAGAAGAGGCAGAGAAAGCTGAGGCTCTTCAGCCTGGAGAAGAGAAAACTCGGGGGGGATCTCATCAATGTGTATAAATATCTGAAGGAAGGGTGTAAAGAAGATGGAGCCAGGCTGTTCTCAGTGGTATCCAGTGAAAGAAAAAGAGGCAATGGACACAAATTCAAATACCTGCAATTCCCCAAGAAAACACTTTTCTACTGTGATGGTAGTCAAACTTCAGAACAGGTTTCCTAGAGAGGTTGTGGAGTCTCCACCCTTGGAGATACTCAAAAGCCAAGTGGACATGGTCCTGGACAACCTTCTCTAGCTGACCATGCTTGAGCAGATGGACTGGGCTAGATGATCTCAAGAGACCCCTTCCAACCTAAAAAAATCCTGTGAATTTGAATGAATTGTGGTTCTGTGATTATTACATTTTGTGAATGGGATAAATGGTTAAGGGATGTTATAGTAAAAAATAACTAATCATCAGAGCTTTATTCCATAATTTTATTTTTATGCATTGTCATTTTTTTAAAAAAGCTTTATATAATTATTTTAAGGCTATCTAAAAGGTTCCACACTCTTAAGTATGATTATTTACAAGACATGTTCATAAATGGGACACTTAGGTCAAATATTAATTTTCCTTTATCACTATGAAGAAGAGAGATTTCCAATTAGTTGATTGAAGCATCTTAAAAGGGAAACTATAAAAAAGCAGATAATATTCTTTCAAAGATTCCCAGATTAATTTTATTTTGTGTTATTATTTCTGAATTATGACATATGGAAACATTGTACGAGCTCATTTTTATTTTGAACTCACTTTTTATTTCCTTCATTTGTGAACAACAAATAATGTCATTCTCTTTGGAATATAAAAAGTGGAACTTTACCAGTTTCCAATATAATAATATTCTGTACTTTATAAACTGTTACCATGTATTGCAATTAAGTATTAATATTGACATTTAACATTCTGTATAACATGAAACCAGCCATTTTTAAGGATATGGAAATGGGTTTCTAATAGAAGTGTGAGAGTTTCTGCAGAACTGCAGAAATGACTATTAACTTAGTACCGATCAAGTTGTCAAGCAGAGTTTAAATCTTGCATGTGTGTGGTTATTATGCTCCAACGAGTCCTTCTGACTTTATCAGATTAGACAAACCTCCCCATTCGCGCAAAACATGGCTTCTTGTTGTGTGACCGTCCGTAGGATTCGTGATATGTTCTTTGCCTAATTACTGGTCTTTTCCACACATTATGTTCCAAACTGTAGGAGGTGGTTTGATGAACTGTAGATCTTTATTCATATTTATTATGTGCAAATGATTTCAAATAACAGTTGTTCGTTCAGCTGTTCATATTGATAGCCTTTGTGGGTTTACTAGTTTCTCTTGATTCCAATTTCTTATCCCAAAAGCAAATAACCTCTAAAGGATCCTTGTAGCAGATTCAAGATGACAGGCAATGTAGTAAAGACATTTTTAACTGGCTGAAGAACAGTGAACTCATTCTAGTGAATTTCTAGACAGAAATTGCATCTCTCAACTGAAAAGCTAAATTTGGTACATAGTGCATCTCTATTAAGTTTTTATATTCCATTACACAAAGTTCATGTGAAAAGATAAGTTTTTAAACACTATTAACATCACTCTTGTAAGTAATGTGGAGTTTTTGCTGTTAACTTTAATATTTGCAATGTTAATACTAATGAACTCTATTTCAAACATAAGTTCATTTTATTAAATAGAAATGCTTCTATTTTCATGTAATAAGCCTTTAAAATGACATTTTTCACTGCATAGTGCATAATTTACTGGAACTGGTCAGAAAATACTGATTTTTCAGCATCTGGCTTTTGTTCTGGAACACACAGTGACTAATTGCACAGTAAAAAATCTAAAAGGAACCATTTAATTAGCTAGTTTTTCAAAGATGGTGTGTCTAAAGTGTCTATTACATACTGCGTATGCAGATAATGAGTACAGCAGCTGAACACTAGTAGTTGAGGGTTAACTAGTAGGAATTTTTACAAATGTATAGATTAAACAAAACCCACATGTGATTTGATTTCCACCAGATGACTACACCTTCTTTCATTTCTGACTTCTTTGTGACTTTGGATTCAGAGAGGACCTGGAACATTGAAAATATTCCTTCTGAAAGTTATACTTCTGTGCAGTTAGATTTCTATCTTTAGAGAGTAGCAGGTTAGGAAACGGGACTTTGAAATGTGACCTCCATAGCTGATTCCTCACATATTCCTCCCTTGAAATTCTGTCTTATAGGAAAAAGAGTCAGATACCATCAGTAATTTAACTGACATCCTTCTGAATAACACCCATCAGTTTTTCTCCTACCTGGACTTAAATATAGATAACTTTCTCAGCATATGCATTATTAGTATATATGTACGTGCTTAGCATGCACACAGAACCTCTTTTTACGTTATTTTTTCATCATAATAAAAAGAAAAAACATAGAATTTTTTTTTACTGTGGGTTGTTTTTGAACTTGCTGATATATTTAAACAGAGGTGTTTGGACAAAATAGTATCTACTCTTTTTTGTCAAATTTCTAATTAAACAATATTTTTTTCTTTATGTTTCATGTCAGGTTCAGAAGTATCACTAGAAAACATGCATTTTTAATGTTATGATTTTAAAGGTGTTTTAACCTGGCATTAATTTTAATTATACTAGTAGATTTGAGGCTCTAGGTACTGGTTCAATATAAAGAATTCTTAAAATAAAATGTATTTTTAGTGTCGCCATTTTTAAAATATACAATTTTATTATTAATTTTGCTCTGCCTCTCTGTGTAACATGTGAAAGTATAAATAATCTAGGGTTCACACCAGTATCAACGCTTCTGAAATACATCAGCTACACTCCTGAAAATAATCTTTCTGTAACTGAAACCATGAACAGGGCAATGATTAAGAACAATGTGGCCACAGGTCCGTATAATGCATAAAGCATTAATGTGCTATTAAATTAAATTACTTAGGTTTCTGATGAATACTTTTTGGCTTTTTTAGGGTCAGTAAATAATTAACACATATAAGTCAGAACATAACAGAAGGTAAATATTATTTTGACTTAAAATTGAAGGGGGAAAGTAGATAATTTCTGTGGTTTTGGTGAAATTCAGTAATATTCAGTACTTAATAACAGTAAAACATTTCCCAGAAAAAAAATGATCTGTTGCTCCTAAGTATTCAAGAATAAATTAAACTTCCTAATTTAAATATCTGT
>RSEF01000001.1:172450097-172479094 GCA_003993805.1 Himantopus leucocephalus | reverse complement strand
TCTTTCTCTCTTTCTTTTTTTCTCTTGTTTTCTTGCTTTCTCTTATTAAACTGTCATCATCTCAACTCATGATTTTTTCTTGCTTTTGCTCTTCTGATTCTCTGAGTGAGCTACTGGCCAGGATCAGCTCACCCCATCCTCTATAGTCAATGAAGATCAACAGTGTAGGATGGGATTTAGTTACCTAAATATACCATTTGAGATGGCCTAAGGTGTCCTGACTAGACACTGCTGTCTCTCCAGAAAGATACAGGCATGCCATACCTCTGCTGTCATATCTATCACACTCTGGTCTCCTTCCCCATTCACTCTCTTCCTAGAGTTTTTTTTTGGTGGATCCTAAGAAAATATGGGCATAGCAGAGTTTGGAGAGCTACTCCTCTATCCCTAAAATAGGTCACCTGAATTTGTTGTCTTTGGAATCCATTGAGCCAATGACCCTGGATTTTGTGTTCCAGTGCCACATATTAGACATGAAAAAAAAAAAAAAATTAGATATGAAAAAGGTGATGACTGAGAATGTCAAATTTCACTATGTGCCTATATTTAACAAATGGAATAGATCCCCAGATATCCTTTGACTGTGATAGATGCATAGCTAGTTTGCGTACAGTCAACCTCCAGGCACTTAAATGTTGACAGCACAGAATGGAATCTAACCTTGTACATAATCACTGTTCATCTGGACCAAAGAATAAGCTTTGTATTTTTTTATTATTTTGTCCTAGTTTTAAGGAGGTAACATCTAGAATTACCTATAAGGTTTAAAATCTACTGTGCTAAGGCCTCTACAAGGAGAAACAGTACTCTTTTCATTGCATGCTGACATCTGGCAATATATACAGCATAATAATTTGGAGAAAAAAACTGCAGAGTATGACATAATAACCATGCATATTTTATGTACATAATATGTCTGTTCTCTTGGTCACAGAGTGGTATTAAATTAACACATTACGTCTTACTACTTACCACTAAGATTCAGAGTGAAAGAATATCCAAAGCATCTGCCCTTTGTTTAACAGTGCATTGAAATCTGTTACTTTAATGCAGCTGAACAAAACAAAACCACTTAAAAAAGGCAGATGAAAAGCATTGACGTTGGTAATAGGTGAGGGGGCTTATAACAGGAAAGTAAAAATTTCTGGACTGCTTCCTCAAATTCTCCTGGAGAAAGTCCACACTAAATATATAGGCAGAAGAATATAATAACAGGAAATTTTATCAGAGAAGGTGAGGAAGTGGGCAGCAGAAACAAACTCAGTTATTAAATGATCACAATAACACAGGTGAGTAAATAACTGTATAGAAGAGTGGCCAAGACAGACTTAACTCATATCTTCAAGACAAATAAACCAAATAGGGGCAAGACAGCAGGAGCATAAACCTTTTTATCACATAGTAGTACAATCTGTACATGGCTAGTGTGATACCAACATGCCAGACACTCCTCTAGCCCTTTGAGGTATGAAAGCATCCAGACCTAAATAAGACTTGGGTGAGTAATTTATTAAATAATACACTGGAGAAGACAACATGAAAAATGGAATTAATTTACTGAAAAGGGCACATGATTTTGCCCCAGATTACCCAGAAAGGAGGAGGAAGAGGTTTTTACTGGTGAGGTGAAGCAGAAGGAACTGTTAAAGCTCAGATACAAAATGAAAAAGTATGATAGATTACATAACAGAAACTGAAGTTAGCCATAAAGGATATGAGCGTGTGGTGAATGTACAGGGAAACAATGAAATTACACAATGATTTTTTTTAATGAAAAGCAGAAGCTAAGAACTTAATAATTTTATATACATGAGTGGACTGGGCAAGCAAATAACCATGTAGATCGGTTGTGGAAACAGAAGCATGAACATGGGAGAGGGCAATTATGTCTCTGTTATTACCCAATTAACAAAATAGATGAGCTCCCAGACACTCTTCCCTGTGGATTTATATGGAGTCTGTTCATTCACTGCCTTCTTGGTCTGTTTAGGCAGGAGAAATCAACAAGAATTAACTCTTGATCTGGACGTAGAATCATAGAACCACAGAATGGTTTAGGTTGGAAGGGACCTTAAAGATCATCTCATTCCAAAGCCCCTGCCACGGGCAGGGACACCTCCCACTAGACCAGGTTGCTCAAAGCCCCATCCAGCCTGGCCTTGAACACTTCCACAGGTGGGACCTCCACTACTTCTCTGGGCAATCTGTTCACCTTTATAGTGAAAAACTTCTTCCTAATATGTATTCTAAATCTACCCTCTTGCAGTTTGAAACCATTACCCCTTGTCCTATCACTACATGCCCTTGTAAAAAGTCCCTCTCCAGCGTTCTTGTAGGCACCCTTCAGATACTGGAAAGCTGCTATAAAGTGTCCCCAGAGCCTTTCCTTCTCCAAGCTGAACAACCCCAACTCTCTCAGCTGTCTTCATCAGAGAGGTGCTCCAGCCCTCTGATCATCGCTGTGGCCTTCCTCTGGACCCACTCCAACACGTCTGTGTCCTTCTTATGTTGAGGGCTCCAGAACTGGACGCAGTACTCCAGGTGGGGTCTCATGAGAGCAGAGCAGAGGTGCAGAATCACCTCCCTTGACCTGCTGGCTATGCTTCTTTTGATGCAGCCCAGGACACGGCTGGTCTTCTGGGCTGCAAGAACACATTGCTGGCTCATGTTGAGCTTCTCATCACTCAACACTCCCAAGTCCTTCTCCTCAGGGCTGCTCTCAATCCATTCTCCGCCCAGCCTGTATCTGTGCTTGTGATTGCCCTGGCCCACGTGCAGGACCTTGCACTTGGCTTTGTTGAACTTCATGAGGTTGGCATAGGCCCACCTCTCAAGCCTGTCCAGGTCCCTCTGGATGGCATCCCTTCCCTCCAGCATGTTGACTGCTTCACACACCTTGGTGTTGTCAACAAACTTGCTGAGGGTGCACTTGATCCCACTGTCTATGTTGCTAACAAAGATGTTAAGTAGTACCAGTCTTAGTACCAACCCCTGAGGAATACCACTTGTCACTGCTCGACACTTGGACATAGAGCCGTTGCCTGCAACTCTTTGAGTGCGACTGTTCAGCCAGTTCCTTATCCACTGAGTGGTCCATAGGTCAAATCCATGTCTCTCTAATTTAGAGACCAGGATATCATGGGGAACAGTGTCAAATGCTTTGCACAAGTCCAGGTAGATATCATAAAGAAAAATATGATGAAGGTACACACAAAACCCAAGATGGTACTAAAACAAATTCTGCTTATTTGGAATGTTTTATTTTGCTAGACTTACTTACAAAAATCTAGCAGCTTTTTTTTTTTTTTTTTAAAAAAAAAATATTAANAGAATTCATTATCTTTTTCCTCCAAAATATAATTACTGACTTTCTAGAATATAGATTTCATCTGTGGAGGGACAAAGTATATATTATTAAAAATGCTTTAATTTGGTTAACAAGTAGTACTTTGTAGTCTGTATTTCCATGTTCAGTATGCATAACTTTTTGACCTTTGAAAATGTAGCTAATAATATATCATAAAACCTCTTGCAATAATTCAAATATTGTTGTGCCATTAGTTTCTTTGGTGTGTTCCTGTGTGCACTGATAAATGTTAAAGTGTCTTTTTATAAGGATAGCACTCAGATTTCATTCTCTGAAGTGTGTGAACAGATAGGCACTGCGTTATAGTGCTACTACTGACATTTCAATTCAGAGCCAAGGCCACCAATACTTACAACTACTGCTGGTCTGTTAAGTGTTTGTCAGTGAAAGAGACTGAGGATTGCTTCTTTCATATTTCTTGTACATGCTGAGCTATACCAAAGATGAAATGTCAGGTAAAAATCAATGCATACCTTTTTTCTGATAGCCAAACTCTTAGCTTGCATATAGAAACTGTGGCCTTTGAAGAATATGCTATCGCAATGCGTACTGTGATCCTTTAATTGAAAAGCAGCGTAGGTAGATAATTGTGCAGATTAGAGGCATTTCCACAATGTGTGCCAATTATGCATGAAAAAAAAAAGGAGACTTTGTATGACGAGGGGGATAAAATACTCTGATATAATCATAGTAGAGACAAACTTTCCCCGTAACTCCCACATGAAATTAGAACTTGTAACTTTTAAGTGACGCAGCGGGGGCTAGTTTATTGCTAATGCTCTTGAATAGGCCCTGCAGGGCTTGTTCACTTTTAGTTTCTTGGTAAGTACTTTGAGCACAAATGGAGCTTAAATGAACTAGCATGACAGACTCTCATTTCTGTAACACATGTAAAATCTCCTCTGTAGTCGTCCTCTGCTCTGGCTCATCCCCTTGCTTGATAGTACTGTGCGTGACAGTATAAAATTCAGAGACAGGATTTATTTGTTATTTATTTTTAAATCTGGGGGAAGAGGAGAAAGGGAGTTTCAGAAAACAAGTTATTTAAAAGTAGTAATCATATTCTGCTCAATGTACTGATAGCCTTCTAGTGAATAGCTCTGCTTTCACCAGCCTATGGCATTTCAACTAATCCCAAGCGCTATTATCAGTGCAGTCAGCCATAAAAATCAAGTACCAATACAGTTAAGTGTGTCTGTGACATGGATTATCTGTACCACTACTGTTATTGAAGGGGTTAGACATAAGTTGTTATTTGTATTATTTTCATTTAAAAAATTATATTTTACATTTATTTTATTTTTTTTAATACTTTTTCTTCTCTCCATTGCCTGTTCAAGGAAAGTACATCTTTTTCTCCTTTGTCTTAGGGGAAGAAGACTAAATTTTAGTGTCTGGTCTGTCAGGGAAGGATTGAGTAAAAAGGAATCTCAGAGTCTCATCGGGGAGATTGGGGAAGAAGTTGTGTGTAAGATAGGTTTTGGGGGAAATAGAACTCTGGAAAGACCAAAAGATTTGTGATGTTTCTCTTTGGCACAGTTTTAAGTGGGTGGTTCTCTGGGTAGGTGGTAAAAGAAAGTTTTTTCTCATAACCTTATGTTGTAATTTTTGGAAGAAAGTTGGAGAATTTTCAGATGCCATGAACTATAAATTTCGGAATTCTATGAATTTTCATTTATCATTAACCATAGTGAATCTCAGATAAGGGCTTCATGTAGCTTTGGGAAAGTTCCTATCCTGTGCTTCAAACTTCTTTAGAGTGCCTATTACATAGTACAATGTAGTATATTTTTCTTCAGTTGATTTCTTTTTGCTAAAGCAAAAAGGGGGCCATAGACAGATGAAGCATCCTTTAAGGTTAATGCACATTCAGCATTACTGAGGATTAAAAACTGTTAAATTTATTAATACGGTCATTTCATAATTTGCAATAATATAATGTACAGTGCATGATGTAAGTTGCTGACATAAACACAACCTCTGTAGCTGGGAACTAAAGCAATGGCTGAGTGATTACACATAACGAGGAACATTTTGAAAAAAAACCCTCTGTCACTTAATTTAACGTTATTTCCCATGTTAAAAGACTTTTAGAAATAAATTAAAATATTTTTGTGTGGATCCAAACCAATTAAAATCTGGTATTACATTATAATCTTTGAAATCTAACTGAATGGGAATATTTGTACTATGCTGTAATTCAAGCGATGACTGTTTATGACTATCAATTAGTTATCTACCCTTTCTTCTGAGAAAAAAAGAAAATTAGGCATTCAGAAGTAAAATTCTGTCAGTCGTGCGCTCAGTTTCATTTCAGGTAACTTCAGTACTTAATTGAGCTACGAAGTTGGTAACATATTTGCCTCCCAATCAATGAAGAAATTATATACCTCCAGACACTAAGGGGCCTGGCACATCTGGAAGTGCTATTTCTTCCCACTGAAAATAGCAGGGGTGTTCAGGAGCTTAGAGTTTTAAACTCACAATCCATTTAAACTTGCATAAGCCAATAATTATATCAAAAGAAAATAGATGGGCTTCCCCTAGTCTTCCTGGTTGCTCACTCCTGTCCTACACTTCACCACAAGTTGCACCCACAGAGGCACACCAAAGAACATCCAGCAGCACTGGATCCCTGCCAGAGCTTGCCACTGCAATGTTGCGTTTTCGGTTAATGCTCTGATTATACTGGATTTCAGTACCCAGTGTTAGAAATATCAAACTTTGTAATATAGACTAAACTACAACAGAACCTGCTGGAAAAAAAAAAAAAAGATTAAAATCATTTAGATATGCTCTGTGTATACTCACTGTATATTATTGGAAATTCACCTATGAAAAACCTCACTGAATCACATCACCAAACAAATTTTATGGAACTTCAATTTCTCAAGTAACAGCAGGCTTTTGGATTTTTATCTGGACATTCTGCTTTGTCTTTATAACAATACAGAGTATCTTACCGCCTATCTGTAGGATGGGTGTTTACTCCCACATTTGTTTATGCTAGTGACACAATTTTTTACATATAACGGAAAAAAAAATGGGGAAAAATGTCTGGAAAGAGCAAACAATGATGTACAAAACTCACTAGACTTAGTAAATTTTAATGAAGACAAAAACTTATTTTCTGACTTGTGCTTTGCAAGATCCCTTATGAAGAGCAGTGGGAAGAACTGAAAAATAATGGTCAAAACAAAAGGATTGTCTTTTGTTTTCAATATTCAATCTGTGTAACAATTCGTAGTAAGTTAAGATGTTCTTATTATTTTTTATTTTAAGTGCTTGTATGTATTTCTTACAGTTTATTCAAATTAATTGTTCTGACTTTGTGCTTCCACTATATTTTTGTTGATACATACATACATACAGCTTCTTGTGGCATTTTACAGTTATAAGTGGATGAGCTATTAAATGAATGATGGCAAAAAAACACTAAACAGATATGCAATTTTTAGGTTAACAGGAACTTTAAAATTCAATGCAGGCTGAAAACATTCTACTGCTAAAATATAAATAAATATTTGTTCTTCTTTATATACATGCAAAATTCCCCAAAATTTTCTGCATAAAGATTCCATGGACTATATGCATATCTGTGATTCAAGATGAATCTGCTTTTGTTATTTTTTGACTTGTCTCAAGAAATGACTTGTGGCTGTAGATTTTTAAGACTAGTATAAAACTGTTGTGACAAGTTGAGAAATTGGAACTCAAAAAGAATCAGAGAGTATTGTTATAAACATCTGTGATACAATATAGTTTGCAGACTTTTTTTACTTAATAATGGAAATTGCAATGTATATTCTTTCGTATAATACCTTTTTATTCTCTTTTAGCATATTTGACTTTCATTTTATGCATGTATAAACTTCAACCATTAAACAAACCTGTGATTAAAGCATATTTTCCAGAGGACCATGATAAATTGTTTATCACTAATTTCCTTCAGAGGTAGTTGTTTAAAATGAATAGACACAATGAATTACTGCCTAGCAGGGAAAAAAAAATATCATATAGTGCCCTACATGATTTTATACACAGGCATTCATTCAAACAGACATTATAAGGTTTTAATATGTCTTCTGAGAATCAAAGTGATACGTGTTAGTAAGTAGAAGCAGAAGAGCTGTACATTAGTTAAAAACAGATTATCATATTACTAGGCAGTGAACTAAATATTTTAAGATATTTTTAATTACTTCATAAATAATCTCTAGGATATTTATCTTATTTTCTGTATTTAAGGAGCAAAACTTTTCAAAATTAAAAGCAATTTTAACTGTGCAATATGTAGATGAGAAAAATGTACTCAAAGCCTCTGCTTGTAATAATTTCCAATATGTTCCAAGTATGTGATGGTTTAAAAGCTGTTTCACCCAATACCCCTCCCATTCTGTTCTCGGTGTTTGCCTCTGTTGTACCCATTGCTGTGACAACATATGGTGTAGTAACACTACAGTATGAAAGTCACCTTTCATACTGATAGTCGTGTGTCTGTGGTGCAACAGGACCATCTTCAGGGTAAAAAATCTAAACAGAAGCATAATAAATACCAAAGTGGGTAAAGGAACCTCACATAATGTGGTTTGGACTATCATCTCTTCTATCAGAATCATGGAATGGTTCAGTTTAGAAGGACCTCAGGAGCTCTCCAGTCCAACCTTCTCCTCAAAGCAGAGCGAGCCACGAGGTCAGACAAGGATGCTCAGGGCTTTGTCATTCAGTTGAAGGCACAAGGTCTAAGTGTCTCTATGGTTACTAAAGAAAGGCAGGCCAATTAATTACCTGTCCAGGATTAGGTGGGATGAGCCTCAAATATTGGCTCGCTACAAATTATCAATTTAAAGTACCAGCAGAGTAGTTTTCATGCTGTAAATTAATATATTTTCTTACAAACCACTCATCTGTCAAGGTAAAACCTGCTTTTACGTTTCTAGGGAATCTTAGAAAAAATATTTAGTTTTTATATTTTTTTCCTCTCAGTAAAACTCTATACATAAACAAGTTGAATGCTTTAAAAAATATAGCAATGCTTTTAAAAAAATTTTGAAGAAACAGGTGAGAATTTTCTGAATAAGGTTTCTCATTCAAATAGCTTGAAAATTAGGTAAATATTTTGCTGTGTGATTTTGACACATCACATTTTAGAGTGTTCTGTTTTATTCTGTATCATTCTGTTTGATCTCATCAAACTGCAGCAGTGTTCAAAGCTATAATGATGTATAGCAGAATAACTGCAGTCTCTGAGGAAAAATCATGGAGATGAAAAATTGTCTTCTCACTTGCATACCATAACAAATCAAATTTTAATTAGAATTGTTTTAAATTAATTGACTTCCAGCAACATCTTTAAAATCTCATTTAAATTAAAAAAATCTCATGTATCTGTGTCATAGTTCCGCGAATTAAAGATGATCTTGTATTGTAGTCACAAATAGTACTTTAAAAATACAGGACAAGCTCTATTTTTACCATGTTCCTTTCTAGTGCTGTAGGTAGAAAGAAGTACTTCTGTGAAGATGCTTATTAGTCTGAATGCAGTGAAAAAGACTCTGTGGGAAATTGTTTTTAAACTGTAACACATCCATTGTCAGGAATCAGACATTCACAATTTATCTTTGATAAATAAATATTTACCTGATACAGATAGGTAGGTCTGTCCAACTGCAATTCTTAGGACTAGTGCTTCTGTAAATTGGCTTATGCGTATACAAGTTCACTGGAGACAGCTTGTCCTTTTTTTCCACTACGTTATTCAAAACAGCAATGTTTGACACATTTGTGCATAGACATGTAAACCTCACAAGATAAAAGAGCTGACACATATCTGTTGCTGGAATCTAGTCTCAGCTTTGCTTACAATGTGAAAGGGGCAAAATGACTAGAAAAGCCATTTTTACAATAATAAAGAGAAGAGAGGAGGTTCTTATTATTACCTTGAAGAGTCTGAGTATTAAAATAACACCAGAACAATTTTTTAGCTGAAATAAATATATCCATATTATATTTAGAAAGGAAATAAACATATATATTTACATGTTTAGAGAGTATACTACACCACGGTAAAATAGCAAAAATATTCAAAGCAAGCATCCTGTTTACCCAAGGATAAAGCAAGGTGTTTTACCCAAGCACCCTGTTTACACAGAATACAATTTTCAATGTTTTGGCCTACACCAAGTTTTGTTTACACTAGACAGGACTGAATGTGGGTCAAAAAGTCAGAGGTCTTGCTCTGATGTTTTATTTCCTTTGAATACCACGGTGAATTTTCATCCCCTGGATTGCACTTTTAATGCATTTTTGACAACTGATTTTGGGTTGGTAGGTTCTTTAGGGATGGGTATGAAATGTTGAGGTATACATTTTTTCTTCTCCACCAGAAGAGCTTTAATCACAAAATACTAGTTTCTGTGTACTGGACTGCAATGTTGACTGCCAATGTGAGGTATTACATATAGTTCAATAGAAAATGTCCCATTTTCAACTTTGATGGTGAAACAAGTACATGCCATACAGAAACAATTATGTTATCACAATATGCCACTATCTTACATTTCTTTTGTAAAATAATAATTCTGACCCTCGTTTTCATATATTTATCTTTTCCAAACCAAAAAATTACAAAATTCACTTGCACATAACCTCTGGCAATTAAAATTACATCTGATTTTTTTTAAGATCAATATACAAGTAAAGTGTGAGGGAACGTTGAAATAATCTATAGCCGCGGCATGAAAAAAGTATGACATTTTTAATCCTTGGTCCTTACAGAGAAGCTTGGAGGTAGTCCCAAAAGAGATGCGAAAAGCATTAGAGGTTTTGTTTCAAATTGGAAAACATTTCTGGAAGACACTGCCAAACAGACTGACAAAAAGAACTACAGCAAATGAACAGGACCACAGGATAGTCACCTAAGAGTGTTGAAGCATTTCAGGGATAAAATAAGCATGGGCACTTTTGTTTGCAACTTTTGTTTGTCAAAGGATTATNGATCTTGGCAGAGGCCAAGATACTGCCACAAAGGTGGCAAATGCCAATTTTTAAAGTGAGCTTCAAAGGAAATCCTGAGATCTACAGACAAAAAAGCCTGATTAGTTTGTTAAGGAAAATGTAGAGATTGTTTAAAAGAATGGAGTAACTTTCACACAGACTAATGTGATACATTAAGAAAGAGCTGAAATGCCTTTGTAAAAGGAACTCATGACTCACAATGTCTATTAGAGCGCTCTTGGATTTTCAAAAACAGTTGACCAAGTCCCCACTAAAAACTTGTAAAAAAGTCTAGGAATGAAGATATGAGGACAACAACAAAAAAAAAAAAAAAACCAAAAAAAACCCAACAAAAACAGAAGGAAGAAATGATTAGTTCTTTAAGATGAGGAGTTCATTATGGATCCGGATGTAGATATTTCATGCTGTTCAGCATACTAATAATATCTTTGGAGAAAAGCATGAGTATTGAAGTGAACAGATTTATAAAGAATACAAAATTATTCTCACCATTGAGAGATGCAAAAGGACCACACAGCACTAAGCAACCAGTAATATTGCTCAGGAATTAGATCTTAAGATTTTGATGGGTAGTTCTGTAAAACCAGCAGTGCTTGGTAGGAATGAACATGAAAGTAAACCAAATACTAAGAATAATTAGGAGGTGAATGGAGAACAAAGCAGAAAAAATCCTTAGTGGTATTGTGTAAACCCATCAGATGACTGAGTGTAGTTAGGGAACTTCTCCCCACCTTCCCATTGCAAAAGTCTAGATAAGGTTCATAAAGGCAGCTAGGAACCCAAAGCTATGGTGTGCCTTCTGCACAGGCAATCAGTTAAATACTCTAGAAATTGGAAAAAGGGAAAGGGAGGGATCACAGAACAGTAAAATAGGTCTCGCTCTAAAATGATGAGTGCCATTGAAAATAGGAGAAGGTCATAACTGTTCATTACTTTCATATATATAATGTAAATTAACTACTAACACTAATTAACATATTAACTCTTAACTGTGTTTGACTAAAGCATACATTCCAAGAAGGCTTGAAGTTGTAATCTGAAGACTTCAAGGAGTGGAGAATCTACCACTTCCCTTAATAATAGCTAAACACCTACACAGTAAAAATTACATTTGTCTCCTATATGAAAATATCTTTTGCCACCTGTTACTTTCCCTGTATGAAAGTACAAATGCATTTTAATCAGGCAGGAAAAATTGCCATGACACCAAATATGGAAAGATAGCTCATAATGCTGGGGGTGTTATTTACTTAAGAATTCAATTAACAATGGGTGAAAAAGTCCTCATTAAAAATGTATTTTTAGTTAAATGTTACACAAAGTAATCTTAAACTTTCAAAGATTCTGTCATCATGTTTCTATTTCTTTTGATTTCTCTTGCTTATTCTCTGTAGAATCCTTGTGTAAATTACATTTTCTTTGCATATGTGCTATGTGTTGTATTCATACTTTTTAGATTCTTATGTGCTACAGTCTTTCCCTTTTTTATATTAATTACCAACCAACCATACATCATAAAATTAAGAAAATTTTAGTGCTGAATATTTCATTTAATAAAGTCATCTTTGAATTCTATACTCAGACAGAAACTGGGAGAAGAGGCAACCTTGAGAATGAAATTGCTTTGAATTTCTAAAATTCTATTTCTTTGTAGTACAATAAAGGAATATAAAGCAAGGCCAGTACCGATTTGAACATATACTATACATAACATATTCTGCCATACTGCAGACGGGCTTGTGAGACTAAATTGAAACTGATATTTTTCTTCTTTTAGCAGAAGCATATCTGATATAAAATGTGTGACTGACCCATAGTAAAAGGAATCATTTCCCAGAGGAAGAACATGCTATGTTTGCCTTAAAGTTAATTCCTTTGCTCTTCTTTTTCAATTATCTTATGACAGCTATTTTGTAGTTCTTGCTTCTATCTGTGATGCAAACATGCTACAAACAATTAGCTTTAAAGACTTAAGAGATAAATACAAATCTTGTTAACATAGTTACCCAAGTAAAAAAATCATTTTAGCTAATGAATAGTTACCTAAGTAAAAAAATTATTTTAGGTAATAAAGTAGTTCATTTGTAAAAGATTAATTTCCTTAACTTCTTAGCAAGCTCCAAAGAGGTCTCAGCCTAGGTGATCCCACCATTTGCACAAATAATGCATAACACTGGGCTGCCAAAGCCTTGATAGACCAATTCCATGAGAAGAACTGATGGGCCAGCTTTAATTTCTGAAAGAAAAAAAGATCAGTGCCTAATATTTTTATTTAGATTCTTTTCCTTTTCTCATGATTTTCTGTCAGTTTCAGGCTGGAACAGAAAAGTTCTGGAGTAGCTGTGCCACAATGATTTCAGGGCTTTGTCAGACCATTTTATTTCTAGAGAAGACTGAACCATTATCAGAGAAAAAACAGTGTGCCATGTGTGTTAAACACCCAAAGAAAGCAAATGTCATTACTAACTAGGGTAATGCCATTTGCCATGCATATCCATGAACCATATTAGTTATTGAATTATTGCCTATAAGTGCCTACTAGTCCTTTTACTTCACTGTATCTCATGTGCTACGTTTCTCTAATAGCAACAGTGCATATTTCTAACCTTTCAGTGTTTCAGCCTTTGTCATCATGAGCGTGAAGTACAAATGGTATGGGCACCAAACCCAACCTTTGCTTCATTCACGTACCCTGATTCCACATATTAAGGATATCAACAGCTTTGTCAAAGGATTATCCCTTTGGAAAGAAAATGTGAAACAAAATCATAAGAGTTAGAAAATAGACAAAGTTGATAACAATGTGAGAAACAAGACAAATAGAAATTCAGGAATCTCTGGGTAACTTCATGGGTTGATGGACAGGAAACTGACCTTTAACAAAGTCATGTTTCAGCTCAGGCTCAAGAGAGAATTTTAACAGAAGTCTGCTTCCTGTACTCATGGCTGGTTTAATACAGGAAACGTTCTTCAAGAATTCAATACACAGCTTTTTCATTCAGTCTAAATCAATGGAGAGCACCTTAAGATACTAATCTTAAGACTTTAATAACAAAGAGCCTGGACATTTCTAAATAAGGCTGTCTAATGATTTACAACTCACAAAGCTAAAAAAAGCATAAATACAACAGTCAAGAATAATCTCAACAAGGAGATTCTTCTTCCTATATAGCCCCTAACTCATAACTGTGATTGATAGGTAGATGAAGGAATTTGCAAGAAGAACATAAAAACTTACATTCATTAAACTTTCTGCATATATGCTTTTATATACAGAAATACTATCTTTTGGTGTTGTCAAGACTGGAATTTTGCTGTGGTTCAGCTAATAATCAGACTTTCAGTCAGACATTACAAGACTTAGAACTTCACTACAACTAAAAAGGTCTGACCTCTGAAGACTAGGGATATTTGGATAATTTACTTAGGACTTACCTAATGGTTCTATGCTTAAGTTGGTACCATAATTACCTCTTTGGAAACACGATGGATAAGCCAGGAACTCAAATACCTAATGCTCGGAAGAGGTCTTTTACTTTTCTGATATGCCTTTATGCCTCTTCTGTTATGACTTTACACCTTTGTGCTTCTCTGTTGTGTGAGGCTGCTTTTTTACCTTATGATTGCTGGGGCTTGAAGTGATATGTTTGTAAATAGAGAAGTTCTTATTTCAGGAAATCATATTGCAATGTAACACTGATCTTTCTGACACAGAAAAAAAGTCAAAATATGAGTTCAAAGTCTGAGAATCATTCCTGTCCGAACATGTATAGTAGACATGAAGGATAATCTTCAACTGGCCAAATATACGTTTCTCCAAAGTGGTCTTTTACCTATGAGCTAATCATCTGGACACTTTAGAAGCAGTGAAAAGAAACAGCTTCTATGGGGCATGATTCATCCTCTTCTAAAACAGACTTAAAACTCCGACAGTAGATGTATGAGAGGTATCTTAATCAAGGTTATTACCGGAAATTGCCTAGTACACTTTAATACTGTAAGATAACTACAATTAAATTACTGTAATTGCTGGATAATATGTCAAGATTCTTGCCAAGAGCTATTAGACTTCAAATGATCTTAAATTTAGCAGCAGTCCAGTTGTTTTAAGAGTTGAAAGAGCCATTCTGCCTGCTCAGTGTCTTTCCTAAGGTTTTTCTGAGGCAGTTTTCGAGCTTACTCGATGTCAGTCTGCATTCAAAGGGCTGATTTTGCATCCTTAGTAATCATCAATTAGTTTTGTGGTGTGCAATAGAACCTGTTCAGCTAGACGCAATAAGAAACACATTTTGTTCCCCAGAAAAATTAGAATCTAAAATTTTTGAAAGTCAAGTCATAGAATTATAAAATAGCTCCAGTTGGAAGGGACCCATGAGGGTCATAGAGTCCAACACTCTTCTCCTCACAGGACTACCTAAAAGTAAACCATATGACTAAGAGCACCCTCCAGAGGCTCCTTGAACTCTGACAGGTTTGGTGCCATGACCACTTTCCTGGGAAGCCTGCCCCAGTGAACAACCACCCTCTCAGTGAAGAAACTTTTCCTAATATCCAATCTGAACTTCCCCTGATGCAGCTTTATTCCATTTTCTTGGAATTGTTGGAAGTCTTGTTGCTGGTCACCAGAGAGAGGAGATCAACACCTCCCCCTCCACTGCCCTCCTTGATGAAGTTGTAGACTGCAATGAGGTGACCCCTCAGCCTTCTCTTCTCCAAGGTGAATAAACAAAGTGACCTCAGCTGCACCTTCTAAGTCTTGCCCTCAAGACTTTTCATCATCTTAGTCAACCTCTTCTGTACACACTCCATTAGTTTGATGCCCTTATTTTGAGGCACACAAAACTGTACACAATACTTGAGGTGGGGCTGCACTAGTGCAGTGCAGAGTGGGACAATCTCCTCCCTTGACTGGCTAGCTATGCTGTGCTTGATGCACCCCAGGACATGGTTGGCCCTTTTGGCTGTCAGGGCACACTGTTGACTCATATTCAACTTGCTATCAACCCAGACCCCCACATCTCTTTCCGTGGGGCTGCTCTCCAGCGTCTCATCCCCCAATTTGTATGTACAACCAGGATTACCCTGTCCCAGGTGGAGAATTTGCCACTTGCTCTTGTTAAATTTCACATGGTTGGTGATTGCCCATCTCTCTGGTCTATCCAGATCTCTCTCTAAGGTCTCTCTACCATCGAGAGAGTCCACAGCTCCTCCTAGTTTAGCATCATCAGCAAACTTACTTAATGTACATTCGACTCCTGCATCCAGATCATTTATAAAAACATTAAAGAGCACTGGCCCTAAAATTGAGCCCTGAGGAACCCCATTGGTTACTGGCCACCAGCCCGATGTAACCCCATTAACTATCACTCTTTGAGCCCAACCGATCTGTCAATTGCTCACCTAATGTGTTATGGACTTGTCTGGCTCTGTCAGCAAGTCTCGAACAAGTTCAGGGGCAGCTAGGAGTTTATCATCTCCCCAGTCACTGTTTTCCAACACAGGGATTCCCAGGGCTCATCACTGGTGTTAAAAACAGAGGCAAAGAAGGCATTAAACGTGAAAGCAGGGAGGCCATCAAGGGAACATAGTCATTTATGTCCAATTTACATATATAAGCTAAGAATTCAAAATTTACTGGTGGGAAAAGGAAAGGGTTTTATGATTCCTTCTGATCATTAGCACTGGTCAGTGATGATCTCCTATACTGTATGCCACATCAAAATAATGTAGAGTTGGAGAGGCACTTCTTCAGTCTTTTCTCATACAGGGTCTCCATTGTCCTTTAGAAAGTAGGCATTTGCTACAATGAAGTAAAGATATAAAAAGTATTTTAAGAATGGGATTGTGGGAAGTTTTTGAATATGCATTTTTTAGAGGTGTTTACTTAAACATCTGAAAAATTATGACTCCCAAATACCTTAAAATATTTTGGAAATTTAAGCCATAATGATCTTAATAATAATGATTCCCTAAGGGCCCTCCATATTTATTTGGAAATATATAGTGTTTGAGTTCTCTCACTTCATTAATTGCTTAAGAATACAGACCAATGATGAAATTACTGGGTTTTTTTGAGGCAGTGAATGCAGTTTAGTTTCAAGCCAACTGACCTTCTTGTGAAGCTTGCAGATCTTCACCTTTACTACACGCATCAGTTGTTTAGCTGCTTCCTCTCTCTACAAGCGTTGCCTATCAGACATCTCACTCTGTGCATATCATGCTGAAAACCATAAAACATTACAGAAAGTTTCTAAATAGAGGAGAGTACAATTCTGCCCTTCTTTTATTGTCAGGTTTCTTTTTTCTCATCACAGTATGTCAGTCTAATGTAACCCAACTGTAAGTGTTTTCTCTTTCTTGACCCTTCCTGGTTACTTCTGTTTGTCAGAATCCTGCATCTGTCTCTGTGCTGCTTGTTCTTGCTGGCATCGCAGGACTACACTGTGACCATAAGTGGTTATAAAAAAAATTAAAACACTGAGGAAGGAGTCGAGCAGCGATCACAGTGTTTCTGTAGTGAGAGGTATGTGCAAATAAATACATAATCCTGATTGAATTAGCTTCTATATGGGAGAAAAAGGATTATATAGTGTCAGCCAATTAGTTACTGTAGCAATAAACTAAAATTTAAAATTATGTTTCTTATTAACATAGCTTAATACTTACTGTCAGAGAAATGTGGTGCTGTGGTATTTTCTATAGGTATGTCTATTTGCTCAGCTGATTCATTAGTAAAGTCAACTCTTCTTTTGTTTTTGTAAAATTCCAGCTTTCTCAATTTCATAACGTCTTTGGCTCAGAAAAGTTGATCCTACCTTGTTGTAAAGCCCCTTTTGATTATCTGTATAAAAAATGAGTCTTAGGATGAAATCTGTATCTTGGCAAGTACATGTGGTTAAGTTTTGTGTGGTCTGTTTTTAGGATAGTTTAAAAAAGAAAATATTAAGACCATTATTTTTGTATTTTCTGTGGGGAAAAAAAATGGGTTTTTTTGTTTTTTTTTCTCCTCTTATCCTTCCAAATAATTTGTAGCTCCTATTTATTCAAGTAGTGCCCAATCCTGTACTCCTTATACAGCAAAATGTCTACTGACTGTACAAGACTAGTCTGAGTGAGGACTGTAGTTCTGGTACTCATAGAATTTACAAGCTGTTTGACATTGTCTTATAATAATTAAATTACAGTGTTGGCTTTTTTATAAACACAATCAATCTCTTTCAAAATTAATGGATTTGCTGTGGGGGAGGGGTTACAAGGTGAATGTGCTTTCACTTCTTGATTAATTGGTGTCATTACTGGTTAACAGCCCTGATTAAATGTCTATTTAAAGACTTCATTTTAGAGCTGGAATATCTTTTATTTTTATAAACCAGTCTAATACCTGTTTGACTCGCTCACTTCACAATATCATAGCTTACATTTGCACATTACTTCAAATTGACAGTCTTTAGTACAAAAGTAATTTGGGGAAGCTACATTAAAAATAAATCCATATTTTAAAACAAGATTGTGCATCATGATGTCTAGAGTACTCATCCATCTCATCTCACTTGAAGCAGTANGAAAAGTAATTTGGGGAAGCTGCATTAAAAATAAATCCATATTTTAAAACAAGATTGTTTGTGCATCGTGATGTCTAGAGTACTCATCCATCTCATCTCACTTGAAGCAGTATATGGAAGCAACCTATGTATATCTGTACATACTTTGTACTTCTGAACCCTTTGGAAGAGTGTTCATTTTAATAAAGAGTGCCTGTCTCTCAGTAGCAATAATTCATATAACTTATCTCCTCAAACAGTCACCTAAATCATATATCTAGAACTAGGAAAAATTAATCTGGATCTAGTGCCTAGTGAAATATAATCCTTATTCTGTGGGATTCAGGGCCGGACTGAGATACGTAACTATTTTCACAGCATTTCAAAGTATTTGTGATTCTTCCAAAGGTGTTTGTTGTATCAAAGCCTCTCTATTCATTACTATTGTATAAAGTCTGATCTTAGCTCATGGCTGAATTTTTAATGATTTACTCTTGGCTGTGCCCAAATGCTGTGAGACTTTTTTTTATTCCTTTCACTCCAAAAAGGGCAAAATTGTATCATGATTTTAGGGACCGGTATTGAATCTCTTTTGAAAAGTAATCACTGTGCAAAGCAGCCTCTTCTACAGGGATTTAAATACCTGAGCAGCACTTCTAAGTCAAAAGGCACAGATTAAGAAGCTCAAAAGTAATGGATGCTGGAAATCTCTAAGGGAAAAAAAAAATCCTCCTCTATTAAATTACAAACTGTTCAGACAAGCACTGAAAAGAAGGCCTCAAGTTTTGGAAAGATTAGGCATACAGATGGGGTTTTGGTGGGCATAGACTTACAAATGTGTGATATGATCAGGGTCACTAGGGAGAGAAGCTTATAAAACCAAGTGAAGGGCATTAGATCCTATGAGTTTGTATACAATGAACCAACAAAAAGAGAGAATGAGAAAGACTGAAAGTCTGAGGAGGCTCCTGTCCCTTTCACAAAATACGTGACTGTTAATGAACTTTCTTGGTCTATTGCAAGCCTAAATTACCCAGTTACATTAAAGTATATTATAATTTACGTTGACTTCTAACTGATCATTACAGAAAATGCTTATGACCGCTCCAACCAGAGAAAGAGTAAAAACATAAAAAAGAAACAATCCAAACCCTCAATTATTAGAATATTAAAACAACTATTTATGTCAGCTAAAATAATTTGTTTATTCAGCTTTAAACATTGGGTAAATGTGAAAGGTTGTGTTTTTCTCCAAAATACCCTTCGTTTATGTTCAGTTTTTTTTCTTCATAATCTTTTAGTTTCATCTCTTCATAATAGAAAAAAAGCTAGAATACACTAGATGCACTGTGACAAGAATCACACAATATCTCTCCTATCATCTGATTATGTTTTCACATTGAAACTTGCGTATAAGTGCAGTAAAACTGAAAGAGGTTAACTTGGTATATATTTCGAGATGAAAAAACACATATTTCAAGCAGGATATGCATTTTCTAATCAACATCCTGACAGTGAGCTACCAAATAAACCAACTGCTGAACAGCAAGTACTATCTAAGCAACATGAAATATTTTTGGAGTCAATTGCTTGCTACATACTTTCTGTGGTGAAGCTTAACATGAAGGACAGGGGACACTACAAACTTATTGAACAAAAAAGGCAATGTGGTTCTGAAATGCACTAAAGGATAGTTATGTATATAAATAGTTGTGATTAGTTCAGTTTCTGAAATCAATACAGTTGCTCCCTCCTGAAACACTGGAGGTCAAGGGAATTGTATTCACTAAAGTAAATTCAAGACAGTTTTCTTTTTCTGTCAGGGAAAAACTTCCATAAGCTACACGCAAAGTAGAGGGGAGCAATAGTTTTCATTGGTGGGGAAAGATCCTGATAACCCATGTGGGTCTTGCAGAGCTTTAGCTGTTATAAGCTTCCTCATCTGTATATTTTCCTCGTTTGTTGTTTACATTTTTATATAGTCTGGTAAAGTGTTATTGTTTTTCCAAAGAAAACATTCTGTAAATGTCTGAAAGGTTGGAGAGTTGTCTGCCTGTCATTTAGGTACATTCATTAATGTTCTTGTGACAACGTACTACTTCTGAAGAAAACATACCTATTCTGGCAATATGCTGTGGCCCAGGAGTGCACTGAACAGGAGTATACAGGAATTCTCTATGTTGGGGGTGTATTTGGGTGGTTTTTTGTTGGCAGTTCTTAGCCTTATCCAAAGTGTATTTTACCTGTCTTTTAGAATATGTCTCTTCTGATACCAGAAAGTATCAAAATATATTTTTCATTGTTTCATTCTTTTTCCTCAATTCCCAAGGAACTGATAAAGTGGTGTGTCATGATTCCTGAGGAATTGGTTCTAGGAGCCCTGTAGTTATTTTATTTTTCTATAACCATGAAATTACTGTCAGCATTAACATGCTCTGTTTCATACTTATTTAAAAAAAGGTTATCTCATCTCTCAAAAAAGAGTGAATGTACTTAGACTCAAATGAAAAGAAATAATTTGACTTCTTGAAGTACACTATATACTTTATATCTTAAATACATATTATTTTTTAATTAATTTTATCTTCTAAGACCCTGTTTTGTTCTCAGTATCTCTCATGTATCATATACTGTAATATCTATCTATTTTTGTATTAATTCACACCTCAATGCTCATGTCTCCAATAGGGCCAAATGCAATCCTTATTTAATCCCTGTATCGGTTAAAATTCCATGGCCTTTGATGAGAATTTCTGTTTCACTGTTATTAAATTACTTTGTCCTAGTAGAATGTTTCCTGTACTGGAAAACAAACAAAACAAAACAAAGCAAAACAAAAAACCAAAAAAAATAAACTCCCACTGTAAGAGATCAGGTTCAAGACCACCTGAGGAACCTGAACATATATATGTCTATAGGACCTGACAAGATTTTATGGCTGGACTCGATGATCTTAAGGGTCTTTTCCAACCTAAATGATTCTATGATTCTATGATTCTGTAAGATGTATCCCAGAGTCCTGAGGGAATTGCCTGATGTAGTTGCCAAGCCACTCTCCACAATATCTGAAAAGTCACAGCAATCAGGTGAAGTCCCTGGTGACTGGAAAAAGGGAAACATTGCACCCATTTTTTAAAAAAGGTAGAAAGGAAGACCCTGGAAACTACAAACCTGTCAACATCACCTCTGTGCCTGGAAAGATGATGAACAGATCCTCCTGGAAGCTATGTTAAGGCACTTAGAGGACAGTGACATGATTTGAGACAGCCGGCACGGTTTCATAGAATCATAGAATGGTTTGCATTAGAAGGGACCTTTAAAGGTTGTCTAGTCCAACCCCCTAAAGTCATTCTAAAGTAGACACCTAGATTTTGTCAGCTCAACACCATTGAGGCTGCATTCAACTTCCTGGGTAAATCTCTGTTTACTGTAATGGAACATTAGACGTACGGTTCACATAAAACCCCTGTACATATGTACTTAAACAAGGGTGTTGAAAATATGAGACTGAACTACCCCTGTAGGCTGTATAGGCAATAGGAAGATATTAAAAAAATCTGGTTTATCCTAAACAGGGAATCTGGGATGTGTCAGGAAAATGCAGCTCAAAAATACATTCTGCATTCTCTGTAAGGAACTAGCCCAGGTACAAACATCCTCTCTGAAAATCTACAGAGCTAAATGGCTGTTGTTTGATTATTAGACGAAAAGTCCTGTAACTGGTAATCTACAAGGGAGCACATACTGTACAAAATATACTTGCTAATGCTTGAAGCACAATACTATTACCAGAAAAAGCAAAATCAAGCAAGCAAATAAAACACCTGCAGTGTAGGATAACCATTCAATTTCTGAAATAAAAATGCCTCTGGATAAATATTTAAAATTCAAATAATTTTTCAAGCTGTTGTTCAGAGGACACAATGTGTCAAACATTGTTAAGAATTAAATGAAGTAAAACCTAAAAGTAATGTACATGTGTTATTGTTGCTAGATGCTAAGAACGGGGATATTATCTTTTCTTTCAGAGTATTTTGTTTGATGTTATTNTAGGATAACCATTCAATTTCTGAAATAAAAATGCCTCCGGATAAATATTTAAAATACAAATAATTTTTCAAGCTGTTGTTCAGAGGATACAATGTGTCAAACTTTGTTAAGAATTAAATAAAGTAAAACCTGAAAGTAATGTACATGTGTTATTGTTGCTAGATGCTAAGAATGGGGATATTATCTTTTCTTTCAGAGTATTTTGTTTGATGTTATTTCTGCTAATTTTTTTTAAAGTCTCTCATCTAAAGTGAGTACTCATCACTGTAAGGTTATTTGCTGCATACAAGGTCAAATCTTGAAATAGGTCTTTGCAAGATTTTCCTTAATGTCTGAAAATCTATACTCCTTGCACCAGCCAAACAAATGACTGTGTTCACCTTTATACCAGCCAAACCAGCTGTTTTCTTCCTTTCCTCATGGTCTTCCTCAGGTCAGTGCCCTAAGTCCTTCAGGATTCTCCACTTTTCACTTAGGTGATTTCCTTTTTCTTATGATTTTGGTGACTTGAATCTGATACATGCTGTATAATCAGGAAATCAGTGCCCATTTATTCCTACCTCAAATATGCCCAGTTCTCACCAAGGAATTGATGTTAGCAGTGGAGGCAAAGGCAGGGAAGTTAAGAGGAATAAATGTATAGAAATGAAAATTACCACTGCTAACACAGAAATAAAACCAAAAAAGTGCTATGCACTAAAATTCAGTTTTCTCTAGAAAACTGAATTATATCTTACTGACTATTCTGAAACAACGGACATTTGAAACCAAAAGCAGTTTGAACATAATTATTTTGCAATCTGGAGTACTATCATACATCTGAAGAATACCAAATGCTTAAGAAGTTGGGAAAAGCAATCCAGGGAATCTCACTAGGCTGCCCTGTATAAGATTTAGATTACATTGGGAAGAAAAAAATAATCAAAGACCAGGAAATTTAAAATAAAATAAGATAAAATACTGAATTGGTTTACAAGTATAGATAATGCCAGAATAATCTAATATTTTTCTTTTTTATATCAGCTGACTCTCCAGAACAAGAAAATACAACAAACTTTATCATCTAGATTTCAGCAACTCATTTTATTGATGCCACATGAGATTTCATATCTCAGGGTGGAAAAATGGGGATTAATTCAAGTATTATAAAATTGGTGAAGAGCTGAGAAAATGAGTGATAGCAACTGGTCCACCAGGAGAAAAACAGAGCTGGAAAGTTAACAGTGAGGTTTCTTAGGATTACCCTTGAGACTAATCTAATGTTTTCAGAATAATTTAAATACAAGATACAGAAAATCTCTGGAGAAATTCACTGTAGGCTAGGTTGGAAACACCATTTATATATAAACCAGTAGGAATATCACTGTCCTTGAGGACTGGATCAGTGACAATGTCCCGAAACTTAATGATGTTGAACACAGAACTAAGACATATTTACAAGGAAGATGTTCTGCTATAAACTGGCACTTTGCAGGCTGGAAATGAAAAAAAATCAGACAAAGATTTGTTATGATGATTAGTCTGAGACATATGAACAATGTGATGCATCTGATGAAAATCAAAGTGCAAGTTATTAGATGAAATGTTTGTATGAAAAACTTGAGCACTGTGGTAGAAGGTGTTGTGCTCATAAGACATCATCTAGAGTCCTGTGTGTACTTCTGGTCATTCACATTCAAAAAAGGTTAGTTTAAGAAGGAACAGGTGCAAAAATGTCTCTTAACACAATCAGGAGCATGAAGAGCATCTTATTTTATAAGACGACAGTAAAAGAATTTAATTTACTTAGCTTACCAAAATTAAGGTTGGGAGAAGAGATACAGTTACATTACAAAGACATCGGGGGAGTAAACACTGGGGAAAGAAGATGTTAAGCTAAAGGATGGTGTTGAATGAGAACAAGCATTTGTCCCTGGTCATGAATAAATTTAGTCTGGAATTTTAGGAGACGGTTTGTCAGTGATGTGTTAGCAAAATTCTAGTATATCCTTGCAATAGAAGCAGTAGCAACTGGAAATCCAATTCATTGTTATGTAAGGCCTGACAAATTTTTGATGGGGGTACCTGTAACATAAAGGGATTGGGTTCAGCAACCCATGAGATCATTTAAAATCCTATGATCATGATAAGCATATAGAAAGATTACCCCTTTCTATTAAACTTTATATGATATTTCCTTAGAAGTGTAGCATAATAAATATTGATGTTAATAGTACCACAATGATTTCATCTCAATTCAGATACTGGAAGATAAAACCTTTGCTGAGTGTAATGTGTTTTGAACCAAATAATGACCATTTTAACCTTTTATAAAAGCTTCTTTGATTTCTTATTCTAAGAGGACAGTAAACCCTAATATTTATTTCATAGTATTCCAGTATGTCTGCCGTCCTTGCCTTGTCAGCATTTAAATTAACATGGATTATGTAAATTGTTCTTAATACATACTGTTTACAGGAATTAAACTTTTCTGAGTGAAGGGTTAATTTTTAAATAACTAAGATTATTGTCATGAGCCATGTAAACTGATTTTCCTAGATAAACTGCCAAGGTTGTTCTTTGGCGGCTACATCAAAATACTATATTGTTAGTAAACTGTTAATGAAAAATAATTACATGTATGCTACGCTGTGGAAAAATAATCCAGTACTCATTACTTTGTTGGCTGAGGAAATTGAGGAGGATAAATGAACTTGTTAAATAAGATATCACTTAGCAGAAGAGAATATATTCACCTATTCAAAGCAAACCTTTACTAATATTAAACCCATTTAAAGCCAAATTATTCTGGAAAGAAATTGCTCTAACTAAATTTTTTCATTATGGAAACTGAACTTTTCTAAGTGCTGCTTCTTTGAGTTCTGAAAAGGATAGCTTTGTTTTATATGAAAAAAAAAAAAAAGGACAGGGGCAGTTATTTGCATTTGTCAAAAGAAAATTACCTATTTCTGGTGATGAAGGGGTTACTTAAAAGCATACCAAACTCAGTAGATCACTATTGCTTGACATTCCTGAGAGTGGGTTAATCCTAAGTTTTAACACTTAAGCGACCACGTATTATAGGAGCTCTGTTTCCTTCTGTGTTATCCTCATTTGACAAAAGGATAATTAAGCTTGCTTAAAGTTGAAATTACTTTACTCATCCTTTCCTTTGACAATTAAGTGACAAAAAAAAAGGAAGGGAAAAATTCAGACTTTAGGCACTGATTCAGCAGAATGTTTAAGCATATCCCTAAATGCTTTACCAAATAAGGCCCAGATGCCTGAAGTTATTTAGGACTCTAAATGCCCTTGAAATCCCTGGGAACTGAGCAGTCACCTTCCTTTATGGACTTCTGCCTTATGACAGATCTTGCAAAGAGATAAAATACTTTAACATCGGGCTGAAGTGCTTCAGAGTTATGTGGCTCCTGAATGTAAGAGATCCATAAAGCTCCTTAACATAGATGGGTTAAGAAAGCTGGTGAATGAACATCTTTTACGTAAAAAATGAAGGCTGCAGGTACACCAGGGCAAATCCTGTGTATTGCTTGATAGTATTTGGACACCTGAAAAACACCAAGTCTTTGAAGATGCAATCTTTAGAGCTGAAAGCACAGAATTTAAAACACTTTTACACCCTGCTTTTGCAGTCAATTAAGCTTTTTTTTTTTTTTATAGTCAATAGGCTTTTGAGAATGCATCCCAATATAATTTTTAGAATATAGTTTAAAATAAAAAGTGCAATGTTTGGTAAACCTACTCAGAAATCTTTCTCTGTGAGAGTAGGAATCTGTTACCAATCACAATTTAACAAACTCATTTAATAATTTAGTTGGTAATGACACCCAGAAAGCATAACACAAGTAAGAATGACATTTATAAAATCAGTTTAGAGGTGTGTTCTCATGACACGTATAGGAAAGGTGATAGCTGGAAGCAGCTGGCTTTTATCAGATGCAATATTATTTTTAATTACATCCGAGAAGTAGTTAGATTATTTACTGGTTTCTAAGAACTGGTGAGTTATAGGAAAAAAACTCAAAGTGGTACTTAAATAAGATGCTAAACTAACCCAGCTTCCAAGTGTTGAAAACAGGCATGATTATATATTAAATATATGGAAAGCCTGAAAATACAGTTCAGACTTTCTATAAAACACCATCTTGAAAGCTGATCAAACAGTAAGTGAAGTATATCTAAACACTGATGTAATACTAGATGCCTTACTGAGAGGGTATGTGGTACCCTAGCAGTTATCTTAGTAAAGACAATACCCATCAACCAGCTGAGCGTTCAATATTTTGGTCAGGATTTTGTGCCAGAATAAATATTTTTCCTTTAGTAACTGAAAGGCAGCATTATGTCCACATTTAGTAGGCCAAGAACAAATCAGTTTTACAGTACAAAGTGGCAAGTTAATATGCCACACGCCAGAGCTTCATGTCATGTCTGTGAACAGTGGGAGCAATTTTAATCAGATTTTCCTTAAAGAGAGAAAACTATCCTCTGTATATTTTTCCCTCTTGTTCCTCCCACTGGAGCATTTCAGTATATGCATAGGCCTGGAATGACGTAAAAAAATTGAGACTGACGATTGATGGATGCTGTCTCTTTATGTTATTCAGACTTGGGAGTCCAACCTACTGATTGCTCTACACCACTGAAAATGTACTACTCAAGAGATTGTCATAGATATTTGGTTATTCCTGTGGCAATGCCCAGAAAAAGGCAGACGGGACTGAATTTCCAGTTTATATCCTAATGTACATACTTCCCCAGCTTAGGCTGTGTTAAGATTACTGCTGACTGTTTTGTTGGTACGATTTAATAACATCTTCTGATTACTGCTGTTCCTCAAAGCACAGTTATCAAACATGGGTTTCTTGCTGGTCTATTGTTTTGCAATTAAAATGCATTTCTTTAAACTACCTTGGTAGTGCTCTGATCATCCCTTAGATTTACTCTAAACTCCAAATACAACACATTGATAATATTCTAAAAATCATTTTATATCAAGATTTACTGACACATTCATGGGGGTTCCAGATCAAATTTGAGGCATAAGTCATATGTCATTAGATGTCTTGCATCTGTGCAGCTTGCATCTTAACACAGTGAAGTGTCCCCATCGTCTTACCTGCTCACCACAGAAATTTTTTTTTAATATTGCCTACCACATGGAACTAAGTCATGAAATATAAATTGTTTCTTATTCTCACAGAAAGATAATGAAACCTAGAGATCCAGTGTTGCTCTGAAAGTGTATTCTTTAAAGGGTTTCTTTTTTTTATTTTTGTTAAATAGATGTGAACTATGAAGTTATCTATGTTATGTGATAGATGTAGTTTGGAGCACCATCTTTCTTAAGGCTGTTTCATGAAGTGGTATAATCTTTTGGACAGAATAGAAAGAATTATAGTTCTCAGTGTATAAACAGAAGAAATACTTAGAACATTGTACATAATGTATAAAAAAGTTGAAATAGGTAAAAAATATCTTTTTTTTCTCTAAAATAAATTGCTTTTGTGCTATCAAGCAGTACAATTCAAAAACTGTATTTCTATTCAGTACCAAGGTACATATTCCTCCGCAAAATTTCATTGAAGTGGAAAAACTTGAGGCTGTTGCTGTCAGATCAGACATATCTATTTTTACAGATAGGGATAGAATTAATCTGTCTTAATTTAGGTATCCAAAATTTACAGGTCAAAATCTGAGTCCTCAAAAATATCTTTATTTGCTCAGTAACAATACAGCCATTTCCAGAATCAATTTCATTTGAAAGTAAGTCAGAAGAACAATCTACTGCAGATTCTTCTCCATTGACTGTAAAAGGGGTCATTATTAAATTGTTCAGACTTAAACATTGAATTAGTAGCTATCTAACAGCTGGCAAATTCCTAATAGACAAAAATGTAATTCTTCCATCAAAAACCACAAACTTCAAATACAGAAGAAAATAGCAGAAACTGTATTGCAAGTGTGATTTCTTACATTCCTTTTCCTTAATAAAGACCTTGTCTTAACAGTCTGGCAACACAGATCATTGGATCAAATGCAACCACAAGAAGATAGGTATGAAAGGTTTTAAGAAGTAAGAGCACTGGTGGCTATACCAAAGGGCCCATCTGTTGAAATGCTCTCTCTTCTTTCTATTAGGTGTTATATTGTGCTACATACACTCCAGCTATGTTGCATTAATATCACACGGCAATACTGAAAGTATTTTTACTTGGACTTAACCTCTAAGGAAAGATGGAAACATCTTACATTGACTTCCTGTATACTTAAGAAAATGTTGTTCTGTGTTTCAGGTTGTGTAAACTCTTGATGAGCTCTAAATAAGGTTACATAATTTCCACTTCATGCTGTAGAGTGTTGCTTGAAATGTCAACTAAAAAGGAAGTCCACAAGGAAATTTATAAGGATGCTCTTACCAGGAAGGCATTGGGCTGGGACTTTGAGTCTTTGGTTAAGTTCCAGAGTCTGATGTAGCTTTAACTGTGTGGTCTTTGGCCACATCTGTAGAAGTGGAGATGATACTTTCCTGTCTCCATGGGATTTTGTAATAATAAATGGACTAATGTTTGTGAAACATGGAAATACTGCATTGATGGTGGTCATGCAAAGTACCAAATACAATGTCAGTTTTTTAGAAAATGGTTCAGCTCTAATCAAAATAAATATCTACATGAAGCCCAGGAAGTAAAACATTCAAAATGTTTTGTATATGGTCTAAAGAATATAGACAACATAGATGGAGTTAATTTGGTTTTATATTGTTATCACAGTGTCTATAGCTATTACAATCTTTTGTTATATCTACTACAGAAAAAAACATCTGCCTTTGTTTTGTATAACAATGATGTTAACAATCAAGCTCCTGAACTGACCTATTTATTTTAGCGCAGGAATAGAAACCCGGCACTTCTTTAAAGGGGTAAAAACAAAGGATCCTGATGAGAATTACAGAATCACAGAATCATCTCCTAGATTGGAAAAGACCTGTAAGATCATGTAGTCCGATCATTAACCTAACA
>RSEF01000001.1:172402043-172424736 GCA_003993805.1 Himantopus leucocephalus | reverse complement strand
AATTTATTTTTTTTTTTATCCTCCAAAGGAACTATCCAGAAACTGATTAGATCACATGGACGGCTCAATTAGTTCATTCTTAACCATAATAGCAACATTTACTTTCTTGTCAATAAATTTCTTGAAAACCATCAAGTCGCTCACTTGGAATAAAGGATTGGTTGACCTCTGATAGCTGTGGAAGAAAAATCTATTAACACAAAGATATCACTTATGCCTGAGGAATTCCCTGAACTGTAGATTGTTTAAAGCTGGGAAAATAGTCTGAAAAGTATCACAGTTCCAATACTTTTCACTAAACATAATCTACAAGCCATTATTAGATGAAAGGTCCCACGCTACATGAACTTTGGTCTGACCTACTTCACTTACGTTGTTTGCTGAGTGATTTGATCTATTTTCAAACTTCTCTTCCTTTATTATTTAATTATTAATGTAGCATCAGGGGAGGGGGGGGGAGGGGACGACATACAGCAGAATTAGAGCCAATCCAGGAAGAGTAAATTCAAATTTTCTATGGTATGATGAAACACTCAGAAATACAAACTTAAACGGCACATATTAAAATGTACACCAAGCAATGAAGGTATCAACACAGTTGGCCGCACATAGCAATCTGGTGTTATTTGACATTCCTTAAGGCATCCAGGACCCCACAAGGGGCTGACAGATATGATACAGGAGGCTTGTGTCCTTCTGGATTTGCAGCCCAGTGTCAGAAGGATAGCCCAGGGTAGCCCAAACATCACTAAGCATCTTTGATTAGGCAATGCAACTGAGCCTGTAGTATCTTCATGTTGGTACGGCACCTCCTTTTGCTCATTTATCACAATGAACTTGGAGCTTTGCTCTGCTATCTGCCACAAAGTAGTTTCTGCCTGAGCCAGATCTTGCAAATTTACATGGTTTTCTGTTTTTTTTTAGCTTCATTAGTTTCCTATTACTCTTCCCTGCAAACACCACCTGACTTGTACCCTTCTATTATCATGTCCACGGGTTATTTCAACAAGAGTACTGCACGCTGCTATTTTATTCTCCATGACAAGTGCAATATCTTGCAGTCCTGAAAGCAGATTTATTTTTGTCTGTAAGCATTTCAAAGAAGGACCATCTTTGCTGGAGCTGTATATTTGTGTTAGAGGAGACCGCACTGATGATGGAATCAATAATAAATTTTTACTGACTATTTTTGTATCTGTTAAAAGATGAGAACTCTGACATATTATGCTGACAAAGCTAAGCACAGGTTTAGAGACTTTTGATAGCCTCAGATATTTCTGTACTGAATAAGACTCTTGCAATGTTCATATCTTTACAGAGAGGAACACAATGTGTAAACGCTTTGTATAGCTAACTTTATTCCCCTGAAGAGAAAGTGAACTCCATTACAAATCTGATATGTAGGATTCTGCATTGCTTTTTACTTTCATGTTAAATTTCCTTTACTACTTTATTAGGTTTAATTTTCTTTTCACTTAGCTCAAAACACCATGAGCTTTACAACAGACAGCATCTTTTAGCAACAATGTTGTTTTCAGTTTTGCTTGAATAAAAGGTGACATTTATGTTCTATTACAAGAAAAAGGCCAGAGGATAAAGGGAGGTTTTGTTTGCTTGTTTGCTTTGTTTACATTTGCTTTGTTTACATTTACCAGAGTCCATTCTGGGATGCAAAATGCAGAACACAGTGGTAGAGACTGCACTAACACTATGTGGTGCATTATGAAAAGCTTTTATCACATTGAGAAATAAAGGAAGGAGATTGTGTTGCAATTTAACAGACATAAAACAGTCAGGCAACTCAATGTGATTGAGGGAATACAGTTTACAAGAGCAAGTTCTTCCAGGTCTGTGTGCCATGCTCTCTGCTGGAGTGCCTTGAGCACTGGGAAGGAGAATTCATCCTGCAGAGAAGCCTGACACCCTTATGTGACTCTCCTGCGGACTAAGGAAAAATATTGCACCGTGAGCTGATTTCCTTTTCCCTTTACCTCCTTTTATAGAATCTTCTTTTTTTGGGGGGGAAACAAGCAATAATATATTGCACTAAGTCACTGCAATTTGAAATATCTGTTGCACAACCAAACACAGTGGGAGGATATAATCATGTTTATTCACCCTCTGCTACTCATATATGGGTAACATCAATGATGAGTCAGACTTGGGCATAGCTCTGTTTAAATCCTGTTTGCCAGCTTACTTAATTCTTGGTCGAAAGACAAGCCAAAATCCTGTCTTTTCAGGGTTTATCAGAAGCATTACAAACTTAACCTCCAGGGTTTTTCTCCATAAAACTCTGAATAGCACGTTTTAATAGTTGACAGTCAGCTAGAGTAAGACAGTCACAGAGAAAATTAATGTTCACTGTAAATAGATAGCATGGAAAATACTAAAAAATACCAGTATATGGAATTCACTAGTTGCTCTTTAAAAGGCATTTCAGTCCTCTTTGAGAAAGAATTAGACACAAAGTTTATTGTTACGTTTATTCACACTCCACCTGCTGTTATTGGTCTAGTATAGTACACCACTGCATGCTGTCAAATGTTTAAAGAGAGAACAGCTGTATACATCTACATCTTGCTCAAAAAATGTACTGGTCTTTTGAGGCATTTTTTTCTAAAGATACTACTTTCCAGCTATCAGTATTTTGAGAAGAAAGGATATCTTCTCTTTTCAAATCTTTTGAAAAGCTTTGCTAGAGAATTTGGCAAGTCATAGATATATGCCATCTACTACGGTTTTTTTATTCAAAGTTATGTTAAAACATCAGCAAGTTCATCATCTGAGTTATACTGCCTTTTTGACACAGAATGTCCAATCTCTTTTTTTGTTTCTTTTTTACATGAAGAATGTCCTACCCTTTTTATTTCTAGGTTTGAATTAATAATTATCTGATTATTCAGGAACTTCAGGAACCACTGGAATATCTACCATTTTGTGGGAACAATAGTTCATTGAATAGGAGTTTTCCACCAGATTATCCTTTTTTTTCCCCAGTTACTGCAAGTTTTGTTATGAATGTACCATTCCATTTAATCTAGAATTTATTATTTGAGAGCTTTGCAAGCAGCTCAGCTGTAAATTTCTCTTGAGACAAAGTTTGTCTTCCAAAGACTGTATCAGCACAGGGGGTTGTATTCAAATTAAAAAACAGCAGTAGCTTTAATTTCTAATGACTAATGACAAACTACAAAGCTAAATAGAGAACAATGGGAACAGACAGGAACTGTTAACCTGACAGCATACAATAACCACGGATTAGGTTCTCACAAACTTTGGGAATGAAAACAACTCTCATTAAAGAATCCTTCTGATGTTAGAAATGTTGTGTCACATGAAAATTAGGAATTTATTTTAATGAAAGGTGAGATTGTCATGATTATGGGATCTGGAGCATTAAGGAGATCGCAAATATCAGCCTCTTCATATCTGGACATTTGCTATCCCTAGAAGAGAGTTTGTATCTGTATGTTCCTCATCTTATTTTTAGGTGTACCAACTTTCACATTTAAGAATGAAAGTACTNGATATCTGGACATAGTATTGCTATCCCTAGAAGAGAGTTTGTATCTGTGTGTTCCTCATCCTATTTTTAGGTGTACCAACTTTCACATTTAAGAATGAAAGTACTTGTGAAATATGAGGTGTAAAGGATAAGACTTTATACCCCTCCCTGGGCTTAATTTTTTGTCATGAATGTGTAATATTGTCCAAAAAGATGTAACATCATAGAAGGAACAGGGATAAAAGATTAACTACATAAAGTATTGCTTTCCTCTAGGAACTGACTTTTAGTACTGAAGCTATATTGATTTTCTTAATATTTAAGTAATAAGTCCCCTTTTTTTCCCTGTGATATGAATGTTTCTCTGCATCATTTGTTTGACACAGTATTCTTGTGTTATACTCTATAGAGCGTTTGGGTTTTAGTACTGCCATATCAATACAGGAGATTCAGTTACAGAAATATTGCACAAATAACTGAACTAAGAGTATATTAAGTATAGAATATTTGACTCAGTTTTATATTGTAATCTTTTAAAAACTAAAAAAAGAAAAGTGAAACCTTTTGCTATTACATGGGCATCATTAATGATGTATAAACAAGGAATTTGTTGCATAAAAACGGTTCATAACATGAACAGGGTTTACGGTAGAACATAAACTAGGAACATAAACATAAATGCAAGATGGAGAAAAAAACCCCCAAGGATGTGAAAGTACATTACCTTTGATTTTAAAAACAAGTAATTCTTGTTTCTTGGGAAGAAACATCAGCCGTGTTTACACCGCATAACAGAGTGCAGTACAACAGCAGCTGAGCTAACACAGACCTGGCTGACGTTGTTAGGCTCAGTGTTACACCAGGTAGACCGAGAACCATGCACCTTAAACGTGTCCTTGCTGTACCAGCCTATTGCTGCACCCTGGCAAACACTCTGACTTCATTATTACCTGGGCACTTACACCAGGATACTACCATGTTAATGAGTACATTGCATGTACAGCTTATATTTGGATGAAAGCTGGCTGGTAATAGCAAGTGTTTGGGTTTTACATAGCCAGTTTTATACTTCCAGTCTGGGGTTTGTTTCTCTACTTTTTGCCAGTAAGATGATAAACAGATTTGTCCAAACTGAAACCTCATGTGAAAGCTTTGCACCAAGCCTCACTGCAACATTACTGTGAGGAGAGACGACCTTAAGGAACTGTTTGTCCTGAAAGGGCATAAATCCTAAATTGCAGCAAATGTTTTCAGCTACCAAAGTAGATGTAGTCCAAAGAAAGGGATTTTTTAAGGTATTTTCCTAGTAATTGCCATCTGTGAAATAGATAAGTAATAGAATTTAGTCTCCAAATTCAGCCCAGCCAAGAGGGCCAACCCTCTACCAAAGATCTATTGCAGAAGTGCTCCGAAGTAGAGCATTTATAGAATACAAGCATGGATTCACTGTCTGGAGCTTCATTTGCTTATGTTTCACTTTATATATCCATGTATTTATTTCAACAATCAAACATACAGAGAGAAAAAATCCTAAAATGGAAAAGTAAGAAAATGGAACATCATTAACGTTGAAGTGAAACAGTGTTTGTATAATAAACATAAGAAAATTGAGTTAGTGAAATAGAAGAATTAATTGGTAGATTTAAAACAGAAGCAAAAGTAAGGCTTCCTGCTCTGGTTTCTGCCTGTAATAAGTACAGTTAAAGCAATTTTGAATTAAGATATTTTTCCCATTCAAATTCAGGCAGAAAGGAAGAGCTATCAGTTGTTCTTACAAAGCAAGGAGGACTGCTTTTGTCCCCCCATTCCTGGGCTGTAGTGTTGCTGTATTTACCACCTCGTGGTTAATAATGTGAGAGGACTCACTCTTTCTGAAAGGAAACTGGCTTTTCCTTGAAAGAACCAGCACTGCAAACACAAGCAGCTTCTCGCTATGTTTGCAGTCTGCTTTCTGTTGTGTTTGCTCCAAAATCATTGCTCCCATAATTTGGGAGACTTCCACTGGGCAGGCTGTTATTGACTGCCATCTGCAAACCCTGTCATCCTCCAAAGGAGGAAGAAAAGGTCATTATATCCAAGCTCTAACACAGGTTCTGATATCTTTCCTAAAAGGAGGAAACTATGATAGCCAAAGCACTTTAGTATTTTTTCTTTGTGTCCATAAAGAGGGGCTCTGCTCCCGTAGCACACAGCCAGCAGTGTGAGGCTGCACAACACCCTGATCATCAGTATTGGCATGGATATTGGAGGACATCTTAATGCTCTACAGCTGCCTTCAGATGTGCTAGATATACTTTCAAACCAGAGTACTGGGATATGAAGGCAACTTAAAATCGGTTGTGCCCTGAAATGAAAAAGGATGAGGATCAAGCAATAAAAAGCATAAAATAGGGAGGTTGAGGTTGACACCAAACAGATCTTCCTTTCACTCCCCCAAGGCCTTGAGGGTGATGGCTGTGCCCAGAGATGTGACAAAACACATGAACCAAAAGTAGCTACTTCATCACCAGCATCCTTTCCCTCCCCCGAAACTTATTCCTCAAAGACAGGATGTTGTGATGGATGGANTCCCTGAAACTTATTCCTCAAAGACAGGATGTTGTGATCTTTGGTCCGACCCTACTATTGCCTTCGTTGAATTATTTTATGAATGCAGATATGAGAATATAAGAGCTTCTACAGCAGTTCCACNCCCCCGAAACTTATTCCTCAAAGACAGGATGTTGTGATGGATGGATCTTTGGTCCAACCCTACTATTGCCTTCATTGAATTATTTTCTGAATGCAGATATGAGAATATAAGAGCTTCTACAGCAGTTCCACCAAATTCATAGCCTTGTGCACCTAATCTCTTAAGAGGGTCCCCTATGCAAAGTTTCGGTAGTAAAGGAGCAGAATGTACAGTGATGCTTGCCTGCGTGAACAGTCCCCACTTCTGGTGACCTGAAGCAGAGTCCAATGTTGTTTATTAACATTAAATAGCTGCTAATGCGTTTTTCTTTCATGAGCTTAATCATTTCTTAACATCCTGGAATGATGGGTGCAATGGTTTAATTATGTGTACCTTTTTAAAGAGAAGACCACTGCCCCAAAAAATCATGTTGACCCCACTTCTTGCACTGTAAGCAACTAAATAAGCATTTCCAATCTCGTTTCTCATATAGGTGATTTTATTTCACCAGCTTCTCCAGCTCTCTCCTTCAGTGAGTTCTAGTGTATTTAATTTCTCCTAATACAGAAATCATTGTATGAAATCTTCAGTAAGACATGTTTACTTTCTCTGTATCTCTTCTAGTTCTGCTGTACTCTTTTCATAAACAGGAATCAGGAGTCCATACATTCAAGATTCAGCACATTATGATATAAGGATACTTTCAGCTTTTTTTCCTGTTCATTGTCTAATAGTTCTTATAATTTGCTTTTTTTTTAAACAATAAACATAGAAACAAAATGTTCATAGAACTATCTTTAGTAAATTATAGTTCTCATCCCTCTGTGGCAATAGCTCTTTAGAGTCAGTCATTGTATATAGTTTGGCTTGTTTTCCTATGTGTACTAATTTGCACTAATCAACACTGAATTTCATTTGCCACTTTATTGCCTAGTCAGTCAATGTTTTGACATCCTTCTGCACATTTTCACAGTAATTTTTTACTTTTATTATCCTGAATAATTTAAGATTATCAGCAAATTTTATTCTCACTATTTACCTTCTCTTTCAGATAATTAATGAGTATGCTGAACAACACATATTAGGAGAACGAGGGACCTAATTTGAATGCCTTCTATTGGGGAAAAAAAACCTGCTTATTTTATGGTTTGTTTCCTCATTTTTTTATCTGNAAAAAAAAACATGCTTATTTTATGGTTTGTTTCCTAATTTTTTTATCTGCTATGACTGACATAATAAGGGCGTTTTGTGTTTGGGTTTTTTTCGTTTGGTTGGTTTTTTAAATAGCCTTTCCAGGATACCCTGAAATTTATCTTTCAAAATGTAAAATATATGATGCCAATCTTTGTTTATATGACTTTTTTATGCAAGATCTCCTCCTTCTTGTTGACTTATTCCCATTCAAACACAGTTTTTACTGTGCTTTTTATTAGTAGGCTAGAAGAGTATTCAGCTGTATTGATTTGTAACTGTGAATCATCTCTGGTTAAAAAAAAGTAGAGTTACATTTATCACCTTCCATTCTTCTAATCACAATGGTCATCTGGGGGTTTGAGTTACACACTGCAATCAATAGGTGGATTAACATTCTGAAGTCCTGGTTGTTTGTTAGTGCTCATTTTGTCAATTTTTCCCCTGATTCGCCATTTTGGCAAACAACTTCTGTGTTTACTCATAAAGAAGATGGAAGAGTGGGTGTTTGCCTTATTTCTGTCATGGTGAACATCAATGTAATGCATTCGCTTAACTTCTCAGCTACTGCCTCTTTTTCTCTGAGCATTACTTTTACATCTTAATTATCTACTGGGTGTCCAGACCCCACTTGCTGATGTTCTTTAGAGGATTAATTACTGTATGTGGAAAATGCCAAGATTCAGGCCTTTAAAAAGGTATTCCTCAAAGTCATTTTTGGCTTGCCTTACTTTGTAGTTGTTGTTTTTTTAAAACTTGTCATATTTTCTTTACATAATTATTTCTGTGAACTCCATGAAGAATCTAGCAACTATCTCAGATGTACGTATTCACCCTCCAGAGATATTATGGAGCTCCAATTTGTGGTCATCTCAATGTAGGTTCCTACCTGTGACTGAGATAACTAAATGGCCTTGTAGATAGTGGTTGTCTAATTAATATAAGCACTAGTACCTGGTGAGTTAGTCAGCTCACCAATTTTCCCCAGATTTGGGGAATCTGAAGAATATTTGAGATGCCCAGCTTCACTCAACAGCTTACATAACATCCACTGTGGAGCTACATCCTACCATAAATATTGGCTCCAAATAATACCTTATGTTCTGGGATAATGCTATAGGCAATGGCCTACTGTTACAGCAACTTTTCGAGACAGCTGAAACTTCAATTTTCACAACAGAATATTGGACAATAATAGTTAATAGTTATGTGGCATTCAAGGCTTCATTCTAATGGGTCTCAACTTGTTTAAAATATATATATATATTTTGAATTTTCCAGTTTCAAGATTACTGTTTTCTAAAATAATACAGCAATCCTGTAAGTATAGGTATTTCTTTCAAAATTGGCTCATCACATTTGAAAGATGGTAACTCAAGCANGGTTTAAAATATATATATATATATTTTGAATTTCCCAGTTTCAAGATTACTGTTTTCTAAAATAATACAGCAATTCTGTAAGTATAGGTATTTCTTTCAAAATTGGCTCATCACATTTGAAGGATGGTAACTTAAGCAAAGGTCATTTAATGTAGACATCCACTGGTACAACTACTCAATACAAGAAAACTGTGTCACGAGATTGTATGCAGTTATGTTTTAATTCCTGACAAAATAATTCCTGAATGCCATCAACAAGTATAGGTAGTCGTGCACCCTAGGAGATTATTACTACTAAATTCCTCTGTGCTTGTACTAGTTGTCTCATAGCTTTAAGTGGTGGAATGAGTTCCATGTTTGCAGTGAAGAGAAGACTGAATTTGTGTAGATACAGTCAGTGTACTTTTCTAAGTGAATGGTAACATTTGCTTGATGAACTCATATTGGCTTAGTAAGCACTAAATTATTGGGAAAAATCCTCATCTCAATGAGGAAGGAATAAGCTAAGAGGAAGAGAATATTCTCTTGCCACATAACTGGCAAATCAAACAGAAAAAAAAGAAAGACATATTAGGAAAAACAACCAAACACATTTTTGAGTTGTAAGACCAGTGAAGTACTGGAATAGGTGGCTGGGAAGGTTGTACGGCCTCCGTTACTAGGAAGCAGGCTAGGCAAGTCTGTTAGGAACAATTTAAACATATCTGAGCTTATTGTGGAGGGAGGGGATGGACTATATGATTACTTGCATTTCCTGCCAACTAATTTTTTTCTGATTCTAATGCAACTTTTAGTCACCACAAGGGAGTTCTGGTTTTGGGGGTTAAAAGTAGAATTATCATCTTAAGATAAACAATCTAGTAGCATGTTAACAGGGACCATGTGCGTGTCACTACTTCAGCTTTTATCTGTAAGAAAACTGTGATTTTGTCAGATCGTCTATTTGTTTTGAAGTTTAATTTTTTAGCATTTGTTTCAAACTGCATACACCAAGCTTTTAGAGACTTGTTCTGTGCATGTGTTAAGCAAACCAAACAAGAGTTTTATCACACAGCTGGAAATTCATAGACTCATTTTAGTTTTGCATGTTTTACAGTATTTGCTCACAATAGTAGACTGTAGACTTCTGGACTGTTTCCACAGAAAAAACAATCCAAAGTCTGTTTCAGGTCATTTTGCTGAGAGCCGAGTCATCACTCAGATAAAAAATTTACCAAAGTTAAAACCTTGCCAGGATCAGAAGTCCAGAAGTCTTTTACTTTGCATTTCTCCCTACTGGTTTCATCTAGTATTTCTCCCTTACAGAAGCATATGTGTGGAATTCAGATCAGATAACTACATTCAGTTACCTAAACAGATATGCCATGTACCACTATAGACACCATAGAGTTTCTAAGATATCTACACAAGACTGGTAAGAATGACACATGGGCCATGGAAGTTCTGCACCCTTTGGAAGCAGCAGCTGAAAAGCCAGGGAGGATATTTTAGGGCATCTCAAATCAGGAGACATCTGTGGTTAGACGTCAATTATCTGATGATAACTGGGACGTCTCCTTTGGGTCTTCATTTTACCATGAAATTGGTAAACAGCAGTCAAATGCCAAATTCAACATCTGATAGGAGATCACCCGCTGATTTTTGCTGTTCTTGCTTCATGCTATCACACTTCTTGCGCTAACCGGTTTTGTTTTGTTGGAACTGCTTTTGCATTTTTTGCAAATAAATCTTGTTCTCTGCCTCTTATGCTCTTCTTTCTTGACTTGTTCTTCATTTATGGCCAGATGCATTTTATTGCAGAAGCTCTCCTTAAGTATCCAAATATCCGTAGTCATTTGCAAGGTGCAATCCACTTTCAAAATAGGTCTGTGGTGATTTGCTTGTTAATTATATGCAGACATAAATAAATTCACATTCCCTGTAACTAGCCCACGCACTAAGAGTTTACAGGACTTCTCAATATGACAGGGCACAAGCAAAAATGCTCTTATGCCTTTAGCTGAAATAGTTTATGAAATTATCCCTCACAGCTGCTTGTTACCAGTCTCACAGCTGAGACGCCATAACTGATCATGTTAATTTCCAGTTCATTTCTGTGCAAAGTGAAATAGATTAGTTTAATCTACCACTGAAGCTATTTTAAACAGATTTACTTCTTTGCATTGAAATGGAGGAGGTTTTTCCAGTGAAACAGCTGTGACTCAAATCGTTATTGTTACATGGAGAGGAGACATTTGTGTACATTCCAAACTGAGATTTAGTCAAAAAAAGTAACAAAAGTTTTGCTTCAGGAAAAAAACCCCTCCAATGTCTTATATTGTTTGCCACATGCTCTGTATTGTCTAAATCACATTTTCTGTTTGATTAAATAAATTGTTCATTTTATTAAGCCAAAATTAACTATGATTATTTCTGTGAAACGATCCTAACACCAGGAGTTCCTTAACACGGCTAACATTTGCAAAGTCACAAAATAGTTACATCAGAAATTTTTCAGAGCTGTAAAAAATTGCCAGTGGGTGGCCTGAAAACTAGCTATCAATTGGCTTGAAAACATGTAGTGGAACACAAATCCTCAGGGAAAAAGCTGATCAGTAGTGTTCCACGTTTCTCTTATTTTTGCTTTCCCTCCGGCTGGCTTGAATCATGTTTCTTATGCTAAGGCTATATATTCAATTGTTAAACTTCTCCATCTAAGATCAAGGAGGTTAAGGGAACTGATTTCCCTGCTTTCTTTCTTCCTGGCCTGTTTCATATGCTCAATGACTTCCCTTTGGAAGCTGAAATTCAAATGTTTTCTGTGGAGGAGGCAGCAGGGGTTGCATATATCCTTCATCATCTTAAAGACTCTCTGTACCTGCGTACATTTATATTCACAAGCATGAACACACACAGCATGGCAGCAGAGATAGCACCGCTGGGCACTGAGCAGGTCTGGCTCTAAATAACATCTAACACAATCTGTGTTCTCAAGTACTCTGGACTCCAGTGTGAGCACCTCTCACTCACCACAGATACCCCTCTGCCTAGTCTTCACCAAATATAACCAACACCACTAAAATAAACCAGTCCTGACCAGTTACCAGCTCCCAGATGAAAAAGTCAAGTATCTGATACTGAAGGCAAACAGGACAGAGGTCACATCAAGCGCAGAAAATACTTTGATGTGTTTGCAGCTACTTCATGGCCACAATTAATTAGATTGGGAGGACTTCTGCATTGCTTTCTGAGAGACATCAGCAGTTATAAGAATGCACTGCATCCAGTTGCTCAAAGCCAAGCAGGTTATGACCTGCTCTCAGATAGGTGTTTTACCACCTGAGCTAAGACAGTGCAACACACCTGGGCATGAAACCATCAGCCTGTAGGAAACTCCAGCTGCTTCACAATTTATGGCAAATCCTCTCACTAAATGAATTGGCAACTGCAAACACACCCAATTGTCTCATCTGTCTTTGCTTTCTCAGAATATTTAAATATGATGGAGGGTTAGCTATGTAAGCAGTACTAGAGCCCCAGGAGAGACACTGCACCTGAACTAGCTTTTCAGGAGCCTACTGTGACTGATCGTGGATAGAGCTTAAGTGACAAAGTTGTCTTTGTGGATGTGAAGTTGTGGGGTTTAGTCTATATATTAGTGATTCTGACAGTATTTCTGAGAAGCTGGGAGTTTTGCAAGAGCACTGGGTCCAGTCGGCTGTGATTTGCATAAGTATATGGCATGTATATGCTTAGAATCTTGAGGTTTTTCTTTCTGTGAAATTTTATTTCTCAATTTCATTTTTATATGAACAAAATAATTTTTTTCATGTTCACTAGAACTGTCTAGCAAGGGAATAATAACAGTAAAGGGAGTGGTTAATGTTACCTAAACTCTCATTTAATCATGATATGGATCATGTAAGTGAAAAGGACTTATTGGAGCTCCCTTACCTTCCTGTTTCCTCTTTGGCTTTTTACTTTTCTAAAGCCTTGGAAGAGAAAATAAAGATGTTGGACTGAGACTGAGCCTAATAAAATGTTTTCTTTTTTCTTTTTTTTAATGGAACTGCTTTGAGCATTGCTAGGCCTTGCCTCCTAATGACCCTTGGCAGATAGATTACAAAGACAACACTAATATATTAAAGTGTAAGGGATATAAATACCTTTCTTTGAAGTTTACATCAATGACCTAAGGAATGGGCAAGCAAAAGGTTTCTCTGAACACAGCTATTTTTCTCCTCTAATCTAGCTTTTTTGACTTCTAGGATGCATCCGCTCTATGCTAGCCCAAGCATAAAGAGAAGCTGTCTCTAAAATCAAGCATCCACTTTTGATACACCTTTGAATAAAAGTACCTTAACCATTGTATTCTGTTTCTCAGGCTTGTAAAAGATTCTGTGATGGAGCTTTGATCTTGAAATTTTACTTTCCCAATTTGTCTGCCTACTTTCATTCTAAAATCAAATGCAGTTATCAGGCAAGTCCAAGGCTGCTTTTCATCTCGGCTATAGGAAAGAGCTCAATCTGCATCTAAAAGCATGCTCAAACCATGCAGTTTGTTCCCATTATAGAGACAGATACTGAATTATGCAACAAGTTCCCAGTGAGCAATTACATTTTAATCACTGTAAAGATTTTTTCTGCAAAGACACTCCTATAGATGATTTATTTCAAAAGATAGGAATTGTGCCCATATACCTTAACTGGGAAATTGTTCAGCTTCCCCAGACAAATTTCCTGGCAGGCAGAATGTTTGAGGGGACCAGTAACTAATATTTAAACCACTTTTTTTTTTTCTTGTTTTTTTTCTTTTTTTTTTTTTTTACAGTAAATCTTTAACATAGCATGACCTATAGTCTCAGTCTGCAGTTCCGTTTGGTCACTCACAGCTTGCTTTCTTGGATTAGAAACTCTGTGAATTGTTTTTACTTTTCTTAAATGGATTGTGGTGTTTACAGTAGTTGCCTTCTGTGCTGCTAAATTGAATAACAATATAGTATTTCAAAGAATAGCTGAAAATAGAAGTATTTTATAGAAGAATGTTCCACTGCAGTTAATATTAAAATGAAGGCTTTACTATAGGTAAATAGATGTGATATTTTTCAGAATCAGTTATTTACTTAGCACAATACATAAGATATACATTGTGTAAGATAAGCTTTAAATTCAAAAATACATTAAAGTGCTTATAAACTAGATCCATTTGTTTAGGTTCTGGCTTCAGATAAATTTCGAAGTGTTCTGCCACAGTGCTACCAGGAACATTTCGTACATTCGACATGGAAAAACATAAAAGACATGAGTGCATTAAAAAAGAGACGAGAACGCTTCTTTTGTTCGTCTTTCCACTGAGAATTTGAGCATAGTTTATCACTGTTGTGTTTCCCTAGTAAACAGAAATTCCCACATTTAGTTGCCCACACAGTCACTGAAACTCAAAAGCTTTTTTTGGTTTTGGTTGGAAAAAAATTGCAGACCATGGTAATACACAGACCAAATGAAGCAGTCCTTTGTGTAGAACATGTTTTTATAGCAAGCAGAAGCAAGCTTAGCTGTGATTGCTTAATCCACTTCTGGCATTTTTGCCAGCACAAAGGAGCAAGTTCTGAAATGCCAATCCACTTGGGCATTTACAGAGCAAACCCAAAAACTTTGGTTCCATTCAGGAAACCACTGTCCAGTGAGCGTTTTTTGGGGAATGTAGGTTTCTGCCAGGCTGCTGCAGCCTGTACCATCCTAAGGCTGAAGGGACACTTCTGTGAAGTACTTCTTAGCAACCATAGGTCATATAACTAGTTGCCTGAACCCATGCACATAGCTATTTAAATAAATAAATAAATGCTTAACATGGATTCATGTTGTGCATTGCACAACTATGCAGTTTCCATCATGAGAGGATTCAGAACTTACATTTTACAGCCTGCAATCAATTTTGCTAAACTCTGTAAAAATGTAAATGGATGAAGAAATTTTATAAGCTGGACTGCAGGATGTCTTCTGATCTTCTCTAAAAGCTCTATATTTCTAGTGTTTAGGAAAAAAAAAAAGACAAAAAAAATAAAAAAAGCTTTGATTGTTGCAATGCCTAGCAGTAAACAAAAGGCGTGCTAGGACATTGGGGAAATCACTAAATCACTTAGCACAGCTTGTTCCAATTCTTTTGTATTCTGGAAGAGATAGTTAAAAAGTGCAGCATAATAGATATTATTTTAGCACTTCTTTCTAAAATAATCAATCTCAGTAATTTTCAAGAATACTACTTTAATATTCAATAATAAATAGAATTCAATTATACACAGATGTACAATAACTTCAGGACAAGATACTTTTAGCAGTAAATATTGACTTTGGTCCTTGCAAACCAATACACTTGGCCAGCTGTTAGCCAAAGTCTTCACATTTTCTTGATCTTTAAAAATCTTCAGTATCTTAAAGAACTATCCAGCGGTAAAAAAAAAATCTTTCAGTAAGCTATATAATCTACACTCACAATTTAATGTGTCAATAAAATTAACTATTTTTCTTCAAAACACAGCTACTGACACAGTAATCTGATAATCTCATCTTTTATCTGTTTATTTATTTTTCAAATACACTTAGACATCTCATTATTATGAAAAAAATCCTAACGTATAATGCAATTGTAATATAACAGCTCAGAAATGAGATAGCAGCCTACACAGAGATGTCAAATTTATTTATGTAATTTCTTGAGTTTTTAAAGACAATGTTATGATTTTTGTGCCTGATTCCCTATTTTTTGAGTGCTTGAAGTTGTCAATATGAAGCTGCAATAAAGCTGCGATTAAAGATTTTCCTGATGAGACCCATGATATTTGGTGTGCCAAATAAAAATAAACAAAACAAACACACGAATATTAGGAGCTAGAAGTGTAAATGAAGCAAGGGAATTGAAGCTAATACACTCAGATATTTAGCAGTGTTTGTTATGAACAGAAGTGCTGAAATTCTAAACAGTACTTTTTTCTTCTGTTTGCTCTAACTGCTTCTCTCATGCTTATTTATCCACTCATTTTTTACTGTTTAAAGTCACAAACTCTATGCTAGTTGAAAAGTATAATCCTCTTGTCTGGATGTCTTTTTCTTTCATCTTCGATAGTCAACTTCTCCATCTTACTTTTTTAGAGCCTCCATTTTTGACGCTTATATGTAGGTCACACTATCATGGCAATTTTCCCTACTAGTCCTTGCCAGAAAAGCTAATCCTTCACTCAATTAAACTTTATCAGCATACCTAGTGTACTTAATCAGTGTTAGCTCAAGACTTTGAAGACAGAAAGGGGTATGTAAAGGCTTAGTGCACCATGTTATACAGTCAGATTCCATTTAAATCATGTACCCACTGTATTTATAGAATAATTAAAAGGTGCTTGGGTCCTTGAAATAACAGAAGCGTGTTTCATTTTCCACCATCCTAATTAGGATATGTTATATTATTATCGGTGGAATATTGTATTTCACTGAAATACGAGGAAACCTCAAGAGTGAAGTCAACACAAAGCTTTGCACAAGCATAAAGCTCTGATATAGGGTTATATTACTCATGATGCAGGTACACCAGCTTCTCATTATTCGTTCATAATATGACTTTTAAAAGGTCAATAACAAAGTGTAAAATACTAGCTGCTTTGTAATGAATGGAAATTTTACTGTTGGATATATAGAGGCAGGATTTCATCCCAAAAGTTTTGCTGTGGAAAATGAACTGATGAAGATAATGAACAGTTTGTTTTATTTATAAAATACATTTCCATTACAAGTGTGCACCACATTAGTAAATATGAGGGTTGCAATCAGAAGGACAACCCTAACATGTACAAGAATGATGTTACTTTATTGTATGAAGAGTATGAGGAAGTTAGCTCAGAAGCAACAAATTTTGGTCAGTCTCCTTAGTTTTGTTTCATTTTTCCATAGATGCTTGCCTGCATTAAAAAATAGACTAAGGAAAGGGATATCTAAATTCTAAAATTAAAAGTTGGATAATTATTATTTTCACCTTAGATTTTTTATTCTATTTTTTATTCCTGTCAGCTTGTGAAGCCATAGTCACCCACCAGAAATCTTGCCGTTGCCATGGATTGCCTTTTTCCCCAAGTCCTGCTGCGTTTATTATACTCCTGGCTAGTGAGCCCTTTAAAATTTTATTCACAGGCACTTGATAAAAGAAACTAGGAACTCTCTCTGTCTCTTCCTCTACTTTTATTGTGATCTTGTAAATACATCTAGGACATATTGGGATAACATCAGTACTTTGACAGGAAATTTTCTGAATCTATACTTTTTCTAAACATTTTAGCATTTCAATAGATAGCATCCCTTAACTTGCAAAGATTAGTTAGAATGAAGTGATTACGTCACTAGACACAGTAGCTTTTGATTAACACTTAAAATTCATGAGAATAATAGTATGGATTTCATTTAAAACACAACCCTTCCCTCCCAAAACAGTCAAAACTCCAAGGTACATAAAAATATCTTTTGAATCCCATATAGAGATGTAAAATTGGTGTGGGAATAGCTTGTAATAAAAGATAGAGTAACCATTAAAATTCATTTGCTTACAAAATTCCATTGTGAATTTCCCTTTTTATGTTAAAGTTAAGTGCCTTTACTCTTTGGTCATCATCTTAGAATGAAGCAGAACATAGCATAATTTTCTCAGCCACTGCCAAAACCTTGGTTGAAGCTCTTTCCTCAAGAAAAAGTGCAGGGATTATACATTCAAAGTTCAAAAACTGTGTATAGAAAGGTTATGAAAATAAACATAGCCATGAAAAGTTGCTATTCTTTTTTAAAAATTCCAAACAGCATTTTTCAAATTAATTTTCCAACTATCCCAAACACTGAAAATAATAGAATGAAATCTGTCAATTAATTGATTCACCTGCCCTAAAATTTTAAAGCGTTGTTTTCTCACAACTGGAAAGGTTTAAAAAATGCACGCTTTTAAAAAACTTTGCAGAAGACTTCTGCTGGGACAGCATTTTGGTACCCTGATGACACAAAATTATTTTCCAACAGTGTGGATACTGTTTGAAAGATTCTGAGATGGCTTAATTCTTGCACTGAGTTTGTGAGCAGTTTGGATTTCAGGCCCACTCTCTAACTTCCAAAATTTGCTTCTGTGCTTTCATTATGAGATTAGCAAGAAATTTACAGATTGCTAATGATGCAACTATGCACCACAAATAATATTAAGATGACAAATCATTGGGTTTCCAGGAATGCTTGTTTTCTGATACTCTTGTGATTTTGTTTCTTTCACTTAATCGGGAAATAATATGCTCAGGTCACCCAGAAACGATCGCAGTTTCTAGTGGAGTAGGGAGAATGAATATCATATTTCCCATTCCTGTTCAACATTTCTTTTAGATACTAATGTCAATGGAAAATACACAACAGTACCTGGAGCAAGGGCCAGGACCTGGTGCTGTCCTCCTCTGAATAACATGCCTTAATCATCAGGTGACAGAATCAGGCTCCTTATTTATCGTCACCCACCTGTCCTGGCCTGAAATAATGCCTGGCTGGAATAAGAAAAAGAAAGCATTCGGGCTCTGCACATGCAATTCAATGCACTCTCAGTGACCACGAATACAAATTCTCACAAGCTGGAAGAAGGTGGGGCAGAACACAGATCTTCTGTTTCTAGAGTGCTCACCTGAACAGATTTGTCTGAGGGTGTTTGTAGCAACTGATTTAGATATTTTTAACGGTGACATTTGAAAAATAAATAGTCTGAATTGCCTTCTGCAGCTCTGAATTTACTTTGTCTGTTTTCCGAGCTGGCTGGACTTAAACCAGGTCTGGTTCATGCTCCACACACATTAACAGCATGCTGTAACAGAGTGGATATTCTTTCCCGAGAGGCAAGATACATTAGCTCAGGAGCAGGATAAATGCAAGTGTATGACTTCTGAGCTGGGCCGTGGTTGTTCAGCTCAAACTGCAGAGAGAGAAGCTTGTGTCCATCCTAATCCATCTGTAGCTGAGGCAAATGTGTCCAAAGTCTGCTTGTACTAGTCTTGCGCAGAATATGATATTCTAAATGTCACCTCTAGAGTTGTGGAATGAAATTCTTCCCTTCCTGGGAATTAATATATGATAACCATGGCTTCACTTAAACTTTTAAAAATATGGGATTTGGGAAGGGATAAATGGGATTCATGTTAAATGGTGTGAACAATTGCACTCAGAAACCATGAGAGCTGAACTTTAAAATGGGGGAAAAAAAGTGCTGAATTAGTTCAGGTTTACCTACAGCATGAAAAACTAGGTATGTGTAACTGACATAAGGCAGAATCATGCAGACAATTATTGTTACATAAAAATTGTCAAGACGGAAAGTGCTGTGCTATGACCTCACACAGGAGTCCACTTTGGGTGCAGTACCATTTTCATTAACAGCTTTTTGGGGTGAAACACAGAGAAGAGTAATCTAATTCAGAGAGGGAAAAAGCTGAGAGAAAATGCAAGCATATTTGAAGTAAATGCTTTTGATGACAGAACTTTAGAAAAGTATTATCTTGCTAAGCTGGAGGAATTGCTGATGTGGTTGAACCTAGATTCAATTACAATTTTATAGCGTTCACTTTTCTCTTAATGCAAAAACAAAGCCAAGAAAACTTCATTGCAGAGTAACTCAGGAAACAAGGAATGATTATAAATAATCTGATTTTTTTCTTCCTTTACTCATATTTAATAAACTATTGCTGTAACTGTGATGTGATCAAGATTTCATATTTTGAACTCTACTTCATAGTGAAGTGCTATGTAGACAACGGATACCACAGCAGCAAAATCAGGCTCTGAGAAAATGCAGGTAATACTTGTGATTTCTAAAGCAAGCACCTGTTTTACACTGTTGTTCTGTTTAAAATAAAACATGCATTACCCTATGACAATATCATAGATGTTGTCTAAAAGACAGATCATATTTTTGCAGGGTTTTTTTTGTCTAACACTAAAAATATGTAGCAAATTTTGAAGTACTATAATTATACTGACACCTCTAAAACTAGTCTTGCTGTATTGTGTTAGAAATACCAAAAGACTCGTTATATTTTAAAAGAACACCCTGCTTAACTTACAGAAATTTCTTATATGTTTTTCAAACCAGCAAAAAAGAGTCAAGCTTGTACACTTAGCACTGGACTAGAGAAGGATGTATTCATAGCTAATAACATAACCCTTTTTATAAACCTGTGGCAGAACCTTTGTACTACAAAGTCAGCGATCACAAATTCTTAACTATGGCATTGCAAACATTCCTTTAATTTACTGTAGCAGTAAACACCTAATCAATAAAAACTCATTAAAAAACCCGAACAAGAACAACAACCACAAAAAAAAACCCACAAAAATGATCAGTTTAATCAGGGAAATATGCATGTCTTAAATAGCCAGTTGAAGGTCTTGTCCATCAAAGTCTATTTCAATTCTGAGGGCACCACTGACAAGCAGTTCTGTGCTCTATTAAGAGACACTGGTGTGTGAACTGATTTGGAGGTCACCTGTCATTTTAAAAGCGCGATCAATACAATCCCGAAACGGTCCTCAGATTCATTTAATAAGTGAGAAAGGAATAGGTCAGTGATGCCCCAGTGAGTTGCCTGTTATTTTCTGAAAGGCTCTATTTTTTTTTTATCAGTGTAAATCAGGTTCTCTTTGTGCTTTTAAAAATAACGGCATTTGCATATTTTCACACTGAGAAATTCCCTAAAGAAGGTATATTAACACATTCATTAATAAAATATGGGTGAGACTTCCCATATTTTCACTTTCATGAACTTGCTTTTACTTCTAACGTAAAAACAAGCCCTTTTACTAATTGCTAAATGGTTTGTCAATCTTACACCAGAGAAAATAGCATGAAATGAATATGAGGAGGCAATGAGAACTTAAATGGTATTTCTGATTTTATGTTTGAAACCATTAACTTCTATAGGTAATAGTTGGTGTTTAAAATAAAGAAGACAATATCTTGCTTGACCTATTGTCAAAAACAGTGTTTTCCATTAAATGTGCCTGATAAAAATAATATTTTTTTTTCAACTGAAAAAAATTATTTGAATCCCTTTGCAATAAAGTATTTTTATTGCTGCTTTGTGACAGGAGGAAATAGCAGTTGGCAAAACAGTGATGAAAAGTGGTTTTCCATCCGTGACGCCTAACCATTAAGTTGATTGTTCCATGTATTTTTGTCTACAGGTGGAGATTTTAAAATTGCACGTTTTCTTAGCAACATAGAAACTATTTTGGGGAGTACTGTTAGAAAATAGCCACAGCAGTGACTAAATCAGGATCACCAGGCCACACTGGGGGCCACGTCTCAGCAGGGACAGCAGCCTTGAGCAGTGGCATCAGCAGCACAGGTGGTCCCAGCAGAGGACAAGTGAGAGTCTTCCCTCCCTACTGTCTCTGGGTGGTTCAGCAGGATCCAGGCATAAGGGAGTAAGGAATAAAGGGAAAAAACAAAGGAAGGGGGAGCCCGGTCTGTGCAGCTCCAAAATAGAGTGCTCTGGACTACTGGAAGATGCTTGCAGTAGCTGGGCACAGTGTGGGCTCCTCCTTTCTTCCTCACCTTGTCCTTTTCAAATAAAAATGAACCAAAGCTCATGCGCCCATAATCTTGGCAGATGCCAAAACACCTCACTCACAGCTAGCCGTTAGAAACAGCCTGCCTGCCATCTGGAATGCAGCTGTCTCCTCTTAAATCTGACGAGATTTCTCCTCAGCACCTTTTTAGCAAAGCCCGATCTTGTATGCATCCATCATCCCTCATCTCCTGTAGCACTTGCTCCCAGCAGTTTGACCAGCCCTGAACACCTGCTTGCTAGATGCTTTGCTGGATTGCCTGCTGCGTATCAAAGGTGGGAATTTACCACGGCATGTTGTCAGACCTTCCCCTTGTTCTGCGGAGGCAGCAGTTTAACTCTGCGGAAGGAATGATGGCGCACACAGCGTGGCTGCCACCAGCGTTGACTTTCCTGGCCTCTGACCCTCAGACAGTAGGCCTTCAGTCCCAGTGACAAGCACTAGAGCAGCTCATGTGCCCTGAGCAGTGGCTTCATCCTGATGTTTTCCAAGGGCTTTTGCTCAGCCCACCCTGTGATGCAGCGCCTACGGAGGGACTGGGGGAGCCACTGCCTTGCAGTGAGCCCACCGCACAGCCGCCTTGGTTGATGAAGAGGCGCATGTGTGGGAGATTACTGACCCAAATGCTAAGGGCTACCGATTTTGACTCAGGACCACTTCTACACTTCTTTCTAAGCCACTTCACGGTGTCTGGGGGTGTATTGGAGGGATGTAAGATTTTAGGACGAGTACTTTTGCTCTGATTTCCTTAGCTTTTTCAGATACATCTTTTTGTTTCTCTTTTCTGCATTACAGCAGCATGTGCTGGCTGGCTCAGGGGTTGCTTCAGATGTGAGTGTACTGGGAAGGATAACTTGTCATCCATGTAACTTGCTGGATTCTCTTCACATCCCATAGGCTTTGCTGTTCCTTTGCTGTTCATGTAAGCCAGAACTTCTTTACTATGTAACATTAATGAGCATTTGTCCTAAATATGCTCAGAGACTAAGTCTTCAATAGCTGGTAATAAAGCAGCACCTCTTCTTCATTGTTCTACAGATTGATCTTGAATCTGTGCACATCTTTTGATCACCTGTGAAGTTTCATACCCTTTCTAGGCTTCCAGGTACACTTTGATAATTTTTAATAGGTGAAGTAGTGTTTCTTCTCACATTTCTCAGATAATCATCTACAAAGATGGTGGTAGGAGCCATGGGACACTTCTCCTGGCCTGTGCCTAACTCTTCTTTCTTGCAGCCTATGCTCCTTTAATGATTTCTATTTGAGTTGCAATTCAAATAAAATAAAAACAAATTACAAAGAATAAAGAAACCTTCATATTTACTGAAAATTCTTTTA
>RSEF01000001.1:172380248-172394688 GCA_003993805.1 Himantopus leucocephalus | reverse complement strand
GCCCCAGTTCCCTCAGTCATTCCTCATAAGACTTGTCCTCCAGGCCCCTCACCAACCCGATCCAGGTTCACCTGATCAAACACAGCCATCTACAGACATTTCAGATGCAGGGAAGGGGAGTACCACAATTAGAATACAGCTGCCCATCCAAAAGGAGTCTGATTATTATAAAACCCTTTAAGGATGTCTTGGACATCCTAAAGCATCTCCAGTGGCTTTTGGCACTTCTGTTTAGACAACTGAAACCCACCCTGCATCAAAGCTAGTTACTGCAGCTTCCATTATAGTGAACACAGAGAAATAAGTAAATGCAGAAGAAGGAGATCTAGTACTCAGATGTAGATATTTAGTCTGAATTTTGACAGATGAATCCTACTCTTAGTCGCATAACAGGTTCACCACTAACCAGTGAATATTTTCCGACTTTTTCCCTCCCTGTCATTATGCTTTATATCTATGGTGGAAAACCAAAACTAAATACTGAATCATGTAGCTTTTGCAGATGTATTACGTTTTAGAAATTCTAGGTAGGAAAACTGAAAAAAAAAAGAAAAAAGGGGGGGTATTGATTCAGTTCATATTAGTTTCACCTGTAGTCTTATATTTTCATTTATACCTAAACACCTGCCTGTAAACATTTTTAGTTTCAGCATCTGGTGTTTAAGTGCAAGATGAAGGGCTGCCATATTGCCATGAAAAAAATGAATGTCTGATGTGAGCAAACATGTCTGAGAAGCCGGTACTTCATGAACATGTTTCCTGCTAAAGTACAGAAAGAGTCATTGCAGCTATATTTACATAGCTAAATACACATCCCAGAAGGAGATCCTTCAGGCAAGGTGGTGTTGAGTGGCTTATGTCTACCATGCTCAGAGATACCAATACCTAGAAGAAACTGCTGAACAAATCGCCGCTACACAGTACAATGCCCTGAATCTCTTTTAAGCCACACAGAGTGGTCTCCTTGGCTCAAAGACCCAGTTATCAGTTTGTTTGCTTGTTTTGAGTTCAAAGTGTCTGAAAAAACCCATGAGGGCTGTGCTGCAACCCACCAGGTGGTGTTTTTATAACATGAAACTGAAGCAGCACATTACAGGCTCTGGAATATGATATCCAGGCATGGGAAAGTGTTTTGAAAATAAAAAGCCTGCTGTTGAGGGACTTTGTAGGGCAGAGAAATCCAAGCCTTCGGCCGTCTGGTTTGTGTTGCCTTTTGGAAGCAGTCCTTGGAATGAATTATCCACAGAACTTGAAGTTTGTTTTGGAGGAACAGAGATGGTTTGCCTTAACGCTGAGCCACGGTGTGAACTAACGTTTATGCAATGTGGACAATGGGAACTGAAACCAGGAGACAACTCACAAGCTAAGTTACTTGACAGCATAGACGTAGCCAGTGCAATCACTGAAATATGAAGAATTGTGTAGTATCATAGGGAGGTTCTGGACTGTGATATAAATTCTAGCAGCAAATTCTTAAAGTTCTCATGAGTGTCACCTCTGTAATTGGCCAGTCATTTCTTTCAGTGAAAGGCAATCATGTGGGTTGTCATGGCTGGTCCTAAGGAAAGTAGCTTAGGAAATCTGTATCAGATCCCAGACAGGACCTTCAGTAGGAGTACCGAAGGAATGAACCTGATCTATATGCCACGTGGCGATGTGGAACAGGGAGATGATGTTCACTTAGGAGCCAAGCCAACTGAAAATTTACATTTAACTTGCCTCCACAAAGGGGGATTATCAATAACTGGGATTTTTGTGTCCGTAAGTGAAGNTCTCAGAGTAACTTTCTCATGCTTTATCCACTCTATTCTTAAGTGACAGAACTTTGACCAGTTTCCCCAGGGAAAACTATGTCACTGTCCATATAATGTAGTATGCTGTAGCATGATGTGGCTATTGACACACGGTGTACTGAGCTGTTGTCAGTTTTTGCTCTCTGTCTATGCACTAAACGTAGATACTGTTACGAAGAAAGTTTCCGCAATAGGTAATTGGCACTTATTTGGAGGAAACAATTTGATCTAAAATCTTCCTTTTTGACTTTGTATATTCTAATGGTCATTGTAATAATACACAAATCAACACAAATAGCAATTATAAATGCATAGGGAATATTAGGCTGCAAGTAATCTCACCTACAAACAAAGGAATAGTATTACTGTTATCTGTTAGAAAGCAATTATGAAGTCTGCCTAATGGCATTAGCTAAAAGAATTCTGCATGGTTAACCATATATTAGGAAATGAATCCAACATATCATGTTTAACTTCACATATTTTATGAAATCTTCATATATGAGAAATAGAGTGTAACCAATGATCTTAACCTAAGTCTGGCAAGTCATTTCAACTACAAGAGCAGCAGACATTAAGTCTCTACTCTAGTATTTGAAAGTTTTCTTTCAAAGTTGACAGTGGCATTTGTTTCACATTATATATTAATGAACTCAGTATTTCCCTTTAGAAAACAAAGCTTTTATGAGTTAATGTAACACAAACAAATGGTGTCCAAACCAAAACATTTCCATTTATATCTCATTCTTAAGAATCAGAAAGAAATAACATTATTTGTTGAAATGGTTAATGTATATTTTTTACTTGTAGGTCAGTTTTAGCATATAGCAAAGTATTAGATATCGAAAAGACTTGGTTTTGTTTTGCATACAAAGACTAAAACATAACTGTATTTTTCATCTGAGGTAGAAAGAACCACGGTAACCTTCATGAGATCCATTCTTATTGCTTTCTAACACAATAGCTTCTAAATGTGTGTTCATTATAAGAAATGTACGTTCTAACTTCAGTGCTCCAGGGTGTTGGAATCAGCATTGTCAATAATGCCTGTTTTAAATGAAGAAATCCATCTTGTCAATCCTTTACACTATTCAGGAACTTTTAACCTTCATCATTAACCTATGCAAAGGCTTCATAATCAATACAAAATTATAATAGGACTAAAATCCCATAAATCAGACTGGGTGAAAGTAAGCAAATTCTTCATTCTTTGAATTTTCATCTGATCAGTACTAATTTCCTTCATATGAGACAGATGTCCTTTGAAACGATTTACCCACATGGTTATTTTTGAATCTTTTTTTCAAGTTGTTGTAGGAGGTTTCTAACCAACAATTCTGGTTCATACAAAACTATGATCTGGAAGAGAAAGGTGAATTAGAACTGAAACTCCTGAAAGTAATGTGTGTACTTGGGTTGAGGCAGAATGTTACCAATTAGGTCCATTAAGGAAATGAAATACTTTTCAAAATTTTTTTTTAAATCATTCAGATTCCCAAGATTCATGGCCCAATTTCACTGTAGCAGTTCATTATTTTACTGTTTGTCTGGATGCTGTTTTTAAAATGAAGGCATAAAGTCTTTTACAGAAAAGAAATCTGAACAAAACCAATTTTCACTGTTAAGACAATTAAGTAACTTTGGCAATTTTTTTCAGGGCAATACACCTAGAATTCCAGTTATTCCACTTTCTGTTAAAAGAAACATAGCCTGTAGATTAGCTTAATCCCCCAAAACACTGATATGCTAAACTGTCCTTCTTAATTTTAGCTGTAAAGCACATTTAATGACATATTCCCACAATTTAAGCTGATTAAGCAGGCCTGCTTGCAGTCATTTCCTCACCATGTTTGCCAGGTGGGGGCTACAAACCCACCTGTTGCCACGTACTGGCACACACAAGATCCCTGCAGTGAACTTGTTCCCAAAGGTGAGCCATCAGAGCTGTGATTTTTCTTGCTGAGTTAGTTTTACTGCAGCTTGAGCTTACTTTTAGAACCACCCCACGGTGGGATCAGATAAGTGCTGGCAAGAGGAAGAAGGATCATGCTGTTATAATCTGGGAAAGGACTTAAGCTGTCAGCTAACCATAACATTGTAAAGCACCCAGAAACAGACTGAGAAAAACGTATAATCCACTGTTGATATCTGACCTGGACCCACATCAAAGACTGGATTACTGACAGAAAAGGAAGTGTGGAGTAGCAAAGAAGGTAGACGTCCTTGTCTCCGTTCTTTCACTGTAAACAAAAGCACAGCTTTTCTCCTTACAAATAAGAATGCAACACAGAGATTCTCTTCGGTCACTGATTTCTCTTCCTTTCTGGGATAAATTTTGCTTCCTCAAGTTTTAGCTCAGCTATTATGTTGAAAATGTATAAAAACCATATGACTCAAAAGAATCAAGTTCCTGATGTCTTCTTAGAAATGCATTTTCTAATCAGGTTATGGGGTTTAAAAAATACAACTTTTCATAGCAATTTTTGTTTTCTGATTTTCATTTCATAGACAGTCCTTTCTGGCAGAGTATTTCAATTTCTTTCAGACTAGATGACTGTCTGTGATAAATATTGTGGTGCTTGCTGATGTATATTGATCTGCATCCCTCTGTATTTAGTGTTATGAAATGTGATAGCAAGTCTTGTGTCTCAGTGCATCCCACAAGTAGAAGATCTTTGATCTGAAGTCACTAAAAATGGACGGTTAAACATCAAAATAAGTGCATTCTTTAAGTTTGGAGGTAACTGTCAGGCAATTCAAAGACTAAACCTGGTACCTGTAGCAGTTTTACCTCTCCCTAGGAAAGCTGGCCTTACAGAATTTGTATCAATATGCAGGTTTCACACAAATATACAGCTCCCATTCTGCAACACACAAATAGTGCTGCTTCTGTTTGAATCCCAAATATCTGTCCCTGAACAGAAAAAAACCTGCTCTCCCCTTCGTGCTCCCACAGCCTAACAAGGCTGACCATTGATTTGATTGGCTCTGATCAACTGACTGGGGGAAAGTAGTTTCTAACAAAAGCAAGATATCAGTCTCCAAGCTCGTAAAAAAAAAAAAAAAAAAAAAAAAAAAAAAGTTTTTNTAACATGTGGGAAAAAAAGGAAAAGAAAGCTTGAGGGAAAAAGATGATTTCTTTGTTTGTGGATATGAGAAGCCAAAATAAAAAGAAAACCTATATGGTTTCAAAAGTTTCCTCTTAAAAATACATAAGCCATGTTTGCTCTTTACTTCTACCTGAAGGGGAACTTAGCTTACTTAACCAACTTAAGCATAAAGAAATGTAAATGCTATGTCTGGTTAATTTGGTAATTTAGATATATTTTCAAAACAGGTTTTCAGTCACCACACAGCTCTTCAAAGAAAACAGGAGTACAGATGGATGAGAAAGAGCTGAACTTTTTTGTTTAGGTTTTTAGCCTGAAGATACTGATCCAAGAGGGAAAGAATTGAGTAAACAAAGAATGAGGGTTGAAAAGTAAAGGGAGGAGTGAAAGGTGACTCTATTTAAAGTAACTTTGTGTGGACCTGTAAGTTAAAGGCACCATAATTTTCCCACATTTTTTTCAGTTGGGAGGCCCTAATTTTGGCTTTAGAGCTACTTCCAGTGGGTCATGAACTGTACCATTGTCAGTGAAGAGGCACGTGAAACTGTTACAGATGCTAGCTTTTCATGTATGGGTGAGTCTTGGACACCGAGGGAGTACACTATGGAGTCATTCTGTGAGCTTACTTTTCTTTTTAAGCTACCGAATTCTTATCTTGACCATTCACTGTCCTTTAAGCATAAATGTTCTTCTTGAGCCTAACTGAGTACCAACAGACCAAGACCATCTCCTCCACCACACTCCTGTTCTCTTTTGAAGCATCAGCATTTGGCAGGAGAAGGGGAGATGATAACCTTGGCAGATAACATGACTCACCTTTTTCTTCTTTTAGATGAAGAGAAGGAAGGTTGGACTCAGATTCCACAGGCAGTGCAGCAGGGAAAGCTTTGCAAGAAGCCTATACCCAAAAACCTATGAATGTATACCAGACAACATGAGAACAATAATTCACTTCCCTGTCTTTCGTGTATGTTTCCTAGAGGGTTTTTTTTTGAGTTGCATACTTTAGTATAGCTGTCATTTCTTGGGAATTTTTAGTAGAGAGGGGAATCCTTCCAGTGGAGTAGAGCCTGGATATGAGACAGTTTAAAGCATATGATAGCTCTTGGTGCCCTGAAACTGGTTTTGTTTTTAAATAGTCCTCTTCCAGAAAATGGCAGCTGAAAAATGAGAGGACTGCTTCACAGACAACCAGAGGTTTGCTTTTCAGCCTGACACCAGGGATTTGTGATTTTATGGAGAGATTAGAAGCCATGAAGTCACTCACTGGCATAGGTTTGAGTGATTGTTCAGGACGGAGAAAGCAAAACCTGGTGCAAATGATATCTATTTCTAGCAGTACAGTCAATCCTGAAGCAAGCAATCTTCTCAGGACAATTGGGCTTTTTCCTTTTGACGGACTCTAAATGGAAGCTCTGAAGGAAATTTGCATGTGTACAGGGTGAAAGATCAGAGTGCCTGGGTCCTAAATTAAAAATAAAACTGTTCACTATACAGTGAGAGAAGCCTACATCTTAAGAAAAAGTGAGGTATTTACTTAGATCTTCTCTTACACACTAAATGTTAAAATAACTTGTTGTATACTTTAAAACATTTGATTTTGGGAATTATATCCAATTTGGGTTTATTTTTATTTTATCAAAGATATGTATTTTTTAAAGGCTTATGGCAAAATTACCAGATGAGGTCACACTTTAAGGTAAGGCAGCAATGGAGACATTAAGAAAAGTAGACTATTGAACTAGTACCATCAAAAACTAAAACCAATGCAAGAAGACCAAGACTGGAGTTACACAAACTAGAAATTGGACATGAAAAGGTGGAAATTCTTACACAAGTAAAAAGGCAGAATTGGAACAGAATGAATGAATGCATTCAAAAGCTAATGTAAGTTAAACGACAAAGGAAATTCTCCAAAAATAGTTCAGCGGAATAAGCAGATGAACTAAACTGCTGAAAAGACAGACACTAGGTTTTTAATAAGTCAATAAAACTATAAGTCTGGGAATGCCATGTAAGCTTAAGTGGCAGTCATGACATCTCTTTTCTCCCTTGTGGTGTGCCCTCCTCCTGTGTGCCCTCTTGTTCCTTCAGGCTCATGGATGAGTCATATAATGTCATGATACTCCTCCACACAGTCCCAGGACATGTTCAGTACACTCTTCTCATGCTCCAGCAGTTTCCACAGTCAGCAGGGAATATAGGGAGCAGCAGAGATGCTCAATATGTGCAGCAGGAGAAAAGTATCAAACTCCAGCACCCTCCTGGGCACCAGATCAAGATGGTGTCTCCTCACTTTGCCATGAAAGCTGTTAAGAAACACAGCTCTGACTTTGGGTGCAGGGTTACAGAAGGTTGAGAAGTGAGATGAATTCTTCCAGGGGTTGCTACTATGTCTGTCTAGGCATTGAGGGTGACCCTAGCACAGGCCATGCTTTTGCTGGTGGGGTTCAGTCCTGCAGCACCTGAACAGGCCTGTGTTGGTGACAGTAACAGTTTCTGTTGACTGTCCAGTGATCCCTAGGGAAGGTGGGGTGTTGAATCTGTCCCAGTTCCATCCAGCAAGACCAGTCAGGAGCAACAGCAGGAAATGGGGCCGAAACAGGACTGGAGAAGAGGTTTCATTCCACATTGGTCTGAGACCATTCAGGAGACAGGACTGAAGATATCCACAGAATAGTTCAGGGAAGGCCTAGGTGCGCAGAACTGAGCTGAATTGGGGTGCTTGGGTCTATGGCCAAGAAGGCATGGATGGAAGCCACAGGTGACACTGGTCAGGGCCATTAAGGCTTAGAATAGGGGACATGGGTATAGCTCTGTAGCAACTGTCTGAAAATAGTGCTTAATTGTGTAAGTTTCTCAGCACCCCCAGCCCCCAGGCAGCTTCCAAAGACCTCATGCATTTTCCAGAGGGGTGTCTAAAGCTGTGAAAAGATCATGTTCCACATGTTCCCCTGAGTACGGCACAGGCACACAGTTTGGATGAGTGATTGGTACAGTGTCCCTCACACAGCATGTCTCCCTGCATTCCTCCTGTTGCATGCACCCATCTTAACCTTCTCCTGCTGCAGTACCAGCTACGGACTTTAGAAGAGACAGGCAGGTTATTAGAACCAGCCCCAGAATGTTCCTGCTGACATTGGAGGTACATGCCAGGAGCTGGTAGGGCTGTCTCTGGGGATTATCTCCAACCTGTTTTTTTAGAATGCAATCTGCCTGTGAATCACTGTTGTCCACTCATCTATATGTATTGCTTTGAACTTTGTCCTCCAGGTGAACATAATGGGAGGAAAGTGAGAAAGCATCTGGGGACAGCAATACAGTAGTCAGTCATTATGAAGGTCTTACATGCTGGTTTTAATTCTTCAAATATATGTCAAGGAGAGATCCTGCATCCAGCTGTTCCTGGACTGCATCTATTTTCCTAGCCAACATTCAACAGAGGAGTCTGAGGAACACAGTCCTCCCAAAGAAATGGAGGCCTTTGAGATACTTGTCTGCTGCCAATATGCAGTGAGTCAATATCTCTTTCCAGGAAAGTCTGCGGGTAGGAGGAGAGAAATTAAGAACTATTTCCAGACATACTTCTGAAAACTATTCTCTACGAACTCTTCCTAGTAACTTGTCAGTGGGTGCCAGTGTCTCTCCTCCCTTCCTTGCCCCGAATACCTCCTGTCCATGTTCTCCTGAGGAAGTGAAATGCAAGCGTCCTCTCTCACTGTTCTAGGTGTCAGTCTTAGAGCAGGTGGATGTATTGGGACTACACAGCTTTGAAACAGGAAAAGGGACAAGTCAAGGCCTTTCTTTTGAGTGGGTGTCCAGGTTTTCATTTTTAGTTGTAAATTATCCATTGCATATATAAAACATGTCAGGAATTTTAGGGATGCACAACTTTTTTCCATTATGGGAACAGAGTGGAGAACTTTCTGTGTGGTTCTGTTGCCTGCTATACAGACTGAGTGTGTGGGGAAAAGGTTAACAGTGTTAGTTGCTGGAGAGGACTGTGTCTGGAGATGACCTCAGTGTTGGAATGTAGCACATGAAGGCAGACAGCTCCTCTGACAGGGACCTGGATGTGACCCTCTGCCTTCCTGAGTCTTACACTGACTTGCTGATTCCACCAAATGGGTGGGAGAAGACAATCCTATCAGAAGATGCCAATCCATTTGAGCAAAACCACTGAAATTCCTTGGATTTATGTGTAACAAAAGATTATTTCAATAGCCTGAGAGTTTAGCCAAATGTGTGCCAATATTGTCACTGAAATGTGAGCCTGCCACTTGATCCAACCATCCCAGGCTGTAGTCTTTCCATTCCCCAAGTGTCCCTTTAAACTACTAGATACGATTTACAGTATAATATTTCTTTGGTGGAGATTAAAGGCAGGTGAAAATATTGCAAATAATATAATGCTTCTTGCTTGATTAATCCCAGCCTTTTCTATGGGAACCTATTCTTTTGTTCAATCTAAATCTTGAACTTTGTGTTAAAATATAAGGAATTGAGATCAGTTGAGACTATGTAGGCTTCTACAAACATTATTTTACATATACTACTATCAAGTAGAAAGTTGTAAGCAAAAGAAAACAAAAAATCTTACAATTCTTTTCAGCATAACCAAGAATTACATCACTGTTACAATTTTTGGTTTATGAAAAAAAAATCTTAAAAATATGATAGAAAAGAATTATGTAACAAATGGTTTTTAAAAGGAATAATCTTGGTAAAAAATCATGTCTGGAAGATTGGCTATTTTAAGTAAGTTGTGTAAGTTTTCTGCATTCTCAGTGATGGTTTTTCTTCCCATAAAACATTATCTGTGACAAATTTACTAATAATATAGTCACTTTTCAAGGGCAAAAAAAGAAAGGTGTGACATTCATAATGCTTGAAAACATTGAATGATGTACACATAAAGAACAAAATAAATCCTCTGTATTGCTAGGCATTGCTGAAAGCAGAGAGATATCTTGCTGTTTAATCCTTTTATTGTCACAGTGATCAACCCTCCAGATGCAAACTATTTTTAGTGGCTTTCTCTGCATATGGACTGTGAAAGCATAAATAAAGGAGATGATACAACAGTTTTCTGCACACAGGTGGTCTAATTTATAAATAGGCAGTGGATAACTAATGTATTTTATACCTTATATCAATCAAAATCCTAAGAAAGTATGATTAGGCATTGTTACAATATTGGGACTTTACAGACTGATTTAATTCTGAATGTAAAAAAAAAATTCTTTCACTTCTATATTCAGTGAATTGCAACCTTAGCATTCTTTTAAAATGTATCAGTAAAACAGATTTTTTAAAATCTGGTGCATAGAAAATTCAAGAAAAAAGTATTATAGATACATTCTATTTTGTCTTTTTGGAAGAAGGCTATGTGATATTTAAAACTGCCTATTGTTTTACACTTGAACTGCAATATCCAAAATCGCATGTTAGGGAGAGTAAGTCAATCTCATTCAAATTTTTGTCTGGCATGAAATGAAATTGTAAACTGGGAAATGAAGACACACAGACCTAAATAATTATACATTCCCAAGCATATTTTTAGATGACACATCTGGAATATACGTGTGAATATCTTAATACAGTGTGGAGCTGGTGAAATTCAGTGGTCTGTGTTATGCACAACATCAGACTAAATGACCAAAATGGAATCCTTTTGGCTGTAGATCTGTTAATCTATAGGAAGATTAAAATCCTCTTGAACTGGAATTAATGTTTATTAGCCAGACTTCCACATTGTCTCTCCAACTGAAAGCTCTAATTATATGAAATCAGACTTAAGTGCTCAGAAATGGGATAGCCTGACCTGATGAGATTGTCTTGAGCTCATAGAGCTGATATTTAATTCTTAGACTACTTTGAAACAGTTTTTTTTTTTAATTGAAAGCAATACAGGCATTTCAAATACTCAATGTTTACCATAAAATTCTTATGTTTATTTTGCCATATTTTCTTGAACTTTTATAATTTGCAAATGACAATCATCTTTCAAAGCCATGCAAAATTAAAAATAAATTAAAATAATTCCTATAATGAGACACTATTTGTGTCAGGAGCACTTTTGTGTCAAAATGAATTCCTAAGTTCTAAAGAGACACATTCCTGAGAATAGGGCTTTACTAGCTAAATGCTGATGGACACTTACTTGAAGCACTGCACTCAGCACTGTTATAGCTGAGTCCCCAAACACAACTTAGCCACTAGAAATTCTGTACCTAGTCTCTTCCCAATGCTTTGTATTCAGATGACATTTTTCAAAGTGTTCCTCTGTGCAAATACTTTCCCCAGAAAGATATTGTACATCTGGGAGTGTAGGTGATTTCTGTGGGTTCTTTATTGGTGCTAAGAACCTGAGAAACAGATGATTAAATATGAGTAGCCTTCCTCCATGCCTATTGTGTAACTGTTCTATATCTTTCTCTCTATTTTTAAAGGAGTATTTTAAAATAGTTCATGGTCTAAATGTTCAATAACACTATTAAAACTACAGTTAGGCTGTGCTCAGCATTTTTGCTCTGTGGACTCAGTATGAAGGAAAAAAAACCATCTACCCAAATCTGCATCTCCTAGACCAGACATTCAGCCTGTATAACAGAAGGTATGTGATTTTTTTTTAATATTTTTTCCATTATACTGTGGTGTCAGTATAACAGTGTGATCTACAATATGGCCCAGTTTTCCTGAAATATTTGGCTCAAATTGAAATGCAACTAAAGGTGATCATTTGGCTTAAGGAGTTTCATTATTCTAAATATGTAATGATTTTAGAGTTCCCAGATATATTTCCAGATATTTTGTAAGAGAAAGAAGGAACCATCTTCCTTATTAAAAAAAAAAAAGGAAAAAACTCACCTACAATTGTCAAGTTAAGCATGTTTATATAAAGTCAAGATTAATAGTAAGAACGGTATGTGTTGGAAAGGTGCAAAATTTGCATGATTAACTAGCTTGCTCATGTTCATATCACTTGGTTTAATTATGGCTACCCCCTACAACACCGTCCCTGCAGAGAAACAGTACAGGCATTTACCGCCATACTGCCTCCAACATTGTTGCATGACATTCAAGAGACGAAAAAACAAGGAAACTGAGCCCAGTGGTAACTCTGCATCCACAGAAAGTCAAGGAAAGCAGAGCATGTGCCAGTAAGTCTACCATAAGATTCGTTATATCCACTTTGGGTCTACCAGTGATGGCAAGACTGGATTTACAAGCAGTGATATACTGGCTGCCTCCAAGTATTAAAGTGTGGAAATGCTGATATTTTAGCAAAGCTTGCTCTTAAAAGAAATATGTAATTACTCTCTGGTGAGGTGCACTGTCATTCCTTCCCTGAGCAAAATTATAAATTTGCCATGGGGCAGAAATATAGTAAATTTAAAAAAATTTAATGCAGACATTTTGTCAAAGATGTATCAGTAAGAGATATATTTTTGTGCCAGGATATATACTTTCAATATCTATCCTTCTGTAACTATTGAAATATTAATATTAACATTTAAAAGTCTTGATTATGAAGCCATTTCTGTGCACAGTACAGGTTTCTGTGTCTCTGTATTTATTGGATTAACCTTCTTCTAAGATTTGTAAACAAAGAAAAAAAAAGAAATATATAATCTTTTCACCATAAAAAAAGGCTAGAAAGTCAACATCTAAGTATTGTTGTTATAAATTATTTAAGTTAAAATTTTTTAAGATCTGTTCTGATTTATGTTCTTCTAATACACATAACAATACGTGTGCAGTGTTGTTATAGGTCTCAGCCTTAGACATTTCCATACATATGTTGCTGTATTTCAGCATTAAGGAAGTAACCTTCTGTGCCAGTTCTTAGCAGACACCAAAAAAGCTACTAAGAGAAACAGTTCAATTAAAAAAATAAATGTGGGGTATCATAAAATATAATGAGATGGACACTTTTCTTGACGTATTTTTTGTTTTGGAAATAATTTTTAGTAAACCAAAGTAATGTTAAAATTAACACCTTTCATTGTGGATTCACTGTAATTAAGAAATACCATAATGTGACATACAACCCTCCATTGTATTAAATCTGAGTAATTTAAATCCATTAAGGATAATGAATTTCTCACCTTACCTGATGCAACTTGAACCGAATTCTCCTTTCCATGCCAAATTGTAAGACAAATACTGCTGATGGAAACTTTACAACAGAAGTATGTCAGTGTTATTTGTAAAGACCTGTTTTTATTTTTTAAATGACCCCTTCATCTACAGAATGAGATTAATATCAAGACCTAAACCTAGAGCAAACATGACACTTGAAGAATTCTCTTCAGCTTTCTAGACAGACTTGCTGTGAAGCTGCCAAAATACAGCTTAGTGAAACAGAAAACATTTTTTCAAATAAGTTTTTAAAAAAACTTTTCTGCATTAGATAGATTTTGTAGTTCCCTGCCAAAATTTATTTTTGGGTTACACAGTGATGACTAGCTGATGTGCAAGAATTATTAACAGCTGGTCTGTATTTATTTATTTATTTATTTACAGACTGATTGCTTTTTGTCTTGTATTGAAATCTAAACAAGAGAATTTCGTGACTATAATATTTTTGTTAGATGCCAATAAAAGCTGAGAAGTTACTTTTAAGAAAACTTTTATTTATATGTAACATTTATGTAATTATTTATGAATTGACAAAGCTGAAAAGTAGTGTATTAAGAAGAACTTTTGCCCTGAGTATCTCCTGTTCTCAAAATATTTTCAACTGCAGTGCAAAGCTGAATTCTCTCCAAGACTGGAATATTTTTGTGGTCTTTTAAAAAATGTGAAGTGTTGTAAAAATCAGTAATGTTTTGAGGTTTGCAGAATCCACTTAATTATTCAGAGAACCATTGTTTCAAAAATGTTTAGATTTTATCAAGTCTGCAGTAATAAAATCTAGCTTGAGACAGTACTTTGTCTCTCTGTTACTAATGCTGTCCAAACCACTAAACTATCCCAAAGGGAGAAGAATGGGAAGAATAGAAAACTGTCATGAAGCAATTATCACTGGGCAAACTGCTTCATATCCATGTGTTCAGCACATCTATTTCAATTTGTTTCTGGCACAGAGTAATATAAAATCAAGGACTGACACAGAGGAAGAAGCAGGAATAATATTCAATGATTTCAAAGTATGCAATAAACCAATTTAGCCAACAGAACAATTATAGATACTTTCAGCTGAATGTAATTGTGTCATAGCATCTGGAGAAAAATTCTGGGGGCAAGAGGGATTTCCAATATTTAATCCAGGTAATTTTGTAAATCTGTGTATACCTTGCCTTCTGGGAGTATACATGTACATTAGGCAAATCATATACATGGCTGAAAGATAAATATGTCGGGGGAAAGTTTTTTTTACATTTGTTTCAATACTAAGTGAAACTGGATGTAAAAACCCCTCCAACTGAAATGTAGATTTCATAATTTTTCAACTTAAAAAAAAAGGCTGTGTTTTTTACTTCATTTTTTTGGGGGTTGTTTTTTTTATTGTGGTTTGTTGGTTTGGTTTTT
>RSEF01000001.1:172351819-172373718 GCA_003993805.1 Himantopus leucocephalus | reverse complement strand
CCTTTTGTCACAGAGCTTATACTAAGAGCATATGTTAAGTGAAAATTTTTTGGGTTTGCATTGGTGTTGTAAGTGCTGCCTGGTATTAAATTTTATGTCACTCATACTCACTGTTTGTTCCAATTAATGGAGTGTCCTCATTTGCAAAGTTTAAATATATCTTGCGTTTACATCCCTTCAGAAATAAGGGCACAGGAGTAAAGATCCTATTCACTTAACTTCATCTTTATTTCTCCATTTTCATTTTCCAACTGAAAGGCTGGAAATTTTACATCTGTTTACCAATGGCCACACACCATTTAACACGATAACGCCAGCCAAATGAATCTCTCTTAAGTGTAATGCTGTTACGTATGTCAGAACTAAGCAGCAGTTATTATTACCCTTAGTTTAAAGGTAGTGAAATTAGCTCCTGGGGATAAATTCCTGTTAAGCACCAATTACTGGATTGCTTTTTTCTTTGCCATTGCCGGTGCAATCTAGTGTGACCAGTGGACAATGATTCAGAAGACCTAAATGCAGGCCCAACCTTTCTACCCATTGTGCTAGGAAATAAGAATTAACCTCTTTGCATTCCATCTCCTTTTCAGGAAAGTGGTTCTGAGCTTTTATAAAAAAACAAAAACCCTCTGTGTGAGCTGTGTATCCTCATTATTAAGTTTAAAAATTTTGCTNTAGGAAATAAGAATTAACCTCTTTGCATTCCATCTCCTTTTCAGCAAAGTGGTTCTGAGCTTTTATAAAAAAAAAAAACCCTCTGTATGAGCTGTGTATCCTCATTATTAAGTTTAAAAATTTTGCTCAAAATGCATGTTCTTGTTTGTTTCTTCTGTTCCCCAACTCTGCACTACCCGTTCTCTTTCACGGGCAGGTTCCCTGCCCATCCTGGGATTAATCTATTCACGTTTTTTAGGTCAGGGCCAGCAGCACCAAGAGCAGCACCAGCTGATTGAAAAGGCTGTAATTTGTTGCTATGGAGACCCAGTTGAGGAAAAAAATACTAGTGGTTTCATGCCACTCGGAGCTGGAGGAATATCTGTGTGAATAGACTAATAAGCAAACCAACACAGGGAAAAAGAGCACCTGTGACTTGATCCTGCACTTGAGGAAGTTAGGAAGCATGGACAGACTGCTAGGAATGCTGTGCTGGTATCCGAGAAAGCAAGCAATGTTCAGGAGGACAGCTTATAGCATTGAAGAAATCTGAGGGATCCTGAGTAAGACGATGAGCAGAAAGTTTCAGTACTGTTGTAACCAGCTGAGTGAGCGCGACTGACATTTCTTTCCACTTTCTTAACCATTTTCCAGCTCTCTTCTCATGATCTCCACTAATCACAGCCATTTTGCAGTGTGTGTTCAGTGAGGTGGCTGGACTTTCTCCATGTAGTTCTGTCTCTGTTTTCCCCAGGGCTGTCCAATTCTGGCAAAGCATTACGCTTTCTCCCTCCCTTGTTCAGCCTCCCTGAGTGCTGAGGCAGGTTTCTCTGCAGCTATCACAAATGCTTTGTAGAACAGCAGACAGACCTCCTAATTTTCTTTCTATCTGTGCCTTTGCTTGCTTTTTAGAAGTTCGGTAGTGATCTCTGCTCTCCATAGCATTGTCAACAATGAAGTAGCAGGGACAGAGTGTCGCTGAGGATTATAACACCTGTTAGTACCGTGCACTTTTAGCATCTGCCTATGGATATCACCTGTGCTTTGTATGAGAAAACAAAGTGAAGTGACTTGCAGAAAGGCCTAGAACAATCCTCTGACAAATCACAGTAAAAAACACCACCACCACCAAAAAGCAGATTTTGCTTTTTGCTGGACAGAAGATTTTCCTGGATAACATAAATTGAGGTACAAATCACCAGTATGCTGTGTTTTGAGGTGAGTCACTATGTATAGTGCAAAGTTTAACTTATTCATTTTGGTGTTCGCTTCCCTAAAAGTGAGGCTCACTTAGAAAATCGGCTTATTTCAACTCAGCTACCAGTTGAATGGCTGGTGAAAATACAGAAATGTTGAAATAGGCATGTTTTCAAACAGTAAGTTTTATTTTAGTTCTTTTTCGAATCCAAATTCTACTAAGTGATCATGGGCATATCATGATCTCAATTTGTATATTCTTGTTTTGAGTTACAACTCGTAAGACAGTTTAAGATGACAGAATCACAGAATCGCAGAATGACAGGGGTTGGAAGGGACCTCTGGAGATCATCTAATCCAACCCCCCTGCCAAAGCAGGTTTACCTAGAACAATGAAGATATTTCATTATTGGTAAATATAGCATTTAAAAGCAACTGTCTGTTCAATTGACAAATGAAATATTTCTGAAGAAAATGATTTCATATAGAAAAGTTTTTTGTTTATACATCTTGAATGATTTTTATACTCACTCCTTATGTTACTTCATGAGCTTTATACTATATATATAGTCATTAATTAATGCCCAATATTGATTTTAATTCTGCTTGAAGATGAAAGAAAACTTGTAGAAAATATTGTGGAAAACATAGCTAAAACATAGATGAAGAGTCAGAAGCTAAATGAGTATAAATATTTTTTTAAAATAAATTAACTGTTTCCAGTTGATTTCTGCACTTATCAAACTTATAAAATTTAAACACATGGCTTATAATACTAATTAGTTACAGTCATACTTACTTCTGTATGTATCATTTTGAATTAGCATAAAATCCTTCATTGTTTTTAATCTCAAAATTTAATTTATCTTTAAAATTAATTAAGATTTCTTGGAAAAAAAAAGTTATCAGAAAATAAAATTATGTGACTCAAAGTGTCACCTCTAATATACACAAAATAATCAATTGAAATTAATGTTGATTGACTGCCACAGATGAGAAGGTTTGGCTTTCTGTATCTGAGGGAAAGAAAATGCTGGGCATAGAGAGGATGGTCATCAGAATTCTTGTTATTGAATCTCTCTTCCTTATGTCTTTCTGGTTTATGTCCACCTCTCATCATTTTTTTTATTGACGATTTTCTCAGGATGTAGCTTCTCAGAAAGGTATTCAGTTGTGACACTGAAAAAAAAAAATTAAACCCTGAAGCTGTCAACACAATCATATGGCAGTAATCAGACTGCTGAAGTGACTTGTTAAACATTGTAGCCCCCATAAATAGCAAGATCTAGCAGAGCACAGGAATGAAAAGCTGTTAGTGTGATACGATTCATGCAGAGAAATAGGCACCTCTAAAAAGTGGTGCGCTTGTGTACGGCCACCACAAGTTTACCAACAGCAAACAGTAAAAATGGGAGCGTGTCTGACTCGGGGCTGGCCTGGGGTCTTCACGATGCCTGCAGCCGTCCATCTGGGCCCCATGGAGTTGAAGACAAGGCTTCAGCTTCTCTGATGGAGATTGGGTGTTTGAGTCCCCCAGAGGGATGCTACAACCACTGGCTGGGCGGCAGCTGAGTTGCACACAGTGAAGAATTCAAAAGGTACAGAGGCAAAAAAGGGAAAATAAGAGCAGTGGTCAGATGGTATTTACTCTGCAGCACCTAAAAGTCAAGCTGTGTTTCTTCCCACGATACTGCATCTATTCTGGACTATAGCTTATTTCTGGTTTTTCTACCTTTTTGTGAGGTATGTCAGGAAAAATAGCTTCCCCCCAGCTTGCTGAAGCAAATTCAAAAGCAGGAATGCTTTGAATTTTATGTCTCTATTTTAGCAAATGTTTTCAGTCATGTTTCTGCCAATGACCTATTTCATAAAAATCAAGCAAGAAGTGAATTTGCAATTCATAGGCAGATATGTTAACACATCAGATCTCAGGATTTATATTCATCTCATCAGAGGACAGAACTATTCCACGAGACCTATCTAATTTATCCAAAATAACTTAGAAACTTGCTGAAAATCCCACAAATGACAGAGAGAAAATTATATTCTAAATTCTTTGGGTAATGATTTCTGATAATTTATATCTTAAAAAATTACAGATGATTCATGTAGCAAAATGGTGACATTTGCTGAATGTGTTGTGGGAATTACTCATCTGTCGCAACTTAACATGCCATTTGATTGAAGTCATATGTCCCCAGACTGCTAAAACAAGAACTTTTTTGTTAGAAAAAGGAAACGTAGCAAAACACACATTTTTATTACAATCTCTTGCTAAATTTTTTCTATAAATACATTTTGCTTTGAAGTATAAAATTTTACACATTTCCAGAATTTGTTGATTTATGTTGCAATTCATTTCACCTAACTTCAGATGTCTGGATTGGTTACCCTAAGCTTCTAAAACCAGTGGAAAAGGCAATTCCAAAGCATCTAAGTCATCTAACCTATCTCATGCATACTTCTCGAGATGAATTTTCTTGGGAGACACTTTTTTCTACATTGAGATAAAGGCCTCGATGAGCCTGGATGAATTGAGTCAGATACCTAACTTGTAGACACTTGAGTTTAATTTGACTCTCAACTGCAGTTTAAGTGTGTTCCTGTGAAATTAATGAAAGACTTTTTTTCTGTTCTGCAGAAAGGCTTAGCATGGTCTCAATTGTTTGAGAAGGCAAGAGTAGGATGAGCAATATCCATGCTGTGTTTGATTCTCTTTCCTTTCCCCTATCCCCATAACAGATAAGATAAAATTCTTTTCCTTGCCCACTCTTCTAGGAGAGTTCATCTACATTCAAATCTAAGATCAGTTTTCATACTACTGCAACAGAAATAGTTCCTGCGGTGTGGCTTTCAGAAAGCTTAAACAGAAGCTGGGACATGCAGGACTGCCAAGTAGAAGGACGAATATATAGTCCAAAGACTACATATATTCATCCCTAAATCATAGGAGAGAGATAACTTCAGGAAACTATATGAGAAAAAAAGGAGTCTTTCACTCCTTTATGTAGACCTGATCTAAAGCCTTATGACTCTATATTGAATCTTTTAATGAGAGTTTAATGACAATCCAGACATAACGGAAGAAAATTCATTGAACTGGAACTCAGCTTCCATTTTCCTGCACAGCAAGAACTCAAAGAGAAGATAAAAGGCCTGAAGTATAAATTTATCTTAACTAAAAACATTGTTTGACTTTATTAGTATTTAGTCATCATTTTATTTGTTATAGCCTTTTCTACTATAATTGAAAAAGTAATGAACATTAAGAAATAAATTTAGGTGATTGACTCCTTTCCTCATGGAAAAGAGATAGAGCTTTTCTTCAAGGATCTCCTGCTGCCTTTCAATGAGTACTATCACTACTGAGCTTCTTACAGTTGTTGAAATAACTGCGACCTCGGAATTGAAACAAATCAGCCTCCAAGCAATTGGAACTCCTTGTTCATGTCAATACTGTATCTATCTATTGCAAGTTCAATTAAGGGGCAAAATTAGATAAGACAAGACCCGATTTCCTGTTTTCCAAAAGTTTAATGTATTGCAAGACCATAAGGATAAATGGTAACTTTTAATTCCAGAGCATGTTTTCCAATGCCTCTGCTGCTGTACAGGTACTGTAGATAGATATATGTTCCAATCTGAAATAGTAACTGAGGCTGACTTTTTATAGACATAATTAAAGAAAGTATTCACTAAGGTTTGCAAATCCACAGACACTTCACAGTGCAAAACTTTATTTTTTCAACAGTAACTAACCCAAATTATCCAACAATATTTCATGGAACAGGGTCTGTTGACCCACGCTAAACTTAGATTTTGTGAAAAGTGCAGCAATGGCTGTCATGAGATTTTACAAGGTAGTCATTAGGCTTTGTAATATTAAATCATCTTTCTGGATATGATTCTTCCATTGTTCTGTTTTCTACGACTGAACATAGCGGCTAAATAGATAGTTATGTCCATTGCTAGTAAAACAAACAACGTAATACTGCATTACTCTAGGTTTATGCAAATGTATCCTTGCTGCTGTCAATTAAATTACATCAATATAAAACTGGTTTATCACCAGCATGAATTATGCTCACATTTGTATTTTAGATCTTATGGGATAGTATTCATAGTTGAAAATGCATTATCTCCCAATAATGGTAAGCTTCTGTGTATATGTATTGAACTGATTTTAGTTCTGGCTAGCAATACTTAAGATTCACTGAATACCCTCTAAAGTGTTTTTTTTTTTGTCTGCTTGTTTTAAATTTTAATATTTAGCATCACTAGACTTATTTTTATAGACTCATTATAGTGGGATATTAATTGTTCATGCTGAGGAGTATATGAAAAGATTAATGGGTTGTGACTCAGTACCTGCTGAGGCTTTAAGCAAAATCGTTTATGCATTCTTAACACACTTATCTTTGAATTTACTCCCCAGCAAAAACTATTATCTAAGGTGAAAGCATTCATTGACTTGTAATGGTAATAATGCTATCTGGATTTCCAGGTAATATTATGCATATTATTGGTGTTAAGGATAAGACAAAGGCAGCAAAAAATCAAAATGTGTTGAGGCTAACCATAGAGGTCAATGTGAAAGAGATAGTCTTATACAAATATATCAGTGGAAAATGAATTACTGGGGAGAAAGTAGATCTATTAAAAGGATAAAATAGTGCAGGCAATGAAACAAATGGTAATTTAAAAATAGCTGACATGTTGTTTTCATTTGAGAATTCTCTTCAGAAAAGAAGTAATATTAAAAATTAGCAAGGAAGAAACCCACTGTAGAGGTAAGGTTGAACATGTGCAAATCAGCCAGCTGAGATGCTGTGCTTCCCAAGATGCTAATGGATCTGTTTAATGGCTAGAAGAGATTTTCAAAGGTGTGAAGGACAAATAGTGTCCTACTCTCTGCAAGTCAGTGATAGTCAAGAGTCCAATGACTTCATTTTTTGGTATACTTACTGAACAGAAAAACAAGTTAGTTCTTTTCACCCTAGAGAAGAGAAGGCTCAGGAGGATCTTATCACAGTTTTCCAGTAATTACAGGGTAGCTACAAAGAGGACAAAGGCTCTCTTCACAAGAAGCCACATAAAGAGGACAAGGGGCAACGGGTACAAGTTGCACTGGGAGAGGTTTCATCTTGATATGATACAGAAATTTTTTACAGTGACAACAATCAATTACTGGAAAAACTTCCCTGGGGATGTGATGAAATCCCCATCACTGAAGGTTTTCAAGACACAACTGGACAGGATGCTAAATAATTTCATCTAGGCCCTTTTCCATGAAAGTTTGGACCAGATGATCTTTCAAAGTCCTTTCCGACCTGGGCTGTTCTATGATCCTATTTATGAGGAGTCATGGATAATGAGGAGCAGTAGCAGTAAATACAATGCAAACCTAGGTAGTCTTCTTTTTCCTTTTTCTTTTTAAAAAGAGGAAGGAGTGAACATGGTAGGCAGAGTCCCACACATGTGATTCTGTTCCAGTGCTGTAGGGCGAGAACCGCAAACAGCTCCAAGATAGTAAAGGCCTGGTAAGCAAGCAGCATGGAATTATAAAGAGTCGTTTTGTTTTGCAGACTATATTGATTTCTTATATAGGATTTGTAGATAAAGCCTTCTTATTTTATAAAATTATGGTGACCAGCAAAGGTCATAGCTGAAACAAAACAAAAAAATTCAGTCACACAAGAAGGAAGAGGTGTGAGGTGAAAAATAAGTCTTCTTTTATGCATGGCATATTAGTTAAAAGAGCTTGTTTTCATGCATCTTTTAATAAATTATCTTTCATCAGTTAAATATGTGTCACCAGCATCTGATTTCAGTGCATGTGAAGGGTATCCACATCTTGCTCTGAAGAGAATATTTACTTGTCCCTCCCATGCCTTGTGGTAGCAGTATGCATACACCACATTTATACCACTGCTCTGGATGTGAGTCTGGTGGGGAATCTTTCTGAGGTGAGAAGATGAATTGTCACACAAATCACCTCCTATCACACCCAAAGGCCTCATTCTGAATACATCCAGAAACTAACACAACCTTCAAGATACATTAATGATGTATCGTCTTCTTATTCTCAGGCTGTTCACCACCTCTGCACTGAAACAGTTGTCCTAGCAATCAGGGTCTGGGTCCAAATGACACTGCTGAGAAAAAGACAAATGTTCTCACTAGCCTCTTCTTAAAATCAAGATCTCAGTCTGTGCCAGCCCACCTTACTGCAGCTCTCTGGAGTGCGTGCTTCCAGAAATAATCTATAGAAATATTTAGAAAGACACAAAGAATTCCAAGAGAGGAAATACTTACGTTATTTGGACTGCTTAACTTAGCAGAAGCAGAAAAACTTGATAGAAGTGTGAACTACGCAGAAGGTACATTTTAGGTTATATGACATTCTTTGCTGTACGGCACTTTCTCATGGTGGTAAAACGACATTTGGTAATGTCCAATCTAACTGACGAGAAGGGGGTTTAACATGGGTGTAACTACATCAGATTATATGAGATGCATCTCTTTCATTTCTGCAAATGTTGCTTTCCAGAAAGCTGGGAGTATGTGATGTACAAGGCACATACATTAGCCTGACACATTAGGATGCGCCTGAGCAATTTCCCATGAGCTGTGCAGATGGCCGGAACATATACAGCATGCATTACATGTTCTGGATACATTGCACTGATTACATATGCTCAGCAGTCTGTTATTCAGAACATTTAAATACCTGGGCACGGATCAAAGTTGCAGGTACTGCTCAGGCCAGATCATTGCTGTTCAGAAATCCTGGAGAAGTGTTCTGCTCTCACTGATCTTAAAGGAAGGGTTAAGCCAACCTGCTTGCCTTTCCCTTGCAGGTAGTATGGCATGTTTTTGCACAGTAAGAACCCGTGGAATTCATTACTTCNGTTCTGCTCTCACTGATCTTAAAGGAAGGGTTAAGCCAACCTGCCTGCCTTTCCCTTGCAGGTAGTATGGCATGTTTTTGCACAATAAGAACCCGTGGAATTCATTACTTAAGTCATAAGGGTGTGGAGATCAAGCGCTTTTGAAGATTCAAAAAAGATGTGTATGTTAACCACCGTCACATGGACTCATTTCACTTTGTTTTGTGTACTAGACACTGACATTATTATATCAATATCCCTACAAGGAAATGCAAAAGGATACTCAAAATTGTGCCCTAGAGATAGGTATCTCTCTCAGTGACCACAATAGTACTCTAAGACTCTAGACTCCAAACATCATTCCCTTAGCTAACGACTGAAAGTAATGATGGTGAATCTGATAATATATGAATAATGAAATCCTTTGTAACTAAAGTATAAAAGATTGAATTAAAAAAAAAAGATGTATTAAGCAAAGAAAAGGTCCTTTGTTCTCTATACTCTGTGTAATAGAGGAATAAACAGAGAATATTCCACATGCAAGCACATGCGTTCCTCTTTTATGTTGCTCTAAAGCTCTTAGAAATGGCCTCAGTTGGACATGACTTACCTAGGTGAATCACTCCTATCCCTGCAGAAGTTTGGGGGTTAATGTAGTCTAAAATAATGGATATTGTTTGTCAGTTTACTTGGTAAATTTGTTCCTGATTTATTTATAGCAAATAGAGAATGAGGATTAAAGTACCTAACACTGTAATTGAACTCAAGTCCTTTTCAAAATCCCAGTGAGAAAAGCGCCTCTGTACCTTTTATCTATTGTGATATAATCTTTTATTGTATCTGAGCTCCACTTCACAATTCTTTATTAACTCCCTGTACAACTATTTACTGTTCAGAATTACTTGAGGTGCCTTTCTGAATACAAGTATCCTGGCTCTAACAAAAAAAATAAAAAGTCAAAGAAGGTTGTCATTTGTGTAAGGCACTTTAAAGAAAGATACTGAAGCAACAGACACATAAAACATACTGTTATAGAGATATAAATCACTCAAAACAAGAATTTAAATATTCCTAAATTGATAATGAGGCTGACTCCTAAAATAAAGTAATAAAGGAAAAAAAAATTTATGAAAACATTTTCATTAATTATGATTGTCCTCATTTTGATTTCATTAGCATTTTAATAATAAACCTGCATTTTAATTATATTTTTTTTTCCTTCTTAAGTGTGAAGAACACTATTGATTTTGAAGACTAGTGATTAAAGGAATTATGAGTTTTGTCATAAGGGCCAATTTTTCAGCTGCTCCTGTAATTAGAAGGCTGAAAGCTTGGCCATGGTAATTTTCGTAAAGGTCAGAGTAATTCATAGCGTAAGAGCACCGGCATTGCACTAATGCTTTACTGGATATCTTCATTTATGATTCTTGAAATCAGCATTGTTCAAAAAGTCACTGGTCATCTTTCCCTTTCTGATGTACCATGCAGTAAGCTTACAAACGGAAAATTAAAGGACTGATTTGAAAAGCTAAATATACAATAAAAATAGAGGTTTTTTCTGCCTTGTTCTGAGGCAGATTTTGCCCCACTGAGCCTTAATTTAAAAGCTGATCATCTGTTCTAATATCATATGTGATTCCTATCCTCTATCCTAGACATCTTATTTAACGCTACAGTCGTCCAGCTATATTTTAAGAAACAAAAGGATTTGGTGTTTTGAGCATCTCCTTTTGCTGAATCACTTATCCCAGGCTAGCTTGATCAAATACATTTTTGATCAGTTCTCCCCTTCTTCCCAGCTCCCTGGATAGGGATGTTCCAGAGCTGAATTTTCATGACAGTACTGGCACTTCTGTCTTTTGTCCACATGTAGAGGAACAAAACAATTATTTTCATCTTTGATTTCTTTTTATGATGTCAAGTATAATATCAAACCTGAGAACCTTATTCATTGTATCTAGGATCCAATCCTGCACGGAGCTGTGCATGCCTTACCAACTGCTTTAGCACCTATTGACAGTGGTGCTTAGAGTGTTTGACATCTGATAAGAAACACTTAGGTTTTTACAGATGGGGAAGGAAGGCTGCATATAATAATATCCCATAGGACAATTCTTAATTGCTATCTCTACTTTTATGTCTTTACTGAATATATATAAATCCCAGTGCATAGATAAATCTATTAAAAGGTGACCTGCTAAGTTTTTAATTTAAAAAATAAAATTCTGCTGTCCCCCCCTCTCCCCTTTTTATGATCCTCAACTAAAAGAAAATACTGCACCTGGGATTAGGAATATCATAATTACCTTTCAAATACAAAATTAACACCTGAATAGATTGAAAACCGAATACCTCCTTATAAAAGCTCAAGTGACTGACTACATAAATATCTCAGTCTAAGGCCAGCACTGGGAAAAAGAACATAAAATCATGTGTTTATGTATCTAGGACACCAAAATTATCAATTTATCTGTCTACGCTGCAGTGTCTTGTCATCTAAACACTGAGGATCATAAAATATCTGAGATGATAAATTCACAGAATCTGAATATTTTTTGGGGGGTCTTGCTCAAAATCTCAGAAAACAAACAGTTTTCTTGATATCATTACCTTTTGATGCGTCCTTGCAATATATTTCTAGTCTTTACATGCTGCTCTGTGCTATAACTACTGCTTATGTCTTTAGTATTTGTTATAAAATAAAGCAGAGAGCTCTTGGAACAGATCAGAAAACATTTTTTTTTTAACTGGGACATAGAAGCAAATCTGTACTTATTTATTATATCCCTGGATTTGTGCATATGGTGCTTATTTTTGTACAGTCTTTCAGCTTTAGTGAAAGGCTTAAGAAGCATCTCATTTGAGTTCTCATCTTGGCCTAGACTTGTTCATACCAAAGAGTAGGGGACTTGAACCTGCTTAAGATGAGGAAGACCTGGAGCACAGGTCACATAGAGATCTGTCACATAGACAACTCAACAAACATTTCTCATAGCTCAGATAAAGGTAGAAAAGGGAAAACTTTGTTATTTAATCCCCTTGTCTTTATATTCCATATGGCTCACTCTGTTTTGTCTCTTTGCCAGCAAAATGTCAGAGATTCTTTCTCTGCTCTTTTTTTTCTTGTTTTTTTTTTTTTGTTTTTACTGTATACTGCATGAGACCAAACTTATCTCCAGCCAAATAAGAAGAGACAACATTTCAAGACACTAGAATTTGGGTGGAATCTTCTAGTTTACTTGGCAAATATATTATCTTAGTGGAAGTCCAGGTGACAGTGATCTGCTCTGCACGTGTGTGTGCAATGGAGGAGGCCAAGTAGCAGGATCCTGGCTTGCTTCCATGGTAAAGCAGGAGGTAATTCCAGTACTGTCCAACTGATTTGCTTAAGGTGTTTGCTGGAAACGGCTGCTGTCTTACCCATATATTGCATAGTGTGAACATTTACTGTGTGTATTTGTCAGAAAGATTATTCTGGGTTTTCACAGTGCAGCGTGAGTTCTCTCCTAAAACAACCGTCCTAGGTCTCCAAAGCAGATGGTGCCATTTTATTCAAACTTTTGTTTGTGGACTTTCACTAATTTTGTTTTGCATTAAGTAATAAATATTATTTCAAAACAGATGTTTGAAAAGGGGAGGTAAAAAAATCCACAACAAAATGTTACAAGTCAGTGTAACTGAAATCCTTTGTGCCGGGAAAGTGATCAGATTAAAAAATCAGCGGTATTGCAGGCATAATTTGATCCTCTTCCTGGATCCAAAACAATTGAGAGCAAATTCAATTAACGTTCTTATTCTCTCTTTTGCTTTCTTAATTCAAAATTAAATTCTTCTTCAAAGAATTCATCCTAAAACCACAAGTGATGAGGTGGCCTGTTTTAAATGTCATGCAAATTAGGCAGGCGTTGGATACGTATCAGTAAGTTTCTGTAGAGGATATTCCCTAGTTGTTCTGAACGTTTCTAATGGAAGCAATGTTTACTTAAAAGAAGCAAAATGAAGTTTCAAGAACGACGACTTGGTTAAAGGTTTGAAAGACGTGAGTGTAGAACGAAGAAATAAAATGGCTTAATGTGTCTAGCTTCTCCAGATGCCAATTAAAAGTAGGTATAAAACATGTATAACACAGGTATTTGAAACAACTGAAAGTACAGTTCTGCAACAGTTTAAGATGATTTAAAATGGTGCTGCTGCAATTGCTTGTTCCCTCCTGTACTTGTTTGTGCATTTCTGACTCTCCTTTACAGTAGCTGAGACTTTTCTGTCCATACTTGTGGTTATTTCAGGGAACTAAAGCAGAAGAAAGCTAGTCTCTCTGGGTGGCAAAAGAACACACTGAACAGCCAGAAAGATAAACAAAGTGTTGGGAAGGAGGAAGATCATCTTGGAATAATCTAAAGAAATAAATTATGGTTTAGTTTTAATTTTAAAACACCTAGGATGAAGTAATGACGGAGATTATCTTCAGGAGGTCTCCTCATCCAGGATACATTAAACTATAACAAGAGAAATTAAACATGATATGGAGAAAAATCCCACAGTGGTTGCAAAAAATAATCGTGCTTTGTCACCATTTTTATTAACCTTTATTGTTTGAAAAGATGAAAAATTGTAAGCAAAATTCATATTTCTCCCACCACTACAAAGCTGGTGGAAGAATTGGAAGTGGGATGAAGTGTTCTATCATTCGTTTCTAAATATTGTCATTAACTTTAACTTTTCTGTTAGTAATAAAAAAAAAAATAAAAATAGTAGCCCGAGGGAAAAAACTTCAAAAACATCCTGCAATATATCCACCACAGAGCTAGTTGCATTGATTATTAATCATTATAACTGTTATTATTTGCCTTCATATAGAGATTCATTTAATTAAAATAAGTCTCCCTGTTCCATGCATTAATGTATTTATTTTGTGTGAACAGCTTGCACCTTTTTCTTGTTATTAGAAATGTAATATAGCATTGAGTATTTAAAGCATTCAGTGAAAACTAGTCATGGAGTTGAATAAAGATACTCTGGATATATACAGATATAATGGATTGCCAAAGAACACAAAGAGCTTGGAATTCAGCCACTAAAATCCATTGGCAGAGCATTAATTTAGTTCCAAAAGGGGGAACCTGGGAAATCCTACCAAGAGGGAGTCAGATGATTCTGTGTGAATGAGGACAACTGAGAAATGATTGATTGTGCTGTCCCTGAAAGGACGGACTTACAGCTCTATTATACAGCTTCGAGATAGCAAGAATTAAGAGTTTTTCTTGTGAATGAAATTTGAACATTTCTTTAGCTGCAGTTGCATGCAGGGAACAACTGGCAAGCTCAGATAATTTAGATGTTTGTAAACAAAAGACTTGCCATTTCTAGCTGTTCTTTTTGTGTCCCTATTCCTTTGGCTATCTAAGTACCTTCAGAGCTGTGCCACTGCTGACTCCTCCCTGCTGCTCTGCACCAGGCACCTTGAAGGGTACCTCGGGCAGGGCTTCAACGCCAGCCTCCTGGTAGATTCCCAGCAGGATTTGTTTGGGATAGTGGCAGGTGCTTATTATAGACTAGAGTAGCACTTCTGCAGAACCCTCATTTCCCTTAAGACTCAGGAAATTGGAAGGGAATAAGCCATTACTTTAAGAGCAGTCAGTCATTTCACTTTCCCAGAATCTCCAGGCACCATTTGTCTTATTCCAGATCCTTTCACTTGCCTATTGTTTGCATGGCATAGGGTAGTGTCTATTTTTTAGTTTTAGCTCTTTCCTTTGGTCTCTAAGGTTTAGCATTTTATTTAGGTTACATCAAAATCGTCAGAAAATAATCCAGTAAGAAATGAAGTACATCACATATCGAGTAAATATTTTCTTCAATACACCTCACGCAGATCTGTCAAGAATACATGCTTAACTCATTCTGCACAGAGTTTTAGCTCCCCAAACTCATCAGCAGTAACGAAGAGCAGCTAGATACCATGACTTCTGATGAAAATGTGTTGTGATATGATCAAATTCAAATTTCTGGTTGTGCCTTTTGAATATTCCAGCTTTCTGCTACTGAGAGGTATGAATCATTAGTCATCAAGGCTGAGGTAGAGAATAGTGAACACATTTTATAAGTTAGAATATTCACAGATTGCCCACATTATCATGTGCATTTTGAGAGAGTGACTAGGTTTTATTAACAACAAATTAGCTTGAGCTGTTATTAAATAGTTCTCTTGGGCACAACACTGATAATGCCATATGTTATTTCTTTGTGCCCCTCTCCCTCTCAGCATTTTTAATTAAGGGTGCATGGGTGAAAGCAGTGAAGTCTCATTAATTTAATTAATGGATTGAAAGGCCATACGACCATGAATTAACATGAATTACTCTGTGGAGACAACATTATTTTTTTGAAGAAAGAAACATTTCAATGACCTCTAGTCACCTAAGTAGAATGACCACAGATAATCAACAACCAGGACTCACTAATAAATAGCCTAGGAAATTTAAATACTCTTTAAAACATGGATACAATAAATATAGCTGGGTCTTGTCCCAGAAAAAAAGAACAGCCATATATCTAATTCCCCAACAATAAGAAAGTACCTTTTCACAAGTGTGTTAAAGTAATTCTTCTCAATTTGTCTTATTGCTTGAAGTACCGTCAATGTCTGAATCAGCTTTTATCAGAATGCACGTGGTCTTGATGCATGTATGTGTTGGGGTTTTTTTGTTTACAAAATGCTACTAGAGTCACTTGTGGACCACTTACAGATGTATACAACTGGAGTTAAATCTGCATCTGGAAACCAAGCAGAAAGTATTTTTATGAAAAAATACCCTTGCTCTGCTACTAGCAGTGGTTTACATGCAAAGAACTGTTACACCAGTCCTGCAGTATTTTCTGTGTCTTCCCATTTTTTTCCAAGTACAGTTCAAGGTACTGTATTTTGCCCATAAAACCCTTTAATGTTTGACTCCTAGGTATCTTAGGGACCTGTTCTGTCTCTTTGCTTTATATCAGTAGTTGAGATCAGCCGGGACATTTAAACTGACAGCCTCTATATTTAATTTAAATGTCATGGGGCTGGTGAAACATTCTCCTTAGAGCAAAGCCCTAGATTTCTACAATTCACTTCCCCTGTTGTTACATTAGAGTTAATTTTAGGCAGACTTCATTCACTAGCTATGTTCAAATAGAGCAGGTTGCTTAAGAAGATTTCTAATGGACTGGGGAATTCTTTTGCATCATTTTCCTTTCTCACTGTCAATCTACATTGTTATGAGACATGTCTTCAAGAAGTTTTGCTGTATTTGTGCCTATACTTTTTTTTCCCCCTCCACTGGGAAAAAAGCAGCTATACTAGGAACTTGCCAGGACAGCAAGAATGGACTCCTGAGTGAGTACACAGAGCCTTTTTTCAAGACCTTTGCTGAATGGAAAAAGGTAGTAAAAAGTATTTTATAATTTTAAATTTATAGAATAACTCAAAATATTGTCTGCAGTAGGCACAGAGTATGCCTCACAAAAATGAACCCATTTCACTTCTATTTTGAGCAGACTTCTCTATCTGTAATACATTTTATCCTCTCTTGTACCTTCCATTAGATTTTGGAATATATGAAGCTCACCAGCATGTGAAATGTTCTTCATGACACCCACTGAGCTATTTAAGTCATATTATCCAACTTCCAGCTAAAACACAAGCAGCAGACATGTTACAAAGGATTTTGGAAATTATCTGTGCAGTCCACCTCTTACCACTGTCTGCAGGTTGTCAGTTGCGTTGTCACTGCCCAAATCCCATCAAAGTAACTGAGGATGATGTGGTCAAAACCTTACAGATTTAAAAGTTTACCCCGACTGTATTTCTGACCTGCAGTTTAGGGCATGACTATATGGTCTATGAGTAAGCTATTAAAACAAACAGCAATTTTTTTCTCTGTCCACTTGCGTAAGTCAACTTAGTTCCACTTGGTGTTATTTAATATAGTGAATTCATACATGAACTCTGAGTTTAACTGCTAAACGAAGTCAAATTTATTAATATTAATTCCCCCCAACTCACTTCCTCTTTGCACTTAAAAGACTTTGACACTGTAACTCCTTAACAGTTCAATGGGAACAGAGTTGGGTTGGCCCAAAACTGAAGTTTATAAATCTTCCTGAAGATCTAGCAAGTCATTGGAGACAAATAATATCAACAAATGCTTCAAAAACTTCAACTACTAGCTAATTTGGCTGATTTATTTTTTAATTAATTTTTGGTTGCTTTTGACATAATTCATTCTGTCCATTTTAACTGTTGCATTGGTTACCCGTGTTACAAACTTCCACCTGCCTTTGGTCCCTCAGAGAAGATTACGAATTCCTGCTGATTCATGAAAAAAATAGAATTCCTTCAGAATTCCTTTCAAGTTAAACTGGATCTTCCCTCATAAGTATCTTCCGCTCTCCAATAATCAGTTTTCTCTCCTGTTTTCCCAGCTGTTCTGCTATATTTTGTTAGGCAACATAAGAGGTGGAACAACAGGGAAAGAAACAATGATGATTTTTGCTGTGCTGGTGGCACAGTGTAAAATTATGGAAACTAATCAGGAATGTTGAGGGGTTACGTAAAAAATAAGTCTACATATCTGTATGTGTGTATACATATGTGTATATGTGATCCTCTCAAAAAAGTCTGGAAAATATGTTTTCTAACATTTCAGAAAAAAATCTATATATACTATATAAAAATACTATTTGTATTTTATATGATAATTTTATAATGAATAATATATAATACATAAAGTATAAAATGCAGTTAATAAAAGATACACATATATAGCCTAATGACTACATTTTAAATCACAAATAAATTTGCCAGTGGAAAAAAAATGGTTTGTTTTGTTAAATATCCAGTGTAACACGAAGTTACAGTTCTTTAGATTACAGGGCAGATAGTACTGAAATTGTGCCACAATAATGCATATGTGGCTTCAAATACAGTTACATGAATATCTGCATGTATTTCTCCTCTGAAAGACAGTAGAAGGTTTACTGGAAAGTTGTAACAGAGTGACAGTACTGCAGCGGTTAAAAACTTGTTCTAATTTCCTGTTTAAATATATCTTACGCATAGTCCAGGTTTCCTTATGTTCTTCCACCAAAGTAAATCTTATCTGAAGTGTTTACCTCAAAAGCATTCCAGAACATCTATAGATGGCAAATATACCTCATCTTTTTTTTTGTTTGTCTAGATATACTAAATTATTTTAGTCCGTTTAAAGATACTCCTCATTCAGACGTGCAGTCTTCTGGAACATCCAAGTTGTCTTTCTCTGTACCTATACTAGTCTAAAGGCATTTGTCTATAGCACAAGTAGCTATGAGTGTATTAGCATGGCTGCAAAGTGCATATAAACACTTTGTACAGCCCTATGATTTTCACTTGAAAGAATAACATCTCCTTCTGTAGCTAATGGAGAGAAATAACCCAAATAAGTTCTAAATGACTCAGAACTGCCTGTCTCTTTACTGTGACAATAGAGGGGTCTTAGAGCAAATACAGTGCTAAATTAGGTACAATAGGCACAGATTTATAAAGTCAGGAAATTCGGGAGATGAGTACTTACACTTTGGGTACTGAAAACTGACTCTCGCAGGCCTAACCAGGCAAGCTTCTCAAAACTCAGGTTTTAGTGAGGTTGCAGATGGACAAAAAGTATCTTGCTCCTATGTCAGGCTGCAAATTGAATCTCAAAAAAAAATGCCAGAAAATGCACTCTACCTCTTTTAAGGTTAATGTTGCTGTTTCCCACCCAACCCCATGTTTGTTTGATTAAAAAAAGAAAAAAAAAAAAGCTACAAGTGATATTTTAAATTTGTTGTTAACCTGAACAGGAAGGCAGGATAAGAAATTTCTCAAAATAGAGGAAAAGGCATCATTAATGAATAATGCAAAATCTACCCAAGCATATTTCTACGCTGGAATAATATGTTTATTTTCTCTGCAGGGTTTCAACTTTCCTTTGAATAAAGGTGTTGCTATATCAAGCACAGTGCTAGAAGTTATGATTCCCAGGATAACACCTTTGCTTTTCATTTATTGTCTAAACTACAACAAAGTTTCTATGCTGTTTTCTTATTAGACTCTGTTCTAATACAAATTATTATATTCTAATTAACTGTATTTTCCATGCAATGCAAGAAGTAAGAAAAAGTGTGGTATTTCATTATTTTCCTTGAGAATACAATAAAGATTGCGGGATTTGTCACCAAATAAATTCTGAAATTCTAGTTTATAGTAGCGTAAGTCAACTTGCAAATAAATTCTTTTGGAAACTTCCAAAGCAGTTCGAGCCCTAAATCATTAGACTTACTGTCATGAAGTACATTTCATTCATCATAGTTCGTAAAACAAGAAGATAGCAGACCTGGGCTAGCTCCGCAGCATTCTGATGACAATCACTAATGGGTTGACTCTAGCTCAGAAAGGGGTTGACTCCTAGAAGATAAATGAGTCTCCAGAAAGAAAAAATGAGCATCAGTGTCACTCCCTAAACCAATATGATTGTCTGACCTACACAACACAACAGGCATTGTTCTTCAAGAAAATTTGCTGCCCACTGCCACCTCCCAGAGTAGAAAGCTTTAGAGAATAATAATGAAGTGTATTTTAGAACACAGTTCTTAACTCTGCCAGTGGGATTCATTAGCAGCAACATGAAAATCAGATAACTGAAATGGTTTTAGAACTGTGGTAGCAGAGTAAACCTGTCATTGAACCTCAAGGTTGTCTGAACTTGCTGACGATAGGTATTCTACAGCAACTTTAATCCAATGTTTCCAAGTGTCTACTGCTAAGCCTGTTCTGAGTAGCCTGGAAAAATAAAAACCAAGAGAAACAGAGTACAATTTTGTATTCAGTAAAAGTGGCAACACAGTCTAGTTAACATACATTCAGCATCATAAAAACATTAGGCCATCTGAAGCAGTTACCACCCAAGCTGCTTCCCCACACATGCACACTAAGTGGCTGTTGCCCTTGTGGCAGGGACAACTAAACTGCAGATGAAAATGCAATATCACAGCAGCCTACATAAACTTGCATCAGGTTTTGTCCTTGCTACAGGATTTCCTACTTCCAGGAGCGAAAAGGAACCATCATACCTTGGAGTGACCACTTCTGATGCCCCAGTTCTGTCTGATGTCAACAAATTNAGCAGCCTACATAAACTTGCATCAGGTTTTGTCCTTGCTACAGGTCCTTGTCCTTGCTTTTCTCTCCTACTTCCCGGAGAGAAAAGGAGCCATCATACCTTGGAGCGACCACTTCTGATGCCCCAGTTCTGTCTGATGTCAACAAATTTTAAACACCCAAAGTCTCACATCTTCTGGGATACAAGGAATTATAGCCATTTTACTCAAGAGAAATAGGCACAATAGGCACATACCTACACATCCAATACGGAAAGATTAACCTCAAGTTGCTTTACCAAGGTTATGTATAAAATCTGTGGCAGAACCTGGGACAGAACAAAGGACTGAAATATTGACTCATTTTAAAACAATGGCAAAGGTCAATTGTCTTCAATAGGATTATTATTAGTATTTCATAATAATTCTCCTTCGGTTCAGTCCTGAACATTAGTTTTAGACTGTATATGACATAATATATAAAATCATTATGCAAAAAGAATAGGCAGTATACCCAGATATAAAGTGAAATTACCAGTCTGGATGTCATCCCAAAGCCAATGTGGAAATGCCAAGGTTGTCAAAACCTGCTGATGGGATATTAAGAAATCTTTCATCTTATATTTCCATGCTAGCATTACAGAGTGTCTTCTAAGTATCTAGGGAAACCATAAACGCATGCAATACAATTTCATATACCATAAGAGTGACAAAGAGTACCTACTGCATTAAATTAACTGTGAAAACATGTTTTTGTACATTTTCTAGATGTTACCAAGCACAACCTTGAATGTCAGTATCTTAGAAATCATTAATTATGCCCTGTGCTAAATTATCATCTAATGCCAAGAAAAAAAAAGTTAAATTAGACTGTATGAATTATTCATCACCTCCAATTCAATATGAACATTGTTCTAGTGGAGTGTTAAGCACTTTTGAATAGTATCGTAGAAGGTGGACACTTTTCTGACAATAGAATACCAGAAACTATGACCTGGCATCTATAAAATACAGGTCCCAAAGAATCAAGAAGATATACTTCATGAGAACAAACGTACAACTAAAGACAGACTTTGTTAATGGGGTCATATAAACATTAGCGTAACATATTTCAGATCAAATCCATTCATAAGGGATTAAGACTCTCAAAAATAATGTTAGAAATCTCAATACATAATGTCTCTCCACCTTCCAACAATTTTTTCAATTTTTTCTTCAGAGTTAATTTACATAGCCTGTTTTGCACGTGTCCTTCAGAAGACTAATCTCTTCCTTCTGTGAATATTCCTAGAACAGTTGCTGTTTCTGCTCTAGTTTGGCAGCATTTTGCCTGTACTTTGCTGAGGATGCGTATTCTGGCGGAGAAAAATCATGAAGTGGGTTGCCGCTCTTTACAGTTCTGCATTGTCACAGTAGCTACATTTCAAAAAATTAAATGTTTAATGTCACTTAATGAAGATGCTAATTGGATAAAACATTATTGTCACATGACTACTCTATAAACTTTCACATTTCATACTGCATGCTTCTCCAGTTCCTTTGCTGAATCAAATAAATTCAAGTCTCACAGATCTCACTTGCCAGACTGATCAAGTAATAATAGTAAGTGTTGGCATGGGAGGAAAAGTAAAAAAAACCCAAACCCACAGCTCAAAAAAAGAGAGAATGTAAGTCACTGTTGTCAAAATCCAATTACTAAGTGAGAAATGGAATTTAAAAATCCTATGGTGACCTGATGACCTGAAAAATCTATGGTGACCTGGTGACCTGAAGACTTGAAATTTCCTATCCAAGCTAAGGTTATGCAACTTGCTTTCTTAAACATATTTTAATAGGTTTAGTTTATCTTTATTATTTACTAGTTTAGCTTATATACTGTTGTATAATATTATTGTATAGGAAAACCAAAAAACATTAGATGTCTTTAGTTCACCATAGTACATACTGTTCCATAGAAGCTTCTTTACATACTGTTTACAAAGTGACTAGCCTCCAGCTGACCTT
>RSEF01000001.1:172324438-172351719 GCA_003993805.1 Himantopus leucocephalus | reverse complement strand
TTCTTGGCCACCTGGGCACACTACTGGCTCATATTCAGCCAGCATTTTCTATTTCTTTTTCACAGTTTTATGCTTAGCCTTCCACTGTTTGTCTGGGTCTTAAAACTGGTAGTTTCAGACTGCAGAAGAGTGATTATATTGGGTCATCAGCATCTGNCGGTTTATTCTTCCTCAGCCATGGATTTGCGTTATATCATTTTTATACATTTGCTAACACACTTTTATACCTTTGCTCTTCCTTCATTCATCTGTTGCTCCAAATTACATCTGAATTTACTAGATATAGAGTTATTTACATATGTTAGATATTATCTCTTCATTCTCTTTGTTACCCTTAAAACCAGTTTTGTCCAGCTCCAGGTCTGCATTTCTTTAACTGACCATGGGTCAGTTGTTTAGAGCCATGGGGTCCCCAGTACCAGCCATGGGGTCCCCAGTACCAACCCTGTTTCCTGTCCTTTACCATCCCATGCCTGTGTTCCTCTACATCACACCCTGTGTCTGCACTTCTCCAGGCCTCTGCTGTTGCACTAAACCTGTATTTCTCTACATTACATTGTTGTGTTAAAGTCATAAATTTCTCATTCTACATACAATAGCTGCTTGTTACTGATACCTGTATAAAACTATGGTTGTCTCGTGCAAAGGTAAATGAAAGTAAAGCAGATTTGCCGCAGCCACCTGGTGAATTAGAAAGAAAACCCAACACACGCTGTCACAGCTAAATCAAGCAAAACACAGCTGCAGGCAAGTCAAGAAAAGTTCAGATAGGGCAAGTCTAATGAGCCTCAGTCCGGAGGACTTGAAAACTTAGTACAAAGCTGATGGCCAGTTACTAGCCATGGCAATGCCATGTTACACCAGGAGATTCTGAGACACCTGCCCCTTTCTAGCACTGCAGGGAGGCAGTGGACTTCTCAGCCATGTCCTGCATCATTTCTGCCAGCTCCCAGCAGATGCTTTAGGCCATCTCAAAACAGATACACAGCCTCTGTATGGCCAGTTGAACTGAGCCCTCGGGATCTATGGAGCACCTTGAAAAAGTGACTCCTCTCACCTGAGAAAGGTATCTAGGGTCACATAGGTCTCTTCTGGCAATTAAGACATTAGATCAAGGATATCTGATATCTAATATGTGAAGTTACAAGAGACAAATCTCACTTTTAATACGGCATTCACTCCAGCTAATTCCTTCCAGCTTTTCCTTCTAGAAAAAAAAACACCTTTTAGAGTTTTACCTCTCTTCATTAGCTGCACACAGAATTTAGATACTTACTGATCTTCTATACCACCTGATATTCAGGCACTGAGTGGATCTACCATCTAGTCTTCTACTTCTACAGTAGCACATAACGGGCACGATGTGAACGACCTCTACTAATAAACTATGTAACCAGTAACCTTGAAGCTAAGTAAAAAGAGTTATGGCAGTGTTTATTTCTTTTTAATTTGGGGGGGAGAGACACCACTTTTGGTGAATAAAGCCTGTATGTCAGTTAATCCTTTCTAAAAGAATGGAACATGCACAGTATTGAGAGGGCTGAGAGGCACTGGAAGAGACGAGCAGAGAAGTTGCTGCAGGAGCAAGCAGAGCAGAGGTGAAGGCAGCAGAGGCCTGCCTAGCCAAACGTGGCCTTGGCGAGCCCTGGGCCAGAGGGGAACTGAGTTAGTTAGGTGGAAAGACTGCTACAGAATTTACTTACAGACAATATCTCACATCTAGTGAACAGTTAACACTGATCGTTCTGGCAAAAGAGGGTATGAGCTGTTTAGTTTGTTACCACCCACAAGACCTCTGCTCAGTGGCAAGACAAGCACTGTAGAAGCTGAGAATGGTAGGAGAGCCCTGTAGACCACCTCTTTCAGTGGTAGCAATTTGGACCCCTTTGCTTCATGGATGGACTTTGCTAAGATGAACAGTTGGATCACTAAGTCGGTCAATAAACTGAGTAAGACAGAAATGGATTGAGAGACTAGTGGCTGCCTTCCTTATCTGTCATGCATGACTTCACAAGTGTACTTTGAAAAAGAGTAACTTTGTCTTTCAAAGATTTCTGAGGGTTGCCGAACCGACAGGTTATTTACTCTTCGATTCTACCTTGACCTCATTAAAGTCCTACTTAAGAAAACTCTCTTATGTAACTTATTGCTCTCTAGCAGGCAAATGTTCATGGGGCAGACAGACAGTGCGAATGAGTTTACCGTTCTCCTAGGTGGGTTTTTAGCTGCACTTGCCTATGAGTTTAAAGAAGAGTACTATAAATTGGAGATGGACCTTTTTGCTTGGAATCTGTTTCTGCCAGGATTAATATTGCTATAAACAACGTAAGTGCTAAAAAAATTTCCTCCAATTTCACCACTAAATTTCATCCTCACCCCAGTTTCCTAAGTATCCTCCTCAGCTAGTTTTGCATTTCGATGACCACCTTCACATTTTTTGCTCATGAAACCTCATATATGACAGCTTTTGGTGTACAAATCACAGTTCAGTACTCACACAAATGCTTTCTGATGTGTTTTTCTTAGACGTCTTTTTCTCCTTACAGCAACGATGGACACCACACATACAGAGATAAAACACATCTAATCCCAGGGATTTATTGCATTAAGAATGAAGCTTTTCAGACACCACATGCATGACGGCAGGAGGTAAAAAAGCTAACAACATTATCAATAAAGAACAAGAGAAAGAATTCCAGATTATTTCATATTCTTTTCACTCCAAGTTTTAAAATTAAGATGAAGATAAGAAAAGTTTGGAAAATAAGCATACAGTATTGAGCAAATTGTGTTTTAACTCTAGAAAATCCTTATAATTTTTGAGAAAATTTTAGTGTGAAAACAAGGCTCCTCCAATAACAAAGTTGTACAAGGTATGTGTGACAAAGCTGCAAACCACACAAAAGACACCTACTTCTATTTTTCTGGAAAATTACTGGAATTTCAGATCATATTATCTGAAAGTTTATAATCCCATGAACATACTTGCTAATTTGAACAATGATCATTCCTGTTTCAAATTTAGGTAGTGTAATAACAAAGAAAGCAGACCATGTCAAATTCTGTGGCTTACCAAGGAAATGCAGATGAAATTTGCTTGTGCCTACTGAGATTTTATCTTCAATTTTCTGTTAATTTAATATAAAATCTTGAAGCCAAATTCACTGATTATCACTCAATAAAATCAAAGCCAAAACAACAAAAAAGACAAAAAAAAAAAAAAAGAGAAAAGAGGGAGAATATGACATTAGTCCAATAGTTAGAAATCTGTGATGGAAGTCCTGAGAAATTTCATTCCTGTTCCCTAAGTGGCTTATGCATTTTAAATGTAATTATTCCCAGATAAAATACTGACACGGTCCAGAGAGAACACGGTAAGATTTCAGACTGCCTGTGAGTAAACCTCACTGTCTCTGAGCTCTGATGGTGAAATGGCTTTTTTGTTACGTGCGTCTAAAAGATGTTGTTGTCTACCTAGAAGGTATCGTGTCTGTTCCTGAGTTGCCACATACAGCCTAGCAATTTGCAGAAACACATTAGGGTTTAAATTGCTGCAGCAAGGACAAACATTCATATCACTGCTGAAAAGACAGTAATCTCCAGGAGAGAAAAGCCAAGACCGGTAATAGTTTCCCTGGTCCTAGTGGAAAGTCTCTGATAATGGGAATCAGAATTCTGAATGCTGAAACTCTAGCAAAGTACCAATTTCAGCAGAAATGAAAAAAGAAAAATTGTGTGCTAGCTTACATTAATATATATAAACATTCATCTATACACAAACAGCCATGTACTAATATATCAGCTAAGGATCACCAGCACTATTTTTCCTTTGTTTTTAATTATTTTTTTTTACAGATGTGGTTTCTTTTCCTTTAAATCATAAGAGGATTTTGAAAGAGCATCTTTCTATATTGAAAAAAAAGGCAACATATAACTGACCGAACACTTAGGAAAGAAAGGAAACGTAAACATTCACTTTCACATTCTGATCTCTAAAGAAATAAGCATACTCCATAGCTATCTCTATCAGGTGTCCATGTACTAGTCTTCAGTGAGAAACAGTGGTTATCTGTGCACTAAAACATCTGGTTTCAAAGACCATAATTTTACACTGAAAAAGATCCAAGGTCATCAATATCCATTGTTCTTATTTTTCCTGGTTAAACTTAAACGACACTGGGCCAAAGTAGTAATTAACATGCAAAACAACGTTACCCTAAGTGTTTTCTAAATCTCTGCATAACTATAAACTCTGGCTAGTTCTCTGGCAATACAGATAAAAGCACAGGTGTGTAACCACTGACTAGCATGGACATAGCTCATCCCAATAACTGCATAATCACTTTGTTGTCTTTCTCACATTATACCTTATCTCTCCTTCTGCATTATAATTTTATTTAGTATTTTGTATATTTGTCAATTTTAGTATTTTATTTCTAATCTGACTGTTGATTTGTAGCGGAGATCTGTTTCTTTGTAGGTTTGTTCACGGCCTACTGAAGCGGAATCCTAATTTTATTCAGGTCTGTAGAGCCTCCTTCAAAAATTTATGCTTAAAAAATTATTAATGTGAGAGAAAGCCAATAAAGACACCAGGTACAGGATATTATTGCTGGTATCCAAAATTCAGCCTTTACTTCCAGACACGTACTTTTCATTTGGCATCTGTGGTAATTTCAACAGACTTCAGACCAGAAATTAGAAGAATCCTCTAAATTCATAAAACTGAATTTTTTCATCAGATTTCCTGATGAGACAAGTGGCAAAAACAACAAAACACAAAACCCAAACTTCTTGCTTTTCAGATAGGCCTGGATATATTTAGGGAAGTAATTATGTCATTTGTATTGCCTGAGACAGTGGGTAACTGCATTTCATGAATCAAGAGGTCCCTCCAAGTTCACAACTGCTTTTCACTCCATGATGCAGCATCCATTTTGCAATTTCTGATTCTCCCACAATGACTGTCACAAGATATTTTGTTACCCATAAGTGCTAAAACCCCCATAATCAGACAGGTATCGAACCCTCGAGGGCAGGTCAAGTAAGGCTGAAGAATTCCAATGAGTTCAGACACTTTTTAGTCTCAAAAGGAAAATAACATTCATTCATCCACTGCTAAGTGGCTAGATAGTTTACACTCTCCATATATCCATGATACATATCTTTGCAGGCAGTAATGTTTGGCATTTCCATTTATATACCCTATCTTCTTCATCACAGTCATCTATTCCGCTTTCTTTCTACTTTCATTAATTAGGGTGATAAGACACATCTTATCAGAGACCCTGCCATCCAGAAGGACAAATTTATTTCTATGGTATGCCAGCCTTTTCCAGGGAATTTAGCTCAATTGTCACAGGAGCTGGATAGGCCAAGCGACAGATAAGGTGCTTATGAGATGTTTAAGTTTTAGACTGGTTGTACAATTTTAGGCAAATTAGAGGCAACACCATTTGCTTTATTTGCTAGGGGTTTGCTGGAGTACACTGAAGAACGCTGCAGTTTTAGGCATGTTGCAATGAGTACATTTGATTGGCAGTTTCAGCAAAGAGGTTGAGGATTGAACAAGCAGAAGCTGAACTGCACCAACCTCTATCACTGACTCTTCCAAAACGGAGCTGAAGACGATGCTTTGACAAGGCAATGTCAGGAAGCCCGCGATGCTGCTGCGGGTGTTGTTTGTTCAGTGTCTAGATAAAAGACGTTAGATTCTTGCAGTGTCACTCTGACATATTTCAGAAGCACAAAAATGGCTTGTAGGGAAGACCCATAAAGCTATCAAATGTGAAGGCAAAATTAAATCTACGTTTCATGAAGGTTAGTAATTACCACTTCTCAAACATTGCTAGCTGGCTTAAATAAAATGTTCTTGAGGATTTGTGATCTACAGTGCATTGTATTGAAATAGTTTTACATCAAAGCTTGACACTGGCTTTTCACCAAATTATATCTTTGCTACATGATGTATGTACAGGGAGAGTCTCTCAAATAGTGAGGTTAAAAACAAAACTCTTGCTTGCAGACCTACCTCTGCCCTTTATTTCTCTATCCTTCAGGCTGTATCTCGTTTATCCAAAATGCTTCAAAACAGTGAGTCTCTGAATGAAACTGAATTTGACAAATTCAAATATCCCATCTAAATGTTGCCCTACCATTTATGACACAGTAAGTACATTGTGAGATCTTATATTCTCATGGCAAGAATCAAACAACTCAAAGTAGAAAATTCACAGCACAGTGTAAGCAATGGCCAGTTTCTTATGCAAAGAACCTCTAGTAGATAAAAATTCCTAAAAAACTCAATCTTATACCCCTCTAAGAGAAAAAACTATCAGACATTCATTCCTTGATGTCATACAGGTAGATGGTCAAGGTTTAGATGTTGAAAATGCTTATTTAGAAAACTACTCCAATCAAGCATCCAGGAGGCCACACAGAATGTTACAGCAGGTTTTTTTTCCACAGACTGAAAATGGTTGCACCAAAAACTTGCAACACCTAGTGTAAGGACCTATTAATTTCAGGAGGGAATGAAGTTACGGAAATGTTACATGTGGGATTTGGGATTTTACTTAACTGATTAAGTCTTTAGACATAAGTATGTAATGCTTGGTGTTTCCTCCCGTGGAAAGACTGAAAATGTGTTATTTGTACCTCTGAGGTGGAGACCGTGTTTAATCCTTAACACTGAGTGCATGCAGTCAGTACTCAGGGTTCATACCATACCTCCTGACCCGGTTTGTTTCATGTTTTAATCAAAATTTTGGAAGTATGCTAAGGATTCTATCTACCTTTGCATATTAATTTAAATTTATGTTAGAATACAGTGAATGAATGTACACTTTAGAAAATCAGATTATTCCCCTACTCCCAGCTACAGTTAAAGGTCTTTTCTTAAATAAAAATAATTTTTAAAAAACCTTTATCCACTACTTCCTTTGAAAATAACTTTACAAATAAATTACAGTAACAGGATCAGTGTAAAAAGTTTCTGGTTTCCAGGCCTATATGCACTGGATCATAATACTCTAAATCTTTCTAGATATTATTAAATCTGGGCTTTCTCCAATGCACAAGCTGCAGCCCAGCTCACTCTGAACCTTCCGTCTGTTCTATCAGCGGTGTGTAGAAATTATCAAACACATATGAGTTTCCATGAAAACACCTGAAATGTGAATGAATGAAAATCACAAATAAGAAATGTCAACTTAAAGATAACTTTTTTCTGTCTTCTCTCCTTTTTCTCAAAGAGGGAGTAGGCTCTAGCTAAAATTGAACTTAAGAAGACTCTTAATTTTGAGTTCCTAGGAAAAAAGAAATCTCAGCCCCTAGCACTGAAGAAATGCCTCATTCTAGGACAATAAGCTCAAAAAAGATGGGGCAGAGGGAATTAGGTAAGAGCTTTTAATTTTTCTGGCTAATCTTCATTGTAAAAAAGTGGAAATGGCCATGAATGAAAGAAAGTCTATGCATCTCCAACTCCATGCAGTAGGGGACTGCTATGAACTACAGCATGTCACATTCACAGGCAAATCCCTAAGACTATACCAGAAAAGGTAAGCATAGATTTAGGCATTCTCCTAATAAATTTTCTCCAGTTGCTAAATCTTAATTTAAAGATGCAATCATAATACAAAAAGAATTATGTAATAAATGTAAGACAGAAAACAGACAGATACTAATATTCTACTGTAACCTTAAGGACTCACCTGTTGCACTTCTGCAAGTGCTCACAGCTGTATGTTTCCACATAAAGGAAATAATGATTCATTCTCAATGACACTTCTTCCCCAAGACTATACAGGAAAATCAAATTACATATTTTGTCTTTAATTCTAGAAGTAACAGCAGTCCCTGCTTCCCTTGCAGGGAACTTCTAGTGTAGAGATTCAAGCCTTTGTCATCTCTTCTGTCAAAAAAACATCTGCAAGAAAACAAACCTAACTAAATTCTATCAGGTTTTNTAAAAAAAAAAAAAAAAGTAGTATATTGAAATCTATTAATAACTTGGAAGAAAAGTACCATTCCCTGGACAAAAACTTTGAGCTACTGAAACTTTCAGCTACTGAAAAATTGAGAAATCAGTTCTAAAAGGAAAAGTCACAGTTCTTTTCCACCAAATATCAAAAAAGGTGGTTTGTATTTTTTTTTTTAGGATACGTGTATGCTCAAAGAAAGTATACCAGTTCACAGAAAACTACCTCAATAAACCTTGTATTTTGAAATCCTCGAATGAATACCTAGTCAAAGACTTTGCTGGGAATGTAAAATAAGTTGAACTGGTAGGCAGAAAAGGGAGAAGCCATCTCACCTAAGGTCAGTCTTCTGAAAGAAAAGCATTTAAGCCAAGCCTGTCCAGACACTGTCTTAGTTAACTGTGAGACGTTTGCAGCACATCTCATTTTAATATAAGTTTCTATGACGGGAAAAATGAATTGCCCTCTGGAGATGCATGTCTTCCTCAATTCTTTGTAAAAAGAGCTTAGATGACTAAATTACGTAAGGTACCTTAGTATTTAGGTAGCAAATAACAAGACTCATCCTCACCTCAGGTGTCCTGCAGGAGTGAAAGACGTAACACTGCCTTAATCAGCTCTTTCCTTCAGCTAAAGCAATTCTAAATACAGTTATGATTATGAAAATCTTTATTAGAAGGTTGATTGTTATTAAGTAAGGAAATGAAAAGGAAATTAAATTGATGTTAAATACACAGATTAAAAATTTTGATGTTTTTCCAAGGTGTGAAGACTAAATAGAAAGCATAGCCTTAACTGCATCAATACAGTTATTTTTCCAAAGTGTTTGTTCAAACCAACAAACACTGCAGCTATATCAGCCCCGTGGCAAGAATGAATTGGCCATAGGACTTTGGATTGGTTATATTCATAGGACCATGATTAGACCAGGCAAAGAAAAAAATTTCTTAGACAGCAGAAAGTACCATAACCTAACCTTCCATCTAACAATTAGCATTGCTACAAACTCAATTTGGCAGGAGCACACATAAATTCAGCTTTCTGCTGCTAGCTGTGAACTTCAAAAACAACAAAGTCGTTTCCAAGGGATATTAATGCAGACAGTCTGGACTGAAAAGGAAAGGTTGGTGCATTTTAGATCTTTGCTAATGAAATTAATGAACAAAGCCATAATGTCTAATGGATTAAATATTACATTAGCAGTCCATTTCCAAAGGATTGATGAGTTCCTCACTTCTTTCAGATGGTATTTAAAAATGACAAGTAGACTGACTGAAGATCCAAAGATCAGAACATCTCTAATTTTGTTTACCAAAGTGCAATATAAAAAGCACCAAACCCACCACAGCCAACAACAGCAACAAAACAGCAATAAGAAAAGGCTTTTGTTGGTAAAGCTCTGCTTGAAGGCAAGACTACAGAGTAATGCTGCCTCAGGATATGACTCAGTATCACAGATGCTTTATACAAAGGCTAATGAGCCTGTTGCCGGTACTGAAAACACTATTTGCCCGTGGCAAAACTAACAGTAAGTCTATGTTACCACTAATTTGCTGGCTATTTTTCTTTATTCACTAGGTCATAAATTCCAACAGTTTTGCTCAGGGGAAATATCAATTGCTATGGAAAACGCATGTAAATATGTAATAACTCTAAGTGCTTTTGTGACAGGATTATTAATATTTGCAATTCGCGTATATCACTGAAGATATGAAAGTTAAACTTTCCTAAAATATCCAGTCAAGGAAATGTGTTTCTTTGGATTTAGAAATGAACAGTAAAAAGTACTAAATGGCAATAAACAATCCAAGATTGTTGTAATATCTTCAAGTGATTTCTAGTTTAGGTGCTTGAGAGGAAGAAGAGCTAATGGCTTGCCAACTTGTAAACACAAGAGTTTTCCTGAAAGTACTACTATACAAATATCCTCTACTAATGCTCAAATGGTAAATAAAATATTTATTTCTGTGGGATGTATTTTTGTCAACTACTATTATCTTTATTGATGTAGAAACCCTCTTAAAAAAGAATATAAAAGTTAATGGCAGGAAGTTTTGACTATATCGAACAATTGTTGTTTTACCATGATGGAGTAGAAGTGAGCAAAGGGAGCCTTGTAGCTGTTTGCATTAGTTTGAGTTTTAGCTCCAAAAACTTTTCTCTGAAAACAGTCAAGATCAGCTTGGATAACAAACATGATGTGAATTTAATGATACCTAGTCAGGTTTGGTTTTTCTATCTAAGCAGCTTGTTTTAAGTCTAAATTTAGAGAAACATCTCTGTCAAAGAGTACACTTCACAATATGATTTCTTCTTTACCGTAAAAGTTACTGTATCTCCAGGGGAATTTTCTTTGTAACATATATTAATAGCTGTCGACTAATGGGGGGGGGGAGGGGAGGAGCTGAGAGAAGGAGATAGGGAGGGAGAAGGAGAGAGAGGAAGATTGAAAGAAAGGATGTGGGATAGAAGTGTTAGCGCGGAGACAAACACATAACCAATTTTTTTCGGTTATATGCGGTGCTTTATTTCAAGGCGCCGGGAACCAGGGGTGCTCACCCAAATCTGGCTCCAAAGTGGCCTTGTTGAGTACCCATTTTATATTCTGTTGGTTACACAATCTTTTACATATTCAGCAAGTATTGCTGCATCATCTAATACATATGCATCACGGATTACATCATTCTATTGCGACATCAGCCTCCTTCTCTGCGCATGCTCGTTTTCCCTCTGGTGGTCGTTGGTGGTCGTCATGATGAAGAAAGAAGAGTCTTCCTCACTGTGTCCTTTTCACCTCACTCCTTTTGACTCGATTCCAGTGCCTGTTTTCTGCCAAGTTATTCAAGGTTCTGCTTGACTCCCCTGGTCACTGTGTCCTTATCTGTTCTTCTAGGTACCTAAAGATCTTAGGATACATTCTCTTCGTTACGGTTTACTACATTTTCCATCACCATTGGTTACCTTTGTTTGATTGCTATGGTTATACCTTACAAACACACCTGGTATATACAGTACAGCTTACTACTTAACTCTTTTGTTTCCTAACAGAAGGAAAGAGGAAAAGGGAGCAATGCAGGGAAGGGATGAAAAAAGAGGAAGGCAAAAAGAGGAAGAAAAAGGAAGGAAAAAGAAGAAGGAAAAAAGAGGAAGGAAAAAGAGGAAAGGAAAAGAGAAAAAGAAAAAGAAAAAGAAAAAGAAAAAAAAAGAAAAAGAAAAAGAAAAAGAAAAAGAAAAAGAAAAAGAAGAAAAAGAGAAAGAAAAAGAGAAAGAAAAAGAGAAAGAAAAAGAGAAAGAAAAAGAGAAAAAGAATGAACAAACAAACAGACATATTTCTTTTTTCTTGGCCATGTATTTCAGACCTTTGAATATTGTTGTTTATATAAGTGTCCCACTCTCTTTCTGTATTTGCTAAGATTTTGCCTTGGTGGTATTATGGACAATAAATTTCATTGGTTGATACTGCATTTAGTTAAAATAATTACTTCCTTGAATTTAAAGCTAATGAAATTTTATAGACAACAGTAACTATTCTTTTCTTTACATTTTTGCACTGCCAGAGAAGGGAGTTAAACCTCCATTTTCCTTTTTCTGCTGCCTTCACAGGCAGGATAAGCCTCTTAATGGGCACGTGCTGGCATCTTTTAAGTATTTTCCTTTTGTATCTTCACTGACCGGCTAATGCTACAAGATGTCAAGTAACATGGCATTGAGGGAAAATGTCATAGTAAAAAAAGGCATTTAAATAACACAAAATAAGTTCTAGCACTTTGTAAAGAGGGGGTAAGACTATATTTAATATTTTTGAGGACAAATGCAGCATGTGTTCATATTTCAAACTCCTGGTTTTAGTATAAAGCAACTGTAAAATCCTATAGTTCCCTAATGAAAAGGGAAGCACAAAGCTCTGCCAGAAGTCACTGCAATAAAAGCATTTATCCCTGGATGATAAAAAACTTTATTAGGCAAAAACCAACTATATTCACTTATTTTCAGGTAAAAGAAAAAATTCTGTTGAGTTGCCCAACACTTTAAAGAGTGTGTGCTTTGCCTATTTTCCATTTACTTGAATAATGGCTTTTAAAACCTCTGTAAATCCTTTCGTTTGGATTTCCTGCATGAAGTATTTGGATACAAGCAAGCTGTGTTAGATAACATGATGAATCTTACGAATGCCCTCCGTGTCTTTAAAGCAAGATGTCTAGAGATTCCTCTAAGCAGCAGGCTAAATGGAGATCACTGGTTTGATTGAAAGCGTATTGGGGCAAAATGGACTACCTGGAAATGCATCACAGGTGACACTAGTGAAAAATACTGCTGAAAGCACTTCTTTCCCCTGGGTGGTATCAATTTTTCCACTAGTGCTGGTCAGCACACTTCAGTGCATTCATCCACAGATCTGTGCTCCTTGGAAGAGCCAAGCCGCCATATGGCATATTAAAGATCTCACTTAATAAATCTAGCCAAGGAGACCTTTCCTGCAAGATGTTTGTTTGTATGTTTGTTTTATAACACAGTTTCCTGGTTTTGCAAATATCTGGGTCTGACAATGAGGACAGTGTACATTTTGCAAAGAGATTCTGAATCTCTGTTATTTGCATCACTGACTTTCAGTGTTAGGAACTATATTTTTCTGCTGATACATATCTGTTTTTATGAGATCCTGAAAAAAACAAAACATAAACCAAAATGTGCTATTGGCGAGCAATGAAGGTATGTAGTGTTTGTCGGTTTTCTTCCTTTTTTGATTTATTTTTTTCTCTTTTAAGAGTCATTCAGAAGGAAAATTTGCATTCTGATTATAAAGCCAGAAGTTAAAAGCAAGTGGCAATTTATAAAGAGACAGATTATTAGACAGGATATACACTGTCTTTCATCAAAACTAGAAAGATATCGTACTTAGGATTTCCAGGACAGCTGCCCTTACATATAACATCTGAAAAATCCTTTTTTTATATGACTTCCAATTTGTCATATATATTCAAATGACGTGCATGCACCTGTCTCTAAAAACTAACTGGCCTCTAGGCAGTCAGATAAGGTCCATCTCATGTGGAAGAAATAAATCTCAACACCTTTGTTGCTAGAAGTAAACTTTTATTTCTTTGGGATTTAAAAAATAAATGCTATCAATACAATATGCAAAATAAACATTATGTGATTTTATTCTTTAATAAAAGACACAAATCAAGCACAGTAAATCAAATAAAATTGATTTTTAAACAATAACAAAACACAAGGGTCTCAGGTAGTAAGAGTTCATGGGTCTGGTACAAATACTGCCACATACTTGCATAACTTCATATTCATAGGTTTCCCTACACTCTGGTTCCAGGTGTCTCTGTTACACCGTAAAAGACAATCTCTATTCCCTGGCTTTTATTCACATATTAGAATACAGCAAAGTATATATTTCTGCAGATATTTCTCAATTTCTGATGCACAAACATAAAAACCCTCTACATTTTTTTCTCTGTATGGCTTCGTTAGTGAAACATTTCAAGCTATGTGACACTATCTTTTATACTTGCCTCTATTTGCAGCCATACCAGTTGTTCCTGGTAACTATCCATTCATCCCACATGTGCTCCCTTATGTAGTTCTGTTACTCTTCAATAGAGCATAACACAAAATATGTGTGTTAATTACGTTGTCCAAAATACATCAACTTCTAGCATTAGCTTTGTTGTTTTATTTCTGGTTTACTATTTACCTCATTTGTTCTTTTCTCATTTTCTTTCCCTACTTGTTCAACATGACAAAATGTGATCTGATCTCTCCCTGTCCCCACTGGCGCTGAGGCTTCCTGGGTGCCTCAAGTCCATGTGGGACAGTAATGTTCTAAGAGTGCCAGTCTCCCTCCATGTGTTTAACTGCACATTCCCACTGCCCCCTGCATTTCAGCTAACTGTACAGTAAGGCAGATCAATCTGTCGATCCCGATGGAAATTTATCCACCAAAAATCAACATTTTTTCACAATCTCAGTGCCACTCACTCTAGCAGCAACTGCTTGCAGGAGCACCACTTCAGATCAAGAAATGCAGATCAAGAAGTATCCCCACCTGAGAACTGACTGCAGCTTGAAAATTAGGGTGATGAGGACACTGTCCCAGACCTTAAAAGATATGAATTTGAACACTTTTGGCCTGTAGAGATCCTTCACCGATCAATCATTCTAACCACTTTCCTGTCATGTAAGAGTGAACAGGTCTGCCATCACCACAGGCTGTTTAGCCAGGTGGTGCCCAAAATGCACCTATCATCTGTGGCTCATGAAGAGATAAAAGTGTGCACACACACAAACATGTACACCTACAGCCCTACAGGGTACTGGGATTTCTGAGATATCTCTACCCTCATCATTCCTACCAGGTAGTTCCCTGCACAGTGTGTGGGATCTGAGGTCTCCATGTATATTGCCTGGAGAAATTAGCTACTCAACAAAACCTGCAGTCTTAAATGTCAGGCCTTATAGAGAACTTTTAAATCCTTAACTGAATATTTTACTCCCAGACTCAAGAACTTGATGTAGTCAATCTTTGACTTGTTTCATTTATTATTCTTCATATCAGTCCCTTACTGGAATGTGGTACAAATTTCTTTTAGAGTTCCTTCAAAACCTGAGGAATAAAAACGTATCACAGTTAAAGCTTTCGATGCTGTAGCTATTTTCTGTCTTAAGAATCATGATCTTTTCATCAACATCTGTCTTTTGAAGCCTGACATGTTGCCACTAAAATTATCTTCTGTTTTATCATTCGGAACTTGTTTTCTACCTTTCTGCAATCTGGTCACTGACTCCCCTAACTTAATTTCACATTCACCCTCCTTAAAGCACTCTATAGCTCCACCTTCTTTGCTATCTCTCATTTTGTTTCTTTCTATTAACAGTAGAAAATCTTCCCCCTGACACAATCTGCTGTGCGCTTTCTATTAAATAACCCTCTGTGTTGCAAGAGCAAGCTGATAATCATCTGCTATATGACCTCCTCCTTTGTCAAATTGCTCTCTCAACCCCACTTACACTGTGAGAACTATTCTCGCTGCCAAGTACATTGTTACGGGTTTCCATTGTCCATTGCTTGCATTCACTGCAATGAATGTACCTTAATGTTGTACACAGCAGTACTGTAATGAACACATTTTTTGCATTTCTTGGCTTTCTCCGTGGTCACTGAAGTCAGTAGTTTTTCTTTCCCCCCCTCAGGGATTTCAGTGCTTCAATGGGCTTTGAATTAGGTCCCTATATTGAGTTTTCATGACTAGTGACTTTGTCTTTTGCATATGACATTTGCACTACATGTGCTTTTAAACACTGGGCATGTCACCAATGTAGTAGGGGTAGGTCATCTCAACAGAAGAGAAGGAAAGGGAATGATTCTCTCCCTATTTTGAATGAAACCCTGTTAAAGAAATGACTGAACTTGCAGGAGATTTGTAAAGGTCTTAGAGTATGAAAAAGTGCCGCATGCTTAGTAAGAATGATTGATGAAAATAAGATGATAAAATTTAATATCAGACAAGTTAACAGCAGCCACTTTAGAAGAGAACAGTTTCTGCAAAAGTTAAGCATCTTCTGGATATACCAGCCCAGTACCACTGGGTCTTTTCAGCTGCTCATTGAAGTAACGCTATTATTTTAAGTGTTGGTACTGATGGTATTACTGTAAGTGCTACTGTTTGTAACATTACACCATGCAAAAGAGAGGTGTTCATCAGAAGAAAGGAGAAAAAAGACAGGAAGGGGAAAGAACAGTTACTTAGTGAAAATGTTAATAAATATTCAATAACTAAACAATTATTTAAATGACTGATTTAATCATCATCATGATTTTAGCTATAACAATTTCTGCGTACATCATCTAGAATAGCCTACAAAATACAGAGAAGTTGTGCCTGGTATCTATTCCAAGCATATGCCTATCAATTTTTAATATTTAGAAATTCTTTTAAGTGCATTTTTGGGAAAGATTTATTTATATTATGGTTTTGCTTGTTTTCATACACACATTTTAACAAGGCTTGGACCTAGTAAACCTTCCTTCCCTGAAACTGTTCTTACAAGAATAAGTGATTTTATTTGATGTTTTGTGAGAATACAATTTAAAGTAAGCCCCAAAGTAAACTGTACTTAGCTTCAGAACAATTTAAGATCAGGCTTAAGCATTAGGTCAATACCATAACACAGTTTCTTCCTCATTTACAACAGNAGAATACAATTTAAAGTAAGCCCCAAAGTAAACTGTACTTAGCTTCAGAAAAATTTAAGATCAGGCTTAATCATTAGGTCAATACCATAACACAGTTTCTTCCTCATTTGCAACATNTTAAGCATTAGGTCAATACCATAACACAGTTTCTTCCTCATTTACAACAGCAATCATTTATATAATTGTGTGCAAAATAAAATTTCTTGTACCATGTGTGCCTATAAGCAATCTCTAGTGAATACGATTTTTTGTCCAAATTACTCTGTTTTCCTTGTCCATTTTATTTTACATTCTATCAGAACATTATTGTGGAAAAATTTTCCTGGAGCGAGATCTAGTTAACATTTTATGAGACAGACAATTTTCAGAATTCCTTTTGAGCTTTGCTAAATTGAATATGTAAAAATAAAGTTGTCAGGTGTAAAAGCAGTGGAGCATTTTGCTAGTCTGGTCTGGAGGATGGAATCAAATGGTACTATCCTGAGAACACTGATTTTAGTCACTGGGAAGTGCATCGTTATTATTCAGTCTGATTGATCAAGGAAAGTATTCACTTCATTTAGATCAAGCAAAGCCACAAAAAAATGTCACCACTTGACTGTTCTGTGCACAGTCAGATGCATGCCATCTATCTCACCTAAACCAATCTAATACACTTTTCCATTTTGTTACAAAAAGTAGACTGGTTCCAGCAACTGAGAAGTAGTAAGTGGATGATAAATAACTCAATGATTGTCATGCTATATGAGCAGAAGAGAATGAAACAATAAAAGAGAAAGACAACTTTTAAATCTTGCAAGTTACGTGGAAGGAAGGACACATTTCAGTTGATTTTATTTGAAATAGTGCTGGTATCAAATAAATTAGATATACCTTCTGCCAAAATGGTCACTCACTTTTGGAAGCAAATGTAGTATTTTTATATTGTCAGACCGACTAGGTGAGAAATAGTCCACTCTGGCTATTTGTAATCAACTCTAATTCATTTCATTACTTCATTAGACAACTGTCAAGAGACTTAACAAGTCACGTAATTTGGTTTTGGACGTGAAGAGGAAATTTCTGAGCTCCTGGAATACTGAAATTAGAGGCAGTTGAACTTACAAATGTGCTTTTACAAAATTTTGTTTCATAAGTTCTTTAGACTCATTGGCAAGAAAAAGATATGTATTCTGAGATATACATTGCTTTATCTTTCATGCTTCACAACCAAGTCTAATTTTCATTTATAGTATTTAAAACAAGATTAAAACGTGATGATGCCAGTGAGAAAGCTTCATCTGTGTGGCACCTGTACGTGCATTTTCTGAACTCTGTTTAAACCTCTAGTTTCAAGCAAAAAGGGTAAAATGTAAATAAAACATTATCATTTGTTACATATTGACTCTATCCTTACCTATGTGTGAAAGAGAGCATGATTCATGCTCTAAGAAGCTTGCTATCGATGAGCTAAACCAGATAATGACCAGAGACTGTTTCTATAGATCAATGATCTATAATAGATTACCTCTATAGATCAATGTGAGATTTGATCCCAGACTTTCATCCACCTATGGCAAGAACAGTATTTGAACCATTTTATCAGATTACGCAGCTTTTGCTTTTCTGCATCAGTAACTCATATTGCTACACAGTACAAGGGAGCAGGAACACACCACGACTTCTTCTTGCACCTCTTCAGGGTTGGTTCATCATGGATATTCCACATAGATAGACAATGCTGACCTCTATCCAGTGTTTTATATTTCTGCATTTTGAGGCAGAGGTTATAATATCCCAACTGACAGGCTAATAATGAAACAACCACAGAAATAAATTCTACTGGAAAGTAATTATCTTGTTTTCAGAATAAGGTTTGAATGAAGTAAATGAAGTATGGGGCACACTCTGAAGAACAGTGAGAGTAAGATAAATTATCAAATGGTCATTAGAATTCTGTGGAAGTTTGTTTCTGTTGCAGTTATACAACATTATTATGATTATGACAGCTGAGAAGAAGTACCAAGCACAGTGAAAATTTTGTAGGTGCATCTCTACAGTGCTGGCATAAATGCCTTCGTAAAAATGAGTTTCCTAGCCTAACTCATTAATTTTCTCTGAAAATATGGTCAATAAAGAAGGATTAAAAGATAGCAGTGAACTTTAGAAGATTGGAGAATTCATCCAAGAAATCTGAGATTACTCTTTCTCTCAAATTTCAGTTTTATTCCACATCATCTGCCAGCTGCCATCTCTACTATGAAGTCAAGCCATGGCGCAGTTAGGAGTACAAGATTTACGAGCACAGAATAAAATCCAGATCCAGAAAACAACTGATTCTCACTGAGTATCTTGGTCCTGCCCCCAAGGTTGCTACATATTTTATAGTTGACAGTCACTGAATACAATACAGTTACACCTCAGAAGCAAAGACCAAACCTCTGCTTGCCATGCATGTTCAAGCCCGTAAGCACATTTCTCAAAATAATTTCAATATTTACTACCTGAACATGAGGCTTTGGGGATTTTTAGTGGGATTTTGGATAAGAATTTAGGCATTAAATTCTGATTTCAAATTCCTATATTTCACCTTAAACACCATTGTGAGCAGTAAATTTTCTGAATAATAGAAGAATCACTGTATGATCCAGCAGTTCAAGTATATACCTGAATTTAGAGGACCAAATGATGACCCACAGGCAGATTTAATTCAAACCATTTGTATCTTCTTGAGTTCTTGGTTTTGTAACTTCAGTATTCTTTTAACACAAACATGTAAAATATTTAAAATATGTATTTTTGCGTGGTAAATAAAATTTCTAGAANAGTTCAAGTATATACCTGAATGTAGAGGACCAAATGATGACCCACAAGCAGATTTAATTCAAACCATTTGTATCTTCTTGAGTTCTTGGTTTTGTAACTTCAGTATTCTTGTAACACAAACATGTAAAATATTTAAAATACGTATTTTTGCGTGGTAAATAAAATTTCTAGAATTAAAAAAAAGTGCAAAATCATTACAGGAACTACATCTAAGAGGGATTTATTTGATAATCCCGTATTATTAATAAAGGATGGATCTCTTTTATCCACCCCTCATATTATCAATTCTCTCATTAGATTGGAATATAAGACAGGGATATTCCAGTCCCCTGGTATTGCAGGTAATTTGCTAGCATGGTAGTTCAAAAGGAAACTTCCTAAATAGGTTATTTCTTCACAAAGATTAAGGAAAGTGTACTCAATGAAGCAGAGAGATATAGCGAACACTGAGGATGGCAAAAAGAAGGAAAGGATTTAGACCTTGTAAGAGGGCTTAAAGTGAAAATGCCTAGCATATTTCTGAAGGTGGTTATACTTATAGGTGAAATTGGTAACATAACTTACATTTATGAAAGCATGAAGGAATAAACATACACTTTCCCATTGGTATTTAAGGAAAGGAGGAAAGGAGAGCTTATTTATGGTCCCCTGCTTGGTCTGGAATATTGAGAAAAGATGACTTCTGTTTCCACTGTGAGGAAGCTGATATGGGTTTGACAGGGAATGGATGAGAAGGGGCCAGGAACCAACCTTATAAATGCTAGAAGGTGAAGCTAATTTAATGTTCAGAGAAAGTTAACTGGTCCAGGAAAGGACAACCTCATTTATTCCTACCCAAAATCTGTGGGAAAACTGGGAAGAACAATGCATAGTACTTTATTCTAGGCAGACAGTAAAGCTAAAATCTATAAACAAAAGGTCTACTTGAACAATTAGTTCATGATTAGTCAAGAATAATCAGGTGATAGATTTTATTTACTTGTGATACAGATGCTACCTTCTCCCAACATCGACTGCTGGTTGTGATCCATACACATAATTAATGTTTCATCTAAGGATGTCCTTTAGTATACCTCATCCCCTACAATTTAACTTAAAACAAAACAAAGCAAAACAAAAAAAACCCAAACAAACAAACCCCACAGCACAATAGCAAGTTTATACAACCTGTGCAAAAATACCCGAAAATAAGTAGTTATACAAATCCAACCAAAGAAAGACATGGCTTATATGAGATATTGTTTAAAGATTGACAATCTTTCCACATTTAACATTTCATTTCATTATGAATACTTCTTGGATTATTTATGTTTTCTCAGTCCTCTGGCATGACATGGCTATTGTTAGATATAGGGCTTCTATTACAGGACTTTTTCATCAGGTTTATAATTTTGAACTTGATGCTGCAACTGCTAGCACTACCAGTGAACAGCGAAACTGAGAACAATACAGATGATAGGAGTTACCATTTATATCAGCTTCACGCTAATTTAATGCAACACAGAATATTATTTGCATTACTTTCAAAGTAAAAATATGCTTCCTGTGGGATTACATCACTATTAGACATTTCTTACTCTATTATGTGTGAGTCAACACAACATTCAAAACAGGGTTTGTACAAACTTCATTTGTGATAATAAACTTAATGAGCAGCACTGAGAAATGTCTAAAGAACTGAATTATGATGACATAGTATTTGCCAAATAGAGCTTTGTATTTTTTTGTGTGTTGTTTCATTAAAGACACACTAGCTCTTTTGGCACGCAATTGAAAATTAAAATAGCAAAGTGCATTTTAAACATCTGCCATTCTGGGCAATCACTGGAAGGGAAATAATCTCCAAAAGAGATATAAGATGTAAAATTAGATTGCTCAAACTTGTTCCTTATGAAATAAGATGGTTGTAATGTTTTGTTATGTTTTCTGTTGCTGAAGCAGTAAAATTCCCTGGTTTAGTATGCATCATTGACAGGGAAAGGGAGGAGGGATCAATATACAAGACCTATTTCATTAAGAGACGTAATTATAATAGCCCCATTTAGTATCAGAGGTAATGGCTGAAAATGGTGGTACAATCAAATGGAATGGTAACTAACTTGGTCATTATATGCAACCACAGAACAAAAGGAAGCAAAGGTCTTATAAGGCTTCATACCAACAGACTGGGTTTTGCCTGGTTCCCTATAACCCCTCTGGACCCAAAGCTGAGGGACAGTCTCTTTATTCACTGCCTTCCATGTCTGAGAAATTTTGCACCTGGAAGACACCATTCTGAAGATCCACTCTAAAAGAAACTCTCCTCAGGAAAGAAACACAACACAAACTTAAAAATGAAAACAAAGACTTCATAGGAAATAGATTTGCCTGAAAAGAAACATATCACCTTTTGCCCTAAGGGTATCTAAGACTTCTATACGGATCTGACAGTTATGACAAATGATGTACAGGACACTCTTGTCTTTCCAAAGTGGCATTTAAGAGCAGGAAGATACTCCAGACAATTATGAAAAATTAAACTAAACTCTTAAATGTAAAATTATGCAGACAGGGAAAAAAAGACACAGAGACAGGCTATATTAATTCTGCTGTGGACTACAAGAGTTTCTATAATCTCTCTGGAAAATAATAATGGAGTTCAGGAACATGACAAAAAATAGGATAGATATTCCCCATATTTCAGAATTCATACTGAAACTATCTGAGAATGAACATTTCAAAATATTTTTGCTTCTATTTTTCATAAAGTGGAACATACTTTTTTTTAAAGTCCATTTAATGTTTCGTTTGCAACATTATTTTTTTTTTGCTGACCATGTCTAACACTCTTTATTCTCCCATTTCATTTTCTGTTTTGGTATTTATCACCACACTCTCACTGTCCTCATCCTTTTGTTCCCATTTCTGTCAGTCTGCTCTCTATACACGTAAGCACATCATCACCTATTTACTCGGAATGAAATAGCCAGCATGGTGGGCCTTGGGCATGTCAATAATTCATATTGAACAGCAAAGAGTATTTGAAAAATACTTGTGATCTCTGTAAATCACCTTGAAAACTTATTATATCTAGGATGATAGAGATCAAAATGACCTGTGAAACACTGCATTTGGGGACAGAAAGGTGAGAAGACAGTTTTCCTAGTATGAAGGACAAATATGTATTTATTTATTTATTTATTTCGTAGTAATGCTGGTGCAACTTCACCTGATAAGGTTTTTTTCATCCATTTCCCATGACCAATATTCTATTTCTAAAATAAATTATGCAGGTTTTTTTTTTTAAAAAAAAGGTTAATATTAAGGACAATTTCAGACTATGTTTTTCACCTGGAATTTCGTTGCTGGATAAGTAAATCTTCATTTTTTTCTATTTACACTAGTTTTGCTCCACAGAACTTTGACAAGGCTGTACATGAAGAATCAGTGTCTCCTGTTCGATGCCATATGTTTCTGAAAACTACTGATTTGTTTTCCTTCATTTGTTAAATCTTTTAGGCAATTTGCTTAATACAAGTTGGTCAGTGTCATGTACAGTGTGCTGAAGATAAAGAATCCTTTAGTGGGATGCACATAAGGTAGTCCTCTTCTACTGAAACATAGCAGAAGGTTGTAGCAGATATTAGATGGGGAAAACTGTAAAGAAGCAGAAGTTGTGAGTTAATGGAGCTGTGATCTGTGTGATCTATAATGATGTTCTACAAAACCCAGAAAGAATATGTGTTATAAAATAAAAATCACAATTGACACTATTGATGGTAATTACAAAAGGAAAGCTAAAAGCTAAACAGAATGATGGAATAATTTGTTAAGTTTGCTTCTCTGATTCAAGGTTGAGATCATTTGGCAAATGCCCCTTGTTATTTGTATTGTAAATACCTATGCCCGTGTTATAGTGGTAAAGGCCTTGAACTACAAATTTGTAATTTATTTCATCACCAAATTCCATCTATGTCAAGCAAATAGAGGCCATGTGTACACTGCTGTACGAGACATCTTTTCTGTGGTCCCTAATGCCTTGGTCAATGCCCAAGTCACATCCCAGCCACACATTAGGACAAGGTATCAGCATGTAATAGCCCTTTCCTGTACTCCCAGTTACACAAAAGCAGGCTTTTGGAGCACAGGAGCCAACACTTTTGTTAAATGAGTACAGGCCTGGATGTCTAGGATATGAGGCCCAGGAACGCATCAACAACAAGGCTAGTGACAGCCATAGAAAGCTAAAGACACGGACCAATGCTGAAAACCACAAAGCTTTCTTTTTTTTTCAGGTTTTCTACATAGACTCTTTGAGTCTATTGTAAGATGCAGTGAGAGCAGGAGCTCTTCAAAACTCCAGGTTTAATTAGCTTCAGTCTGAAAATAAATGAGGATTGGATATAGGGTGACAAAGAGCAAAAGTTAATCTACACCACAATGCAGTCAACAACTGTGGGCCAAAGGTTCTCCAGTTAATATACTGATAATTTAGACAGACTGTGTCAAGAATTTCTGTGGTATTTCTTCAGTGCAGATTTCTCTAGTGAAGGTCTCCCAGATACATGAGTGGAAAATATTCAGATGCTTTATGTCAGGTAAGAAACCATTTCAAAGAGGACTCACTACATGAATGTCATACCTATACCATTAATTTGTAATGTGGTGAGGTGAAAAATAATTGTGTCCTAGTCCAACTTTGTCCTATTCAATGAAGTACAGTAGTCATCCTTTGCAACCTATTATTTATCAGCTGTTTAACTAACATCAGCTGCCAAAACTCTGCTGTTACTTTTTTGTTCTCGTATTCCTTGGTTTTTATAGTATTTATATAGAAAAAAAATGTAATTTCTCACTACTGCAAGAATCATGGAAGGAAGTTCCTGCTTGTGCCTAACTTATTCTAGATTATTTTGGGACTTTCTTTTTATCCTTAAAAATAGTCATGGTATTTCAAACACCACGTGTTGTGTTTTAACCCTGGTAGGCGGCTAAGCCCCACAGAGCTACTTACCTACAGCAGGATGGGGGAGAAAATCAGAAGAGTAAAGGTAAGAAAACTCATGGGTTGAGATAAAGACAGTTTAACAGGGAAAGCAAAATCTGTGTGCACAAGCAATGAGAAATAGAGAATTTATTCACTTCCACTCATGGGCAGGGAGGTGTTTAGCTGTTTCCAGGAAAGCAGGGCTCCATTGCATGTAACAGTTACTTGAGTAGACAACACTGTAACTGAAAACATCTCCCCTTCCTCCTTCTTCCCCCAACTTTTATTGCTGAGCACAATGTCATTATGGGACACCCCTTTGGTCAGTTGAGGTCAGCTGTTCCAGCTGTGTCCCCTCCCAACTTCTTCTGCACCCCCAGCCTACTCACTGTCGGGGCAGCGTGAGGAGAAGAAAAGGCCTTGACACTGTGCAAGCACTTTTCGGCAGTAACTAAAACATCAGTGTGTTATCAACACTGTTTTCATCACAAATCCAAAACAGACCACCATATGAGCTACTAAGAGGAAAATGAACTCTAGCCAAACTCTATCAGCCAACGTCAGTGCACCACTGTATAGTAGTTGACGATAAGCCTTCACTCATCGGTAGGGACCATTACAATGCTGCATTAGCAGAATACAATTTTTGCAAGCATCTACACCGTACTTAGGGACCGTTGCTGTAGTCTACCAGGAGCTAAGTTTTTCAGACTATATACAACTTAACTTCTTGGCCCATCTTCAAACCTGGTTAGGTAAAACATTTAAAAGAATGTGTTGTATTGCTCTGCTGCAGTCCGCAGAGCTGTTTTGAAAGAGCTATTGCCTGCTTTGATGCTGCATTGTGCTGCTAGGAAAGGTGAAAGAGGAAGATGAAAACAAGCAAGCAGTTATAAACCACTTCTAATTGGGCTTGATCTTTGAAAATGACATGTAGAAGGGTTGTGAAGACATAGAAAGTTTAAATCTTGTTTGAAAAAACAAATAGGTAATGAAAAAAAATTAAACGGGGGAAGTGACGATCTATGTCAAACTATTTTAAAAGATTATGTCAATAACTCTTGACAAGGTAAGTGTTTGAAAGAATCTTACTGAAATGGTACAAGAAACATCATAACTGAAATTTATTTTTCAAATAAACATAATATCAGACTTTTTATAAGTAGGGTCTCCCCAACCAAACATACAGTCTTATTTCCTGCTATGAGTAAACATTATTTTTGCTGCTATACAACTGATAATCTAAGGGATTTTTTCATCTTATTAACATATACAGAAGTATTTAGATAATTGTGACATGAATTTTGCAGCCAAAATTAATGAAGCTGATTTTTTTCTTTCTTGCCTTTTGTTGAAATAATAATAAAAATTATACCCAGCAATCTTAATACCTCAATTTATAAGGTTTTTCTTTCCAGCACATCAACCTATTTTTTGGCCCATATAAATATATGAAAACTGAGCTACACTGGCTCGGTATAATGCAATTCTGGGAAGTCATCCAAATCTGGGAATGCTGTTTTATGATCAGCACATCAAAAATGGACAGATAACTCATTTCATAATCAACTAAGACAAGTATACAACCAAGGAGTTTGAAGATGAGATTTTGTATTTTATAAAAATAATGCAAGAGACTTTGCTGTTTCCTTACTAAGAGTGCCACAGTTTGTACTCTTTGTAAGACTCTTTTCCATTTACCGTTGTTTTATTAACAGACAATATAGTTCAAGTAGTCTTTTATGCAGCTAAGATTTCTTCTATGCAAATATTAAAGGTTTGGAGACAGAATCACAGCCCAGAGTCGTGTTGTCTACTGTTTAAAATCTACCACAGCAAAGCTGCAATTAAACAATGTCTCATTACTTGCAAAATCTTTCCAGTCTAACAGTCTTTCTGCTTCAGTAGCTTACTGGTTTCCTCACCCTGGAATCTGAAGGTTATTTGAAAAGAAACAGACAATTTGTCTTTGCAGAAGGAGTAGATTAGGGAAACAGTTTAGAAAGGATGAACTCTGGAAGTAGCAGAGCTGAGTGTCTAAAATAATATTGGAAATTGTTTTCCAGTGCTGTTTATGTTCTCTGGCTTCAAGAACATGCAGTGCAGGATGATGAGTGTCAGCTAATAAACATGACATCTCCAAGAGGGAGTCATGAAATGACAGCAAAAACATCTGGTAAGTACAGCAGTACCCAGAAATCGCAGAACTTCAAAATCACAGATTTGTAATGGCTATGGAAGGTAGCAAGATATTAAATGTGCAGCCATTCTTTCACAGGTCTGCAGCAGGTTACTTGCCAGGGGAAATAACCTGCAAGTCAGGTTTTCTTGCTGCTGGGCTTTCTGCCTTTGATTTTGGGGCTTGTAGGATACCCAGAACACAGTCCTGCATTTCAGGTTTCATTACCATTTATGGAGCCTCTATCAATGAATCACCTTAAATAAAATACTTCGGTTTAGGTACAATGCACACTGATTGGCAATGGTTCTCTTAAAATCTTCTTTTTAACCTCTAAGCTATTTTTTGCAACCAAATGGGTCATTTCAAGAGCAAGGTTCATTATTATATCAGGTGGAAGAAAATGCTCATTTAATCTTCTCAGGTACAATTTCCTCAGTGCGGATCACACCAAATGCTGTCAAAAGTTGAAATGTGGCACACAATTTTTATTATTTTTGCTAGAGATTGAATGACAAAGTCCAGTCTTAATTACAGAGAATAAAGTCCTCCAGAAGTGTAAAGGAGTGAAAGTCACAGGTCATCTGTACCCAAATATTTTGGAACAATAGATTGAGCATAATAAACATACACAAAAATAATCCAAAAAACAATAACCTCCAATAAAGATAATATCTGAAGTCTTTCTTTGGAGAAGTTTAATACAATAGAAAAGAACAAAACAGTTGGATGAACTTGATTCAAAACATCCTTCACTCCTTGTCATGGAGTTTAAATTAAATTCAAATCAATTTCTGATCTCATCTTTCCATCACATTCTGTGCAGACATTTCAAACCTGAGGCTAAAATTGATGAAACCAATAATTTGTAGAACAAGTTGTCTTACCTTTAAGAAGGCTCGTGCATATCAAAGCAATAAAAAGAAATAGGGATAGGGCCAGAGACAGACAGGAGAAAAGAGGCGGAGGGGCAAAAAGCTGTGTACTTTGCTGTTCTTCAGGAATGTTGGTTTTATATTAAATTTCATCTCCCAGAAATAAATGTCATTCAAAATATTGAAATGTTGGACAGGTAATGAGAAACTCTTCCATTTGAAAGGGCAATACAACTAAAGCAAAAGAGGTGAGGTGGGGCAAGGAAGG
>RSEF01000001.1:172278634-172324338 GCA_003993805.1 Himantopus leucocephalus | reverse complement strand
TATGCATTTTCACTTCTAATTCTCCACTTTTTTGTCCTTTAGAGGAAAAGAATTTCAGCTCTGTGTCAGAATTTTCTAAGAACTTTTGACAAAAATTCTCCATTTATTCAAACTAAAAAAAATTTTAAAGGATCAGCTCTTAAAGGTCTCTCCTTTTTAAAAGCATCAAAGTTCTGAAATCATGTCAGGTTTACTTCTGACTTTTTCTACATTTAATTTTCTGATAAAGCTTAATTTTTAGTTTGAAAAACTAATTTGTTTTGGAACACAAAAAAATTAAAAAAAAAACCCAAAGCAATGACATAAAAGAATGGTGCAGGCACTTTTTGGTTTGGAGGTTTATGAGCAATTTGAGATTTTGACGTTCCATCTTTCGTGTCAACGACGAGTTGTGGTAACAGGAACAGCTGGGTCAGAGAAGAAGCTGAGTTCAGCTATAGGATTTGACGTTGAAAATGAGATTCCTTCACCTAAACACAAATGACTAATTGATTCCAACAGGTCTTGTATGTTCATACATCCCCTTATGGAGTACTTCTGCACATAGCAGACACATTTATTATCAGACTATAAAAACTGAAGCAAAGAGTGATGTGAAATAGAGTTCTCATTATCTTGGGCAACTTGTAAAAGAATATTATTCACCAAAGAACCTGAAACTAAAGTTACTGCAAGTAAGTGGATTCCTCAGCCACCTGCAGGAACGCAGCAGGGTAGCTGCTACACAGCAAATAGTTTGAACACAACTGTTCAGGCTTGCTGAATCCATCAGCTCATAGACATGGCTAGTGGATGTTCCCTGTCCCCAGGTTCAACCACTAGTGAGGCAGAGCATGGGTTCTCAGCAGGCATGCCTGAATGGACACACACACTCACACACAAAATTCACACACACATGGCCAGTCACTTCATGCTAACTTGGGTGGAAAATAGTGCCTTCACCAGCACCCACATAAAATCAAACAAATATGAATAACATGGAAAGCCTGATCCTGTGCCTTTTCTCTAGCTGATTGGGATTGAAGCCCAGAACAGGACTACACACACATACACACACAATTTATACATACTTACATGCACAAAACAAAATATGGGTCAATCCAGCAGCCGGCATTAGTCATTCAGTCTATCTAGTGGCTGGCCCGTGGATTCCCTGGTCTTCCCAGTTTCTGGGCACTTGGGCCTATGAGCCCCCACATTTTTTGTCTCGCTCACCTCTTGTACACTTGTTGGCTAATCCATCTTGAAGTTGGCTAGTGTTCACCTATATGCAGTCAGAATAGAGAGCATACCCACACAGAATACAGTTAAAAATACAATTTGATGATAATATGGGCTAGATTGCGGTGATGAAGTGCAGGGTTCAGATGACTTGTTTATACTTTTACCTTTTATCTCCATTTCTCTCTTTTTTCCCAGACTTGTTCCGTACCTTTCCCTGCCTTTGGTCATTCCAGTAAAGGTTCTACAATAAGCCTTGCACATTCTCACAGTATCCTGAATATATTCTACAATAAGTTTTAGACAGTCCTAAAATGCTTTTTTCCCTGCATCCTATAATTAATCCTATACCCCTCTTCACGAATATCCCCATTCACTCCACAAGGCATTTGAGAATGAAGCTTCTTTCCTTGACTTATCTTGGGGGATGAACACGCAGACACTGCGCTCATTGTTCTTCTTGGGCAGCCCTGGGACAAGCAGAGACTTCTTGCACTCATGGAATTACTGGAATCCTTGGCCTATTGTCATTCCTCTGCTCCTCACCAGGTCTTGGTGGCTGTGGTAATATAACAACGTAACGCCCTCTGAGTAGTATTCAAAATACTAAAAATTGAAAGATTATTTGGTCACATTGGAAGCATGGGGCACTCAGGGTACGAGCAACATTTTTGGGAGGCTTGGGAGTGGGAAGGTCAGCAAGGGCCAGTGCTTTAGCTACAAGCTAGGAGCCATTCCCATGAAGAAGTGGCTAGCTCATTTTAAAAAGTGCCTTAGAGGAAAAGAGTTGAAGCAAGGTACTCTGAATCAAATGGCTCAGGGATGGCTCCCTGGAGCACATGATGAAGACAGCAGAGGTTGTCACAGCAGCTACAATTGTCTGTAAGGAGCCATTTACCTCCCCTTGCCCCAGTCCTCTGTCTGAAAAATGGGAACAATAATATTTCCCTATCTTAAAGGCTGTGAAAATGCATAATATCTGACAGATACTCAGAAATCATGCCACTACTGTAACAAAAAGAGAAAGCATTTCTAATGGTGAACAGTGTTTCCTTATCCAGGCTGTTGATGGCTATTTAGGTCTTGTACACCAAGTGTCTCCTTCTCTGTCTGCAGGTTTGGTTTCCATATGAAGAACAGCATGGAACTTTCTCCATTGTTATTTCAATATACAGTTAGTACATATATGACTACCAACAATGTCAAAGGATTTGGAACTGGGAAGCACTCTCCACTCTGAAAATTTATGATGTGCTTTTCAGGAACTTAAAACTCTCTTGTACTTGTAGTAAGTAATCACATCGCTCAGCTTCAAGATATTTTAGGAAGAAAGTAGCATCTGTAGTAGGGTTGGGCTCCACTATTTACTTTTTTTTTTCTCAGCTAGTGAAAGAGAAAAGATAGGAGGCAAGATAATCTTTCTTTAAATCACAAGTTTGAGACACCAAGACTTTCAAAGGAATGATGACAATTGAGATGTGTACTGTGAATACATAGACTTGTTTAAATGACTGACTTTCTGGCATGCTGAAAAAATTATTTCCTGTCAAGAAAGATCAAACAACTTGTTATAGAGAACTACGGAGGAGAAATATAACAAATTGTCTTGCAAAGTAACATATCGGGGAGTTCCTCTGTTCCTCTGCCCACAGTGGTTAGAAAAGCACAGCAGGAAGCCAGGAAGCAAGCACCTGCTTTTAGGACAAAAGCCATTTCTTTGGATAATTAAATAATTAAGTAATAATAATAATTATGGTGTTAGAAAAAATATCATGTTAGCAGTGTATATTCCACACCTACTACACTGAGATTTATAAGAAGTAGCTGATGTCCAGGTTAATATAGCATGTGCCAACTCAATGACATACATTCCTCCTTTGCATGTCATAGAAGTATTGTATATTGTGACATCTGAAAGAAATATCATAAATGGAAATAGTCACAAATTTTCATGTGGAATTCTTCAATTTAAAAAGTCATGATTTACTGAAACCATCTCTTAGTAAGAGAGTATCACTGAATTTTCTGGGTAAAAATAAATTTATAACCGTCAAAGTTTCATAGCTTTTTTAAATCTGTTTTCTGATCTCCAGAAGAAAAAGACTTTTAATATTAAAATATAAGTGCATTTATAAAGTGAAAAATAAAAGCCAAAACTGAGATTAAATGTTTTAGAAATTACTGCAGCAGAATGTTTTGATTAATCTTTACAGACATTTTTCTTTCCTGCATTTTCATTAAGATGTATTTCTCATATATTCAATGTTTCTTTCCAACTCAAACAGAAGAAATTTTGTTGCTTAAAAATGGGCAACTAATGCCATTAAAAATTCTCTTTTTTTTCAGAGAGCTAGCATGTCTGACCAAAGATTATGGCAAGTGAGGGGCAGCAGATGGGTACCTCAGAGCCCTGAATGTCTACATTTAGACAACTGAATCCTGCATTTTGTGACACCGCAAGCTGAAATTATTTAGTGAACATATGTAAACACATCTTCACATTCAACTATGCCACTTCTTTTGGCTTTTGTTTGCTTCTTGCCAGAAATCAAGTGAAAAACTCTGATCTCCTTAAGTCTAACGCAAAATAAACAAGGGAATTTGCAAAAAGGTTACCTACTTCCACACTGATCATACCTGATCATATCACACTGATCACAAGAATGTTTCAGCTGTTTGTTTCTTTTTAATAAGTTCATTTTGTTGATCCCAGGTTTTGATGGGTAGAACTTGCAAATGGTAATTATAACATCCCACAATATTGTTCTTATAAAGTAAGAGTGTAAACAGAAATTAAGAAGAAAAAAGAAGTTAAACTCTTCTGAAGAGTGTTGCTCTGTTTTTACATTTAATACCTATCCACAATTTGATATTAAGTACAAAATTTTAATGCACAAAGAAATTAGCTATTGGACATTTCTTCGGTGTTTATAGGGAGAAAAAGCAGTAGAAATATTTACAACAAATGAAGTAAAAAATCCAAAATAACTAGCATTTTTGTTTTTAGTGGTTAGTATTCTGATACTTGGTTCATAAACCGTATTTTCCTTATAAGTATCTGAAACTAAAATTTGATTTTACGCTTACGTTCATGCTTGATACAAATCAAGATTGCCTGAGACCAATACTCATGTTTCAACCATAGCAAAGTAGAACACACCAGAAATACAACATAAACTGTAGATACTTTTTTTCACTTTCTCTTTAAAGGTACTTTGTTTCTAGCAGATTATCTTTCTGAAGTTTTATCTAAACCTAATTCTAAACATATTCTTTCTTTCTTCCTGGATATATATGTGTCTCAAATACAGACATGGACACTCATATACTGCTTCAGTAAAACATTTACAGCCAGTGCAATTAGAAGGAGTTACAACAGTATCCCGAGAGTATCTGGATCACTCTGGAGAATAATGTAGCTGCAGAGACCAGCATTATAGTGCCATAGAGCTAGGGAAAGTATGAAAACCATGGACAAAATGTGAAGAATTTGTTCTTTTTTTTTTTTCTTCTCACTCCTTGGAAAAAAAAATACTAATTTTTGAACATTTATTCATTTTTTTTTCCTGAACAGTTTGAGGCGATCCAGTGAATTATGCATTAAAACATTAAGTGCTTCCTCCAGATTTGTGTCATTCAAATTAATGATTTCTCTGAACCAAAATCCCAGATCTTAATATATATTTACTTTCACTTTACACAGATTTGCAATGTGACAACATAGTTTCTAATCTCCATCATGGTCCAACCCACAGGTGCCTATCTCAGCTCTTACCAGCTTTGGACACAACTTCGTAGGTCTAACTCCCTTTGCAAACTTACAATAGAGATATATTCAGACATCTTCACTAGCTTTGAACTAACAACAAAAAGAAACATGTATTTTCCAAATAAATAAAGGGGTTTTTTTTTCAAAAAAAAACTTTTCTAGTCGGAAGAACATAGTTTCAACCCTACTAGCATTTGTGACAGGTTTTACATATTAATGAAAATAATGAAAAATCTTGACTGTGAACAATAAAAGGGTAAGCACTTGACAATATGCACAGTTATGTCTGTGTAATGATACTGTAACTGCACTGTAATAACAAACAAATATTCCTAAAAATGTACTATACCTGAACTAACTTGTTGAAGGACTTGAAGGTCAGTTTGAGACAAAGGATTTGGTAAATGGAAGAAGTCACGTTGCCCACAGAGCTGCCGGGTCATATGAAGTATTTTCTTCCAGAACTGACTCAAAGACACCTCCTTTCCAACACAATGCATTCTTGATTTGTCAGGAGTGTGACATACTCTATTAAAAGTGCATACTGGTAAGTGTCTTCACAGAGCAAGTTCTGCTGAGCAGCCTGCAGAAGTGTCACATTTTGTTAGAGCTGCTACCCTGTCCCCATGTCTCATTATGTGTGGACAACTATACTGAAGGGTATCAGTTAATGAAATTAATGCTGAAAATGAAACAAAACCCGAGATGACTGCATTGCAATGCCAAAATACATCTGTTCACTTTAGAACCCGTTAGAAAATAAAGGTCACGATTTCAACTGGCTTCATTATATCATAATTGTTTTTGATGTAATTGCAAATCATTTTAAATGGCTGCGGAAGGAATGTATTACTTCTGTTGTTTAATTTATGCAAACATGTTTGAATTTACTATTCTCCATTCCCTCTCCCTTAGATTACTCTGTATGTTCAACCTCCTGTTATGGCTTGTTAGACATAGATTTCTTTGAGTGTTTGCCTTCCTTAACTTGTCTATGCTGGCTTGAATAATCCGAGTCTTATATGCATTGGAAACCACAGGCACTATTCGCAATTTACATAATAGATAATAACAGATAGCAACTGATNTTGCCTTCCTTAACTTGTCTATGCTGGCTTGAATAATCCGAGTCATATATGCATTGGAAACCACAGGCACTATTGGCAATTTACATAATAGATAATGACAGATAGCAACTGATAAAAAAAAATGCAAAATATAGGGATTAGGGTCCCATCATACAGTTCTAGTGATGCTAATGTTGTTTTACTTGAATATTCTACATGGCTAGTATGGAGTTTTTCATTCCGGAAAGAAGGATCTGTCAGTGAGGCATCTGCTAGATCATATCTAAGACAACATTCATGCTGTCTCTAGTAAGTGATGCCAGAGTGTTACTAGAGTTCCTAAACAAAGTGGCATTCATCAGCAATAGCTACTTTTTGGAGCATTTGGGCAAGGATGTGCCCACCAGCATCTCTAATACAACAGTGGGATCCTGGAGGAGTATAAGGGAGTCCACTAGTTGCACAAAATGGGTTGGTTTGTGTGGTCTTCCTAAATGGCAATTCCTACTGCTCTTGGAGAAAAACACTGGGCTAGATGAACCATTGGGTTGACCTCGGGAGGCTTTTCTTGTGTTCTTGTGACAGGGCCAAACCCAAATCCCCCCAGGTAACTTAGTCCTCTACTCCACTCTCCATTTGGACGGTTACATGGGAAGGGAAAGACAAGCATACAGAAGAGTTTCCTGTTGAAAACTCAGCACTCAACTACTAAGTAGAAGAGATTTACAAGATAAGAGGGATCTCAACTTCACAGTCAAGTGCTTAAAGCACTCCATCAGGCTGTGGAATCCCGGATTATGCTCCCTGTTTTGTTTTTTACATTTAAGAGTCATTGATTTTAAAACACCATAGTAGTATAAAGGACTGATTCCCATCTGGGTTTCCTAGCCACTAGGATAGTTAATAATGCTTTGTGCCTTTAGCTCTGAAGAGAGGCAATGAAGTATTCTGGGACTGTTGTTAAATAACAATATAGATTCTTTAAGTTTTAAACTTGGATCCTATGCGGTTCAGTCCTACAGATAACAATTTATGATTGTCATAATCTTTGTTATCATCATGCAATTCGTTTCATTTTCCCCTTAGCTCAGCACTCATGATTATAACTTTTATAAAGTAATTTCAGTCAATATTCTGCAAGACCTTGATTCGCAAGGGCATACAGGGATGGGGAAGAGGATGTAATGTACCACATAAAATACTCCAGATATATTTTTCTTGGTATTGTTTAGCTCACTTCCTTTTCTACTCAGTCAAGATATGTATTCTGTTGATTTTTTTTTCTCTCTTTATGTCAGGTAAAATGGCAGGGAAGTTATTTCACAGTGTATTTTCACCTGTTGTTTCTCAGGTAATGAATAAAGTTATTTGGCATTTATTTAGCTTGCTCATATGTTAGACTATACTTTCTTGAATAAATCATTATGCTCCTTAGACTCATGTAGACAAATTAGGACAGGTGAGGGAGTCTGGGAGAGAGACCTGAAACTGTCTAGGAGTTGTTATCATCTGAGCAGAGGTTATGAAATAAAGCTGAACAGCTAGTAAACTAAGCACTAACATAGTGCAGAAATACCAAATCTTTCCTATAAAAGCTATACATTGAGGAATTCACAAAATAGAACTTTCAGGGTGCAATTCTGTTAACAGAAAGGTAATAAGAGATTAGAAGATGGCACTAAAGAAACACTACACTATAATTGTTAGACCAGCGCCTCACAACCACAGCCTTTTTTAATCAGAAAGTAATCTACTCTTCTAAAAGTACAAAGATTACCTCGTGCAATGTTGGCAGAATGGTTTTCATCTGCATCCTATTAAAAAACTAAACTAAGCATGGGATGCTCAGTTATTCTTTTTGTATTTTCCCATTTTGATTATTTCCCTGCCTGTATGTGAACAGGTATCATTTCATAAACTTGCTCAGACTCTACAGATCACTGATAATCCAGAGACCATGAGTTGAGAAACAGCCTTAGATTTAGCTCTTCCAAGAGCTTCTTTGATTAGTCCTTGTACTCAGATGAAGTGTCGCAAGTAACACTAGCTGCTATAAATCTTTAGGACTTAATCTGGTTTTTGCTAGAAGCTGTCTGATAAAGCAAGGGGCCAAGATGAGTGCTCTGGTACATTGTTAACGCATACTGTCCATCTTCACACACATACACAAATACACATGCACACACGCACAATGTTTTCTCTTGAGGTTTGACGGAAGTTGGTTAGTTTAAAAGGTGTTCTCTGTGGCTTGATCCTAAGATATTAATAGTCTCTCTGAACATGCTAAGGGCTTAAAAGTTGTAAAACGCATTCATAGCACGTGACACCTGATCCTGGGTCTAGAAGTATACTACTGCAGCCATGAAATCTGTGATTTTTCCTGCTGATTTCCTTGGAAATACAAATGTACCTTTATATCAACGTAAACAGGGTTAGCAGAAAGACTGACATTCATGTGAATTCATATATGACTAGAAACTAATAATTATTTCATTCTATACTCAATATATTATGAGATGGGGGTTTGTACTGTTTTAACTAGTGTGAAAGAAATGGCATAATATCAAAAAAATATTCAGTTAAAATCCCCATGGAACTCATTACAAAGATGAATTGATTACAATACTGAAAAAAGTATGAAAAATTAGACTGAAAACAAAAATTAATATCACATGGGTTTTGGCCTTATGTTTTAGGGCTTTTTTTAATATTCTCTTGTTTCATTGCATTTTGACATTTTTGTTACTTGGCCATCATTGAAAATTTATTTGTGGTGCCAGAGAGGATTCAGAAAACAGCAGAAAGGCTGAGAGAAGTGCAATAGAACTTACTAAGTTGAACTGATATTTTGGGGAAAAAAGGATTTTCTTGTTGCTCTTCAGCAAAACTTTCATTTGGTAATTCTACCAAATATGACCCTTATTGCAGCCACAATGTCAAAACATGAGGAAAAACTGAGAAAAAGAAAATAAAGGTCCTACAGAATTTTTCCAAGCACAAAACTAACTCTCAGGTGACAAGAGTGAAGTATTTATATGCTTTTTTTGCTGTTTGTAACTTCAGCAACTGGCTCTAGGTGACCCTGCTTGAGCAGAAGGGTTGGACCACATGACCTTCAGAGGCCTCTTCCAACTGCACATCTATTCTGTGATTCTGTGTTAAAAACTTTACCACCTGTGTTTGACACAAGTCAGTGAACTACAGAATAATAATAAAAAAATATTTCTCTTTAAGTTAACTGTAAGTTCAGAGGGAAATCAGATGTGTGTCATCCACTTTGTTTCTTTAGAAACAAGTGAGTACCTAGGCAGAGTAGCTGAGCTTATTTTGAAGATGTGCGTCAACTCCATAAGAGATGGAGTTGAGTAGGATACAAGCATAGTGTTATCACTCCGGTGAACTAGTGAAGTATTGTTATAATTGTAATAATGTTATTCATGCTGTTTTAAAATTGAGGATATTACTTTTAATTTCCCTACAGTGCACGGTGTCTGTGTTACTTTTGTGCAGTCATTGGCTACCAAGACCCTATGAATTGAAAACAGCATCAGCTGACATTGCACGAAATTGTCTACAGGACAAAAATTATAGTAGCATCAAAAATAAAAGATAATCAAAGCTGTTAATAAAAGTATCTCTTTTGCAAAAGAAAGCTTCCTTGTAATGCAATTTAAATTGAGACACTGTTGATTACAGATCTAAGATTACAAGAAGCATTAAACAGAGACCTTCTCAATTACTCTGCATTAAACTTCTCAATTACTTTGCCTTGAAGTTCCTATTTGCAGCTCATGGCATTTGTGCTTAACAATATCTTGTATCTTTTGGATTAAAGGCAAAAATACTTGTTTCCTTTTTTATTTTAAATAATTAAAACATAAAATTCATCAATTCACATTTTAAATTTCTTGTGTAATTGGAAGTAGATCGGAATCTGAATTCTTTCATTCATTATGCCAGACAGTCACCACTTTATATGCCTACAAAAGCTTAAGTATAGTAAGTACTTGCAGCTGTTTTGTAGCAGATGGCTGTAGTCAGCATCTGATTTTTTTTTAGTGCTATTGAGTGTACAGCACTTGATTCAATGGCCCAATTAAAAACCCCCAAAACCCACTGACCATTTTAGAAGATACAATTTGTCTTTTCTCTCCTTTTGCCTTATAATTGCCATATAGCTTCATCATATTATTTCCTCAGTTTGGTTAAGATTTTTTGGGTTTGGTATTTTTCAAGATTCCTGCCTGATAGTTTTTGAATCAGCATTGTATTGTCATTGAATGCCCTGAAGACGTTCTCTGCTCAGAAGGAAACTTATAGTCTTAAAACTTCATTTCACAGCTTCAAAAAACTTACAGACATTTCAGTCTTGTTTGGAGAAGAGCTGGTAATCAGGAAGGTAATAATCAGGTGAGAGTTTTCCAAGCACACTATAAACCTAAAAACCTGGTCTAAAATGCCAGAAAATGAGACAAATTGGTCTAAACTACTTAGACAATTTCTAGCTCATTCTTCTTGAAAGGGAAGAGGGACCCAGAGATTATGAGGGATTGCTCTACAGGTTTCTTAATCTATAGTCTGTAGTCCACTGCTGATCAGCAATAACATTTAAAGCAGATCAGAACAATATTGTCCTAATAATTTCCTTTTTTTTTCCCATGCTCAACTGTCTATAGAAGTGTATGTATCTATGCACACATGTGCAGGTCACTAAGAATCTTTAACTGGACAATAAATAACCCTCCCAATAGACTGTATTTATTAATTTCTAGCTTCATAAGAACCCTGATTTCTTATGTTAAACTACGGAGAAACATCTTTTCACTAAAGTTCCTTTATTGTTCCTTAGTCAGGTTTAGTAGGCTCTTCATGGAGAAAACTGCTCAGGTCTGGCACTTTGAATGTCTAAAGTTTTTCTGAGGGTCAGTTATTTCTGCACTGCGCTGAAGAAGGAACTGTTGGAGGCTTTACATTCAGGAGTCATATCAACTAAAAGGAGACAACTACTTCTAAAACACTAAGTTCTACCTCTGTAGATTTTAGGACCTTCATAAGAGCAATGTCAGTATACCCCAAGGGGACATACTAGTGAAGTCTTCATGGACCTCTGACTAACATATAGTTTCTGTTAATCAGAGTGTGGTTAATCAGATGCCCTCTTGATTCTAGAATAATTCATTCTAGGATAAATTGAGAATTATCTAAGCAGTGTCTTAGAAGTATCTTAGAAACCACATACACTTTGCAGGTTGATTGGCAGATATATTATGCAGCCTTAGGCTTCCTGTTGCCGCCCTTGCAAACAGTATTTTCCCTTTCCCATTTATACTTTACTTTACAACTTGTTCTAATGCAGTCTAAGCTAGTGTGAGTGGCATGAGAAAGGACAATGAAGGGAGCAACTCCAAATGAAAATTCTACAGCTGTTTTATTCTAGTCTGTAGCGCAACAGAAGTAGAAGATCTGATAAACACAGAATTAAAAGTGGAAGAAAATCATAAAACCGAGGAAGTCATGAGATCTATAAAATGTACTAAATAACGTATCAGGTGACGTGCTTGCTTTAATATCAGTTCTCCCATGCAGACTATTAAATAGAATAATAACTTGATAGCTGGAACCAAAGTTATCTTAATTCTATCTCTCTAGTTTCAACAGCACCTTTTATAGTCATTTTAAAGTTGTTTGGAGAATTGAATTATTCCTCCCCCCTCCCGCCCAGCAGATTAACTTACCAAACATATGGAGAAATCAAGATCAGGACTGCATTATGAAAGCTGCTATAACATAATTTGGGAAGAACTACTTTAAAGGACAGTTATCATGCTGTCACTTGGGAAAACTTGGCCCTGCTTTGAGTGGGGTTTTGGAGAAGATGACCTCCAGAGGTCCCTTCCAAGTAAATCACAGAATCACAGAAATCATAGAGTCAAAGGATGGTAAGGGTTGGAAGGAACATCTGGATACCATCTAGTCCAACGGTCCTGCCAGAGCAGGTTCACCTAGAGCAGGCTGGACAGGTTTGCACCCAGGTGGGTTTTGAATATCTCCAGAGGAGACTTCACAACATCTCTGGGCAGCCTGTTCCAGTGCTCTGTCACCCTCAAAGTAAAGTCGTTTTTTCCTCATGCTGAGGTGGAATTTCCTGTGTTCCATCTTGTGCCCGTTGCCCCTTGTCCTGTCACTGGGCACCACTGAAAAGTGTCTGGTCCCATCATCCTGACACCCGCTCCTTAGATATTTATGAGCGTTGATGAGATCCCCGCTCAGACTTCTCTTCTCCAGGCTAAGCTGACCCAGGTCTCTCAGCCTTTCCTCATAAGAGAGGTGCTCCGTTCCCTCAATCATCTTTGTAGCCCTCCGCTGGACTGTCTTCAGTAGTTCCCTGTCCTTCTTGAACTGGGGAGCCCGGAACTGGACACAGTACTCCAGATGTGGCCTCACCAGGGCAGAGTAGAGGGGGAGGATGACCTCCCTCGACCTGCTGGCCATGCTCTTTTTAATAATCTTTAGATAATGCTATGAAACTGTGATTCTAAAGCCTGCTTTATCTTTCAAGGAGTTTGTGGTTTAACTGAAGACAGAGCACAATAGCCCATCCTGGAAAGAAAGTAAGGATCAGAGCAAAACAAGACAAACTACCATACTACTATATCATGCAATGGTCCTCATGCAAATCAGGAGGAGTGGTTACAAGGAGAGTGAGCTATAAAACTAATTTGTCCAACTGGAAAATTATGTCAATAACTGCCCCCTGCTTAATTCAGGGTTTACGCATAGTTGAAAGATGGGCAGACTTCAGTGCAACATCTTGTGACAGGACTACTGAGAGCTGTCAGGCTTGTTACTTCACCAATAAATCCACAAGGCTACTGCTTCCAAATATGTAAGTACCCTGGTAGACATCACTGCACTGGCTGTCCTTGATACAGGTCTTTAGTGCTTTCTTTACTGTTATAAGAGTTAGAAACCGAGCATGGTAAAGGGACATTGTCCCTTCTCTTCATACTTTTCTTTTGTCTTCTTTAATCAAAGGTAGACAGTTCAAAAATCCTTCAAACTCGGAATGAAAGACCTAAATTTAGGTTTTTATCTGCCCTTGGAATTTCAAAACATGACGAATGTAATAGAAATATTTTTTTCTTTGAAGTACCTATCGTAGTTATGTTGTTCTACTGTAAAGGACATAGTCTACCATCTTGCACAACAGCACTAAACCACATTGATCTGCTTGCATTGTATCTCCCCATCACTGTCTAGTTAAGAATAATTTCATTCTGTAGGAACAGACTGTTATTTGAACATGCTTCTTTAAAATTGTTATCGGTGCTTGAGTGATAACTGATTGGATGACCTACCTACACTCTAATAATGAACAGAATGTAGAAAGTAATACAGCATATTAAATTGAGGATATAAATCTTTTTCTATTACTACTGTCTTCCACAACACTAATGGAAAGTTCAGCTTTTTATGGAAGCTTAAATAAGAACTGGAAAAGGATGAGGCAGGCAGGATTAATTGAATGCCCAGGAGACATCACTGTTGCTGGTCTGCCTCCTCTCTGTTGGTCTCCTGCACTCACCCTACAGTACATATGCATTCACCCTCCATTTAAATTGCTTGTTTGTGGCAGATTTGGTTTAAGGTTTTTTTGCTTTGTTTGATGAGATTAATTTTCTGCAAACCACAGGGTCCATTCCTGTGTTGACATTACATGTTTGTGCATAAAACTCAAAATATCCAGTTAGGATACTTGCTGTCTCTGTAACTAAGACCAATCAGTGATGTCAGACCAAAAGCCTTGTTGCTAAAAAGAAAAAGGTTGTATTGGTTCCGTGTCCAGTACAAAAGTGTGACTCAATCATCTCTCTTAACCTCAGATGCATAAACTGTCTTCGAAATGTAATGTTCTTGGGTTTACCCTGCATAATATCCCACTGGATGTGCATATAAATTAAATTAACTCTGTGAAAGAAAATTCAGCTTATGAAGTTTAAAAGAAACAACTGTATCTGATGTTGGCAGTTCACTATTTTATAGAAGTCTTGCAGACCTGGTTTTTTTTCCAGAGTGAGTTTGGCTTTGGTAATAAGAAAGAGAAGTTTTTGTTGGCGTATTAAAGTCTTTTGTTGAAGTATATTGACTTAGGGTTTAACACCAACAGTCAAGATAGAAGTTAATTGCTATTCAGTACCTTTAATTGCAAGCTACAGTTCAAATACTTCAGGACAAGGTAAAGAAAATAACACTTGTCACCAGTAATTACAGTCAGTTTTCACCACCCTGCCTTGAAGGCACTGAGCTGCTGCTTCTTAAGAGGTCACAAAAGATAAGTAAGTGAAAAGGAGATCACACTTCTAAGACATCCAAATAACACTTTACTTTGAGAATTCTTTTCTTTATCCTCAAATATTGCTTGCCGTTCACCTTTAACATTGTTTAGACCTCAAAAATGCATTTAATTTCTATTCTTTTGTTGTTAGCCATTCCACGAAGTATCCATATCATTTACTTTTGCTTACTGTGTAATACTCACAAGGTCTGAGGTTAGGAATGAGTTGGTGGTTGTGCTTTTTTTTTCTTTTTAACAAACTCCCAGAAAGACCGAGCAGGCAAAGTCCAGCCTTGTAAGCAAAATGTGCAAGAGGAAAATAAACAGAAAGCTCTATAAAAATGAAATGGTCAAAGGGAGACCGTGATTGCTTCTAAAATTCACAGTTACCTCTTTTTCTCCTATGCAGCGTGTGTGGAAAACATAAACAAGTAAATGGAAGAAGAAAATTTACATCAAGCTGTTTCTTAATTGAGCTCTAATGGGTCCCCTTTGAGACCCATCATAACAGAGAAATTCATATCTACTCTGATTTGCATCTGTGCATTGAGCTGGCTCACAGGTGTTTACCTTTGCTATCTAGCAGTAACAGCCAGTTTTTAGGACTACCATGTGATCTAAATCCCCCTCTCATCTCTGCTAAGCAACACAGCCCAGAGCCTCAAAAATAAGTGTGCTGATAACTCTCTGTGAAACTGTATTTCCTTTAAATATCTGCAGCTAAGAAGTACTATTTTTAACATTTCCTCACAAAGTTTCTACGATACAGATGAGTTGGATAGTTAAGAGTAGAAGCCAGAAAGCATAAAACCAAAAAATGTCTCTGCTAGACAGCCCTATCATCATCACCAGCTTTAAATTGTCACTGACAGAAGTGAGGTGAGCGTGTGGTTTCAAGACAGTGTCTCATGAATTAGCAAGTATATCACAAAATTCCCATTTACAATGTAAATTTTCCTGCATATGTGGATGTGCCTTCGTTGCACACACAGTAATATAACCAGTTCTCTGAAACGGATTGATCTGGAAAGTGTTCCGCCTGTTGAGAGATGAAACACTGCAAAGAGATGAGTAGAGCTTATATTGGCATTGAAACTACCCTATGCTTAAAGAGAAGACTTTTGTTTCGGGTGCTGAGCTTCACTCACTTAGTGACCACAAACTACGTGAACTGCCTGAAATTATTGGCACCTTCCTATGAGGTTCTTCACTGACTTTATTCACATCACTCAAGTAAGTTATGGTCTGCTAGGATAGGCTCTAAACTGCTGCTGTACATGAGAGGAATCCCAGCTTTTGAACTGGTTCATGCTCATTCTCCTGGTTCATTTTTTTCCTCAAACTTTCATTCGTCCCTACTGCTCAGCTCAAGTCAGAGAGGAGCTAGTTGCAAGCCAGTTCAATGGATGCTTGTTTTCTTCCTGACTGGTCTCCAGAGAGAGCTCTTCATGAAGCATGTATATGCTAGCATGTATGAACTTAAGAGGAATAACAGGACACAGCTTCAGAGTCAAAATGTGCTCTTCTTATATGGGATCTTTTGTGTGCTTTTCTTCAAAGTTCATCATCTAAATTTGTTTTGAGATAATGTAGGTACTTGAGATGTTCAAATGTACAGTTAATACTTTGTTAGGAACTCATTTCAGACAGTTAAATAATCCCTATGTAAGTCTTTCTGACACAAATGTAAATTGAATGTTCAGAAGAATTGCTATCCTCAAATTCATTTCATAAATGTAGGAGTAGACTTACAGTGATTTGGAGTTATGGAGCTCATCAGATTAATAAATAAATATACATAGGTACATATGTATGTATATAATCTTATGTATGTCCTGTATGTATATTCTTCTGATTGTATGAAACTTTCCCATCAAAAAAGAAAAATCATGGAGGATTGTCTGGGGACAAATGACCATGAAAGTACACACATGAAATTGTGGGGAGAAAGGGAATGTCTGTTTACCTTAATTGGCATTTCAATTGTGTCATTTTGGGAAAGGTGCAGATCACCAGATGCTTACCTGTCAAACGTAAAATATTCAAGTGAATCAGTTTATTAAAACAGTTCCTTCAAATGAATTCTCAAAGGCAAATAATAATGTGTTTTAATTTCAGTGGATAATTGGCAGTCGTAGTTTCCTGATATGTCTGAAGAGCCCAAGTACTGAATCCCATTAATAGTTTTCATTTAAGTAAAAAAAAAAAAGATCACAGAAATTGAGATACAAGCCAGAAGTTCAGGATGTAAATAAGGTGTCTGCAAGAATTTTGAGGGCATGTTTTCATCACAAATAAGTGAAGGTGATGAACGTGCTAACCCAAAATCCTGGCAGTAATCAAAGTAGAATGTATTTTAGATACTGCTAAGGATGTATTATTCAATTGCAATTCACTGCTGCGATAAAGACTATCGGATTCATTATTTTCTCAGTAAGTAAATAAATTATATAAAAAAGACAACATTTACCTTCAATAATGTGTACCATAAACATGTTTTAGAGACCTAAAGGTATCTTGCATCCTTTCCATTTACCTGACTTTTTATATAAAGAAAATCATGCATAAATTGTCAAAATCTGGATAAATATCAGATTAAGAGAATGAAGAAATCCTTGAAAAATAAAGGGATTTAAGATGGCAAGCTAGTCCAGGACTATGTCTTTCTTCTCTTGTATCAATTTTTACGCACTGTAATTTTCTGTGCATCACCTTAGCTGTGTGAGATACCTCAGCACTCACAGCAGGGTAAAAACTCGGGGTGCCGGTGGCAGTGCATCAAATTTGAGCAGGCGACGGGCATCAACAAACCTGAGCTGATGTCTTCATCACTGGTTTGGTTACGCCAGGTGCTTTGTCAGCAGAGCCCCTAGTGTACAGGCAGAGCAGGGCAGCAGAAAGTGCTTTTCTGCCATCACAGTCTCACTAATCCTCTGAATGACATAAACTAAGTCTGACAAAGACTCTCCTCTATCAGCATAAATCTCTCTGCATAAGGTATTTTTCTGACATAACAATGTCAGTAAGGGGTGAGATTTTTTTCACACCCTCAGCTATGAAAGCTTTACTGATAAAAATTTTGAGTATGATTTAGACTAAGGCTGCAAGACTAAGAATTCAACGTTCAAATCCCCAAGAACCCTCTCTCCTTTGCATCTGTGTGGAGGAAAAGCTGAGATGGCAGGAGCAGGATTTGTGAGCCACAGAAGGGTAACATCAGGATGAGTTTGATGTAGGGCTGTAAAATTAAGTGTTCATGTCAACCTCATTCAAAGATGATGTCAAGGAGTTTGGGGAGAACTAAGTAGTGTTTGGGGACTGTAGTGATGTTAAACTGTGATGTGGTTATCAAGACACTACTTTCTGTACAGTGATATACTGAAAAGATGTTTCTAGAATATAGTCCATAAAATGGAGGCTATTTTCCTTTGCTGTCCATAGGATGCTACTGGGCCTGTTGCCATTGCTCTTAGTCCGATGTCACTGACAGTTCTCTGTAGTATAAACTGAATTTATTACAAATAATGTCAGAAATTATAATATTTCATACCTTTCCCTTCTCAGTTACCAAAAATGTGCTACTCTAATGGATAAATAACAACACAGGCAAATAATCTGCATTATATACCATGCATACAGGTACGTACATACATAGTTCTAGTATACACCACAATACTATATATAGTATATGCAAACATACGCATATATATATATTCACATTGTATCTCCAGTGACAGATTCTGAGGCCATTAGAGATACTGTAAGATCTAATCCACAAAATTTGTGCACGTCAATGTCTGTTTATCATTACCATTATTCCATTATACACAGATATACAGTCTTGTACTATTACATTCAAGATAGTACAATTTCTTTATGAAGGCAAGGCCTAAGTTCAGGCCAGCATCTTCTTATCTAATTGTTTAATTTTAAACATATAAAGTATCACTGGCATAATTCTAGCAAAGTTCAAGCATTTTGCCCTCATTGTTTGCAATTACAGTTCATAATTAAAGGTACTATTATAAGGCATTGCTTTATTCACAGCATTCTTTCCAAATTTCAATTCTCTCCAGTGTTTGCTTTTAACTTCAGGTGCCTCCTATTAACTATTTGTATTTATTTAATTTGGCATAGCTGCTTTATCTGCAATTCACATACACTTTATTACTTCAACTAGGTAATTGAACTTACGAACTTGAACTTATCATGTGGACAGTAAGTAACTGAGATTTTCTGGCTTGAATGTTTTTTTCTTTGAGTGTTTTCTTCTGGACCGCATCTTTATTGTCTGAGTAGTTGTCATCTTCATTGCTATCATCTTAAGAGTCTTCTCGTTCATTGACAGGCAGACCTGGCTTCTGATCCCTATTCACTAAGCGGTCCTCACTTCAGACAGTGCCCACTTGTATAGAAGTCATTTTTACTAATTCTGTTTGAATACCCCAGTCAGACCATATAACCAGGTCTTCTCTCCTTGCTGTCCATCCCTCTGGCTCAATGTCTCTTGTATCACTGGTTACAGAAGGAAACACATGTTTTCAAAAATGTAAAAGGAAAGTTCTTTCTCCAAAATACCCTAATACTTAGAGTACTGCCTTAGGAGGTGAAAGATGAGACTTAGACTCCTCTAGGGAAAGTTGTTATTCAAAAAGTAGGAACTTACAATCTTTGTGAGAGTTATTTTAGGCACTTAGTCTGATGGGCAGGCCTGATTCTCTAGAGCATGAATGGTGCTTAATAGACATCACTGACTTGGGATACTGAATCTGGGACAAGCCTGTGCTCTCCCAGTCCTGTCTGTTGGGTGTGGGAGGTCCTTCCTCAGCTGGAGAAGTTCTAGCATCCTCTGGGGGAGGCTCCCTGGTCTCTCCCTTGCCTGTAGATGAGAGCCTAAATACTGAACCTCTGAGGTCTGACTAGTGACAGGTTCCTGAAGCCTGTGCCTGGTTAGATAAATGAATCTCACCTTTGATTGATAGAATATACCATATAGTGTCACATAATGAGACTTAAATGTAGTATTCATACAGTTAGATTAATATATTGTTGTCAAGAAATTATTACCTTTCAGGAAAAATGTATGGTGTTGAATACAATAAATTTTTTATTTTATTGTAGCAACTATTCAATCTGTAACATTCCTTACGTTTTTTTGTGTTGTATTCCTCGATTAAAAGACATGAATTTATTTTTTTTTAGCTCTTATCTATAATTAATTAGTGTAGTAGTGCATAGGTGTTTTCTTTTTATTAGGTTTATCAGTGATTTTAACACCAATAAAATCTAAAGTGCACCAAGACTAACATTAGGTTGCTGTGGCCTGCATTCCAGGTCCAGTTTTGAAGCTACAAAAAAAGAAGAGAAGGGTTGATTTAGTCTTTTCAGAACCTGGGGACAGAAAGAATAGGGAAGGGCTGTCCTTAGATCAGGGGCTCCTCGTGTTTGAAGACTGTGGATACCTCTGCTACAGCTTTTAAGCACATGAGCGCAAAGGGCACATATTGTATATTACTCATCCCCTGAAACAGAGCTGAACAGGAGGGTCCTCCTGAAGATCTCAGCACACATGAGAATTTGTAATTTGTATTTGGACAGCACAGCATAGTGCAATGCCAGGCAGAGGCTGTGTACCAGCTAGTCCTGAAAATGGAGTCACCCTCATGCTGCACCTGTACCTGCCAGGGGTTAGCTTAGTGTGCTTATGTTGCTTCCAAAGTCTAATGGAACATAAATCTGCAATTGTAGTGTGGTACTGCACTGCACCGCCACATTGCATCAATTAGAGCTAGCTGAGGTGTTTCTAACAGACTGTTGTATTACTTCTTGTAAGCATGTCCTTAAAGCCCTAAGAGCTTGGACCGAAATCAATTCATCTGAGTTACTTGACACCTATGTCAGCTACAATGACAATGTTATGCTACACTGGTTATGACATTGCTGAACGCGATTTCTTCCTAGCACCAGAAATGGCACTTCCATGGGTGGACATTGCTCTATGCTTCCCAAAGGATCATGCGCCACATTAAGATGAATCTTTAAAATCAAGTGCAAGCGTATCAGTTCAAGAGTGGTTTCCAGGCTGTGCAACAAGGATTTGAAAAGCAAAACTCAGCTGATAGCTTCCTTATGACTAAAATCAGGCACATTTTTAAATTTTTTTAAGTAATTTCTCAAGAATATGTAGATTCTCCCCTCATTTGTGTGTGCCTGCAACTCTGTGCTGTCCATTCTATCAACACATTTTCTATTTCTTAAATTTTATAACTTTATTAGACTCAGTTATCTATCTGGTCTGGACAGTTACAATCTCAGAATTGCAAAAGTATTTTGATTTGTTTCTTTTAATTACAGTTTTCTGGATGGTATCCTTGTTACTGTTTCTGTATATGAGACAGTCAGTATTGTCTTGAATTGTAATAATAAAGTTTCAGATAGTTCACTTTGAATACTCTCTGTCAGGCATCATTTCTTATAACAATTACTTAAAAAAAAATTAGTATTCAGTTTCTATTTATTTTCACCCTGATGGACTATTGTTCTTGTTCCACTAGTATTGGAAACATATTTCTCAGCTTTTAGCTCCAGCAGCTGAAATTTCTACATGTAATCTAAGAATGTGATACCGATAATCATGTAATATATATTTGTATGCATAATTTCGGACCATAAATAGCTTAGCAGCTACTAAAACCTTTATAAAAGTTTCCTGATGTTTTCTTAGAATGCCATGCAGTACCATTTTTTAAATTAATGTTTTTCAGGAAGCTGAATCTCTTTGATTATAGAATCATAGAATCATAGAATGGCTTAGGTTGGAAGTGACCTTAAAGTTCATCTAGTTCCAACCCCCCTGCCATAGGCAGGGACACCTCCCACTAGACCAAGTTGCTCAAAGCCCCATCCAGCCTGGCCTTGAACACTTTCAGGGATGGGGCCTCCACAACTTCCCTGGGCAGCCTGTTCCAGTGTCTCACCACCTTCACAATAAATTTGTTCCTAATATCTATTCTAAACCTACCCTCTTTCAGTTGAAAACTGTTACCCCATGTCCTACCACTACACTTCCTGATAAAAAGTCCCCCTCCAGCTTTCTTGTAGGCCCCCTTTAGTCACTGGAAGGCCGCTATAAGGTCTCACTGGAGCCTTCTCTTCTCCAGGCTGAACAACCCCAACTCTCTCAGCCTGTCTTCATAGGAGAGGTGCTCCAGCCCTCTGATCATCTTCATGGCCCTCCTCTGGACTCACTCTAGCAGGTCCATGTCCTTCTTGTGCTGAGGACTGCAAAACTGGATGCAGTACTCCAGGTCGGGTCTTACCAGAGCAGAGTAGCTACTAACCATTTGAGACTAGGTGAAACACTTGCACAGAGCTGACGGACAGAAGGATGGGATGGTAGAGGATGTACAGCAGACCAGTGCCTATCCGTAGTGGCGAAAACAGACTGGGCAGCACGCTTTAGAATTACAAAACTGGCTCCAGACCCCTATCCTTAAGCACCTGGAACAGTCCCTAGTTGAAGTTTTGTCATGCATATAAAATATTTCAATATCTGTAGTTTCCAAACAAGATTTAAATGTTTAAATCTCTCACAATCTCATATATTCAAAAGCATTGCCATAAAAGAAATTTTATGGGCATTTTTTATGCATTAGCACTTATTTTTCCTACAGATGTTATTCAAATATGCAGGGCAATGTGTAGTAGGGTCGTGTGTGAGTATATGTGTTAGCCACTTCATGGAAAAACATACACAGATTATTTCTGCAGAGAAAAAATTACACATCTGAAAGGACATAGAACTGAGGTCCCTTTGAAAATTATAGATAAAAATAATGTATCAAATTCATTAACCATTTAGGTCTGTGCAACTGCACTTGCACAGGGACAACTGAGAATAAAGTCTTTCCTGTGAATATTAGTCAGAGTGTGATGAGATGCATTATGGATTTAATAATTATAATTAAATTTTTCCTTCAATTAAAAAGAAGCCTCCAAAACAAAACAAAACAAAGCAAAACCAAAACCAAACAAAAACAATAAAAGCCTAGGATCTTTTTTTCCCTTTGCTGGCATAAAATTATAGCTCTCAGCTCCAACAAGAAAATCCTTGCCACAATAAATTCAGTGTTTGATCTTGCTGTCCCAAACTGCACTGAATTAAACTTATGGGTCACTTAGCACTTCTGAAATGAACACCACTTATCCATGGAACAACTGTCTGTAATTAAACTATTGCACGATCTCTATTATGTGCCTTACCAAAAGGTTCAGGAGAGTAATTAACACTCTTCACTACAGCAAAAAGAGTTATTAACCAACACTAAAATAAACACATGAAAATGATTGTAAATTAATGGGTTTGTAAATTAATAGGTTTGCAATGTGAAGATCAGTAGTTTAGCAGCTGTTTAAGAACTAATTGCAAAAACAATACAGTATTTTTACGTTCCTAACAGCAAAGGTGAACTTTGTCTATCTTGTCTTAGGTAGGTATTTAACCACTTCCAACCGAAAAATTTCAACACAGAGATGAACAACAGTTTGAATTTGCCATCTGGTTTGATAGAATTATCTCAGCTGTTTTATTTGCTAATACAGAGGATAATTTTTTGAATGGTTCTTACACCTCTCAGTAGTCACATGGGATTTATAAGAATTTTGAACCAACCTGCAGGTATAACTGTAGGTACATGTATCAGAGAGTTCAACTTCTGACTTGTCTAATTTCTACTATAAAGTTCAATTTTTCAAGATCTTTTTATAAAATCATAGCATTTTTAATCTACAGATTTTTCCTGAGTTTTTTGCTTGGGTTTTCTTGGAGATTTCCTATGATGAGGGCCAGAAGGTACCTACTGGCCACTTACTGGTGTTAAGTGCCCTTCCTGTGCTTTAATGCTACCCCAAGTCCATTGCCCTTCAAAGGAATATGCCCCATTGTTTCATTAATGGCATTATTGGAAAAAGGCCAAGGTTGGAGTCATGGGCCTGGATTCACACAGGGGCTGTACGGCCCCCCTCCCTCCTGGAGGTCAGGCTGCCTGTGCTCAAAGCCAGGCAGCCACCTAACCTTGCAACAAACCACTGTGAGAACACCTTGGATGGCAGAAGGACCTCATGGAGGCCTTGCTGGAGGCCTCTGCCCCATAGCTCCAAAGCTGCACTTATGCTCAGACCCGCAGCCCTAGCCCTTGCCTGAGCTATGTTATAGGTATGGCCATGCCCAACCTGTCCCAACCTGCTGACTCAACCTCTTGGCTCCACCTCAGACTTACTGGCTGCTGCAGACTTGCCCAGTGGTTGCAGGACTCTTTGCTGACCGTGGTGCCCATCACTGGTCCTGCTCTGCTCTTCTTCCTTGCATACGGCAGGGCAGTGCCCTTACTAGCAAGACCCCACTGCTCTGTCCACCTCATTGTCGCCTTCGGCACCATGTGGGGGGAGTGGAGACAGTGACATTCAGAGGAAGCCCCCACTGATGCTGAGCTTCCTCAGGCACGGCAGCACAGGCTGGATCAGGACTCCTCTCCCGGAGCAAAGGGGCTCCTCAGCTGAAGGCTGGGAACAGGCACAACTGCAACATTGCATGGGCAAACAACAAGGCTGAGGGCTTAAATGCAGCTCCTGAGCAAAGAAATAAGAAGTCCCTGACAGGCCACCTGGCACGTAGTTTATTCGCTGTCCAAAACTGGGGACCACCTTCTCTCTCCATAATGATTTACCAGAGCTACTACTTTTTCTTTTAACCCTTTATTGAAGATCTGTGCTTGTTTTCCCAGCTCAGGATGAAAGAACCAGTTACTACTGTTGATAGGGGGTTGTCGTCCACTGGCACTCAAAAATCATTCTGAATGACAAGGTAAGTTTAAAACCATCTCTCTTAGTTCTCCTTTTGCCTTCAGTCTTCTTGATTTATGTATTTGAAATTTTCTATCTAATAATTTTAAAATTTCATGTTTCTTTGCCTCTCTTTAATTAAAAGCTCACATTCTCGGGTAATGATGCAGAAGTTAGGACATCTGAAAAGAAAATAATTGATTTTGTGAAATCTAGTGACTCTGAGCAATGGTTTCATGGACTGTCATCTGAACCAAGGTTTTCGGTATAGTGAGTTCGGAAAAATCCTTTACCCACAGTTATACAATACTTCCCCATCTCGTCTGTGTCATATTGTTAACATTATGAATGAAAACCTGAGAAATCTTCAAAAATTTTCTTTGAAGTGCTTGGCTTTCCTATGCACTGGCACAACAGTTCGTATTGCAAATGATTCCTTATGTCTCTGCAATTCAGTTTAAAGCCAAATCAGCTGAGCAGACCACATTCACGTAGACTAGCTGATGATATTGGTACAAGGGAACTTATTTTTGCTTTCAACCTCACCTCATACATGAGGTAGCAGCAGCTCAGCCAGCCAATACAAATGTCTTGGAAAGGAGCGTAAAACTGGCAGTTTTGACAAAAAAAAGTTGCCTTAAAAATGTCCGTCTGGAAGCAAGAAAAGATACGCACAGAAATGAGACGTTAAATAGCTTCCATTACATTTCTTTGAGCATACAATGTATCAGTTTTATCTCCCTGGAGCAGTATAAAAAGAAAACATAAAATGGTTTTAAAACTCAGACAAACACTGTAGATATAATTACTCAACTTTGCCAACACTATTGCTACCCATTATGAACATGTCATCCTGAATAAGTGTTCACCCCTCTTTTTTGGTTTTTTTTTTTACAATAAAGGCATATATACAACACAGAGGTTCATGTTTTCCTCATTGTGTTTTTATGAGCAAATAAATAGTTAGACTTTTACTTGATCATGAAAAACTAGGAAAATTAATAGGGAAAACAGCATGTCTCCTACGACATCTAGAAACTTCTCCCTTAACCTAAAAAAGCCCAGCAAAAGCAACAGCAATTTTGCTCGCTTGTATTTTATTTTTACCAGAAGGAGTAATCCAGCATCCTGGACTGCTTTGGAAGAACTGGGTTCAAATGTTTGAGCCACACAGGGGACTCGGTGTTCTACACCAAGTCCACACTGAGCAGGGACTGGACTGAGAGGAGAACAGAGGAGCATCCACTGGTGCACCGCTTTTCTGCGATGACGTTATGGCCTGTGCCTGCATGAACATTCTCCCATTTTCTCACCCCTGCTTTTAGGTCAAGGCTATATCTGCCTATGCAGTATTGAATAACAGAAATCGAAGCCATAGAGCAAGTCCCAAAGGACCTATCATTGAGACTGACTGATGTAAGGGCATAAATGCATGCAGAAAACAAAAAAAAAGTCAGTAACTGTAATCCTAAAAAGTATAGCATTACATATTCATCTGTGTAAATTATAAGGATGAAAACAATGTGCCATGGTTTAAAATAAAGTATTTAGATTGCCAGGTACTCTTTCTACGATTTTTAATCACTGCAATCCTCTCCAGGCAATACCAAATTTCCACACAGTGTTCCAGATTGCTGAATTTCCTGACCAGAGTGGTTTGGGATGTTTTTAAATGAGAAATATAAGTCTCCTAGCTGGCTGCCTACATACCTTTGTCTGAGGTGCAAAAGCTGGCAACTGTTTTATCTGTTGGGGTTTTTTTTAATCTTTATATTATTTTTTTTTATTTGGGGGGGAGGATTGGGGGAGGCAGAGTTGTTTTTTCGTTTGGGTTTTTTTTTTGTTGTATGATCCAAAATATCTGAATATCAGGGTTACTTATAAAACACTATCTTTTGTTTATCTTTACAGGAGAATTTTCCATTTTCTATAGGACTGTTTTATACTGTATTTTAAACTTTATTTCTTTTTTTGTGGAAATTACCTAAAAGCAATATAATGCTGATGTGGAAGTACAATTGAGAAAGGATTGGAATATTTATTTCATATGATTAATGCTTGAAATCTTTTTTCCTTAAAACCCATGGTAAGACTCCTAATGAATGTAAATCTGATCTAAATATGAACCAGAAAGTTTGTGACCCTGTGACTTTTAAAAACATAATCTGTATGACCAATACTCTTAGGGTTTTTTGATCTCTTAAATATATTTTTATTACCAAAGAGGTTGCTTTGGTATAATAAAAAAGTTTAGGGGTAATTTAATCTCTTATTTTACCTGGAAATCTTTAATGAATTACTCGATTTAATTCCTTACAAATCAGTCGATGACAGTAGATACAAATTAAAATCATTAATCTCTATACAATGCAAGCTGAGTTTGGACTGTATCCAGGAAGTATGTTACTTAAATATACTGGTCAAGACAAAAATCTTTGAAAATTGTTCTGACTGCAGTTTGGACAGAGTAAAATAAGAAGCAGCTGTCCCATTTCTACAAGTTAACAGTGAAGATGTATCTTTCCAAACCCTTCATGTCTAAATTCAGGTACAAGATTTGTATAATTTCAATGTCTTTCCACTTTGCCCTAAACATCCCACTTTTATATAAAATGAATGAATAAACAGTTAAAATAAGTAGTAACATAGATCAAAAAGTGGACAGAAGAAATAATTGTTGCAAACAATCATCATCTGGATGGCTGTAGTCATTCTTCTCCATTTCCTGCCATGCTGTTTAAGTCCGTGGATCAAGCCTGTACTTGACCAGGGGTGTTTTGAGGGTTTGGTTTGGTTTTTTTTTCATATTTTTTAAAAAAGTTCTTTTCAGCAGTTTCTCTTCTAACTCTGTAGATCCGTGTAAGACATCTGTTTCCAGATCTGGGATTTCCAGGGTCCTGTGACAGAAATGATCAAGTGTTTCTGGTTTCAGCCATTGAATCTTTGACTTTCACTTTCCCTTTCTGTACGGACATGCTCACATTTCTGTACGCTGTTCCACACGTGTTTTATACCATCTTACTGAGAGAAAATGGAGGAGGACAGTGTATCGGCTTTGGCAGAGTCCTGTGCTAATGCGGTTAGGCTGCTTCTGGTGTATGAGATAGCTCTTTCAAGCTGTATTTTTTCTTGATTCACAGATATTTATAAAGCTAAAACAGCTTTTGGGTTTTGTTCTTATTTCTTTTGCAGCAGTCTAACTCAGACTTACTTCAAGAACTTTACACTTGCCTTTATGACTTTTCTTTCCTAACTAGTGTTTTCTTTCTTCCTCCTTCCAAGTTTACTCCTGATAACCTTACAGTTGATTTTTCAGTCAGGAACAGTCACGATGCCTTTCCACAAGATTTTTCCAGGATACTGATCATTCTTTTGAATGTGAAGTAGTCCTGGAATTTCTGTGAATCAATACACTTAGCTCCTCACTGCAGCACCACTAATTCCCTAAATTCATTGAAATCTGACCACTTCAAACCAAGAACATTTGTTACAGAACTCCCTTATTTTTTGATTAATTTAAATTGAATAATTTAAGGTTATTTTCTGTTAGATCCTTAAAAGGATATCCAGATCAGTATAAACTTAGCACCACTTCTTGTTGATTCATAATGACTTAGCAGAGAAATCTGCCAGCTGTCACAAATCTGAATAGTCAAGGCTATTCAGTACTAATACCATTATTAGTCGCATTTGTCCTCCAATGCTGTATTTAAGAAGTTAAATACTTCTGTAATGATACCGTTCCCAATTTGCCATCTGTTGAATGATGATTGGTCTTTATACAGCACTTAGAGCAAAATTAATATTGAAGTCTTCTATGGTGATTAAAAAATTACAGTTTCTTGAGACATCAGCTATGCAGTTTCACAAATGTGTCTTCAGAAAGATAAGAGTGAGAAAACAGCCTAAAACCTCTAAGAAGATTGTAAACAAATCAAAGAGTACAGCAAAAAAATGTAAACTGGGAAATGCTGGTGAAAAAAGCTAAAAGGCTCAGCCTAAAAAAACAAGAAACCGAGTAGGATTATCCGAAAGCTCAATCACAGAGAACTGGGAATGAAATTCATATAACAGCAAGTTGAAGACTTTAGCTTAGGTATGTTACAAAGGAAAAGAGAGGCAGTCAGCTTCCTAAACTAGCCAAGAGACACCCAGGCATTTCAGGATGATCTGTGTTTAAATTTTCTTGCCATAAGATTTTTTTTGTAATGTTTTCATTATCATGATATTTTTAGTTATGTTTTAGTCTCTGTCAGGCAGAGGTCCATTTTGGGGAGATCTGGTAAGGATAACTGGATAAATGAAGAATGGTGGCTGGGTAAGCTGTGAACGCCTTCTGCAGTAGAGGACTGACACACTGCTCAAGAGTCTTTCCTAATTCATTTCTTTTTATGCTTGCAGGCTTACATGAAAAAAAGCAGGTTCTAGAGACCTGGCCCTACTGCATACAGCCACAAAGGCTTATTTTGGGGTGGGAACTCCCAAATGTCTAAGTTGTGGTGGGCCTTGACTGCTGCTGTGACAGGCAGAAAGAGTATCAAAATGACTGTGGTGTGCATGATTGTCGTGTTGGTCATCATATCCAGATCTGGCTCAAGGGACATGAGAAAACTCCCAAAACAAACCAGTAAAATCCCCTTCATTATTTTTTTCTCTTTTGTCCCTAAAAGATTGTCCACTATCCACACCTCCTGTGTGCTGATGTTTCTGTGGCAAGTAGGGTTCCTACAAGAGCGTTTCTGATAAAAGGAAAAGAAATATTTAACAGAAGCATCAGTTGGAATGGGCGATAAAGGAATGTCCATATTTTCCTAAGCTAAATCTTTCAAGATCAAAATTCCTGAAGCAAGCTAATTCAAGAGATGCATAAAACATAAGCCTGTACTTATTTCAGGACTCAACCTCTGTGCCAGACATACATTTCCCAACCTGCTGTGATAAAGCAATTACCTCAAGTTTTGAAGTCAGCTATAAGAGAAAATATTTAAGGATTCCATAGTCTGGTGGAGACATCTGGCTGGAAGACAGAAATTAGTGCAATTTTGTTGCACTAAGCTAAGATACGCTCCAGCCAACAGTCTCTACAAGGCATCTGATGCTTTTAAGGCTGAAAACATGTTTTAGAAAACAGAATGTCTGTAAATACAGTAGATGTTTAGGCCCTAAAAAGAAATGAAACTATTTACTTCTTTTGAATTTTCTAAACCGTCTCACGTTAGGAAACAAAGCCACTGAGGTGAACTGTTTAGTAGAAAGTAAATATTATTTTTTCATTTTAATTATCTTTTACCTGTAAGTAATTATCTTGTCCTTCATATTTATTAAAAGCAGACCAAATTCTATTCATAATATAAGTGAAAATCCTCATGAAGCATTCAATGATTTTCAGATCCCATAGGTGGGATACTTCATTCTGGATGACCTCTCTCTTCGCATCACTTATGAATGTAAGCCTTCATATATAGCTTAAAATAAATGCATCATTTTCAGGGAGTTAAAAATGAGTGAGACGGATTACACCTTTACTGATTAATTTGATATTTGTAAATTTTGCCAGCTTTCCTTTTACATTTCCATTAACATTTTTCAAGATGCCTAAAATAATATATCTTGATTTCTTTCTTTCAAAGAAAATTAAGAGTCAAACAATGCCATCTGTAAAAGGTAATTTTTAATTTAAACTGTTACTCCCTTATGTATTAAAAATAAATTTCAAACTGTGAAGAGGCACTAAAAAAAAAACCCAAATAAAACCAAATTTAAAAAAAGCCAAAAAAAAAAAAAGCCCAAAATTATATTTCAGAAGAGCAAGCTTGTACCCATTTTCTTCATCTGCAAATACACTCATATGGGAAACTAAAAGATTTTCCTGTGTTCATGAACAGAGAAATGAGCTCGTTTTTTTGAGAAAATATATGGGAATGATGAGATTAGTAGATATAACCTGCTAGATTTCCTCTTTACCTTCAGATTTTAAATCTTCTTCAGTCCTTAGCTTAATCTTAAAATTATGTCGCTTTTAACAGTCACTTTCCATGTATTTTTAACTTGACCCATTTTTTTTCCGATCATGAATGTCTCATAAAATAAATGTTACTCTTTTTTTCATTAAAACCTATCTAACCCATTGCCCTTCTAAACCTTCTACTGACTCTCACTGATCGTGACAGGACTGTACTAGAGCCTTCAAAGAGATTATTTCCTTGGGTGGTTACCTCTTCAGAAGTAGAATACCTAAATCTTTACTTTTTAATTTAGTGATTAACATTTGGGTTTTAGATAGCAGGGTTTTTAAAGGTTAATTCAAAGTCCTGGAGTTTGTTTTATTTACAATGTACAAGAAAATATTCAATCATGCAGTTCTGACAATTTTGATGGAAACTATTTTTCTTAATGTAAAAAAATCTAATAATTCCATTAAACATCATAATATTTATAAGGTGTTTGTCAAAAATTATATTTGGTATGATATGCCAGCTGGGTGATATCGGTATGTTATAAGTGTGCTTCTTTCTCTCTGATAAAAAAATTATTTAATTAACTTTTCCACTGGAACTTTAGATCATCTATTTTTCCTTGGAGCTCCGTTTACATAGTCTTTGCTGGCACAGAGGCTGTATGCACAGTTATCTGTTCACTTAGGGCACCTTTGAACTTATCACCTTGCTATCTTAACAAGACTTAAATGACAGAATAATAAAAAGCTGTCAGTGTTTTTGTGCTGTTCATAACACTGGTAGTAACAAGGGAGACACACAGACTTACAACTGTGAAAGAATCCCTGTTTTCAGAAGTAGCTATGTTGATATTGAGTCATGATGAATGGGCTTGATTTCTAAAGAGTGTTATGGACATTTAAAATAAATGTTAATCACTTCTGAATATCTATGCCTTATTATGAAGGATCTAGTGTGCTTCCTTGAAATTAAAACTTTTAACTCTCCACTCTTTTAATTTTTAACTGTGTATGTATACTGTGACTTCTGTTACTCCAAGTGATTCAGATGTTACTGCCAGGATGAAAAATACAAATAATCCAATATAATTTGACCTTTTAAAAGCAACATTTATTTTCAGATTAAGAAGAGTTAGGTATTTTCATCAATTTTTGAGGCAGCATGTTATAAACTTCTGACCTTTTGTAACAAAATTGTATTCCTCTGTTTATTGGGAAGACCAGAAACAAAGAACAGTGGTAAGGTACTCAGGGGCTAGCAAATTGACATGTGGTTTAAACTACAACTACAGGTTTTGACTCCACAGTAATTTCTAAAGAGAAACCTTATCTAAACACTCTGTACTGACATTGTGGTTTAGCATTGATATTTTTACTTCACAGGCATCTAAGTTCTGTGTACCTGCTTTGACAATATAAATTGTATATTTGTATTTCGGCAAAGAATGGAACCAGTAAAAAGATAAAAATCTTCCCTCAGCTTTTAGATATGACAAAAAAAAAAAAGAAAGAAGATAAAGAAATGGGCAAGGAGGTGAAACTAAGAAGGTTTAGTAATATAAGCTTGCTTACATCATTAGCTGATCCTGTTGTATGAAAACCTTTGCCGCTAAAACAGCTGACTGAAATTTCCACATATATACTGATTCTTTTTTTCCCTTAGATGTTTTTTTCTTCTACTTGATTTCAATAACTTTAAATTATACTCTTCAATGAAGAGTAGATGCCTTTTTGTACCGAAAGGATGATTATGTACAGTGACAATACAAGTGACTGTTACTGTCTACATGGAGGTAATGCCTCACAAAGTAAGAGGTGAAAAGAGAAAAGCTTGAAGTATATATAAATACTGGAATTAGGGAAAGGTTTTGGACAAGACTCATGTATTTTACTGTGTGTTTGCTTTTGTTAAAAGGCAAGTCTTCAGGGAGTATCTCAATAGCGCTAACAAAGTCCTATCCCTTGTACAATTGATTGAGAAAAAGGCAGGATCCTGCTTTGAATCATCCTCTGGAAGAACCTGACTTTGTAGACTAAATTAGCAGCTGAGAAGCCTTTGTTTCTCTCTCCATTGACTATTAAAGAAGCAAATGAAGATTAGCCTCTCTAAGCACAAATTAATCCTTAAGACCTTTCACTTAATAGAATCATGCCTCTAGATGATGTCACATCGCAGGTTGGTTCTTCAATGGTTCCTTAATGCAGGCAGCCCTACGCCATAGCTGGCTCTAGGGACAGAGGTGCAAAGGCAGGGGGTAAAGGGAGTAGTTGGCAAGCTATACTATGGATAGAAAGCAAGGGAAAAATCCAGGATATTTCACAGTGAGAAGAACAAGAGTTCTTTGGAACACAGGACTCATTTAGAAACACGGGAATTTTCTTGCTCCAGATTGTCAAGCCTTTCTGCAATTTTATTCCAGCTGTGTAGAGAGAAGCAGGACTGTGAAGATATTTTTTCTAAATAACCAGTATTGTACTGAAGAATTACTCTATTTCTATTTCCAGTCAAATATAAATTATGGCTTATGGCCAATATTTTCAAGGTATCTGATAATCTTAAATTTGTGTTCAATAAGATTTTATGAACTTGGAGCTGTGTGGAGGTAGGTTTTGTTTTCCTACATGTTACGGAAGTTTAAAAAGCTCTGCTTTGGAGGTTGTTTTCTTCTGAGACAGCTGGAATCAGATGCATATCTAGTCAGTGATACAGATGTTTGGAAATGAACTGAACATGCAATACATTGCATGGAGAGGTGAAATTTTTCTCCGGTGGCACTCGATTCTGCATTCATATGTAAATACAGGGGTAAATGCTTGATGTCTATAACCAGTCTCCTTAATCATCTGTGTCTCTGAGATAGATACAAAACTTTTTATATATTTTTTTCTCTGTTAGTAGATCCTGTCAAGACACTCAGTGATGACTTAACGTTCAGAAAATAGGCATTTCACTGATAACAAGGTCACTTGCATCGAATTGTCCGTGTTTGTTTAATCAATGCTACGGTAGGCAAGCTTTAAAGTAACACCAATTCGCCAGATCATTGTATCCGTGATTCACCAACCAAAGTATCCTGTGGAACTGTATCATTACTGGCAAAATTTGGAAAGTTTCCTCTGCCAAACAGATACCCAAACCAGCCAGGCTGTAGTCAGGTGAGCCACCATATCAGGCTATAACTTCTAGCCACCCACTGCAGGAAGCAGAAGCAAAATGTCAAGCCCACAGCACTTGAGGATCCTGTTTTAGACTCATGGTTCTGCATCAGCTGGGACTTCCCACTTCCCAGAAGTGAGCTTCTCTCTCTGACTGGGAACAGGGTTGCATTTTGACATCCTGAAGTGCTCCTATTGCTCTTTTTCTGCTCAGCTCTATTAGCAAGGTAATTTTGTGCCAAGAAAATAAACTCTCGCAATGTAAGTTGCATTCGCAGCTATTTAGAGTACATTTATACCTATTTAAACTCTTCATTGTACAGGAGATATATACACTACAAAATGATGATTTATATACTTTTGATAGTAATTATCTACAAAAGACCAAGTAAATCACATTTCAGTCTCAAAATGTATAAAGGATATAACTAATGTTGCTAAAACTCAATTACAATTATTTCATTGGTGTGGGACTTTTTACATTATGCATGTTCCTCAGTACATCCTTAATTTGTTTATAGTAGGATGTTTGCAACTTCACCAGTAGGAAAAACATTGGAGCAAACTAGAAAACTATGATTTTAAAATTAAAGTTGTGGCTGGAATTCAAAACCAGACATCGTTCTGTTCTAAAACTGTTCTTTAAATAGAGGGGGGTGTGTGTGTGTGTGTGTGTGTGTGTGTTATTTAGCCCAACAATAAACATACTCCTACAACAAATCTCAAGTGAAAAATTCAGTTATTAGCAATGCTTATGCTTCTTATGGCAGTATTGTGAACTTTCCCTATTAATGTCTCAATTTGACTGGAGTTGATCAGTTAATCCAAGTGTCTAAACATGGATAAAACTGGGAAGCCTTCCACATCAAAAAACAGTCCTCTTCTAAAGAGATAATGCTCATGATTAACTGATTAACTAAGATCAATTCATTGAAATTTAGCCCAATGACATTTTCTAAGTTTATTTATGGACAGTGATTTGTTTATCTACTTCAAACATCTAATGACCACTCAGTTTTTAAGTAATTAAACAGTATTTGAATAAAGGAAGTAATTTTTAGACTATGAAATGGAAAACTGGGCTAAATTCCCATTTCCCTGATAACGGAAGATACTCAGTAAGTCTAGGTATGTTTGTATGACTGTAACTGGGAAAAAATAAGACAATAAGGTTAGAAATAACTTACATAGAAAGGAGGAATATAATGTGATATTTGATTCTTGGCTATTTTATCAGATATATCCCTAAGCCAAAACAAGAGCTGTGACAATGACCATATTAAAAGTAGCAGTCCGTCCCATTTGTAAATTCATATGTTTATGTTTGCATTACAGACAATCACTTTATTTCTAAATATTAAATGTCTTATAGTCTATCTTTAACAAACTTTAAAAAGACTATATATCAAAGCTCTTTCTGGACTATCTTCTCTTTTCACAGCAGCCACCAGCCACTTTTTAAGAATTTATGAGCACAAAAAAGAAAAAAAAAGTTAAAAAATGAGCATACCTCAGTGGAGATGAATAAAAGTTAAGCTAATGCAACAAACATTACATTGAACTAAGTACAAATTCAAGTAGTTGCATGTTGGATACACTTGGAAATACATACGAGAAGTACTTCCATGATATTTCAGTCCCTACTGAATTACCCTTGATAATGGCAGAAATACAATTTGGTATTGTTATGGTTTGAGAAACCCACAACAATTTATTGTCATTTAGACAATTATTCTCTCACCTGATGAATCCTCCTCACCCAGGAAGAGAAATCAGGAAAAAACAAGGAAACCCGGGGGTTGAAATATAAACAGATTTAATAGAATAAGATGAGATAATTAACATAAATAACACTAAAGAACTAATATTGATCCCAATGCCAATATAAAATACACAAGGATTATACTCAGACAATTCTGTCTTCGCAGTAGGAAGCTGTGCACTCCCAGCAGTGGACACCAAATGTCAGACACTGCGATTGCTATGGCTTTGGGAGGAAGGAAAGGCCTCAGGTGTCCAGCGCCGGGGCAATGAAGTTCTCTGGATTGCAGCCATTAAGAGAGAGAGCGCACTTTGCAGCAAACTTTCTAATTTATATTGAATGGGTCATTCATGGTATGAAATAACCCTGTTGGCCAGCTTGGGTCAAGTGCCCAGATCCTGCTCCTCCTCATCCCTGCACTTGGCGAGCTCAAAAACACTGAGACCTTGAAACCCACATACCATAGCTGGCTACAAAGTAAATATTTTCACAAAATCAGACACTAGAGTCTTTTAAAAGTGCAGTCTTCCCAAGCATTAGAAGATAAATTGGTCCTGTGTTACTCAAACCAGGACAGGTATTACTGTAGGGTACCAATTCTCATACAACTGGAGTCAAAATAATCAGGACTATTGCTGGATACGAAGATAAACCATTTGCAAGCAACCACATCATGCACATCAAGCAACAGTGTTCTTGTAAGGGAAGACAATAATGGCATGAATCTCTCTGTTCACATGTCCAAGCCATGATTCAACTCATCCTAACACAAATGTCAAAAACAGGTGAAGTGAATTCATTCTAAAAGTGTCCGGCTTGGACTTAGACATATAAAATTAGGAAAGATAGTTCTCATCCTATGTGATTTTGAAACAAGTTATGTTTAGGTTGTTCCCATTGATGAGCATCTACCAACAATGAAGTTTTCCTCAGTAGTGAAACATTTTGTCCTCATGGGCTGGATACATCTCACTTAACTTTAGACAACTACAATTGAACTAGTTTGCAATGCTCCCTTTAGAGTGAATAGAAATAGATAGGCATCTTGAATCACACTCGTTGGCTATGAAGAGAGCCTGGACAACTAATCAAATGTAGACATCCTAATTCACTTATTTGAATCCTAAAATACATTGCTAATTCTAGATACGTTTTCAGTGACAATCAAACACTTCTCTTTTTCCCTTTTCTCTCCCTTCACAATTCTTACTCCTCACTACATTATGAAGATACTTTGCAGTCCTATTAAAAGTGATTAAATACTAGTTTAAGTAGATAATCAATGTCTGCTAAGACAGATCACCTTATTAAAGAGAAATTTAATTTTAGCCATCTCCAAAAACTGGGACATAGTATATAATAAAAACTCAGGGTGGTTCATCAAGGTCAGGTTCAGAAAGAGATGTATCAGATCAAGCAAGAGCAGGAATAACTACACACGAACAGTCAAAGTAAAAGTAAAAATCACAGACGCAGGGGTAATTTATGTATCAACACAGGCAGAGCAGGACTATGTTTTATGAATCTGTTGCTTAACGTTAAATGACCTCCTGACTCTGCACTTAAATTATCCAGAAAGAACGAATGTTTACTTCATTATAAGAGGGATTTTTTTGGCTGTGTTAATGATAAGGCCTGTACTGAGAAATAATCAGTTACTTCAGCTGTCTGCTTAATTTCCAAGTATTTTCTTCCCTTCTGACTAATGAAGGCTCAACTTTTCTTCCTTTCTTATGACTTCATACATCATCTGATGTATTTCTTGAATGATGTCAAATTGATGGGATGTTTTGCCACCTCTGTTGTACAGGTGGCTTCAGAAGAAACTTTTCTAATGATCCCAAATCTGTATTTAAAAAGCATACGCCAAATGATGGATAAGAATTGCACCATGAAACTGGACAAAACTTGAAATTTTCTTTACTTATAATACTTGTGGGCATTAATAATACTACCAAAGGAAACCTCGAGCAGATAAAGGGTGGCTCTAGGGGCTATCATGAAAGGTATAGCTGCCTAGACAGTATCCTCCTTGATCCTAACGGTCAAAAGGAAAGGAACGGATCACAGAGGATTCACCAGAAAGTGAAATCCCAGCTGCTCAGCTAGGAGTCACTATCAGGTCTTTGACTGCTCTGGCCATTGATGCCTCTTCAAGGGAAGAGAACTTCTGAAGAGACAAGAGATAAGATCCACCCAATGAAGGCAGGAGGCAAGATTATCTTTGCCAGCAGGACTGCTGACCTAGTGAGAAGGACTGTAACTAGGCTCGGTGGGGATGGAGGCCAAAAAAACCCTAGAGAAATGGGGGAACAGGGATGAGGGGAAGCTCCATGGGGACAGCAGGATGGAAAAGGCTCTCACACTCCCCTTGAGAGGGAAAAGGTGGCTGTGAACTCATCTCAAGTGCCAGTAGCCTATGAAGTAAACAAAAGAAATCAGAAGCCAGTACACAGACATTGAGCTCTGATACCACTATGATGAGACACATGTGGCAGGATAGCTCCATCACCTGGATTGCGGCAATAAATGGGCATGGACAGGCTCTTACATGAACACAGATGGAAAAGACATGCAGCGCGGACTGCTCCAGACACAAAGAAGCAACTATGGAGGACAGACCTCTGCTATGGAGCAGCCTATTGAGAGCTCATGGTTCAGGAACACAGAAGAGCTTATATTGGGTCTGGCTGAGAAGAAATTAACTTTCTCCATAGTAGCCCTCATAGTTCTGTGCTTTGTATTTGCAGCCAGAACAGGGCTGATAACACACCAATATTTTGGCTACTGCTGAGCAGTGCTGGCACAGCATCAAGCTTGTCACTCCAACAGCCCAAGTCCAAAGACCAGTAGTCTGGGGGTGGACAAGAGGCTAGAAGGGCACCTAGCCAGAAGAGCTGACCCAAACCAACTGAAGAGACATTCACAGATTCATAGAAAGATTAGAGTTGGAAGAGACCTTGAAGATCATCTAGTTCCAACCCCCCCTGCCATGGGCAGCGATATCTCCCACTAGACGAGGTTGCTCAAAGCCCCATCCATGCTGGTCTCGAACACTTCCACAGATGGGGCCTCCACAACTTCTCTGGGCAGCCTGTTCCAGTGTCTCACCACCCTCACAGTAAAGAATTTCTTCCTAATATCTAATCTAAATCTATCCTCTTTCAGTTCAAAACCGTTACCCCTTGTCCTATCACTACACCCCCTGATAAAGAGTCCCTCCCCACCTTTTCTGTAGGCCTTCTTTAGGTACTGGAAGGCCTCTACAAGGTCTCCCTGGAACCTTCTCTTCTCCAAGCTGAATAACCCCAACTCTCTCAGCCTGTCTTCGTAAGAGAGGTGCTCCAGCCCTCTGATCATCTTCATGGCTCTCCTCTGGACTCGCCCTAACAGGTCCACGTTCTTCTTATGTTGGGCACCCAGAGCTGGACGCAGTACTCCAGGTGGGTTCTCACCAGAACAGAGTAGAGGGGGAGAATCACTTCCCTCAACCTGCTGGCCACACTTCTTTTGATGCAGCCCAGGATATGGATGGCATTCTGGGCTGCAAGTGCACATTGCCAACTCATGTTGAGCTTCTAATCAACCGACACTCCCAAGTCCTTCTCCTCAGGGCTGTCCTCAATACATTCTCTTCCCAGCCTGTATTTGTGCTTGGGATTGCCCCGACCCACATCCAGGATCCACATGGCATTCCGTACTGTTATGGTTTGTGTACCTCAAACCAGGACACATAGCATATGACAATGATAGCACAAAAGCTAAGATAAAGGCAGGGGCGGGGGAAAGCACAACAGATTCTTTATTAAGGCGTTTGTCTTCCAGAGCAACTGCTACACGTATTGAGGTCCTGCTTCTCAGGAAGTGGCTGGACATCACCTGCTGGTGGGAAGTAGAGAATAAATCTTTTTGCATTCTTTGCTTTGCTGCATGGCTTTTGCTTTTCTTTATTAAACTGTCTTTTTCCTGACCCATGAGTTTTTCATCTTATTTTCTCCTCTGGTCCTGCTGAGGAGGGTCAGTGATAGAGTGGCTTGGTGGTCAGCCAACCAAGGTTAATCCACCACAGAGCAAAAGGCAAGACACTGTGGTTGGTATCTCATATATTCTAAGCAAATCAAGAAGGTCTTCTTAAACCACCAGAAAACGTGTCCCATTGCAGGCCCTGGTTCTCACAAATGAGGAAGAGTGGATTGGGTGTGCAGAATTACTGGAAGCCTTGGCTGTGGTCACCATGAAATGGAGGAGTCCTATACCTGTTTGCTGTTTCTATAACTTATTTCTCTAGGGATATGTATCCTACCTGTGCTTCTACTGGCAGAACTACCACCTTTACACAGTTTTCCGTGACACAAAGCTGTATTAACTGGTGGACCCATTTCCTTTCAATCTCATGTACTGCTGGGAAGAAACTTCTCTTTTGTAAGATTAATGCTTGGAATAACAATATCTTATTTGAATCATACCAGAGTCACAGAATTATGTGGCCGGATATGCATTAGAATACTGGCATCATCTTCTCCCCCCCTCGCCCTGCCCCCAGTATGTGCCTAATTTATCCCTTTATCTCTGTATACATTAATTATGTTGTTACCAAGAAGCAAACTGTGTCTGCTTTTAGTAGGCAGAGAAGGGGAGAGGCGGAAAAGACTCAATTTCTACAACAATCAGGCACACGGGATGATTTTTCATAAAGTTACCAAAAGGAAATATTTGAACACATTTTAGTATCATTTATGAGTAAAAGCATGTTGAGCAATAGACAACTATGGTCTGTTGTCCAACAAGTGAATAAAATAGAGGCAGATGGCAATACATTAACATGTTTATTCCAAGGCAGCCAGTGCCAGCTGCACTCACCAGAACTTCCCAATATTAACTTCCTTCTCCTTCATTGCCACATGCCACCTAGTGACTTAACACTGAATCACAGCTTAGAAGCTATGACTGGAAATTACAGCGTATCACGAGGAGACTCTTGTTTCTGAATGTTTAAGGATGCAAAACTGGCCATGGAAACAGCTAAAGACACAGCATGAAGCATAGCTTTACTTCTGAGTGCAGTTTCTCTTGCAGACCTCCAAGGACAAAGAAGCAAGACAAACAAATCAGATGTGTCTGAATAAACCACGCTTTGTCTTCCATTATTTGTGTCCATGAAACTGAAATACTAAAATAGAGATCAGTCATTCAGATGTTAAAATAAAAATTAAAATTGTAAGACAGAATTTTTGCTAAAATGTCAATCAATAAACTCAGTTATGTATAAAAATAACAAACATTCCCTTCTTCTGACTTAGACTTCTTAAACATTTTACTTTACTTCCTTATTGATCTCTGTATATTTTCAACTTTTTAAAGGTTAATCTTTCATTCTTATGAGTCCTGGGCTTTTATATTTTTATTTTCTAAGAGAACACAGGAAGTGGAAGAGAGCGTGTGTTTCTGACTGCAAGCTAAGGCCATGTTACAGAGATGTTTTGATTTTTGAACATAGCCTCACATTTCTTACATAGAATAGCGACAGTATGGTCTTTGTCTCAGAAACTGGAGATCTGTAAGACATTATTTTAACAGCTTTATCAGTAACAGCAGCTCTAGAAACTCACTAAATGATGTAATTATAACAACTTTAAAATCAAAACTTTTGTGTTTGAGCAGGCGCCTCTAAGAAGAGATGTGGTGATCTCGGAGGATTCTTCCTGCTTAGGAAACAAAAAAACCCAAACAAAATAAAACTATAGGGTATTCATGATGCTTATCAAAATACTGTGTCTGCTTTCTCTCAAGTGTATTTTGATTGAAACTGTCTGAGAGGTTCTTCATTACACAGGCAGTCCAGACGTTAGAGATTCAGCATGACTTTATGTAATGCAGATCAGAAAGCATTTGATGGCAACTTAGTATTTGAAATGTAATGAATAATTCACTATGTGGATCCAGAACATCATTCTCTAACTTGCTACGTTAATAAAATTAAACTGCAAAGAAGTATCATCTCAAAACAACACAGGACACCAGACTAAATCAAAATGTCATTTATCATACACGATTGGTAAAAGATCTTGTAAATGAATACTGCAATGTATTCTCCTTTGAGGGAGGGTTACTGTGGGACTGGTAACAGAATAATTATGCCATGTTTGCCTACAGTATTTTTTTCATCTGATAACTCTTGACCTGTTTCCCCAGAAGAAATTTCCCCTAATCCGCATCAGGGAAACTGAAGTCAAAAGAAACAAAGAATCTGTTAATGAATTATCTGTTGCCTTATTCACCTGCAACTGTACAATATTCACAACAGCCTGTCTTTCAACAAGATTTAGGAATTCAAATCTGAACTAAGTTTTCCTGCTCTGTGGATTTTTTTTTTAAAGTTCATACATAGTGCGACTCCATAGTTTTAATGGTACAAAGTATTCCCTCGCCCAGCAGTTGAATGCTTACAGAGATTTCAGGCTGCCTTCAGTCAGCAGCAGTATCTATGAACCTATCTTTTGTAAAGATCAAGTGTATCTGCATTTGAGAATTTAATCACTCAGTCTGTTTGCACTGGACAGGACCAACCAAAATTTCTTTCATTATAGTATTTAAGCTCCAGTCTTCCTCACTTACAAAGTCGAAGATTTACAGACACGTAATTCTGAAATTAACTGAAAAAGTCTCAAATGCCTAAACAGAGAGCATGTTTGTAATGCTGATATTACATGCAAACGAACCTGGACCGGTGCTACAGACGTGGGGCGGTGTTTCATCTGTATCTGACAAAAGACAGAGCAGGGAAAAGGGAGTTTTGGGTAGGCTTGGGCATTGATAGCAAACATTCAAAATGCTCTTTTAATTCAGGGGCTAAGTATTCTTCTTCAGCTCTGTTGGTTCTCCTTCAGCCTGTCATGGATATCAGCCTTGATAAATGGGAGGATGGAAGTGATTCATCCTTCCTAATGCTGTGCACTACAGCTGACCTCAGTCTCTCCTGAGAGTTCCCAGAGTCTGCTGAATTTATTGGTATAACCTATGGCTCATAACTAAAATTTTGAAATAATTATTTACTGCAATTTAGAAATCTACATATCTCAGTGAAGTGATATCAGAGAGGGTAATGAGGGCGACAGACACCGTGTTGCGAAGGGAATCTGCCTTCAAAAGGCTATGTCTTCATTTGGCGTTTAAAAGCCGTCTGTTTCACAGGGAAAGAAGAGAGCGCACAGTGTAATCCACCATAGGCTGTCAGTGGTCTGTTTATCAGACAAGGACAATGCCAGTCACATTTTAATGATAACCTATTCTCGTTGAACAGCTTCCTCCAGCTTCTTTGCAGGTGTGGCTGTTTGGTGAAAATCTCTCAGGGTTTGACAAAGTAATTGAGCTGTTAATAACATCTTCCAGAAACCTCACAGAGGCAAAAAGAAAGAGATAGAGGGAAGGAGGAAGAGAAGGAGGAAGAGATAGGCTTTGTGGTTTTATAGAATCATAGAATCATAGAATGGTTAGAGTTGGAAGGGAGCTTAAAGATCGTCTAGTTCCAACCCCCCTGCCACGGGCAGGGACACCTTCTGCTAGACCAGGTTGCTCAAAGCCCCATCCAGACTGGCCTGGAACGCGTCCAGGGATGGGGCATATACAACTTTAATGACCAGCTCTGGCAACAGAGTAGGATCCTGAGCATCTTCAAGAATATTTGCCTAAACATTGGAGAGTTTTCCCAAATGGTAAAGAAGCTATGGGAACTGTTGCTTGGGGTAGGTTATTTTTTGTTCATGACAGCAGAAGTTTTGGGTTAGGTTATTTTTTGTTCATGACAGCAGAAGTTTCCTGAACTGAATCTGCTGAGCGTTCCATGTGCATCATGTCTCACTTACACCCTAAGAGGATTGAATGGTAATAATCGCTGTGGTAGTGTGAAAGTGTATGCTAAAGCTATCAAGTAATCACTATGTTGGCCTAAAAGGATTGCAGACCTTTTTACAAATGGCTAGTAGGTTAATAGCATGATTCAGGCCACCTATATTCTCCAGAATCCTAAAGAGCTGCATGTTTTCTATATTGCCAAGCAATAGAGGCTAGAGAGCAAAATCAAGCACTGGCCCTTGATTATCAAACCACATAATTGTAACTCCCCCACTAGCTCACTATTCAAATGTCCCAGCTAGCTTTTTCCAACATTAAACCTGAGCTGGATGAGGCAATAGTCAATTCCCAAAAGCATAAGGACAAGGCTATACCAGGAGTGCTTTCCTCTGCTCTCCATGTCCTCCAGCCCAATCCAAGGACTTCTTGCAGTTTCAAACATACCTGAAGACCCTTATCCCTTCCCCAAGGCATGCAACTGCTACCCTTATTTTCACACTAAAAAAACATTCCACTGAACTGCAAAGCAGCCCTATATTATTTCAGACACTCCTAATGGAAACAGAAGCTGGGGCGGTGCAGGCTGTATGTATAGACTGTAGGACCGTATCTTATAGGACAGTCCATTCTTCTCCTTCATGACACTAACCCGTGTCTGGAGCACTCAAAGCAAATGAACATGCCATCATGCTGCACTTTAGGAAAATGGGCTTGCTTGAGCCATGTTGCCGTTCAGTGGTGGAAGTGGAGGAGCCTAAACTACTCTTTAGTCTCTGACAGGGTAATACTGGCAGGCACAAAACATGTTCACAGGCAGTCCAGTGCAGCCAGGCGGCACAAAAGGCACAAGGGGCTCTGCCAGTCACTGAGTAAACACGGTCAGAGCAGCGTGAGGAAGACACATCCTAAAGATCTAAACGTTGCTCTGGCAGCAAGCTGGGAGTTAAGGAATAGTTCACTCTACCGCTAGTGACCTGCTACGTACAACTTGTACATGCAACATTATCAGACTGTGCGCTAAAGAAAGAATAAATTGAAAATGCAGGTTGTGTACGATCTAAAGAGTATTAAATTAACTTCTTCTAACCTGACTCGTTATTAATAATTAATGTTAAATCACTACTATGTATCATTCTATGTACACATTAGTAATCTAATACTAAACAAAATCAATAATATAAATCAGTTAAGAACTTTAAGTGAAATCAACATAACTCAATCATGAGCGTGTTGTGTTTTTTTTAAATGCAGGAGTTTAATGCAGTTCAGCCAGAAGAAATTGAACAGTAAAAAGTAAGCAGAGAAATAGTCTATTAACTACACGTTTACAACCTAAGATGCTTACTATATCAAAATACAGTAGATTTCAAAGTGCAGTCAAGGGCTTATACAAAGGAACAAGTCATTGTGGTGCAACAGTTCCACACACCTCAGCTGATTTGTGGCAGCTGCCTGTATACATGCTCTTAGCTTGTGGTAAAGTAATTTGAGCTAGCTTAGCCTTCTTTCATTAACTCCTTACCCTGTGGGAACTTTTTCATGTATTTAAACTCTCTGGCTGACACCTAACTTTCAGACTAATGCACAACACTGAAGCATCACAGCCAGACTGGTCCGAAAGCCTATCCAGATACGAAAATGTGCACATCGTTTTAACCTACACTGTTGGAAAGAAGACTTCACAGGATCACGTGATTTTCTTTGTATCTGAAGTACATAATCAAGCCTTACCACAAAGTGAAACACCCAAAAGAAAGCGAAAAACATCCAGATGCGTGTACTACATATATTTTACCAAACCAAGGGATAGCTTAGTAAGACCAGCGTTCTCTGACACTGTTAAAACTCCTTCACCTTATGAAGCTGTCTTTAAGGACATATCAGCTCTTAATCAGTCTGGCAGACTGATCTATCAAGAACCCTTCTTCTTCTGATCCCCCCATAGCCTTTTGTGAAAAATGACTGAAAACAATAATAATTAAAAAAGTTACACAAAATAATCACCTGAAACATATTCTTAACCTTGGGGGGGGGAACACGACTTTTTCCAAATGAACTCAATACCCCTAGTTTTATTTGTAGTCAACATTTTATAAATATTTATATTTTTTCATATTCCCTCAAAATAGCAGTTATTTCCTGCTCAGTTTGTCTCATTTTTAGAGATGTCTTACCTATTTTTTCAAGTTCTACTCCTTTTATACGGTTAATGGAAGAACTAGAAACGGTCTCTTCTGAGTCTTGTTAAAGCTCTTTATTCACAGTTCTGGTCCTCTGTGCTTCATGGGATAACCAGCTTTGGAAGGGTTGAAAGCAGAAATGTACTTGATGAGGGGAAATATCCCAGTTTGAAGAATGACACGGATGTGCATACACTTCTTTATTTTATGAATATGGGTGGGACATGTGGAGGAAGGAGTATTATTCTCACCTCGCTATCAATATCCAAAATGTTATTTAAGTCTGTCATCATCAATTTTTATTCATGATAGAGAGAAAGAGAGCTCCAAAGAACAGTTTAGCTCACCCTAATATAGATGTCTAAGACAGGCCAGATTAATCTGAAGGTGCCCATTTCTTTCCGTCATCACCAAAAAGAATTTAGGATGACTACTTCTGACTTAGATACCTAACGTGCAGGCATCTAAACTGTGAAACAGGCAAGTGTTGCCTTTAGAATTATTCAGCCTTACTGAACTGATAAATTTACCCATCCACAAGAAGGGCCGGAAGGAGGACCCGGGGAA
>RSEF01000001.1:172242905-172278534 GCA_003993805.1 Himantopus leucocephalus | reverse complement strand
TTAACGATTCTATGATTCTATGATTCTATGATTCTATGATTTCATGCTGCTGAAATTAATACATCCAAGTAAGAACCACTCTCCTTCATAAGCATTCTATAATGTACGTGCTCCCAATACTTTTACTAGCCCATTTTTTCATCATTTATTTAGACAAGACTCCCAGTTACCTTTTAAACTGATTTCTATAGCTTCCCTTTCTTGCGCCATAAATGCAGTCTTTCTTTTTCTACCAGACTACTACATCTGAAATAGTTTTCGATATATAGCAACCTCCTCTTAACATCCCTCAATTAAAATACAATCTGTCTTCAGATCCTATCTGAAAAGGGCATTCTCTCTGCAATAATCTTAAACTGGCATCTATCAACTACCCAAAGAAATTTGGAATTTTCTCATCATAGCTAAAGTATTATAAGATGTCAATTAGCACTAAGTTAACTATTTTAAGTATGTTCTTATTTTAAGTACTTCCTCGTATGATATCAAGAACTATTTTTCAAAGACAATAATGCTTTAATGTTACCTCTGTAGAATATTTGTGTAGCTATTCCTTTAAGTAAAATGGACACCGGCCAAATTAAAATATTGATGTGTACGAAAGACCTCACAAAAATATATTATATATGACTAGGAAAGGAAAAATGAGCAGGGCTTGGAAGAATAACAGCAACAAGAGATATCACTATCAGAAATAAAATTAAATGTAGACAGGAACATCAAACAAGAATGTTGTATTATAAATAACCATGTCCCTAACTGAAACCATAAATCAGACTTTACTTATCTTTAATCTCTCTCTTGAGCATTGTAGATGTAGCTTCAGCCGCCTAACTACAGCCCTGACTGGCATTTGATCCTGGGGACAGTCCAGTCAGCCTTGAAGCAATGCATTCTGCCTCACATGAATCCACGGCTTGGACCAGATTTAGGCTTCATTTCTACTCTAAGCCATACCTCTTCCCAGGTTGCTTTTAAAACGGTTCACCTCGAGGAAAATTTTGAGAATATGCATTCTGTGGGATTCCTGGGCAATTGTCATGCAGCCAGCGTAATGCCCCCTGGCACCGGCCCATTAAGGCTTCAGTCCTGCCTCCAAGGTCCATCCCTGCCTGCACTTCATCTTCAGCTCCAGCTTCAGCCCAGCTGCCTCTGCCACTTCCATGAAGGTCACCTGGTCAATAAAAAGATCAGAAGTGAATATTTTAAGACAGGTAAAAATCATGAAGTCTAAATGTACAAAAAGGCAGCGGAAGAAAGCAATATAATTGTACTACTGGAAATAACTGACACAAGTTTTGCAAGAGAAGTGGATATAATGTCAGTTATAGCTAATATATATATGACGGCCTTTATGACTTACAGATTTCTTATGCATAACATTTCTAAGTTTATGCCTTTCCTATCCGCCTGCAAAAGAAAACAAGTAAACAACTTGATATGTTTTTTTTCACCTCTCACTTTGATTAGTGATCTGTTTTTGCCTTGAAAATTGCAATATTGGTCAAAAATGTCCATTCAAAATGCTCTTGCAAAGATCATTCTCCTTGTGCTCAGCTTGATCATATTGCCTGTTTCTCTGAGTCCCTTATCTTAGCTCAACTATAAACTATTTGTCTTTACAAGGGTTATATATGTACACTCAACTGCATTTTGTGCTTTCTTGAATACCTACCCATCAGTACATTCAGGTGACCCAAACTAAACCTTTTAAGAGATTTCTGTTTGTTTCTTAACATCATTGAGCTTTTAAACTGCTTACAACAGTTAATTATTCTTGAAATACAACCAATTAAAAATGGATAATAAAAATAAAGTAAAATTGAGGGGAGGAGAGTTTAGAAGACAATAGAGCTGAGGAAAAGTCAAACCCAAAGATTTTAGCTCCTGTGGTACACTACCTACTGTAAAAACAAACAACATTGATGAGCCCTTTTTATATGAAAAAGATTGAATGCTGCACAATCTTTGGTATAAAATTATTTGTACTAGTTGCCTGACAATTTTAATAGTAACACACCTATAAATAACCACATTGAAACTACACCAAAATAAATCAAATATGAAAAAATAATTCTTATTTATAAAGTCTCTAACTACTGAATTGCTATAAAGTCATAGAATAGACATAGAGATCAAGCCAATAAATAAGAATGAAGTATGTTACAATTTAAAAGAGAGGAAATCAAGATGAAAAAAGGATTAGATATACTACATCTAGGCTCATTATTTTTTAATTTAAATTGATAAACATAATATGCATGGATTTGAAACAATTATTTTCCCCAGTAAAAAAAAAATAGTCAGCAAAAGGTGGGTGCAAAAAGTAGGTACCTCTATCCTTTTTCAATGACTCCTCTCTACTGTTCCGGCTAATCTGCAACACTGTAGTGATGAATGAGTCAACATAAAGTAACGTCAAATCAAGGTATTAGTTTTTGAGGGGTGTTGTAAGCAGAAGTCATATGAAGAGTGTGACATGTTGGTGGAAGAATTTGAGAAACAAATGTAAAAAGCGGCAGCGCTCAGAATCTTCAAAGCTTATAATGTTGGGGGTTGAAGAAAACAGGATGTACAACACTTAAAATGTCTTAGTTTTGTCAAGCCAAGTCCTAATGAGAAAAAAGAAAACCATGATAGATGCATACTTCAGCTTCATGTATCAAGAAAGAAATCTAGCAGCAGGATTACCCTGTGTTTTAGCATGTGCTATGACCTTCAGGGATTCTATTTAATTTCACTCCAAAGTCAAGTTAGCTATTTGCTTTCCTAAATAAAGTTGTTCATGTGTTGTATATTCCATACAACAGAAAATGAAGATGCATTTTCCCGGTGTGTTTGATTATTATTAATAACAAACGTTTATTCAGTGATCAGTTTTCTGCAATTGTTACTAAAGCAACATAATGAGAAAGGCTGCCAGCGGTTAAGGTACTTCATCATTAGTTTGTTTGAAATAAACAAACACAGGAATAAGGCTTCCAGAACCAAAGCTGTTGATGCAACTGAATTCCCAGGGTTGGACATCATCTAAAAGTGAACAGGAAGAATTATTTCAGGAAACTAAGTGTCCATTAATGACACATCATCTTTTCTTTTTTAAAAAAAAAAAATATTTTGCTTTATTAGTGCAAGGTCTTGCATTGCTATTTGAGACAACAGACATCAAGAACCTTTGAGCCAAACAAATTACCACGACAGAGAACTGCAAGAAAGTTTAATCCTTCATGAAAAAGTGTATGAAGAATTAAAGAAAGAGTTGCACCAAGTTATTTGACAAGTGAACAGCAGTCAACTCCTGAACTTGGAACTCGAGCATTGTAGTTGCTGTCTGGGCTTTAACATCCATGACTGCTGAGTGCTCATTGAGTTCATTTCAGAAAATTCAGGACAAAAGACTAATTCAGTTCTCTTACAAGCACTTTTGACAGTTGAATAGGTTTTATTCTAACACAGACATTGAAATCAACTTGGAAAACTGAAAAAAAAAAAAAGAATGCTTTTGACTGTCATATAGACAGTGATTCTCTGATGGTTCCAATTCTAATTTGCAAACATCCTTATTGCAGACATTGCTTCTTTACCATTTTATTTTGAAGGTTAATCAACAAACACATATAAAAATGCATAATTAACAAATGCATTGGCTTTTATGTGACTGTAGGTACAAAATTCGAGGACAAAACTGTAAGTTTATTGTAAATGTTATGGAACAAAAGGGTAAGCACATACTTAAATGTCAAAAATTATTCTCAGTGTGTCTCAAGGCTGTTTTAAATGTCTGCTTTTTGTTGATGTGATTAATGTGCTACCTTTGAAAAGATATTCACAGAAGAAAAGTGTGGCAATAAATTTGGTTACAAACAACCAGAAATCTTTCAGGTTTTGTTCTTGATTTTCATTAAAATAAATGGTAGTTTCTATAAACTCTACCTATAATTCCTGACGAACATATGTTCTCTGAAATTTCCTGAATGGATATTCTTTAGTCTCCTCAATGTTTAAATTGGCACATTTTCATAATATATAAATTAAATCTTCCCTTTCTGGAATTAAACTGCACATAGTCTGTGTACAACAAACATGGAGAATGTTTCTCTTCACATCTAGCATTCACAATTGTACCTTGCCATGTTTTCCTTGCATTACCAGAGCATTTCATTACAAGAGCATTCCAACTGCAACCTTCTGGACACTCTAACTGGTGTTTATCTAGCTTATACTGCAGGTGAAACTGTTGCAGCCAAGACCATATAAGAAGGAACTCTACCAAACAAAGCAGAAGGGGGTACATCCTGTGTCTTTGAGACAGTGTTCCTATTTATATATCCTGATAATAATGGTACTTAAATTTTTTGCAATTGCATGACATTAATCACTGTTGTCTAGCTTTGATCCTGATCCTTTTTTGCATACTGCTATCAAGCCTGTCATTATTATCTTTGTGAAGTGGTGCAGAACTTTGCAGCGTATTTGGAGAATTGCATCCTGTTTGGATAGAGGATTGTTTTCCAGATTGTTTATCCAGTTTATCAAGACAATTTTGAATTTTAATCTTATCTAACAGTGTGCTTGCAGTACCTCCTAGGTGATTAAGATGTATTCTCTTCTATCATCAAGTGTCGGGGGTGGACTAGGTGATCTTCAGAGGTCCCTTCCAACCCTGACCATTCTGTGATTCTGTGATTCTGTGATTCTGTGATTCTGTTTCAAGGCATTCAAATTTAAACACTTAGGACTGACAATTTATTTTTCCAAAATGAATTGATGTATGATCATTGTCAGTGCTACATGACATTTTTTCCAAAAATACTTAATTCAGCAAGAAATGACATTCTGGAGTAATCAAAATAATTTGCAAATTTCGTGAAGAGTTTAAATAAAAATATTAAAAGATGTATATTGAGAATGAGTTGTTCTGTCTTCAAAATGAAAAATCATTCCTTTTTGATATTTTTAAATTAAAATTTTTAATATATTGTTTCTTTTGCATATTTATCTCCATTAAAACCAGAAAGGGCTCAATAACTTGAAAATGAAGCAAATATTTTCACACGACAAAAAGAAAGTGTTGGACATTAGTCAGATTGGCAGAGTTTTCATGTTTCAAAAAGAAAAGGGAAGAGGTGTGGTAGTTTCACCCACAAGAAGTATATTTCCCACAGCTATTGGGGAGAAATATTTATTATTAGACAAACAAAAAAAATTCCTATCTTATTCATATTAGATATTCTACTTTCATTGTCAGATCATAATATTGAAATCAGAATATTTCCTTTCACATTTTTAAAATGCTGATAATTGTCAAATTAGTCTTCTAATATTTATTTATAGCCTTATGTTAAAAAATGTGTCAGATACTTTAAATAATATTTTTAATAATACAGTTCAATTCTAGGATCAAAGATTAAGCCAGGCATAACTAAGATAATCCTTCACATTCTTCTCCTCAACTCTCCCAATAAATATTCTGCCACTGCTACTCCAGGATAAATGTCATTGTTAATCAAATAAATGTATAAGCAATTGTATTGGAATAAATTGAAAAAATATAATAAAATCAGCCCAGTGTGCAAACATTGCTGCACCTTTTCTGGCAAGTCTTATTTAATTATGGACTGACTATTCAACTCTGGACAGTGATAAACAACAACCAATTCACCACAGCAGCAGTTAATTCCTCCTCATTAGTCCCTTTCATTCCATTTCCTCTGATCTGAGAACTTAACTGCCTGAACACCCAAGCAACTATTTCTCCTTCCACTATTACTGTTAGAGCAGCGCGGGCTCTTTCGACTGACAAATGACAACAGTGTTTGTCCCTCACCTAAGCACAGTCACACCAGTGACCCTGTCATGCAGGCTACAATCCCGCTGTGAGACCCAGGAGTCCAGCATCTTCCCATTGCAAGAGTTAGGTGCGTTCATAGTCCCTGGTCCCTACGACTGTGATGGGAGGAACATCTTTTGCAATGACAGGTGCAAAAAAGAGACTTTGGTGTGCTCTAACAGTCTTTTGGAGAGAGATCAAGACTGCAAAAGGAACTGGGGAGCTATGCTACCAAACAGCTCAAAAGCAGTTGCAGACTTTGGAGTTGGTCAATGCATTCATTTATGTATTTTAGTTTTATAATTTCAAGACAGCATTTTGAAATTCCAGCCAAGTTTGTCTACATGTAATAGGTTTCAGATGTTTGCAAGATGACTGCAATGTTTCTCTCCGGTGACAGTGAAGAGAGGAAGACTGCGGGAGGACAAGCCAATACTGCCTCTATCATCTAGAACTGAAAAATTTACCACAGTTTGTTTACAAGAGCAGATGTTTACCAAGATTTTAGAGGACAAGTCCTCACATAAAAGCTTGAGCAAAGGCTGTCACTGGAACAATGCAGGTTGAGACTTGACCCAGGACTGTACAGTTACTATATTATAGACAGTAATATATGATTATTCCCAAGAGGAGCGGTCAGGGAGCTTGGAGACACACTGTACCACTGTGTGACAATAATTTATTCAGCTAGTGTCTTGTCTGAATAGATGTCCTGTTCTTTTTTGAGCACTGCTGATAGTGACTGCTTTGGGTTGTTGTCAGTAAAAAGAAAAAGGACCATTTATAGTCCTTTCCAGTTATGGAAACAAGCATTGTGAAAACATGAAATTAGTTGCTGCATTCCTACATTTAACTTCTCAGATTTCAACAGCACCCTCTTCTGAAGCTACCATGAGCTGTGTAAGAATTTGTAGCTATCATCAACAGATCTTATTCCCATATAAAAAGGCAGAACTATCTCCCATTACAATTTCCTCCTGGAAATACTCCCTGCAGGAAGATAAACATATGGTAAATGTGAAAAAGTTAATTGGCTATATATTGGCTGTAAAAGTTAATTAGCTGCATAGTGTTCCATATATTGGTATTTTAACAATTTACCTTCAGATGTCAAAACCGGTCCTTTCATTTTCCTAGGTCTGTTACCACAAAATTAGTTTTCAAAAAAGTTCAATGCAATAACCAGCTCGTTCTGTCCAGAGACTTACAGAGAGGTGTTATACCCATTTGTTAGTCATCACAGTGAAATGAAGTGCATCCTTGGGATTCTTGCCATCTGAATTTGTGAATGGCTGGTCAAAAGCTAGCCTGGCAAAAAATGTAAGTTTTAAGCCAAATCAGCTCCCTGAATCAATTCATTTTCTGGCCACACAAGCACAAGGGCTCAAGAAAGGAGGTAAGAAGACAGTGTCAGACATGATTTGTGTGGCCTTAACGTGCCAAGAAACCATGGTTTAATTCTTCTCATATTCTGTCACTATGACTACTCCACTTTTTAGCCTCCTGTGTTCAAATTTATCTCATATTCAGACTTTGAGCAAGCTTCAAAACATGGCATGTTGGGGAGAGAGGGGAGTTTGAGCTCCAAAGACGCCTTAGGACAGTGCATCAAGGACCTAACTGAGATGTACAGACACCTGGTAATGGCCATAGCCACACTCTGTCTATTTCTACATTTTTCATACTGCCTACAGATGCAACATGTGGCTAATGACAGGCAGAAAACCAGCCACGCTTCTTCATTAGAGGCCCAGTAGGACAAACCAGAATTTTGAATTTCTGGGTAGCTGAACAAAAACTGTCCGTACCACCATGCCCTGTCATAGTCCTGATTTCATGCACCTGTGAATAGCTGCTTATACAGGAAGATGTGGATTCTACTGGAGATGCCAGATACTTAAAATTCGGGTGTCAAATTACCTAACACTAGGCCTTTTATTGAGTTTAGGCCCTACCATACTCTAGAGGCTGAATTTTGCTACAAGGTTGGCACTTTGAAGTTTGGTATCGTGCTGAATGTCACACTGGTCGAAACTCTGGGCACTGCTAACAAACACTGTGAAGACAGAACTTAAGACTTGAACCCCTGACCATCCACAGCACTTGTATTTTAACTTACTCTTTCGTGTCTGTTATAGACTGCTCCAGCTAGCTGTTTACAAGGCAAAGCTGCTGTAGAGACAGATAGAACGAAGCAGGCTGGAGGCAAGACAGTCTGCGCCACTTGGCTTTGAGGTCCTCTTTAACTATCATAATAACTTACTATAATAGTATAATAATCAATTGTTTCTCTTTTACTTACTAGAGACTCTGGACCTAACAGTGAGACCACTGAAATCTTCAGCTAGCAAGAACTGGACAGCCTTGAGGAAGCCTGGTAAAATTAGATGTATGTGAAGGTTCTTTACTTCTCTCTCTTTTGGGCAAAGGAAAGGTAGAAAGGGGACTGTGATTAAAAAATGAAATTATTTTTGCATTTACAGAGGGGGTTTTATGCAAGAGCCTTACAGTATCTATGAATTTCATGTCCTCATGCAACTTCTTCATGAAAGTTCACATTTCCAGGTGGCTAAGGGCTCAGAAGACAACTAGCTTGTCAGTGGCAGAATATGTACTCAATCACCAAAGACACTCTCCCTGATGCCAGTTAATGAATTATTTCAGACGAAAAAATACACTGGAAGGTACAAGTTCTTAATTCGGACTGTGTTCTCAACTTTCACCAAAGCTGGAGCTACATTTGTAATAAAATTTGTAATATCCATTAGAAATTCCCCTCATTATGTCTTCAACTCTTCTTCATGTGTGTGATTTCTTATACTATTGATAGATGCTTCTGCAATTACTTTTCAAATAAAAACATCCTTCCTTCAGAATCCAAATGTTCAAAGACCGAGAATCTTTTCCTTTTCATTTGATGTCTCACTTGTCATGAAACTGAGAAAAAAAAAAATTATTCAGTGAAAGACTACCAAAGACTACCCAGCTCTTCTCACCACTGCCTCTAGTCTGACTTAATTGCCTAGTAATTCTATGATGAATGCTTTTTTTAGATTTTAATGCCTTCTTTCTATGCGGATTATTCTCAAAGATACAGTAGAATTTTCTAAAGCATGTTAACTCTGTTTATTTCAGCATATTTGAAACAATTCTCACTGGATTTTATATACAATTCCAGTAAGCTTTTAAATCAGAATTTACACAGCCCAGAAAATCTGCCTTTTTATTGCTCCATTGGCAAAACTGGAATAGTGTAAAATGATCTTGTGATGGTTAAACAAAGCATTGACCTGTTTGTTCAATCTGTGTTTGTCTTTGAAAAAAATCTGAGGTGCTAGACTAGAAACAGTTGAGTAAAAAGACAAATCTGGACCAGCTTCAAGAAAGGCTTATGCTTCTTAATTCAGTATAAGGCAAATTTTAAATGCCTAGGTGCAAAACTAACACATGGCCATGTCTACAAGCATTTACAGCTGAGTACTTCTTTGTCTACATCAGACATTTTCACCATCAAGTTTGCTTTGCAGCAGCACTTCAGATCCCTGCAAGCTTGATAAAGTAGGTGTGCTGTAAACACACCTAGTAGAGGCCTAACTAAAGGCAAATTATTTTCTTTTTAAAATACCGAGGATGAATATGCCTAGTGTCTTATCAAATAGAATCATAGAATTGTTTAGGTTGGAAAAGACCTTTAAGATCATCCAGTCCAACCATTAAGCTAACACTGCCAAGTCCATCACTAAACCATATCCCTAAGCACTGCACCTACACATCTTCTAAATACCTCCAGGGATAGTGACTCAACCACTTCCCTGGGCAGCCTGTTCCAACGTTTGACAATGCTCTCAGTGAATAATTTTTTCCTAATTTCCAATCTAAACCTCCCCTATTGCAACTTGAGACTGTTTCCTCTTGTGCTATCTCCTGTAACTTGGCAGAAGAAACTGACCCCCCCACCTCACTACAACTGCCTTCCAGGTAGTTGTAGAGAGCAATAAGGTCTCCCTTGAGCCTCCTTTTCTCCAGACTAAACAACCCCAGTTCCCTCAGCTGCTCCTCATAAGACTTGTGCTTGTGACCCTTCACCAGCTTTGTTGCCCTTTTTTTGGCGTGCTCCGGCACCTCAATGTCTTTCCAGTAGTGAGGGGCCCAGAACTGAACACAGCTGTACGTTATTTAGATTCCTGTTCCTCTTCAGACTGAGTCATAAATCCACATCTTAAGGCTACTATTAGAGCATCAAGATAGAAACTAGTTTCCTTTCTGTGTCATGAGGCTGTGGCAGCATATGTTGAATATGGAGTTTCAGGGGCCAGAAATCAAGCAAGTCAATGTGTCCACTGGGAGATGAGGCTCTGATTTCATTCTAGCTGAGCAGAGAATAGAATCCAGGCTTTTTATGTTGTGGTTGAATGCTTTACTAAGTTTGTAAACAAGCCCTGAAAAGTGGCAAGGGTGTCACTACCATGTTCCCCTGATCCTTCATCACCTCACTTGGGTCTTTCAGTGCATAGTTTCTAGGATCTGGATTATAAGTGGTGAAAGTGTCTGTATTTTTTTTTCCTCTTAATTTTAGTTTTCTAAGAAACCAGTAATTCTAAAAAGAATTGGGATTTCCGGTATGGGTGGCTATTGGCTACCTTTAGGCCTGCCACTGCATTAAACATTGAATATTTTCCTCTTTCTTTTTTTTCCTGTCATGGAGTGGACTTCTTCTTCTCAGCTGTATTAGGATTCCCCTTCCGAGTTCCTCTCTGGCAGAGGAGAGAACAGGCCTTCATGGGGTTTGGCCTCCATCTCTGGGAGTATTCAAGGAGTATTCAGTGGTAACACAGTACCTGAAAGTATGACTAAATACTCCCTCTGAATGGAAGGGAACTTCCCTTTAGCCTCTCTGTAACCAATACACGTGTTAAAAGCAGCAGGTCACTGTACGCACATCTGTCCCAGTTTGAGATATTTGGAACCTCTTCCTAGTCCATCCCAGCTACACCCTGAGCTCATCGCAAACACACATGCCATCTCCTTTCTCCACAGCCTGTTTTTTTTAATGGGAAGGAGGAGTTGCACTGTATTTGGGTGAGTCCCCTGATCTGGGCAAAGGGATCAAAACTATAATGTCCTCAGAGAGGGCGTCTGCCTCACCCTCCTGACACAGGAACAAAGTCTGCCAAGAAGGAGCCTAGTCAGGACCTCTACAAAGCACTAATTAAAAAAAACAATAACCCAAAATGCAAGCCTCTGTACCCTGAGAATGTATACAACGCTGTATGTAAACGCAAACCCCCAAACTTTGAGTACAAGCTACCTACCCTACAGATGGGCTGAAAGCTCGTACGTCACTTTCGTGTGAATCGCTCCTCACAAACCTACTTGGAGCAGTCTCCAAAATGCTAAAAGCTGCCCACAATGTTTAGATATCCTGTATTTGTCTTGAATTAGGTATCCTATATTTCTCTTGCCAATGTTCTCCTGAACAACCTGGGGCTGGTCCTATCCTTCTGGTGAGTGATGTGAAAGGTCTTGCAGATTTGCCAAGTCAACCTGGCCATCTTCAACATGAAGGAAAGCTCTCCCTTTTTTGCCTGTACGAAGTCCTCAGATGACAGTTGTATAGATCTGTAACTGACACCAGGGACTCAAGAGAAGCTTTTTTTAACACCTCATAGGTGTTGTTAGATTTTATCAATCTCTCTCTCTGCAGCTGGTATACATTTACAGAGGGCAGCTGGGCCTCATTACCAAATCAGGCAGGCAGGGCAGATAGCCTCAAGTCTAGCTAACAAGCCCACTATCAATAACAATAAAGGATACTAGGCTGGGCAGTAAGAGAAAGAGATGTGGATCAAAAACGTTGTCTGAAGAGGCCAGAAGCTGTGTCATGAGGGAGTTGTTAGTAGACATTTGTACATTGTTTGTTTTCCTGGAACGTAACTGAAGTTAGTAACGTTAGATACAGTTGGACTGGTGCTTGGAGACTTTGATACTGTGAACTTCAGAAAGCCGCCAGTGGACGCTGGGTCTGCTATTTCTTTCTTTGCCTGTAAGTCTAAGTAAAATGTAGCTATTGATCCTTGCTGATTTTGCTTATTATGGATAAACGTGATCTTATTATAAACTGCTTTATGTTTTGCTAAGCTGTCTTTCCAGAGTGGAAGCTGACCGTTGTTGTTTAATATCCTTTTGCTGTTTAGACTTTTATGTGCTATGTGAGTCGGACAATATGACTGCATAGTATTTGAGTTATGGAAAAGCAGTCAAATAGACTTGTCCCAAGTTATCCAGCTGTAAATCAGAACATGTAACTTGTATTTATGCTGAGAAACACTTGCATATTCTTACATCTGAGAGCTTTTATTGCTGAATTATCTTTACTTTCCACGTTGCCTTTTTAACTCCTATTTTGTTGTTTTATTGGTAGACAGTAGTGAAATGGTTAGCAGCGTTGAACACCAGTTCCTAATCATTACATCCCATAATCACTCAAAGAAACATATTTAGATCTAATTCTCTTCTTTACTGTCTTTTTGCCTATCATCTCTTTCAAAGCAGCGATGTTTTCCAAAGGCATATGTAAATATAATGACAATCATATTGATCCTCTGTTCCAAATGCCTAAATCCCATAATCATTCTAAGAAACATGTTTAGATAGGAAAAGATCTCTGCCACCCCTTGTTTTGATTTGGGAGCAGGTAGTCTGGGGTTCAGTTCAACATGAGGGGAAAAAAAAATATCGGAAATACCAACACTTCATGGATGTCTAAATAAAACACTTATTCTAAAAAAAGAATGTGCATATGCAGACTGCACAAAAATGAAAGGAAAACATGATTTCAATTCTTGTTAGCTTGACAAACCAAAAATAAGTCATTCTCAAGCTAAAATTGTTTATGTATTAGTTAAGGGCAAAATCAATGCAGAATTGTGAGCAGAAAAAACCCAGAAGCTCAGAACCAATTTCTTTTCCGAAGTTGAGGAAAATGGAAAACTGAAATAAGGGGTAGCTTATCATAGGCACAAACTTGCTTTTAATTTTTTTTTTTTATTTTTCTTTTGCTGGAATATACAACTCTTCCACACTATTTTAAACCTGCTGACCGCAGAAGCTCACAGAATTATTACAGCAAACTACTTTCTTCATGCACACTTTTTGAAGTAACTTTTTGGACAAGAAAGCGGTATACATTTAAACTAGGGCTGTATTTAGAAACATAAAGCTGTCAGACATAGGACAGAACAACGTCATTGTTGGTATACCGGTTTATCCTTCCTTCTATTTATAGCCAGGTGAAAAATTCTATTTGCTCCTTCAAAAATTAAAACAAAATTCACAGGGCACATCTGTGATACTATACAACTGAGAAGAAGGGGATCAAGAAGTGTCTTGTAGTTATCTTGTTTAAGAATTTTGGAAGTTCTCGGAGCTGGGATCAACATTTTTTGCAAAAACACAGAACTGACACTGGAACTTGGAATGAATTTTGCAAGTAGTTGTGGCACACTGCTGATGAAAGTTTGGGTAGCACATTAATTGCTCACTGCATTACACATCCTTTTTTGTGCCGATTTTTTTCCCCAGCTCTTTCAAATCATGATGCGATGTATTTATTCCTGTATATTTCATCTTTTTTTTTTTCTTGATAAATGAGGAATTTTATAAAGCTAAAATAATAGATATAAGGAAGTAGGACAGTAAGCTTGATTTTTGAAAGCAAATCTTATGGTCATTTCAAGTTACTGTAATGCGTCTTGATGTTGAGTTTTTGATCCAAATCTTCAAAGAAATGAAACTTTCAAAATATTGATTTTGTACTTTCTGAAGTAAAATAAAGAAATATTCCTGATTTTTTTTTTTGCTTTTAAAAAGTTAAAGATTCAGCAATGAAAATCATTACTCTTTACAAAATCTAACACATATGCATAAAAAAAAATTATATTTGAGTAAAAATATTATCTCCTAGTTTTTCTGCACTTCCAACCACAGGCAATGCATGAATAAACAAGCCTGACAAACTTTTGTTCCCTGATAACATGTTTGTTTTGTTAAGCCAGGGAATTAATGCAATATAGCTATTTTTTCATCTTTTTCTTCAGGAAGAAGGATATTGCTACATACTGAACTCAAAATTCTGATGAGTTGTAGTTGCTATGAAGATTGGGTTTATTTTACTTAAACAGTAAACTGTGTTTGTCTCTTTGGAAGACAGGTTCTGTTAAAGAACTTGCATTGATTCAAAATCAATTCTGAATATGAGGAAAATGAAGATTTAAGGTGATATTAAGATTCATTTTCTGTATATACTATTCCCACACATCATAAAAGAAAAATAGACATTTTTCTCCTTTTTTTTTTTAATGTAGCGTCAATGCTTTTAATGAGGTTTTCTGCTTTGTAGAGATAGACTCAGGCTAATCATTTAGCTGAAGTTTAATTTATAATCTGGTTATGTCCATTTTGCATATTTGGATAGTATTTGCATAAACAGTGCAGCTACTATTATCAGTTTTTCCCAAAAGATTACAAAAATACTAATTAATCTAATTTACATGAGGATAAAGTTAGTTACCTAAGCTCACTTTCTATTATTTTTTCCTTTTTTTACCACAGTAAAATGCCACTTTTTTGTAAGATTCACACTGTACACTTATAAACTGTGTTCCTATAAATATTGTTGTTTGAAGTTTTTGAAGATAGGGCTCAATTCCCTCAAAATGGATTATTCTGTGATTATATTCCCTGGATATTAACTGATACCATGCACCCATTCAGCTGAAAATTAAATCTTGTGGTCCTGAGCACTCTCAGCACTATAAATAGCCTCCTCTTTAGTCTTATATTCTCACATGCATGCTCATAAATGAGGAATTTGTGGAACAGGTTAACCCCACAGCTGTGTTTGCTTTTGAACACTGAATTCCTCTTTTTTTTTTTTTCTTTTTAATTTTGTGCTTCTGCATATCTCTATATGCATGTTTTCTTCTCAAAAAAGGAGATGCAAGGCTACTTTAAAATTTGTGTGAGTGAGAAAACATTTGCTTAGTTGAGTGGCTAGCAGGGTTCGATAGATTTAAATCCTTAGATGATTGACAGGTACATTCTTCACACTCAGCATCACTGTAGTCAGTGACTTAAAGGGTTTCAGGGAGAGTGAAAACAAAGATCATACTCAAAGGATTGCTTCTTCCAGTACCAGCAATAATAACCCTGTGTTTTATCCTTAGGTGACACACATGGGGGGATAAAAAAGGAAAACATAAATAATTTACAACTATTAAACATTAAAACAGAAAAGGTTTGGGGTTTTTTTGAGGGTATGATGTGTCAATAAAATAACACAAAAAAGAATAACGGCATACTTTTCTGTACTCTCCTGTTGGCATCTAAATTGAAGGGCGGGTGGCAAGGACAGAATTTCCAAATATTGGCTGTAAGTAGTGACTTGAGTTATAAATATGGGCATAAATTCATATAACTCAATTCTTCTGCTACCTGTGGTATAACTTTTTTCCATGCGGTACACAGGTCACATTGTCTTGTGGGTTTATGGGATCTCTTATTGCTTTCCTAGTATAGTAGAATTACTACGGCTGAATAATGACATTTTCNTTTTTTTTTTTTTTTTTTTTTTTTTTTTTTTTTTTTTTTTGCTATGCTGCATGTCATAGATATGAAGGAATCATGGTGTTGTATCATGATGTAGAGGTGGAGCAGTTGCACAGGACTAGCTGCACGCCATACTATCTGCAGTGGCACCAGCTACATTTCCCTTGGTGTCACGTTTCCTGCTTTTGCCTACCAGGACAAAACCTGCCAGTTCCCATACTTTTGGGTCAGACCTTGTGTAACATCTCTTGTACCGTACATCCCCATGGTTATCAGGATGCTCTAAGTCTGGCACCTGGGATTCTGCAAGGATGCTGGAGCAGACTGATGAGTTAACTGTCCTAATGCCAGTAGGAACAAGGTTTCCTAAGGTCACGAAAAGAAGGAAAAAGCTTAAAATACCAAAGTGCATGGCTATATTACCTTCCCTTAAAGGTGAACTTATTCCTTTAGATAGCGTTCTTGTTCGCCCGAACTAGTTCATGTGGCTTTCTGGGCAATTAAGGGTGAATCTCCTCAGTCTTTGGCTTTTCCTTTGCCTTTAAACACATCAAAGGTGTTTTCATGTATGGCTTTCTTCAAGCTGCAGTTTATAATTCTTGCTGTTTTCCTGCACTTTCTGTGGAGTCGCTCCAATACTACCTGCCATGCTGTGGCATTTCAGTCTTGGTCCTCCAGAGATGCTGCACTCTTCTACCTCCCACTCCTCCCTTGCCCCAAATCTTCCCAGACCCCTCCTTTTTTTCAGAAGGAAGGTGAGGAAATCAGTTTTCAGTGGGAACGGGTCCCTGAATAAATATGCATGCAGCATCATTTCTGATGGACTAATGCACAAAGAGGTAGAAGGTGATGGAAGAATGATCAGGTCTTGGCAATTATGTTGCAAACAAACTAGTTTTCTAGTTAATAATTTTTCCATAAGGTATTGTGGAGTATTTCTGTGTTTATCAAGAAACTATTCTCTTGTTTTCTCAGTAATAATTACTAATGATTTTTTCATTTAGTTTAATGTTGAATGAAAACAGCTAAAGTTACTTTGGTTTAGAACAAATGTAGATACTTTCATTAGAATAAAAGTGTAGCGAGAATTTTGAGATGTTTTAAGATTGCTTTTATTTATAAACAAAGATTTTTCATGTAGCATATATATTTTAAGGTTTATGTGTTGTACAAAGACATCTCTGAAATGTTATCTCAGCTTGCTTATTGGTCTGTCTTCTTTTTTTCTTGTTTTAAGTGCCTCTGTGAAGTTTCAGCCTGCACTACATGAAAAAGCCACAGCATTTGAAGCCAAAACTTTCATAAAATATGAAGATGAATAATATATTGTCAAATACCAACAGGGCAGAATAAGATTCAGCTTCAATAAGATTCATTTTCTCCTGTTTTTTTTAACCATAATTTTTGTCATGCTTTAATTGATTACAGGTTTTAATTTTTGGCCCTTTTCTACATTATATGCCAAAAGAAAGAACTCTACGTTTATCTCGATCTTTAAATGGCATAATTTGGAAAACAAACAAACAACGCACCACAGCTCCATGACTCTTCAGAGGAACTACGAATGTTGTAGTCATAGAGTTTTGGGGGTTTTTAATGCTAAATTATAACGATTTCAGAGTTTTGCCTCATTTTGAGCCTTATGGTTGCTCCAGGATAGTACGGAGCAGCACAGAAACAAAGGCAGGCCAGACCTTCAGCCTCTTCTCTAAAACTCTCCCTGACAATCCTGATGTTGTCAGACATTCCTGGGAACTTGTCATTATCCACGTCAGCTGGTCTGCAAATGCTCTCAAGAATGCATATACCTTACGCTGGCAAATACCACGCTGCTTTTGAACGTGGACGGTACAGCCACGACTGTCCCTGAGCAGTAGCTGCAAGGAGAATGACGAGAAGGCTTCCAGACCCCGAAATTCCCAGGCATGAAACAGGAACTATGTGGGCTGAAAGCCAGCAAAAATGCTTATGGCCCTTGAACGAGAAGCATGGTCAAAAGTAATAAAGCAATGACGGCAATGTTAATTTTACATTTTATGCTGCCTTAGTTTCCATTTCAATTATTTAAAAGGAGAAAAAATGAATGTGGGAGAAAAGGTCTAAAAAATTTCAGATTCAAATGAATTACATAAAACTTGAAGGCTGCTTAGACCCTGAGAAATAAGGCATGTGTAACATTTTTAAACATATCTATTAAGTACTGTTTTAAGAGAGAAAGAAAAAAGAAATACTGATCATTTTATGAATATCTTCTACTCCTGAAAACATGAGGCAACCATTTAGGGCCTCATTTGCTGGTTCCAGTATGATAATTTCATGCATGCAATGTGTGACTTGTACACATACGTTTGCTTAGAAATTAGGCAGAAACCGTGTTGTTAACTGTTGCTGACACTTTTCTTACAACTTGGTATATGCTGAGGTGGTTGCAAGTTTGGCAGCCAGAGCGAACCTTGAGCTTTAGGGTAAAATCATTGGGGTGTTTGATTTACAAAGTTTGAGCAGCTTTTGTTGATATAATGAGATGATTTAATAGTGATTTAATAACGTATGTTTGCAATAAAAAGCGTGAAAAACACAGTTCCGTGTTCCCAGATTTCCTACCTGTCCCAATGAAAAATAAAGTCCTTGGTTTTACTTGCTCCGGATCCTGTGTATTTTTACAGAATTTGCATTATGCAAGTAGGTCACCAAAGCTTCCGTGCTGTTTAAATGCCGTTGTGTGAATGCAAAATGGAATTTCATTTGAAGATATGCAATTTGCTAAAGTGGGTTGGAGAAAATGATGAAATCATACTATACTATTGTGCTGTACTGCACCTTTTTTTTTTTTTTTTTCATACTCCTTCTCCATTACTGAAATAAGTTTGAATGGTCAGCATGGTAAATTATCTGAATCAGCTAATATTAAATTTCCGTTAATTAAATTAATTTATAACTTCACCTACTTATTTTTATTAAGGTCAGCTCATATTTTTTAGTGTTGTTTGATTAATATTCTATCTCCCCATTTACTAAATCAACTCCAAACTGTTAGTAAAAGGACGTATTGCAAAGTATTCTGGTTATATCTTTCAAATCCCTCTAGTCTGTTTAACTGAATCCACAATGTATTTTATGTCAACAAGTGACAGTCTTTACAACCTCACAATACAGTCAAGGATAACAAGTTGCATGGATATAAAGTGAATTGATTTGAAAGATTGTTCTGTTATGGCAAGAATGAGTTAGTGGTGTTTCTCTCAAGGGTTTGCTTCTTTACATTGTCATATGCTACTGATGTATTTTTACATTACGTACTGCCTGGTGAGTTGTTTTCTTTTCTGTTATCTTTTTATTACTGATTGAAACATAGCAAGGGCTGAGTTAAAATTTTATCATGTCAGACTGGATCAGGTAACAGAATAGTCTCTTTGTTGTTTTTGTTGTACTGGCCACATATTTGAACCCAAAATGGTAAGAAACAGGATAAAGAAATCCCAATCTCAAAGAATATGGTATAAAGTTTGAAAAAAGCATGGTCTCAAAGCAGAGAATCTGAGGCTGACTGGGTGGTTTGAATCTGTCTCTTCTCTGCAGGCAGAAGGGAAGCAGTACTGTTTAGGATAATGAGGAGTAGGTGTGGAAAAAGCTTTCTGATTTAGGATTATTGGTCACTCTAAAAAAATCTTTCCTATAAATTTTTAATATACTATCACCCTTCTAGTTCAGCTACTGGATCTCTGTGAAACTATATTCCATGAACTGATTAATCTGATAAAATCGGCTTTGTAAAGGATTAAGTACTTGCTCTTTTAACCTATTATCTTTAACTCTGTAGAGGTTAGTACATCAATATGTGACACATTAAGACAGTCTGATAGTGCAAGCTGCAGAAACCGAGGTTACAGCAGGGACAGATGCTGCCCTGTGGGCAACAGGTTCAGGAGGTAGGGCATCTGGGTCCTTCACCAGACCAGCCAGGGCAAGAGGGGGTAACGTCTGCTACAGAGCTTCGGGTGGGAAAAGGAATTATCCCCTCTCCCATTATAATGGCTACTGTCTATCATGTTTTCCTTCTGCTTGGCATTTGGTGAAAAAAGAGGAGCCGAGGCTGTTTGCTGGCTACATGTGGAAATCCAGCCTACGTAAATTATGATGCATCCACTGCAGTGGGGTGTATGCATGCCCCCATATTTTCATCCAAGGTTTCCTGGACAGAAAAATGGGATGCAGTCCCACTGTCCGCTGTCTCAATAGCCTTTTTCCTTGCTCCTGTGTTGTTGGGTTGCCACCACTTTTCCCAAAGCATGGTCAAAGTTTGGGTCATTTTACATTTGGCTTGTGATATTATGGAACTGGAGGGGGACATCAGCGGGGAGGTCAAGTTGTGCTGGCGACCCACAGAGTGGAAAGGGCGTAAGAACAAATGGGGTGGAAGCAATGAGAACTCCCTCTGTTAGCCTTCACCTTGAGGTAGAATGAGCTATATGATTACACCATCAGGAAGGATGAAAAAAAGACACTACAGAAAGATTTAAATAACTAAAAAGCCGTATCTAGCAGAGTTTGTTCAAGTTCTCTAAAGTGTACATGATATGATGAAAATAAAAATCGCCTCTTCTAAAGGACACTAAAAAGTGGGACACCTCCCAGAATAAACCACGCTCTTTCTCCCAGGCAAAAGTATAAGAAAGGACATTGAACTGTTTTTTTTTTTGCATAACAATCACTTTGTATCATGCTGGATTGAACAGGTACAAAAACTAGCGTCAAGAATCTTCTGCTGCTGGTGGCAAGTTTACTCTTGCTCCCACCCGCTCACTATAAGCACATCAGAAGACCTCACTGCCAGGTGGTAGATGCATCAGGGAAAGAGAATGGGTTAACATTCAACCTGATAAGTCACATGTATATGAAAAATGCCTGTAAAGAGGACTACTAGGTTCACTGACAGTTCTGTCCCAACTCAGTTATATGCAAAGGAATGCTTAAAAATTGGATACACATTTAAGTATCAACATATGCCGGCTTAACCTCGTAACTGTGTAAGATCCCACCTAATAAGCTCTGTATCCAGCCTATGACTTCCATCATACTTTTAAACATACACAACTGATTTAAAGATTTTTCAAGTGATAAGGAATTGATCACATCCCGGTGTAACGTCACTGTAAATTAAAAATCTATGCCCTCTATTTTAGATTTGTTCAGCTTCAGTTCCCTAGCAATGTACCTTGTAATGCCTTTGTCTTTTTGAGCAATCAGTCTGAAATCTTTTCCTGTATGGGTATAGGTAGACTGTAATCCAACACTCTCTTAACTTTCTCTTAGGTAAACTGAAGAAATGGGGCTGCTTAAATCTCTTATTATGAGAGATTTTTTTCACTTCCCCCTGGTCATTTAATGATTCCACAGGTGCCCTGATGGGTGAATACCAGAATTGCAGACAATGTTCCAGAGAGAGTCATTTACTGCCAATAACAGCTCCATTGCATAAGGTATGTTTGTAAATGATCAAGCATTGTGATAAATTACCCTGCATGGTTAGAAAACGCAGAAGTTGTTACTGATGTTTGAAAACTGCAGTCTTGCAGTTCTACTACAGTCTAGTCATTTTATGAAAAGGGGCCTTAAAACTTGTGTTAACATACTTTGTATATATTTCCATGTCCTTTATACATAATGTCTTAGGGTTTGGGGTTTTTTTCAATCCAGTAAAAGTAAGCAAGTACAGGAGAGCAGACATAGCGTAGCAAGTGGGGTTTTTGTTGAAATGAGGGATAAGGAATGATTTTCCAGGAAACAGGAATGTTCATTTATGCTTTTAGAATCTTATTTTTTTCCTGTTCTCTGCTTTTCTCAGATATGACTTGAAGACCTTTGAATAGTGGTGAAAGCAGGAAGAGTGATGCCACTGTCAAATTTGCATGCTGTATCTCCTGTATCACAAAGATGGAATATAATCTTTGGGACTTGTTCCTGTGTTGGAATTCTAAATGCTTTGTAAGCTGGAATTCAGTACATTAAACCATCTCAGATAAGTAATAAAATTGAGATGATTAAATAGTATGTACTTTTGTTGGCTTCTTTAAATAGGTAAATATTTGTCAGTAAAACTGTCCTTTTCCAGTATCTGGAGAATTGTGCTGTGACTCAAATGGCATTATTCTACCACCCACAGAATGTTTTTGCTCAGAGTTCACAGGGAGATTGAGATGATAAAAACATACTCCAGCAATGAATGTGTTAGAGGAACATTTCTATTGCAAGGATGCTAAAAGCTGAATCAAAAGAACATCTACTTTAAGCACTTTTTTCAAAGAAGATTATTTCCTTCGTTGTTTTCTATAAAGCTCTAGTAAAGAAAAGGATTTATTCATCCTGTAGAGCATTATTTTTGTGGAATAAATATTCTTTTCCCCATTTTCTTTCTGTTATCCAAGGTTTTGATCTCTTGCTGTGAATATTCATTCCATATATTTTCAATTGTAATATTAAAATGAATATTGTTATTACGCTGTCAACATTTCATTCTACCAGCATACTCCTTAGTGAGAAATGGTGTCTTGGGTGAATTCAAACCAGTTAGTTTCATATGGGTTTTTTCTTCCTAAAAAGAGCAGCTAGCTTTGTTTTCTTTAAGCTGATGTGGATGAAATTTGTATAGGTGTGCTCTGTACCTTAAGGTTTGTGGCATTCATAGAATACTGTATATAGGAAAATCAGAAAGGAGAAAACACTAATATGATGAGGGGTGGCCCCCAGGAGGAATATTAGTTCCACATATACTACATTCAGTCTTTTCCATCCCAAATTAGCAGATGGGATAACTGATACTGGGGGCTTCATAGGCTTTAACAGTTTTCAGTTTTATATTTTGTGCGATCTTTCAGCTGAAAATATCTGGCTTCACTCATCAAATACAATCACTAACATTCTGGATTTGCCCTTTTGGAGATTAAGATGTATTTAGTGGCTAAACAGATAAGGTAAAGCAGAAATATATGGGGTCACTGAATAGGTCACTAATGTTCTGTTAACAATCATTTAAGCTGAGGTCACCATCTTTCTATTTAGAGACTTTGTAAACATCATCCTCCCCTGCTGAGCTTAAATATCCTACCTCCTTTGGAAAGTAACTATCTTGCACCATTCTCAGGTGCTAATACTTTGGCCAAGATTTGCCAGGGGCAAGAACATCTGGCCTACTCCTAAACTTATGTCTCCAGAAATATGTCCCTGGTACAGGTCTGACGGTTATTTTACACTGAGAATATTTTTGCGGTGATCACTGTCAGGAGAGGTAGGGTCTGATTAACACTGGTCACCTTTGCTAGCTGTATCTTTAATCACAGACTCTGCAATAAACAGAGAAATGTAATCCATAAAATTGCAGATACAATGAAGAAATATAGATGGGGACTAAAAGTCTATTGATAAAATCTGGTGATTATTTCCTATCAAGCCTTTAGGCTGTTATCTTCTTTACCTGTAACACAACCCGGCAGAACTGAGTGGCCAATTATCGCCAAGAAAAAAACACAGAAGTAGTTCCTCTCAGGTATGTTTCTTAAACCTTACTTTCATTTACTTGATGTATTTTTTTCTTTAAGTATTTCTGACGTCCCTTACTATGTGATTATTTGGTAGACAAATCATTTATGCACACTAATTTAAAGTTCGCGTCATTCCTCATTATAATTTTACTGTAACTTAACCTTTCCGGTAACCACATAACTTAAAGCATTTCTAGAAAGTGATGAAATATTTTCCTTTAACAAAAGGACCACATCTTTGTTTTGCTTTCCAATTAATAGATAAAATTGCTGTTATTCTGAATGTTATAGTACATAGTCTTTTTATAAAACCACAATCCAATTCCCTTATGTTAACTAAAGTTCTTAAACCTAATTTTTCTCTTTTTCCCCTAATTTTTTTTTTTTTAAACCTTGGAGGAAAAAAACCCAAAACCCAAGCAACAACAACAAAATCAAACAAAACTCCCAAGTATTAAATGTGATAAATGAGATTTTGAGTTACAAATCTTTTTTTTTCTTTTTATAGAAGTTGCATGCAACTGTCAAGGATCTTCAGGCAAAGAAAAAGGATATTTGTCTTAAGTTTGACTTCTTTATTAGCCATAAATTTAGCAATAAATCTCCCTATGTAACAAATGCCTAAACTCGGGTCATAATACAAAGTATATGTGCATCATATATAGAATACATGTTAGAAAGCTCTAAACCTAAAGCATCATTTTAAAGAAGTAAGTTTATCATTCAAATCTCCTCTCAAAGCAAGGAATGTCACCATTGCTCTTGATGGTCAGGGAACAGATCCAATATTTTCTTGATTTTTTTGATCAAATAGGATAGAAGCATGATAGATATGGCTACTGTTCCATAAATCCTTTATAAACTGTCATTCTTTTCAAAAAACAATTTATCGTTGATAAATTTAGGCTAGCAACTTGAGCATAAACTTCTTGAGGATGAGCATAATTTCTGTAAGGACACTTATATGCTTATTTGCAGTATTCAGTATCTTGTCACTAATTACCTTGGAACATTCAAAGAGAATACTGTTCTAAAAACCTTACACTCTGCAAGTGAGAAGTAGATCTCTTTCTCATGTTATCAGCACTTACTTCCACATATGCTTTGAAAATATGAAATAAATTGTGGTTTTTAAATTCAGATGATCTGCCACTTTTATGAGAGCACATAAACGTATTTCTAGAAGCTTTGCAAAAGTATTTCAGGGCTGAACTCAAGATGACATGGAGTTAGTGAGTGAAATCTTTCTTACCCACCGCAGCAGAAAATGTACACTGCACGGTATTCATCTTGCTCTCTTTCACTCCAGTAATCACACTGTATTTCAAAATGCCAGTGTAACTTTATTACAAACTGACAAAAATGAGAAGATCATGTGATGCACAGATTGCATATGGGGTACGGAAATGTGCTCTTCAGCTAAATATTTGCATGTGCCTTACATGTCCCCTGCGTTAAGACTTAAATTACTGAGTCTCCCGCTTAATCCTTGCATTTTTGCAAGGTGTGTGTGTGGTTTAGTATTCAAGTGGTGTTCAGACTTGTAGATTACAGATATGATGCAGCAAAGCTCTGCCCCAAACTTTTCTGACAAGACTGTATGAAGTTTTTAGCTTGCATGCAGATTAAGTCCTTGGGGTAGATGCAGAGAGAGGAATCGCTAGGACACGGACAAACACAACTTCAGGGGCTCCCTGAAGCTTTTGGGCTGTAGCACTGAGTACTCGGGGCATGACTCTTCTTCCCTACCAGAAACAAAGGCTGCCTTTTGGACGGCTTTGCAACACTAATCTTAAATAAATCTGAAAGAGTGCACAGACTTATTAGAAAGAGGAATGTGCAAATCCTGGCAATAGCAAGGAATCTTTTGGGGTTTTCCTTCACTTTTTTCCTTCACGTATTTTGTTCTGCTGTCTGGTTAGATATCTAAGGTGCATTAGTCCATTCTATATCTGTCAGGTTCTTTGGGTTGTTAGCATCTATTGTTTGGCAATACGTTTTTCCATGTTATCAGTGACCTGAGATGATTTTTCTGGCTATTCATTTGGAATTTTTCAACAGCTAGAGTCATGAGACTCCAGTAAATCTAACCTGAAATCCAGACAAAAGGACTCTGCACGTGTATAGACTATGCATGTCTAAATGCAGTTTAATGCACACAGCTAGACTGACTACACAACATTTAGCATACCCATTTAAACATATGCAATCTGCATATATCTAGAAAGGTACAAGCAGGGATAGTATGTGTGGAGAAATCAATTGGTATAATTCTGCTGAGATCAGGGTAATTTAAAGCTTTTTTTTTTTTAACTCATGGTCTTTGGAAGAGCTTGGCTTAGTTTTTTGAGCTTTGCATTTATAAGTAAGTACATGATGTAGGAAAAGCATCAAGAAACTGTTTTTGTAGCCCTTCCCTGGAAAAAAGGGAAATCAAATTTACAAAAGGATCTGCATAGCGTATGTGCCAAGAAACCAAGGCTCACTTAAGCTGACGTTAAGATACCTGTGGTTTCTAAGAAGGTCTCTAAAGGCACTCTAGGAATTGTGACTTTTGTCAGATGTCCGTTTTGTAAATGTTTATTGCGATAGGATTTATACATGTTGTATCTTGAAAACAAGCAGCACGAAGCCATTCTAGCTGGACAGAAGAATGTGCTAATTAAAGAAACACAGAAAGGGTATGAGCTAAAGCTTATTCTTCAGCTGAGATCAGTTCAGTTGCTACACATGCAATGAAAGACAACGGGAACCAATTAAAATATCTGGGAAGCAAAGGATACAGAAGATTGCATTCTAGGCGTAGACATTGCAGAGTTGCTGTTATGCTCAGCCTCAGAGAAGTATGTCTCAGTTTCAGTCCTCCCAAGCCAGCTTCGTTGTTCCATTTTGACAAGCAGCAAGAAAGGAGTCATTGCTGTTAATAGTCATGCTTGTGACTCCTAGAGCTGAGATCTGTCCTATGGAACCACAAAGAAAAATGGAGCTTGACGCCAAGTTCTTTTCAGAGATTTTTTTTTTTTTTTCTTTGTGGAACTTTACTTCTCACCCAAAAATCAGTGTATCACATAGAGGTCACAGAGCCATAGAATAATTTATGTTAGAAGGGACCTCAGGAAGTCATCTGGTCCCACCGCTACTGAAAATGGCAATACTAATGTGAAGAATTCCAAGTTTTTTTCTAGTAATCACAGAGAACAGTACAAATAGGCTTATAAATGACCTGCATATTCAGCAGTCTTTGTATACAAAACTCCCACTGGAATTGCAGATAACACAGAAAAATGTCTTTTACATTTCTTCTGTTTATTCTGAAGGCTATCTGACTTGGTATTCTGGTTCTGCAGAGAAACTTATCTTCAAAGATTTGAGGCTGAAAGTGACTCCCCAGCCACTGATTTTTCCAGGCTCTCTCTTACCTCAGCACCTTCTCTCTTCTAGGGAAAGCAGGGCACGAGCCTGCTGCCTTCACAAAAACACCACCCGGAGACTTTATCAGATAACAGAAATGTTTGAGCCAATTATCTGCAGCCCGCCAGGCTAGGCAAATGGTCTTCCAAAGGCTGCCTGGGGGCAGATGGCCACCTGCCATGCTGCGTTACGTGCCCATGGGGTCATCTGCTCCTTTGGTATCACTGGGGAATAAGTCATGCATAAGGAACAGGTAGACTGCTGGACCCTATACAAATACGCGCACCTTTATCTTCTGGGTTCCCACAGTCTCTCTGCTGTGTTTTATCTGCTTTGGAACTGATCTGGTTTTAAGGGTCACAATTTTCTAGTTGCTGCAGAGGAAACTGCAAAGTACTTGCAGTGGGAAAAGAAAGTGCCCCGCTTATTTTTTTTCTCGCTTTCTGCAAATGAACTCCTGCCATTCCTCCTCATAGCACTTTTTGAAATCCTAACATTAAGACTGAGCTTTTAAAAAAAAAAAAAAAGAAAGATGGTGATATGATTACACTAATGATAATTTTGCTGACAGAAGTAAAAAGTATCAAAGGAAGATACACTGAAGCATCTTGATGAAGGGTTCATAAGGGGGTAATGAAAACAATCTCCAGGAGAAAGAGGCATTCTCCTGAAACCTGTGAGACTGGAAATAAAAATAAAGCATCTGAGCTACTTAACAAATATACAGTTTATAATTAAAGCCAGTTACTGTCTGAAGATTGGAGGGAGGCTGAATACAATACCTAACTTTCACAGAAGACTTAAAGGTAATGCTGAGAACTACAAAGCGATACCGAAGCAGTACAGGGAAAGCCAGCTGCCACTGAATTAACCAACAACGAACTGAGTAAGCACAGATCAATACCCATATCTGATTTTTCTATATCAAAATCGACAGAACTCCCTGAACATGAGTATTGTCAAAAGAATACAGTCTTTTCTTATGTAATATTTGCAAAAAGTGTCCGGAAGGAAGTGGGGTAAACTTATTGAAAAACATTTTTTCCCCCTTAAGCTTGGATCTGTAGCTTGCTGAACATGAACAAAAGGCAGACAGGTATTTATCTGAACAGTAAGCTGGTAAATATGGAAGAGAGGTTCTGTGAGCTTTCCTCTCCCTAGGAGGAGTGATCCTTTTATTCAATTAAATGTGTGGAATTTAATGTCCTGAGGATAAAAAACTTAAGACTTTTACACTGATATTAATAAAATCTTAGCGGTCTTGCCATTTAAAGGTCAAATGGACACGAGCTGTGTTGAATCAAACTAGAAATTACTACCGGGACTGAAAAAAAATTCCCTCCCATGGAGTACCACCCAGTAGCAATACAGGGGGACTTACTGGAAGGGAAGGATGGGAAGGAGGGAGGGACTGTGCTTTCCTGTGAAGCAGAACGTACTTTCAGAAGGAAGACACTGTATTTGTCCAGCCAGTGATCTTGTAGAATACGGTAATTCCTGTGAACTGCCCAGACAGGGTGAAGTGGGGTTTTGATAATTTCTGTAACACTTGCAGGGTGCCGTTGGTAAACCAGAGGTTTATAAGGGCTTTACAAGGTATTCATGTTTACGGGGGATCTACACTGCTTCCTGCTGGAGGTTTGGATTTATTGAATGTACTTTTGAAACTGATACATTTTTTCCAAAGCACACGCTCATGAAAAGTACAGAAAAGGACAAATTTACGGAGATAATCTGTCCCCTTGAGCAACTGGTTGCTCAAGTTATTCCTGAGCCAAAAGCTGACAGTATTTAGCAATTCTCAGCTAACTTCTTTTCCATTAGCTTGTCTAGTCTCTCCGTGAACTCATGTAAACCGGTATCAAATATCCATGGGAAAGAGATCAAATTATCCATTCTTTTATATACTATACAATATTCCATTTTGATTATTAGGCATGCCACGTCCGCCCCGTGACAAGAAGGCGATGACATCATTCTATTAAAAGTGCCAAGAAAAATGAAATTATATAACTGTGCCTGAGGTATATTTTCCTTTAATCCTCACAAGAGGTTTCTTGCTTGTCTTTTTTGAAGAACCTGGCCTTTCTTTTCTCACTGCCTTCCAGTACACACGCGTGCGCACAGGAATGAATGCACCATTGCAACCTCCTCCTGCACTTCATTTGATAATATTCCTCAAAGGTATTCTGTTTTGGAAAACTAAAACACCCAAGGAAGCTGACAAGGAGAGCATGCCAAGAGATGAAAAGAAAATTTACTCTCCAATAAAATCTCAACTATTATCATAATGCACATTCCAAGTCAAGTGTAAGATGTCCTGTATTTTTGCTGAATGTATAAGCTTGTGTGATTCGTTAGGCTTCCATTCATTATGAAAATAGACCAGTAAATTACAGCTTTTGCAAATGGAATCATTACAGCTGTAATTTACAAAATATATTAAGCCCTTTGATCTTTGTCAGAGAACATATCATATACTTTTAAACACATTGCTCGGGAATTGTAATTTAAAAACTATAAACCTTACATTCACAGTTTTAATGCATACATTAGACTGTACTTTTCTACCAAAAATAATGCCCATGTTCTGTCTATTGCATAGCACTGCCTCATATTTCAGCTGAAATGAAAAAAAAAAGATAATGCAAATTGATAAGATATGAACGATAATTGTCACCAGTGGACATCTGTTGGCTTTGGCATTACTCAGGCCTATGATCTAAATAAAGCTAATCTTTCTAGTGATAAGCTATTGCATATTAAATATTTTCAACTCCGTAATATTGCCGCAATTTACCCTGTAGTTTGGTATCTGATTATATGCATGTTTAAAAATAAGTAATATTTCTCAATAATATTAAGCTATTAGTCTAAATGCTGTTTGGAAATTAACATTTTTCTTTGACTTTGTATATGAAGTGCTTTTTTGTTTTAATTGTTACTTTCTAATGATAGTAAGACGGTGCAGGGAAACAATAAGAAAAAGATGCTTAGCCATTTTTAGGCATCTTTAAGGTAATCTTCTTGTACAGTTGAGAATCAGAACAGATGTCGCATCTTATCCATGGATTAACTAGAGAGGAGCGGATCCGTAAAAGTATATGTTCGAAAAGGAACTTGATTTTGTATACATTTGTTCCTATAAAAAATGGCATTTGCTCTTGAAGGATCTAGTATAATGTCAAAATCCTGCCTGAGCTGGAGACCAGTCACTTAGAAGTAAACAACACAAAAGCAGCGGTACATAATATTTAAAATACTCTTCCTTTGTCAGTGTAAGATCACACAAATAAATAAATAGTTGGCTTTTGGAACTTTGCCAACATTCCTTCAAGCTTTAAAAATGTTTTGAACATCAGTGAACTTGAGCATAAGAACAGAATTCATCTATATACGTGCACTTCAGCCTGACGGTTTCATTGTTTACTGTAATGAAAACTTACGGTCTTAAAAACCATTTCATTTTCCCCTTTTTTTTTGGAACTGGCCTTTTCTAAGGAAATACAAACTGTAGGCATTTTATTTAAGAGAGAATGTCACTGTGGTCCACCTCTTTTGTTAAAAATGGGCAGATTAAATGGCACTACCTTAAATAAACAGAAAAATATAGATTTTTAAAAAAATTATTATTACGAACAACAGCCCTGGATTGTTTCCTATAATCCTCACCTAAAAGGAGCACTGATTCTGTCCAGCCTTCGTGTACGGTTGCTGCAAAGCCCAGGCGTTTCGACTTACCCAGTCAGTTGCTATGCATAAACTTCTAGCATTTCTTCACAAAGGGTTTCATAAAATGAACAGCTAAAATAAAATGCTGCTATTTGCCCAAAATAGCATAGCCTGCAGATTTCAAGAGCAACCATTACTGCTTATAATTAATATGATATCACTGATTACCACTTATAAACCTTTTTTATGGGAGCCTAAGCCTCCTATATTATGCGTAACTGAGCATATGGAATCTTAGATCATTTTTTTACCTTCTGTCTCTGAAAATTTTCAGAGGAAAGAAAGCTAGCTGTATTTCATTATTCTGTATATTTAGCAGGTCTGTTTTCTTGGCCACGAGTCTGAAAACCTTTTCTAAGAGGGCTTATCTAGCAGCTGTGTTGACAATTCTATTTTTGAGTCCAACTTCAAGAGCAAGATGAGTTCTTCACACCTGTGTCTCTAGAGCTTACTTTTTGGAAAGAACTGGGCTTTGCATTAATTTTGCAGCAAATACCATACAGTGCAAATTAAAAAAAAAGTTTCCCCTTCTAGCATAGAGTGATAAGGAAGAGCAGTTTGTGCTGTGTGGAGGAAGTTTTTCTATGAAGACTCTGGACAAAACATGAAAACCCAATTAAAAGGGACCTTTTTGATGCTGCAATGTATGCTTTCATTGAACTGGTCTTTGGAAAGTTTTATTGGGACAAACTCGTAGCTCAATTTCATTCACAGAGTATTACCTTATCACCATACAATTAGTGATTTCTGACCTTTTAAAGAACCACATCCACCTGGAGTAGACACTGTAGACCTAGAATAAGACCGCTTTTTTTCCTGTAATTTCTTCGTATTTGTCTGCACAGTTTTATAGAAAACGGAGATTTCCCTGTTGGGGTGTACAGCACAGAGCGTAGGTGACTCGCTCCTCAATACCAAGGACGTCTTCCGTACTCTAAAAAAAATGCATTGGAAACCTGTGTGGGGATGGATCTCCCCCTCAGATGAAGGCAGGATCCCACCAGCCCTGCCTCCCCCAGAGCTACAGCTTCTGCGATGCTTCAGGGCCTGGCGGTGTGGACAGGGGCTAATTGCACAGAAGCAATCCTCCACCCGCAGAAATAACTGAAGCATCAGAGCCACTTCACCAACAATAATCCTATTGGACATCTGAGAATCTCACCGATCATTGCCTCAACCATGAAACCTTCTTAGCCGCTGTAGGTGACCCTGCTCTGGCAGGGGGGTTGGACTAGATGGTCTCCAGAGGTTCCTTCCAACCCTGACCTTTCTGTGATTTTGTGATTCTTGCNGTTTTTTTTTTTTTTTGTGGAGTTGAGTTATAGAGCGTTTTGACATTTGCCAAAGCTTTATTGTCAAGTCAGGTGAAAGATGCTTTTGTCTATGCAGTCCCCTTAATACCCATGACATCGATGAGAGTTTTTTGATAACACCTGAAAATAAATCAGTGTATCTTTCAACGTAACATCATTTATCCTGTTTCTACAGTGAAATAACTCAAAAACATGAGCAAAACTTCCTTGTACAATCTCAATCTCACACCTATGTACTACACATTATAATGCTTAAAATCCATAATCATGTGTTTTTCCACCATGTCCTCAAATCGTTCAGAGCTCAAACTGATGGCTGCTTGGCAAATGACACAGCAATTCGATATTTATTTTTGTCCCTATTGTTTAGAGATTCCATAGCTCCTTTACTGTGCACCATAAAACTGTCTCAGCCATGTGGGGCAGAGTGTTCCAGTGGTTGGAGGAATTAACGCTGGCTGCCGCTCCACTTTGTATTGACGTTTTTTATTATGACGGGGTGTGAATGATTACTTTTAATCCATTTTTTTTTATAGAAGCATTTGGAAACAAAGGTTAAAAATCATTTGTCTTCCACATTTTTGGCACAACTTTAGGAAAAAAGTTTGCAAAAAAATCAGTCAGTAGAACTTTATACAAATGAACACCTTCTATTTAGAATAACTTGGGAAGAAAAGCCCACTTGTGGTAAACTTGGCCGGTAGATGCATTGTGAAATCTTCATTCTAAAGAATCCTCTATGTTACTACATTGAATGTGTTTGGTGGAGGGCGCTCTCCAAGAGGGTAAATGATTGATTTTCAGTCCAACTCCCAAGCAAGCAAAAATATTAAACTTTTTTTTTTTAAGTGCTATTATTTCTTTCCACAGAAATGCAGAAGAAGCAAAAAGCATTCCCCAGTGATTATAATGTTCCATTTAACTAAAATAAAATGTTTCATTTTGGTGCTTATGCAAATGAATTGAATGTGTTTCTTCCCAAAATTAATGTAGGAAAAGCCAGACTTTTACCCAACAACTTAGAGGTTTGAGCACTCACTGGTACGTGGCAACTCAGAATCAAGTCCATCTCTGCCACAGAACACTGTAACCTGGAAGACACTAACTGCCATGTCAAGGAGAAGGGAGGAGGACTTTATTCACCATCTTATGTATATTAAATTGTTTCTAATTCAGCAACCAGTGGTCGCTTGTGCCTCCTTCTGAGAGTACAAATCAAAGAGGTATTTTCATGAGTTGTGAAACACACCAGTTACGTGGGGTTTTGATAAGATACAGGTGAAAAAGGACGGGTATGGGGTGACCACCTCAAATAGCCTAATAGTCCTGAAATAGGAACGCTTTTAGCTCGTGCCTATGATGTGCCTGGCAGAAGGTGTTATGTTTCTAAGGGATTGCTAAAGTCACTGGCTTAGAGCGCGTTCCAACCTGGGCTTTCTTTGGAGCTCTTCCACTTTGTACAAAATTAATTACATATGTACTGAGAACACACAATGATTCTCCCGTGTGATGAGTAGATTTGTTGAAGCAGTAGAAATACCTGTGTTTCAACGTGAACTCTTGGGAGAGTAAGGTGTTCCTTCAACACTCAGGACTGCTGTGCAACCGGCTGCCCAGGCCATTTACGTCCGAGGCAGGATTCAAGGGTGGAAATAAGCCTGATTTTCCCATAGCAGGTTTGCCATATTATATGACGGTTACATCATTCTGTCATCGCCGTATGTAAAAGTGCTATCATACTACCCATGAATCCAACTGGTATTTGCAAAAAAATGCAGGGGTGAATAAGCCCCATTTTTTCTAGTAAATTTACAATTTTCTTTGAATACAATTACCTAGATGCACTCCTGAGTTAATCACAGAATCTCTTTCGCTATTTCAGTTCAAACCAGTTTGATGATTTTCTCATCTGCATCTTTGAATTTGTGTCAGATAACTTTCCTGTGGGCTGAAGAAGTGTTGAAGAAGATTGGGTTGTGGGGGAGTCTGTCGTGCTTGATATGCGGTAAGCTAGTTCTCTGCTTTGACCACAACGTAGAGGGAAGTTGGAGCAATCCAGGAGAAATGAGGTATGTGTAACATTTGTAACACCCTCTTGATCCTATCTTGGGGTGAACTGTATGTACCTTACATACAGTGAGATCTTACATAGAGATCTGTCAAAACTTTTCCATGCAGTACATACACAGACCTTGCCTCACTTTTCATTAATATGGGGTCACTACCCTGTAGTAACAGCTTATTATTTGTAGTGGGCTGCTAACATGTGGAATTCTCTGTGGGTTGCTAAAGCACTGACTTCCATCCTGTCCTCCAGGAGATGAGGCTGGGTGACAGCACTTGACACTTTTACAATACCTATCCACCTATCCACCAACCCCCCCAGTCCCCCCAAATTGGTGCTGGCAAGGATTGTGGTATATAGTTAAACTTTTCAAGCTAGCAAGTCCATGGAGCTTTAAATGGCTTGTGGACTGGGAGGAAGGAAGGAAATCTCTCTCTGTCACTAACCCCCCTCCCAAACCTTTGCCTTCCAACCTGATCTCACTGGGGTCTGGCACCAGTTCCCTAGGGACATCTCACTTTAGGGGGACGTTGTAGGGACAGGTGCTAACCCTACCTTTCTGACCGGATTGCAGAACTCTCATAAAATCCACATCTCACCCACTCCTTCCTGCCCCCCCCCCCCTCCTTGGCCCTGCACATGCAGGAACTTTGCTAGGAAGAGGGAGAGAACAAGGGCTGCGCACACAACTGCTGTTTCTCTCCTGTGTACACCAGCAGCAGCGTCAGAAAAAGGTGGGAAAACGGGAAGGGAAGGAGACAGAACGACAATGTGGGAGAGGGAAAATGGTAAGGGAGACCAGGGGAACGCACAACGGCAGGTGGGACCAGGCTGCCTACGCTGGCCCAGACCCAGGACTAACACTGCAGTTAATGTGACACTGCAGCAGCATTGGCACCTAATAATTTCGGTCTAATTTGAATGCATCTTGAGTTATGATAGTGTCATGACATTCCTCTATGGCTCCTCACCGATAAGTGAATCTACAAGTTGATGGTCTTTTATGTCTTCTGTTGGCCTTCTTCACTTCATCCTGGGCCTGACATCTCCGTCTGTATACTTTTGACAAAATACCACACTTCTCTACAGTACTCATAAAAAGCACTGCAATAAATCCTTTAAAACTGTAACTTTGGATTTTACTATCAAATACTTAAGAACAGAATATTTTTCTTTCTCCCTAGGCAGAGACTGAGTTCACCTTGCAGGAATTTTCTTCACTTCCCCCATTCAGTTCTTTGCGGGTGCTCACTGGCAGGAGGGGATTTATGGTTTTGTCCCCTGCTCTCCTTTCCTAGGGTGGCACGAATTACCCAGGTCAAGGACTGCCCTTCTTGTTTCCTCCTCATTCTTCTCTGTCTGATGCACAGAAACCTCCTTCCTTCTCTCTGCTTTAGACGATGGAGTCATCCTTGCTCTAGCTGTTCAGCTCAGGTATTTATGTGTGCAACAAATCATTAATGAAAAAATAAAAAGTATTTACGGGGCTCACTCCAAACTTGGCATTTACAGAGAGCAATACCACTGAAGAGTATCTTTTTTGACTCCTCGCTAGCAGGCAATCTGTAATTTTGGGGCTAGGAGCAGCTGGATTCGTGGAGAGGAGGAAGTTTTCGGGGCTGTGGGTGCTTTTCCTTCCTTCTGCCAGCAAACAGCGATCCACGCCAGGATTTGCTTTCTGCTCCTGTATTTCGGCGATGCAATGTGTAGCACGTTTCTGTGTGTGTGTGTGTGTGTGGATGTGTGGATGTGTGTGCGTGTGTGGCTCTCCCTCGCTGTGTCTGCCTCCAGGATTTCTCCCTGCCTGGCTCCGGAGGCTGCTCCAGCGCTGCGCGGAGCAGAGGTTTCCCCGGATCCCGTAAATACAGGCACACGCATCCAGTGCACCACACGCATGCACACACACACACACACAGAGACACACACGCACACACAGACACACGGGCACGCACAGAGCCGCTGTCCAGTCCATCCCATCCCCACGCCGGCTGCTTTTCCCACCACCTCCAGCCGCGCAGAGGCGGCGGGCGCAGCTCCGCGGCGGATCGCGCTGCCGCTGGCCCGGGACTCCGCTCGCAGCAACGCGCCGGCGGTTTCAATCTTCACAACCTACAGCCAGATTTTTAACCCCCCC
>RSEF01000001.1:172231189-172241905 GCA_003993805.1 Himantopus leucocephalus | reverse complement strand
GAATGGATTGAGAGCAGCTCTGAGGAGAAGGACTTGGGGGTGTCGGGCAATAAGAAGCTCAGCATGACCCAGAAATGCACCTTTGCAGCCCAAAAGGACAACCGTATCCTGGGCTGCAACACAAGAAACATGAGCAGCAGGTCGAGGGTGGTGATTCCGCCCCTCTACTCTTGTGAGACCCCATCTGGAGTACTGTGTTCAGCTCTGGGGCCCCCAACATAAGAAGGACATGGACCTGTTGGAGTGAGACCAGAGGAGGGTCTGTCACCCAGACAGACCTGGGAGGAGATTCAGGTTCAGCACACCAGGCTGTCAGGAGGTCTCCATATTCAAATCCAAATGTGGATATGTCCTCAGAGTTCCTGTGTAAAGATGTTGCAGAATAAAAAACAGCTTAGTCCAAATTACCCCATCTCTTTTGGAGACAAAGTCTAGCAAAAAGCCTTACTTAGTTGCAGGTTGTTGCCCTGTAAACAAACGTGATGTCCATGACTTGTTTATTCACTTTGAATCACAGAATATACGTAAGTGACATAGGAGGCACTGAGCAGGGAGTTAGGTTTTTTCTTTTGTACTTCTCTATCTTTAAAATTACCGTGATAGCCGGATAGAGATCAGAGTTAAGCTGAAAAGAAACTGGTTGAATATTTTGTCTGAGGCATTGAGTTTATGTCACTTAGATCTTCCTGAAATGGGTTAAAGCCGATGTTAAACACACCAAAAAAAAATCATCTTCCATACCAAACATGAGACATCTTCCAAACACAGCACATTAACCCCCAGAGAGGTTAGGAAATGGTAACAGGTTTTTGCATCATTGGGTTTATAACACATAAGAAAAAACAGTCCCCCGTGTGAAACCATTGCTTTCACACAGTCTGTTCAATGTTACTTTCTATATATGCTGGACAGGCTTGGAATCAGAAAGTCCTGTCAAGAGGAAAAGATCACATGTGGTGAGCTAAGGTACTCTTTTGCTGCTCAAGCTCACATGTTTCTGAAGTCAATAGAGTGTACGGTGTTTTCAGACAGCTGCTTCCAGTGGTGAAGACAAATGCTCGTCAGAACAACATCCAGTGAGCTGTCACTGGACCCCTACAAAATGTTTTGCTTATAAACTGAATCTTCATACACGAAAAATAAAAACCTTTTGGGACCAGTGCTGTTTGATGGTTATTTTAAAAAGTTGGAAATTTGGAAGCCAAATTTCATCTGCATCTTTTTCTCAATCAAGTGTTGCTCAGTACATGCATAAGGCTTTTAAATAGTTTTATTCCTATTTTTTAGCCCAATGTCTGATGAGTACTTACCATATGTAAAAAACAGTTCTTTTCCAGCAGGATTGAAGAAGAGAAGCAACAAGGTGTTAAATATAGAACTTCTGTACAGCACCAAATATTACACAGAAATCAAAGAAGAGTTTTCACAAAAGCTGACAAAGCTCAAGAGAGGCCTACATACTTATTCAGTGTGGGGTTTTGGGGGGGGTGGTTTTTTTTTCTTTTTCTTTTGTGAAACTCTATACAGACTTTTATGAAATCTCTTTCCCATTCATTTTAGAGATTATTTCATTTCATTTTAAATCTAATCCATAAAAGTTGTATTTACATCTAGAAAGTGGCCGTGGATTTCCCATAACTGTAGTAGTGGTTAGAATGAAATCAAATAGAGTGACTCGTCCTGCTTATGTTCATAAGTCTTTCCTTCAGTATGAAAAAGCAAAAAGAAAATAAGTACCAAAGACAAAAATAATTTTATTACTTTTTGTAAATTAAGTTCAAAGTTCTTTTCAGTTCTCAATGATACGTGTGTAATATGTAGAACTTCTTTCTGTGCAGCTTCCAGATTTATGTGGGAGTTTCTGATTTTAGAGGTATCCTCTCACTTCTAGTGCATTATTTCAGCTTGTTCCAGTCAGCTGGTTTATTCCGGGACCACACATTTGCTGAGGTTTTTTACCCATTTGGGTGGGTGGCATCCTTCATGTTCCATCTATTTCTATACAGTTCTCTGAGGCTGGATTATATATTGCTCATATCTCTGCTTTTAAAATTGAATTACCAAATACCTCAAAGTTTCAGCAGCTACCATAGGCTTCAGGACACTGGCAAGAAGAGAGACGTAGAGTCCAGATCCCCTTTGTTGCAGGCAAATGTGACATACGGACGACAGTGAAAACTCAGTAATTTTACCTTTGTTTTGTTCCTTTGACTACGCTACCAAGTCAGTTCAAGAGTTTTGTTCTCCTGTTCTTATAAAATATTTTTTTAATCTTTAGCTTATTTGCTTCCCAGCCATTACATCCTTATCTTCTCTTCCACCAGCATCTCTCTTTATGTTAAGTAGCCTGTCTTACTTCCTGATGTTTACCCTCTCAAAATATTTATTCTCTGCACTCATATTCTGTCACCTTTCATTTTGCCAGGCTGAAAACACCCAGCTGCTTTCATGTCTGGTAGTTCAATGGATTCTCCGTTCTCTGGTCTTTGTAGCAGTCCTTCTTTATGCTTTCTCCCATTCGATTTTGTTCCCATAATCATTCCCGGTATTTCAGATTGAGTCAGAGTAGTACATTGTACAAATGACATTCGTTCTTCCCTGTATCACACAGATCTTAGAACTATCTACATTAAACTGATAGGTTAAAATAATTGGTGAAAGATTGATGCACCCAAGATTATTATCTTCATCCCTATCAGTCCTGATTCTAAGAGCAAAAATTCTTACTATCCTTCTGGGAGCAAATAGCCTGGCAATTCACTCTGTTAAATTAATTTGGTTTCAATTCCTCCTGTCCTCCAGATCATGCAGTTATTCCTGTATGATATTTTCATCTTTCTCTGCAATGATAGTGCCTCCCATAATAAGTTAAACTAGCACATTTCATCTCAAATATACAGCCTCGGTTTACAAAACTTTCTGTCATTTTCCTATTTGTGGCAAATTCAGGTTTTACTGTGATATCTTTAGTAGCACTGAACTGTGGAAACACTTTAGCTGGTGGAAAGAAATTAGTTTTTAAAGGGAAATGGTGATTTGTACATGTTGAAAAATTTGCTTTTTGAGCATATGGAATTGTTGTTTAGACCTATGAATATGTTTAATCCAAACTTTACAGTAAATTGTCTTAAATTAAGAGACTTTTAACCTACAGTTTCCTCAAGAGAAACCGGGAGAAAACAATCGCATTTTCTCTTTTTCTCTTTTTTAAAAGAAACAAATATTTTCTCTTTCACGTCCACACACACACACTACCACCCTTGTAGCTATTCATTACATCCTTAAAGGAGAACTAAAGTTAAGCTATCCTTTGAGGATAACAAAATGCAAAATTAACTCTGAACTGAATGAAGTGCATATGGCCATGGAGAATTATTTGTGAGCTATTCCCAGTGAAATGTGCATAACTAATTTGATTCCAGTTGTGTTTCTTGAAGAAATAAAGTCTTTAGTGTCATGTCCCTGTTGCACTTTTTCACTAAAATATAAGCACCACGCAGCACCAAAATTTTCACATTGAACTCTCTATTCCTCTCCCTCCTCTTCTATTTCTCCCTCACACATGCAAATAGCATACACTAAGAATACTGAAGAAGACATTATTCAGTTTGGGGCAGTCTTTGCATAGCAATCTCACTGGTTGTGCTGTGTTTAAGCGTTCAGTATGATTATGCCATCCTGGACACCTACATTTGTATTTTCAAGTCCTCTGAGACTGCAGGGCTGTGATTTACAGCACGTGTTTAAGACTCGTGTTTCTTTGGAAGCCTGAAAGCCGGTGAGTTGGGAGTGTCTATTAGCAGTGCTTCATGAAGACCTGAGTTTTCTAGTGTTTTAATATCCTTAAATTACAGGATGTATCTCAGGGTCATGCATTACCCTGTACACCATCATTGTTCCTTGTACTGGAAGATACCTCTTGTCATGCTCCTTTTTCAAGCCAGATTGGCTTACTTTGTGGCTAGAATTAGCATCACAAAGTTAATGATAATTGCCCTCGTTTGTTTGCAGTGCTAAGGTTTAAATGAAGAGGACAGTTCATTGAACAGGCAACTATTTTCTGTAACATCCCAGGTGACATAAAGTCTTTTGGGAGAAAACAAGTGAATACAAAGCCTGTGCCCCAGTATAACCATTCTCAAAGTCACTCAAATTTGAGAAAAATAATGAAATTAATAAAGACCTTTCAATGTTGGCTTCAGATTCTGAACTTAGACCACACCACAAGGAATAAATGGACCTGCTGGAGCATGTCCAGAGGAGGGCCACAAAGATGATCAGAGGGCTGGAGCACCTCTCCTGTGATGACAGGCTGAGATGCTTGGGGTTGGTCAGCCTAGAGAAAAGAAGGTTCTGTCGAGACCTGCTAGCAGCCTTCCAGTACCTAAAGGGGGCCTACAGGAAAGACAAGGAGGGACTCTTTATCACATAATGTAGCTATAGGAAGAGGGGTAATGCTTTTAAACTGAGAGAGGTCAGATTTAGGTTCGCTATTAGCAAGAAATTTTTTACTGTGAAGGTGTGAAGCACTGGAACAAATTGCCCAGGGAAGTTGTGGAGGCCCCTTCCCTGGAGGTGCTCAAGACCAGGTGGGATGGGGCTTTGAGCAACCTGGTCTAGTGGGAGGTGTCTCTCACCATGGCAGGGGTTTGTAACGAGATGATCTTTAAGGTTCCTTCCAACTCAAAGCATTCTATGATTCTATGAGATACATGTGGGTATGGTGGTCTGTGAAAGTGTTGGTGTGCAGAAGAAATACCCTCACTGAACGTGGCAAGAAAAGAATTCTGATTTAATGGTGTTTACCATGCATTTTTCTATCAGTTTAAGGGACTGTAAATTAATTTAGTCAATGAAATGTGGGATCTCGTGTGGGAACATTGTATTAACAGAGAGGTAGTGAATTCTTGTTTTACACAATAGGATCAAGTGGGGGAAAGAAGGCAGAATGATCAGGATACATCAGTGCCACAGTGATGCTGAGTGACTCTAATGGTTGAGACACAATAAAGTATGTCCATCCCTGCACATCCACCCAGGTGGCTTCTTAATCTGAAGATCCATAACAGGGTCGTAAACGTATCTGTTCTCCCCTGCCATCTCCTGAGAAATATTAAAGACAGTTGTAGTTCAGGAGATGTAAGGCAGTTCCTTCCAATGTCAGAAGATGTGTCAGAAGATCTTTTTCAATGCTGGATAATCTTTTGCAAAAACAAATGGGACTTTTTGGTCAACTGTCCAGAATTTGAATAAAAAAGTAGAAAATTATTACAGTCAGATCAGTTAACAACAGCAGGCTAGTCCCCCTAATGATGGATGCTGCAGTCAGAAAAAAAAAGAAAACAAGTATAGGAACTAAACCCTTTCTTTTTTTTTTTCTCTAAGACAATATTGGCTTGTTATTTTTATCCCTGCAGAAGCTTTTATCACACCCCACAGCCAATGTTTGCAAAATCCTTTGAAGGCAGAAAACTCTGCAAAAATTTTAAATATTATTAAGTGTAAATTCTGTTGGCTTTCAAGCCGATGAATTGACAGAATAATAAAAAAGGAATATGACCTGATTATGGCTACGCATTCCAGGTGGAAGTATCATGCTTTTCTGGAACTGGGTAGAAAAATACAGTCTCAGAGTAAAGTACATGTTTCAGAGTATTGTTCCTTTCTAGGAGCTGTAACATATTATCTGGGGCTGCAGCTCCTTTTCCGCCTACCAAGCAGTCAAAGTTCAGATGTGAATGGAGCAGACTTTAGTCAGACATTTAGGTTTTGAGTTATTGCTGAACCAAGCCTGAACACAATGAATTGAATGTCAGCAAAAATCTCATGACCACCTTATCCTAATATCAACTGTAAGAATAAATACTATTTTTATTCAGGTAATGATAACCTGTCTAAAATCACTTCCTCCATTACATTGTGAGTTATTCTTTCTGGAAATAACTTTCAGGGAAGGTTTTACTGACAACGTATATTGATATATATGTAAATGCATAAAAAGCAACGGTCAAGCAAATGACACTCCACATTATGAGGAAACTGAACTTCAAGAATATTTTCGTCTTCAAAATCAACTTTACAGGAGACTATCATGCATTGATCATTTCTCACTTGTGACAAACAAAGTTATAATATAACATAAGGGACAAAGTAATCCAATAATGCAGCATGGCAGCAAGACAATCAAACTAAAAGGGTAAGTTTCATTTCATCTGCACTAGCTCTATGTACACTCAAGTGCCCCTTTTTTTCTTTTAAATCTAAAGGCAGCCTACAGTGACTAGCTTGGAAGCAGATGTCAGTGATATAATAGTTATATTTATTAACATGAAGCCTGACGCAGATGTCTGGCAAGTGCTTGCTGTCTACTCTGAAGTGTGTATGAAGCCATTGCTCTTCACCTTTCAGTTATTGCTTCAGGTGTTTATGGTTGCACCACAGTAAAGATATAACATGGAACCATTTGAGTACTCCTTATCCATTTCAGAGCAAAATCGAATGAGTCCTTAAATCACCTTCAGTGCCAATCACTTTCACAGCTTTAATATCCTGGACATGGAGTCAGATTAAGATTTTGCAGGTGGAAGAGGCACATGTACAGCAGTGTGTGCATGGCAGAACAAAGCAAACGGGCAAAGGGAAGAGAAACCCTGAGCACCACAAAGATGTAAGTAACCCAACAGCGAGAGGAGAGGAGAGGAGAGGAGAGGAGAGGAGAGGAGGAAGGAAACAAACAAGGAAGGAAGAAAGGAAGGACAGAAGGAAGGGAGGAAGCATTTAATAATTCTGTCTCTGGTTCTAAGGTTTCAGAAAACTCATCTTATTCTAATACAACTTTGTGTGACTTTGAAAGTTGTTAGATCATGAGACAAGACCATCCATCATAAAAATGTACTAGTCTATCAGCTGGACTAGTATAACTGACCACATGCATGTAGTCCTGTTGCCCCTGTTGCACGGTCAAACAAGGACAGCATTTAACAAATAATTCTAATGATTGATTAATATTTGTGTAAATGTTGTGAATTTGAGATTGTTCCATGCTTGCTTTTATCTACAGAGATCCATTCAATAATTTAGTCTGCATTTAATGGTGAATTTATTGTGGAATGACCTAAGGTGTCTGTTTGGACACTTACTCAAAATTCAATTGGCCTTAATTCAGTGTAACTTTGGAAGTCAATCAAGCAAAATCAAAATAAAACCACTTTAATTCTCAGTCAGAGATCCACATGACAGTTTAACGAGATTGAAATAATCCACTTTAAAAATTAATTCAGGATAATTTTGCAAGTGTCTCACCTCTGTATAGACAAACACCTAATACTTCTGCAGTACTACAGCTCAGATAAAGTAAAGCCCCAGCTTCAGTCTATATGAAACAATGCAGAAATTAACTCAGTCATTGACTGTGTCTGATCAAATATCTGTGCAGGACTTAACCTACTGGAGTCTTGCTCTTCATTGGCCACAAAAATAGGTGATTAATTAATATACTGGTTGCATGAATACTGAAGTCAGTTATTTAAAATATATGAACCAGCGTACTGAAAATGCATACTTTTTTGTACCTAATGTTCCACATCTTTGCTGTCTGAGCAGTGTCTTCTTCTTGTAGGACCCCATTTTGAGAATAGGTTCCTGGGTCTTTTTGTGGATGACTTTCCTGACATTTCTTGTGAGTCAGGATCCCTTTGTACTCTGTGTCTCGAACGGTATAAATGATCCTGAAATTCCCATGTCTCTCTTTGCATTGGTTAACAGATGGGTATTCACATATCCGTTGATTCTAATCATGGCCTTACTCATTTATCCTTGTTTTGTACGAGCTGTTAAGGATCCTCCGCCCCACCCCCAACTACTGTAACTCAATCTCACATTCTGGAATTGCATTTTTATTGCTACCTGAAGAGAAAGTAAAGGGTGGATTTGTTCAGTCTAGCTCAATTTATCAGTATTATTCAACAGTCTCCTAGGTCACCATAAGCCAGTGATGTTGTTGTTGCTTGCAAGTTAACATTGCAAGTTATGTGCTCAAAGTTAACATCCCTTCTGCAGCCAAAAAAAAAAAAANTTCCAGGGCTGTAATGAGAACAAATGGAAGTGACCTTACATTGCGGGACACTCCTTATAGTGTTTTAATACAAATTTCATTACACTGAAAGTCTTGCAAGGTATTCATTAGAACATTCATGAAGTCTTTGTAGAGGGCTTAATAGCTAAAACAAGCTATTGAAATTAGCCAATCATTCTATAATTGAACTCCCTATGAATCTTTTAATACAGTAGGTGAAGTAAGTTGCCTGAGGTACTGGAGGTATGTTTTAGTGCTTGGTTACATGCAAAATAAATAAATGAAACTGAAAAAAGTAATATATAAGAGTTCACAACTGTTCTTTGGTGTGTTTCTTACAGCCTTGGACCTTTGAGTTCAATCCATATTGGATTCTAGACTGGTATTTTCTCATTCTTCATGGAGATTTTCATTGAGTTTTCTGCCATATACCACACAAATTAACCATTTCATATCATGGAAAATATGGAAGTTCTGCTTTTGTATTCTTATGCTTAAGTTATAGGTTTCCTTCTCCGAGTTCTGAAAAGGTTATTCACCCCTGGAATAGGTATATTCGTACTAATATCAGTCTTTAAATTTCTTTTGTAATGAAGATGTCATTGTGTTGGGTGGTCTGCAAACAAACACGTACCAAAAAGACAGTCTCTTTCTCAGAGAATTTACAGGTAAATCAAATAACATCAGCTCTTACAAAATTGCTTGAACGCCTAAACTTTACAACCTTGGACCCCAAAAGGAAATTAGTGTTAACCTGGGTTTTATTATGTGCACTGGGATAATTAAGTATCTCAGAAAGGTGATCCAGGAAAATCTACATGCTTAGGAGAAATCTGTCTAAAATTCACCAGTGAGTAGTTCTCAAATTTCACGCCTTCTCTGAAGCACAGCTTATTTAGAGGAGGTTTATTTCTTTTTCATGTAAGTATGTACAGCGAGTGGGATACAACACCCTTGAAGGTGTCTATCTCTGCTCATTGACTAAAGAGGAAGACTAGACAACCATTAAATCAGATATCTGCCAGAGTATGTCTGGCTTAGCAAGTAGTAAAGATCAACAGAAGTGGATCTGTAGAGCTGCTGAGGATCTGGTGTCCATAGCATGTGTGTTTTTTTCACCTCAGATCAGCTTTGCTACAGCCCAGTGGGCTGAATGTCCACTTGTGGTTGGATTACACTGGATGTGCTCCAGAAGCACATTATACTAAGTCATTCCAACTGTGGACAATTTAGTTTACTTATTCCACAATGTGAACTAAAACATAGCAAGTGAGGAAGAACAGGGAGTTTGTTTGAGAAATACATTCCAGATCTAAATTAAAACAAACAAACAGACAAAAAAACACACCCCACTAATGTAAATATATTCTTAATTAAAGCTAGAAATAAGATAAATCTTATCCACATATTTATGGTTATTTTTGATTGCAAGGTGCTGTATGTCATGATGTTAGTGGTCTCTTCTAGACCTTTGCTTACAAACTCAACACTTCACTCTAGAAATATCTTCATAACTTTTTAAAATGTAAAATACTGTCACATCTGACTTTTCATATAAATTTTGTCTTGTTTTTATAACCTTGGATTCGTGTATATAGATGCATGTGTGTTTGTGTTGGTGTGGGGATATACATATATATATACACACACATTCATATGTCTATAAACAGACATGCATACATATATTTGTATCTAAGGAAGAGATCCTCCAAATTACAAATAATGTATATATTTCTCTCTAAGTATAATGAAGATGCAAGGGAGAAAGGGAATCTCCAGAGAGTGCAAAATGGTTCAGGCAGACCATGTGTTGTGTATTCTGCCAGGGGACAAACCAGAGCTGGCACTGGTCTAACAGAGCAATTTGCACCCAGGGTTGTTAACCGCTTCTGGCATGTGTTGTCCTACTGTAACATTATGGACACTCCCAGCATTTCTTAAAGAGTTTGGAGGCCATCACAATGTCATGAGCTTGTCATTCACTCAGTGGAGGAAGAAGATTGTGATGTGCTCATCTGAGCCTCCACAAAAGAAGCAGATGCACTGACTTTCCAAGGGATACAAAATAGCGATGCCCTGCTTCTTGCTAGCACAAAGCACCTTCTACTTAATACTAGGCAAATATTTAACAGCTCATTAGAACATCACAATTGGAGAAGGACATCCTTATCCAAACATGTACTTACATGTTTGGCAGCTTTGACTAAAGTTGCTGTGAATCCAGCAAGAAGATAGCTTGGCCTAGTTAATTAGTCATGCCTCCTCTAGTGTCTTGTCAGTCCTTGGCAATCATGAAAGTCTGGACATAGGCTAAGGCACAGCGCGGTGGGAAGGAGGGCTGAAAAAAAAAAGGATCTTCCATCACAGGTGAAATGATAATTAGTCAGACGTGTATTTCAAATGGCAGCAGCATCAGAGCAGATTGTGCATGGTATCCTGTAATTTTCTATATACTTTTAATTATCTTTTGATTATTAACAGTTCTTGTCCACTCCAAATGCATTTGGCTAGTGCCGAGTTTCTTTTTGTTTTTTTCTTTTCCATTTTTTCCCCTACTTGTGCTAATCTAGACCCAGTTCCAATTGCTAACGCATCAATGTCAGAAACTGCAGTCAAGCACAGCCTGTCCCCAAATCCCAACC
>RSEF01000001.1:172212342-172231179 GCA_003993805.1 Himantopus leucocephalus | reverse complement strand
GTGATTCTGCGATTCCAAGCTGAAAGCCAGGCCCAGTGACACATACTTGGGTTTTTCTTATAGCGTTGGGCATCACTCACGTTTCTGAGAGGCTGAGCGGTAAGAAGGCATAGCCCAGGGAATCACAGAATCATAGAATGNAGGCATAGCCCAGGGAATCACAGAATCATAGAATGGTTTTGGGTTGGAAGGGACCTTTAAAGGTCATCTAGTCCAACCCCACTGCAACAAGCAGGGATATCTTCAGCTGGATCAGGTTGCTCAGAAACTCATCCAACCTGACCTTGAATGTTTCCAGGGATGGGGCATCTACTACTACCCTCGGCAACCTGGTTCAGTGTTTCACCATCCTTATCATAAAAAAAATCATCCGTGTATCTAGTCTGAATCTACCCTCTTTTACTTTAAAACCATTACCTCTTGTCCTGTCGCAACAGGCCCTACTAATGCCCTTAACCATGGTAGCCTTGAACCAGGGCACATTCAGGCACTGAGGGATTTCTTGGAGCATCTAGCTGCCAAATTAATTTCCACAGTGTATGTCAGGAGAGAAGTCTTCCAAAAGAGTTTGTGTTTTGTTCAGAGTCAGTACTTTTTTTCTAGGAACCACGAAAAGCAGCTTTGTTTACACATTTCAGTTTGCTGCTCCAGAGTGTGAAGTGAGAAGTTATCTGATGAGACTGGAGAAGGAATTCGTAAAGCTTTGGCAATGCAAATATTTTCCTGCCTTTCCTTGTCTAATTTCAGTCTGAATGAAATATCTGAACAATTTTTGCATACTTAAGCAACAGTCCTCAACCGGATAACAGGTGAAAGAATTTTTTTGTTGAAAAATTATTGGCAAAATTGGAAATTCCTGAAAGTAGGGAATATCATAGAAAATTTTGAGCAGTACAAGTGCTGAAACTTCCCATCTGCTGTAAGTGGCTTCGAGGTTTTGCTTTTAGCAGTGTCTCTAGAAATAATGAGAAATAGCGCAGAAAATTAATGATAGTGCCATTATCATAATGCCGATTATAATTGGATACATATTATAATAGCTTCACACTGTGATTAGCTGTTCAGATTAGGATTATTTTAGGTTTAGAGGTTTTGAATTTTACAGAATTTTACTATGGTAGTTAGTTGCTTTCTGTAACAGATTTTTTTATAGCCTTAACAAGAATTAACAGGGAGAAGTGAAACAAAAAATGTTCTTCCCTTATGCAGACTGCTGTTATTTGATATTCTGTTTATACACTTATAATAGTGTTAGAATAATAGACCAAGAAAAAGATCTTTTCTATCTTACATTTTAAAGACATTTGTAAAATTACTGCATGCCAAATCCATCTTAATAACACTATGTACAAGGCGTACCGAGACTAGTACAAGGTTACCGTTGAATGAATAGCCCACCTTCTAGCTCCTTTGAACTTGCTTTTAACATGTGGATATGCATATAAATTGGTACTGGAAGGATCTTTCCCATTTTCTAAGAATTGCTGGAGAGAGAGAGAGGGAATGAGAGAGACAGACAGAGAGGTGGACAGACAGGTGGCTCTAATATTGGACAGTTTGTGTTTGATAGTCACATACTCGCCAGCACGGATCTGGGATATAATTTTTTAATGCATTCAGCATAATAGAGACTAGATGCTGTTTAATACATATGGAAATGCTTTTTGTGTCCTCAGATGTTTTCTTGTGGAATTTTAATTTAGTTATTCGTAGTCCCCTGAGTTCTTTAGAAACCAGTATATTTTCAGCTACCATTAATCTCTACCAGTTTGTCTTCAGATTCCTGTGTTTTTCAAGGGAAGTTCAAAAGCCAAGAATAAAGTTTAACAGCCTCATCAAAAAACTAGTACTGTACAGTACTATTAATTTTTACGTAGAGACATCTCCACCAAAGTGATACTTCATATGAAGAAGTATAATAAACTGGTAATTCTTTTGTGAGAAGACACTGTGTTTGTCTTGCAAAAACACTTTTAAATGAAAATACAGTCCTTCACAGAGTTTTTGTTGTTAATAGTTTGTTGTAATTTAGAGGAATATAGGGAATGCATATGGGAAGCAAAGAGAATTTTAATCTTTTGCTAAAACCACTGTATTACTAGATTAGGCCTCCTGAATAATCATGTTCAGTATCTGCCACGGTCAGAACATCTTTCAGTTCCTTGTGTAAATATACTCAATCATATTTTTTTAAAAAATGAGTGTGTTTTGCCCACTTATGGTTTTTTATCCTTCTTGCTTATCCCATTCACCCATGCACTATTCCATTTTCACTTCATCTCACATGGGTATCGGGCAAAAGTATGCCAGACAGGGTGCACTGTGAAATAGCACAGGCTCTTTTCTCATTCTTTTCTGGATTTCTGCTCCATATACTCTTAGGATAGTNCTTTTTTTTTTTTTTTGGCTTCATCATCTTGTTGGCACCTCCTAATCTTCTGGGCTGGATTTCATAATGTCTAATCTGAGTCACCTAAAAGGTGAGCATCCAGTCTGAAATAGTTGCTGAATTGGAGAGAAAAAGACGGGCATCTAGTGCGTGTGTGATTCATCCCACCTAAGATATCAAATTTAGTTCAGTATGAATCATGAGCTAAAGATACTCTCCACTAACCGCAGAGGAATCGTCAATGATTAGCTTAGACTAGACATCTTTTAGATGTCTGAACTGGGTAAGTTGAATGTGATAGTCTGTGATCACTTGTACACAAAGACTTTCTCTAGCTTCTCCTGGTAGCAGAGAGAGCTCCCTTGTGCAAGAAGGCAGTAGATGTTACACTTGTGTAAAGTATACTGCAAAGGAAAAAGCTATGCAAGAGCCAGAGGATCATTGCCTTTATTCTTGCGTCTCTCTTCCCTTTTCACAGGGAACATCAGCTATGCTGGAATTGTCAGTCCATTGAAAACATGATTACTGTCAGATTTTGAAGTAGCACACTACTGCTCTAATAAAATGAATTATTCTGTCTATACGGTTTCCTTCCAAAATTAGTCTTGGGATAAAGTGGTGGGTTTAACCTAAAATGACAGCCTGCAAAGAGCTACATGGGAAGATCGAATACTGATATCTCAGCAAAACTGAGATGGCAGACTTCTTACTATGAAAGCTGGGAAGTAGTATCAGAAATAAGTTGTACTGGTAAAGTGGAAAGCATAGTTAGAACCCTTCTTGGTATGCAGTTTCTGAATAACTGCATTTATTAAGAAGAATCTACATCTAGAACTCTGCAATGGTTTTCACATTTTTCAAATTTTTGCAAACATTGGTGAAGTAAAAGCTTAATTTTTCCTAATGATTTAGATAGTATTAGAAACATCAAATACAGCCTTTTAAACTTAAATAATTGTTAGAGTGTTTAAAATAAAGTTTTAACATCAGTAACTATCGAATAAGTCAGTGACAATTTTCTTTTTTTTTTTACCTTTGGAGAGCTTATCCTTGTCTTTATGAGCCTGGCAGCTTGCTTAAACATTGCCAGGTGATTAACTAACTTCCCAATTAAAATCAGCATTTGATAGTTAAATGTTGATACTACACTGATTGGTAGCCAGTTATAACGTGAAATGACCTTGCAGTTTTTATACATAAAACACCTTTCTTTGTACCTGAGGCTGGTGTTATAAAGTATTGCCATTAAAAGCTGGAATATTTTAGAATTCATGGGGAAGTAAGAGTTTTTATCTTAATATTTGAAGCATTCATTAGATGTAGCAAGAATTACCTGTTGAATAATCCCCAGCCATAAACATCCTTCGTAGTATTTAAGTTGTGAAGACTTCACAGACTTTATGATGCACACCAACAGGAATTACAGAGGGCAAAGTTGAAGTCAGTGCCGACTTTTGTGTTGTGGAATGTATTATTACAGATAAAAACTGTAAGTACTGTAAGATTTGACTGCAGAATATCGTTCTTTTGGGTGATACGATGTACAGGTAATCTAAAGGTTGTACATATACAAACTACTACATCTTAAATATTAATTAGCCTTGGAGAAGCTTGTAATAAGGTAACTTTTGAAAAGAAATCAGTAGAATTCTAAATTTTTAGCTGTTTTTCTTGTCATTATATTTGTTATCAGTTTTACCACTTGCAAGAGTCGTCTTATTTCTTGCATAGCAACCAAAAAAAGTCCTATTTATCTTGTAGTAGCAAGAGATAGTTATGTGCTAGTGTCTCCCTGTAATCTGGGAAATACCGTCATTCCCAGATTAAAATGTTCTCATCTATATTATTCTAAACCCACCGGTTTTCAAACACCTGAAGACAAACACACAGTTTAAAGAAACTGTAGCCATGTTTCTTGAATCTTTTATGCTCAGACGATGACAGGAGATCAAGACACCAAAGCTTTATGACTATGGCCTGTCAAACGAGCTATGGGAACTGATGATGACTCTGTAACTGTAGCCATCTGCACTTGTGAAGTAAAATACATGAGCTTAAACCAGGGGCCCTCAACCTTTCTAACTGGGTGGACAATGCTTATTATAGGGCCCTAGTGGCTTCCGTCAAGAAGCACCCATTAAGTGAAGAACATCAGTAGAGACTGGGACAGAAGGCGGCTGAAGTAGTGGAGACATCCTGATGGCCGTAAAACATGGTAAATTTTTTTATGAGCCAAGTGTTTGTTTACTCCACCTTGGAGTAGGTGGTGTCAATTTTAGCTTTTAAGTTTGATACCTGAGTAAATTAATTTCTTCTGACTTCCCAGCAGTTTGCAGGTGCCAGTTTCTACTGCCAGACTTTTTTACGTGGTGTCTTTTACTGTTTACTCAAATAAACAGTGAAAAGAGTCATGCAAACCTTAGTCTTTCTAGCACAGGTAAAATGTGATGGCATGATTTCCAGCATGTGCTGTGCGAGGCCAGTGGGATCTTTACCTGCTGGGTTTTCCTGCCAGTCCTGATGTCATGGGTACCACTTCTTCACTGCTATTGCCACAGGGTCACCTGGATTAAAGCTAATGTGAGCACTCCTGTCCCGATTGTAAGTACAACTGTGTACGCTGTGTACAAATGCTCTGTTCCCAGTCATGGGTCATCAGCTTGCCTTTCACAGTACTATGGTGGGGAGAATCGTATTAATAGATGGATAGTTGGTATTCATTGGATGTGACCATAAACTATTCCTCAGTTTCAGCATCAGAAATGAATTACTTAACTTTTATGCAAGTTTAGAATTTTTCTGTTTTTAACTGACCTTTGCCATCTGCAATTAAAAATCTGTGCCTGTACCTGTTTGTTTGTTTGTTTGTTTGTTTAATTCCTTTTATGCTTAGAAAAAAGAACTGGTATGTTTTGTGCACTAGTGATCTTTTTTATTCTTATTATTTTTATTTTAGACCATATCCTTAACATTTTTTGTTCAATATTACTGTTTCACAGAAATGTGAGAACACTCGTACTTTGAATAATGACCTACGCAGTCATCACTTATGTTACATATAGCAAAAGAACTTGATTCATTTGGCTCTGCTTTTCCTTAATCCATTTGAGCCTTTGGGTGAAACTAGAACCTCCATAAAGATATGTTGCGTGTCTTTTNATATGTTGCATGTCTTTTTAGAAAGAAGAATATTTAAGTTCTGTTTGGACTTCTTTTTTTTAGAGAGAAAAATGTAAATATAACCATTCAAATAGAACGACAAATTTGTTTGCTTAAAAAGACAAAGTGTTGGGTGTTTTGGATCATCTAGATTGTCTGCCTGGGTGACAGAGAGTATTCCCAGGAGAGCTGTTTGAAACAGTTTAAAAACTAACAAAGATGAAGATGAATACTGTACTGATACAGAAAAATACAGAAACAAACCTACAAAGCAAAGTTCTGGACACTGACATTGGTGTAAATGCAGACAGGACTTGTTTGTGCTTTGCTACCAGTGGATGAGCAGGCAGATGAGCAGGCAGGTAAGTGTGATACGGAGCTGAGGGACACACGGAGAAATATAAAATGGTGGATGGAGATCACTTGGCATGACTTTTGTGGAAGGAAGTAATGTCACTGTCTGCTAAAAGTCTTTTGAAAGAATTAAAGGAGCATGTGGACCAAGGCACATCTAGTTAATATAGTTTTCCCGGATTTACAAAAATCTTTCAGCAAAATTCCTTACCAAGTCTTTAATAAGAAATAAAGCTTCCATGGAATAAGAAGAAAGATCTTTCCATAGTTCTATGTTTAAGGATAGGAAGGAAAGAATAATAATTAAGTTAAAGAATAAAAATGGTCACTATTTGCAATAGTGGGATAGTGGAGTTCCATTGCTCTTTATCCCGATATAGGGAGGCGATAAAGTTTTCTAGTGATACAGAACTATTCAGGGTAGTATACTCAGAAGTGAAATTCAGGTTTTAAGACACTGAGTAAGTAGGTGATAAAACAGGAGATGAAACTCAGTAATGATGAATCCAAAGACAGGCCTACTGGGGAAAACCAGTCTTACCTATTCATATATAAGGATTGCCTCTAAACTGGCTGCTAAAATCTGTGAAAATGCATTTTCAATTTGATAGTTCTGTAAAGCATTGGAGGGGGGTGACTGGCTTGATCATAGGCATGGAGCGGTGTCTGGGCAAGGACATCTGACTAGACTAAGGCTTCATTAAGAAAAAAGTGACTAAAAATGATAAGGTAAAAGTGTATGAAATCATGCTGGGGTTGAGCAGAAAAATGATTATTCACTTTTTCTTACAAGTATCACTGATCATTAAATGAAATTATCAGGTAGGAGATACAAAATGACAAGAAGGAAATATTTTTCATGCAGTGCATAATGAATTCATGGATTTTGTTTACATAGGAAGTTCTGGCATCCAAAAATACACAGAGGATCGAAGAGTGACTGAATTCATGGAAGAAGATTCCCACAAGGAGTGTCAGACCCTAAGATGCAAAATTTACGAAGTCCTCATATCACACATTTCTGGGAACTGGNTGCATAATGAATTCATGGATTTTGTTTACATAGGAAGTTCTGGCCTCCAAAAATACACAGAGGATCGAAGAGTGACTGAATTCATGGCAGAAGATTCCCACAAGGATTGTCAGACCCTAAGATGCAAAATTTATGAAGTCCTCATATCACACATTTCTGGGAACTGGGAGCAGATGTGGAATTCTTACTGTGGGATTATTCTGCATTTAGTAGATTGGTAATGATGGTTATATTCATTATACTGTTTCAGACACAGGATACCTTGAAGGATCTTTGTTCTGGCCCAGTACTCCTTCATGTACAATCGTACAGCCTTATGTAGCTTCTTACATTCCATGCTTTTAAAAAGTGCGCTAACCCTTGGGTACCGGATCAGACCCAGTGTCCACCTGCCCCAGTCTCTTGTGTCAAACAAAGCCCAGCAGGGAATGCTTAGAAAAGGGTTTAAGGTTTGCACCAGCACACAGTTACACTTCCACTCCTATACACTCTATTGCCTGCAATCTATGGGTGGGAGATTTTCTAAACAGGAGCTTTTATCTTTTTCCTTTTTTTTTTAAAATACTGTCATTGGGTTTTATTAATCTAAATGCATCTAATTATTTTTGAACTTACACTTTTGGCATCTATAACCTCCTGTTGCAATAAAGTTCAGTATTGCCTAGACGCTGTGGGAAGTATCTTCTTTTTCTTGTTTTGGGTGAATGACCTGATAATTTTATTTGCTGTCCCTCTACTACTTGTGCTATGGTGCATAGTTCTTCAGGCACAGTGTTTCCTATGCACCAGCTCTGTAACGGTATTGATTTTGCATTTTTCTTTTCCAGTTAAGTGTCTTTATATATCTAATCTCCTCTCAAACAGAAGCTGATCCATACCTTTGCTTATCTTTGCCATCTCCATCTTTGCTGTATGTTCCCCACTTCTTCTGTACCTGCAGAGGCACTTCAGACAGATCTTATGATGGGTTAATATTAGACAAGTTTTTGCAATGCTGGTAATGAACAACGAGAAGTCTCACAGTGCATCTTGTATCACGTGCAGGCAGGCCCATGGACTTCACTAGGAGCTCTTCCAGAGCAAAGTAACTAAGTGATATAAATTAAGCCATTTAAAAATACAGAGATGTCTTTCATTACTCTGGGCAGAGATAAACTGATACATATACAGTACTACCATCATGCCAAGCAGTGACAAAGAGGAATGCCGGAGTAGAATACAAAAAGCTTAACTGTCTTCATGAAAACAAGCATTTGGAAATACTTCTTGTTTCAATTTTTGCAGTTACTTCTGGTAACATAATTATCATGATTTCAAATGTAAAATGCACCTACAGGTTGGTGGAGATAAGGGTCCAAGGAAAGTCCTTTTCTGCCTTCATATGGCAGCGTACTGGCCATCCATGATTTCAGATTCTATTAAGGTACAAGTGTAGATGTTTTTTTTGATGCCATAGACAAAAAGGCAATGGCTTACAGTGCAGCTGAAGAAAAGATTGATGAAGGAGGTCACAGAGTTCTAAGGGCAGAGGTCTTCTACCTGCACATGGGTGTCATGTGGAAGGTTACTGAGATCCCTTCTTCTCCAGTCCGTGGCAGAGAAGCTCCTGCTAGTTGAAACAAATCCTAGCAGACCTGAGACCATAAATTCAGTGTTTCTCAATCTTAATATTATACCCTATAATAAGTATTATATCATACCTGAGCTGGGATTAATCTTGGCCAGCCTGAAGGATAATGATGTTCTTATATTTCCAGTGCTCATCTGTCTTGCTAGCTGTACTTATCTTTATGCAAAAGTAGTATTCTTTACTTATGTTTTTTTTGCCTTCAGAACAGTATCTATCAGGAAAAATAATTTCTCTTCCTTTACACTGTGAAGCATCCTTTGCTTTTTAAATTATCTTCTTTAAATCCATTACAAGATTCATAAAATCCTTCATTGCAACATTAATCCTTTCATGGTTTCTTTTTTTTCTGGTTTATTCTGATTTATTCTTCTTTACATTTTTATATTTTCTTAGGTAGTAGGTTTTGGGATCAAATAATATAGTCAAAAGTTATAAATCAGGCTCCTCTAATTATGAAATTGTTCTAAAAACAACTTTAATGTTTGTAGTAGGTCTCTTTTATACATGCTTCTTAACATTTTTGGGGTTTTTTTCCTTATAATAGGACTGGTTCTTTTTTCAGATGAAAGTTGAGTCTTGAATAATTATGTTTAAGTGGCTATCTAAGGAAAATACTAAATAATGTAAGACTTCTGATGACACTGTATAAGTTTAAACCACTGATGATATTTCATGATCTGTTTGAAGTATATTTTACATTTGCACTCTGCATATTTGTCGTATTTACATAACAGAATAAAAATAAGGGATACGAGTGGAAGTTTAAGGTTTGCAGACCAGATTCTTCTCTTAATCAAGACATTTTTAATTTGGATATTCATAAGAATTCAGATATTGTAAAGATACTCAGTCAGCTGAACAATGAAAAAGGGAAAGATTGGACTACTTCTGTTAGACCATTGGCTCCAGAGTAGTTTTCCTGACTGAAAAAGCTGCTTGTGTGTTTTGGCCCTCGATGCTGGAATGCTTTCTCTTTTCATTTTTATCCTTTGAGGATGAACAACATTTATGTTATATAAGGCATAGTGGAAAAAAGTAGACATTTTGATCTGTCAAGGAAAGGATTAAAGAACTGTTGGCACCAAAGGCCAGTGTTTTCTTAAAGGCTTCTTTGTTCCATATGTGTACTTTTACAGTAATAAATAAATAAATAAATAAATTCATTTTTTGTATTATAAAGGGAAGAAGCCCAGATAAGATTTAAAATTTTAAATTAGTTATTTTGTGGCATACCATCATCAATTTAGTTTCAGTAGATTACTGTGAGTATTTTTATATAGGCATAGCATACTTGATAAAAATATACTCTAATTATATGCAAAATTTGGCTAAAATTGGGATTTTTTTGCATAAATAATACTACTTGTATAAATTGTATTACTATATTACTGTAAAATGAAACTTTTTTCTCTTACATTTGATTTACTGCATTTACTCATACTGACTAGGTATTTTAAACATGTAATTACACAGTATTTTTTTAATGTGTGCAATTTAAGCAAAAAGCTGGAAAGATTCCCAATCCTCTTTGGTAAATGTGTACAAATAGTATTTTTTAAAGAATAAATCACAACTCTGAAAAAATATTTTTTCAAAAGATTTCAAACCTTATATTCTATAGGTGTTATTGCTTTAAATGTTATCTGTGAAAGGTGAGCAAGTAAATGCAGGAAATCTAGTGTCAAGACTGGTGCCCTATATTTATAATTTGTGATATTTTCTATTCAATTATATGAAAGCCAACTGTTCTTGGAGATTGTACTGATTTTCCAGGAATTCAGACTGCATTCTTTAAGAACCAATTACTCTAATCAACTCATTGCACTGGTCCATCCCTTGCTGACCGTTCTACTTATTTTTACCTCAGACTCAGTTTGACCTGAACAACAAAAACCAGATTTTATAACATGATTAAGAGGAAATTACATTGGGGGAGGGGGAGGATTATATTATCTGGAGTAGTACCAAGGTAAATAAACACACTTCTGATATTTGTTTCCTTTTTTTCTCCCATTAACTTTCACTGCTTCGTGATTTGTGTCTTAGTTTCCAAAATAAACAAACAAAAAAACCCACAAAAAAACCCCTAACAAGAACAACAAAAAAGCCTATAACTGCAAGTTCAATTACTTTCATTGTGTACTACAATAACAGTAGTTATTGGTTACGGTTAATGCTCTTAGGCAGTGATCTAGCAACATCTTTGTTGGTTTGATGTAAGGCTGAGAACACAACTGTTACTTCAAGTAAGTGGAGGGAAATTAAAAACCTCCCTTTCATAATTTCAACCACTGTGAACTCTACAGAAGGAATTTAACCTCTAAAAAAATCCTTGTTTGGGTTGGTTACATAAAAATAAACACTGTTTTTCTTGGATTGCTTGAAGTTGTTGCAGCTTTGCCTTTTTCCCAGCTGCTAAGAAACACACTTGTTGGAATGGACATTGGACTTCGTGCACAAGATTTCAAGCCACCACAGTTAGCAAAATAGTGCACCAAAATGGGGGGCCAAGATGATGTCTTGATGGCTGGTCTGGTCAGGTTGGGGTGGCTTTGTCATATAGAAGATACTGAAGCCCACTAGAGGGCTCACAAAGTGTTTGAAGACACCGAGTTTTCCTGTACTGCCTATTGTTTCCTGCAGGACCTGACAGTGGGCCTGGAAAGCACCTGCTAGCATCTGGAATGTAAGTGTAGTGAGTATAAGTAGAGAGCTCTCAATTTTTTTTAAGGATTACTATCTTCTACAAATTCACAGTATTTTAGTGTACGTACCAAGCCTGTGTAGTACCCTTGTACAAATGGCACTCCCTAAGAACCCGATTCTGCGCATACTTGTGCACATGTGCATTTTCATTTCCCAGGAGCAGTTCGGTTTTCTAGTCTGCCTCCTAGCACATGATTGAAAATTCAATAAAGATTGGATTCAGCTTCAGATTAAACATCTAAACATCTAAGTGTGAACTAGGGGCCCAGCCGCCCCATGTAGACAACATAGTTACGGGCAAACCAGTTGACATGGCCAGTAGCACTGTTCAGTGCACATTGAATTTAATACATTGAATATGATTTAGTTGGCTGTTAATGGTCCCATTTGAGGTGTGCTGCTGGTTTACAGATGCTATTTCAGAAAGTTACAGATGTCCTATCTGCCAGCCCCATGGACGTGGTTTGGATGTGCTGTAAAACCTCAGATGGCGCAAGGTTCCTGTGCAGGCAGCTAAAATAATCACCTTTAGTCAGCTGAGTAACTCTCATCCTAAGTTACAAATTTCTAGACCATTATGATTAGCAGAATATCCATCTTGGTATGTGTACAGTTTTTTAACTAAAGCCAAAGCAATTTCTAATAGTTGATTTCTGCCCCCCTATTGCTTTCCACAGAGAATAAATGATACATGTGCTTAATTTATAAGTATGTTTGGTATAATTCACTCTTCTTGTATTATCAAAGCAAAAATTACTGCTGGTAGGGTGAGAGGACTGGAGTTCCTTATCCTGCCTATGTTGGGCTGTCTTCCCCACGGGACCAGAATGAATATGAGCAGTTCTTTGGAGAAGACTTCCTGTTTCATTCATGATGGATATGCATAATACACATGCAGTGGACTCATCAGGACTGACAATATCCTAGTACCCCTCCATTGTATATCAGCATAATTTGCCTCTCTTGACAATGAGCGAGCTTCTTTTGTAACTAGGAAAGCCCTATGTATCCTTTGAATAATATTATTTTAAAACCAGTATTACCAGAATAAGTCAAGGTCATCAATAATCCCCTGCTTCTGTCTGAAAAATTAAACATGAGTGTTTGGACAAGCTATAAATGTTGATCAGCATCTAAACCTTGCTATATATAGCGTCTCATACGGAAAGGTACTACAAATACAAATATCAGAGAGACACAATGAGCCATCATTAGTTTGTTCCAATTGATACTAATGATACTATTTTCCTTTTTAACGCTTCTTTTTACAAGTGGCTGCTGTGTACTTAGGAGGAAACACAGCCTATCTTTTTAAATGTCTTCTCAACAATTTCAACTTGAGGAAGGCTTTCCAAGCCCTGAAAAAGCACTTGGAAGCACATAGCTCAAACTAGAATGAAGTCAGGGTAATCCTCTGTCCTTTATTATGCAGCAGGTCAGATTAGAGGATCACAGAGATCTTTATGGCTTTATAATCTGTGATTAACATCTTAATTTTTAACTATGTGCTTTGGTCCAGTTCTTTGCAACAATGTATGTAAGCGTGTCTTTGGAGCAAGTGAAGCCAAAGCAAGGGGTTAAAATTAGGCAAATGTTGCAGCGCTTTGCAGGCTAGAGCTTGAGTCCTGACATCCTGAGTTCTTTTTGTCTTTCAGAATGTTTGCAGTGAAATGTCTTTTTTTGACATGGTAGTCTGCATGCCTTCCACTTTATTTAAAATAAATAAAAAAAAAAAAAAGAAGGTAAAAGTATTAAGGTTGTAGTACTTTTGTTTGCCTAAAGAAACAAAGTAAGACTGATGGACCTATAATTTCCTGGATCCTTCTTTAAGCCCTTCTTGTAGATGCAGGTGACTAGCCTTCTTCCAGTCTTCTGGGACATCCCCCCCATCTCCAGGACTTCTCAAAGATTATGGATGTCACAATGACATCCGCCAGCTCTCTTACCACCCTCGAGTGGATAGCAGCAGGGCCATCGATTTGTAGGGGTCAAGCTCCTGCAATAGTTCACATACCAACACTGCCTTCACTGGCAGTGGGTCTGCGTTTGCATCAACCTGGATTGTTGTGCCCAAGGCCTGGAGCCCAACAGTGCTGGTAAAGACAGAGGTGAAGAAAGTGTTGAGAACCTCTGCCTTTTCAGCATTGTTGGTGACTAATTCACCTCTCCTGATTAACAATGGGCCAATATTTTCCTTCTGTTTCCTTCATTTTCAGACAAAATATATATATCACCCATAGAAATATTTTAGAAGTTCAATTTTTCATGTGGAGGTACATTAAGATAATGTAAATGATGGAAAATTACCATTATCAACCTGAATTCTGTACTTCAGTGTCTGAATTAAATCTGTGAACAGTTATAACACAACTTAATAATATATGTTACATTTCTTATAACCTGCTAAAGTTTTGGAAAGTAATAAAACTGAGAATAGTGGTCAGATTGATATCACTCTTAGTTAATTAAACATCAACAGTAACATTGAATTTAAATATACCGACCCCTGAGGAATGTATCTTTGACAGTAGTAACATGAAGTAGCTGGTTTACAAAGTGTGACTGATTGTCCAAATACGTATTGGGGTCATTACTTCCATTACTAAGTGCCTGTGCCAGCTAAAATCAGTAAATTCATAGCAGTATGGTACACCATGAAAACTATTGAAGAGAGAAATAATAAATACATATGCCTGTAATAAAAAGGATCTACATCTTTCTGTAGGAAGGATTCATCTTTCCATCTTTCATCCCTGCTCCCTTTGGTACTGTAGTTTATGTCTCTCAGAATGTTTCTGTTACAAGTAGAGTTGCAAACGTAATTCAGAGACAATGATACAATCAACAAATTTCTTTCCATTTGCAAAGTTTCTGTCAAGTTTTCTTGTATTGATTTGTTACTCATACACCCAGTACTTCCAATAATGTTTTCACACTGCTGTCAGTGTTCAGGAATCTCAGATGTGTTGGGTTTACTCGTTCTCAGCCAGTTTTCAGCCGCCATTCTAGGTGTGGCCAGTTTTTCAGTTACCCAGATACTACAAGTTGTGCTGGTAGGATAGCTGCATCTATTCTGTTTCACTGGTGAAATTTGAATTACGAAATTATGAAAAACACTTGCAGGTATGACACAAAATATTCTAACACTGCCCACCTGAATCAGCCAGTAGCTACTGGGAACAGTAATAATTGTACAACAGTACACCTAAGTAGCACTGGAATTGCTTGTGTTGTATGCCAAGTATTTGAGTTTGCAGCACATGCCTTGTTGGTGCTCCGTCTTTCATTCACAGTATTAAGTGCATATGTATTGAATAGTGGGGAATTGGTTGAAGGAGGTTGTCAGTGTCGTGGATGAGGTATTAAGTCCATAGTGGAAGCCTGAGGCTTCCAGTTATTGTCACCCAAATAGAGGTGTCTGCAAGTGAACTTTGTGAGTAAGGGTGGAATTGGAATCGGTTAACTCAAGTTATGCGTCTAATGCTATTTGACATGTCCTGGCATATCTGAGGCAGGCATGTAGGGCTGGTGAATGTGACCCAGGCCCAGATGGAGATTGGAGCAGTGGAGCCAGATTCTTCCCTGTGTCTTCAAGAACATCAGAGGCAGAATTTGTTTTCCGAGTGCCCTATGAGGTGGTCTAGTGCATCCCACTGATGGGAAACTAATAAATACCAATGAAGTTTACAGGTCTTCCATAGAGCTTGCGTTGTATAAGTGTTGTATTGTCTCCATGCACTTGTTACATGTACCTCACAGCTTCTCAAATGACTTTATATGCCTGTATTGAAGTAATCAATTCTATATGTAACTCTCTCTTTACAGCGGTAGGAACCTGTTTGTATTTAGACACCTAAATATATATCAATGAGGAACTGAGCATATCTCACTTTCAGTACTAAGATTCTGTATCGCTAAGAAAATGAGGGTGGCGTTTTGTCATCGTGATGGATAACAGAATAGTAATATGGATGTTGTAGATCAATGCAGTAAGAACATGTAAATAAAGGCAGTTTTGGAAAAATATTCTTGTACAAGGGAGAAGTGATAAAGTTGGCGAGGGCTGTTTGGAGTAGTAGATTGAGAGATAGAGTGGAAACCATACTTCAGTGGTTTCCTTTTAGTTTGTGCCTAATGCAGTCGTCTTGCTTTCATGTAATGCTTTCTTTTCCCATAATGCTTCTCTACTGTTCTGTAACATCTCTAGTGGCAATGTTCTGACCCCATTATTAAAGAGGGCAGAGTTGCGGTTAACATTGTTAAATCTTCTTTCTTTGATTTTTTAGAAACTTGGGGATATTTTAGTTCAGATTGTGACACTACCAGGTGACCCTGACTATGCATGAACTGGTGGGTTAACCTTGGCCAGCAGCCAGATGCCCACCCTGGCCTCTTGCCACAGAAGCCACCCCTGCAGCCCCCTCCGTCTACCAAAACCTCACCAGCTACAGCCGATACAGTCAGAAACAGTACTTTCCTTTTTGTGCTGATGAAGGAAATATCCATTCTTCCCTTCTGCTGCCTGTAATTGTCTGAAAATAGTTGTGCTGACCAGAATTAACCCTTTTCCTGCTTTTTCTTATTCTTTTATCTCTACTTACTGTTTGACCTTCGTCTTTTGAGGTGAGGAAGTGATGTGAGTAAATAGGGTTTGATGAGCTAAACAAAAAGAGGCAGGGAAATTAGAGAGACTGAATGAGATCATTGGTGACATACTGTTCGCGAGAATGGAAGGGAAAAGGAGATCATTGTGATACGTACATCCCACATGTGCAGACTTACTCTCCTCTTTGTACTGTCCTGTGTTGTGCTGGCAGTACCCTTATCCCCAGGAGTATGTTCACTGGCAATTCCAAAGAGAAAGGGAAATGCGGGGCTTTTTCCTCTAATCAGAGAGCAACAAAAGACCCTCACGTGAGATGCTGAAGCAGATGCTGAAATACAAAAGGAATTATGGAAAAACAGTATTTGTAAAGGAGTTTCTTAATGGGNTACCCTTATCCCCAGGAGTATGTTCACTGGCAATTCCAAAGAGAGAAAGGGAAATCCGGGGCTTTATCCTCTAATCAGAGAGCAACAAAAGACCCTCACATGAGATGCTGAAGCAGATGCTGAAATATAAAAAGAATTATGGAAAAACAGTATTTGTAAAGGAGTTTCTTAATGGATTAAAGTCTCTCATCTCTTTCTTAAAATTTGTAGTTCTCCTCTGCCAGAATTCCCAGAAAGCAAAGGCCATTTCAGACCTTTATTCATTGATGGGTCTTAGAAATACAGTATTTTTGAAAATCTACTTCTTAATTAAAGCTATAATAACCATCTGGGATTCTCAAGAAGATAACAAGGAATATCCCTAATGCAAGTCCTCTTGAGCCCTGCCTTACAGTATCAGTGCGAGTCGTAAGTCAGGTTCACATTGAGAGAAGAGTATGATGTTGCTCTATCAGTATTGTTACCCACGTGGCAGTGAAAAATTACTATTGCTGATCTCTTTTGAAAGAGCTTTAAACTTCTGAATCTAAAATCTTGAACTTTAATATTTTGAATTAAAAAAAAGAAACAAATGTTGAGCTACTTTCCAAAATGTGAACATAAAAATTAATGTAACATTTCAGTAATGTAGTAAATATATCTTAATACATCCAAAAGTAGTAGTCGCGGTCTTAGCTGCAGCGTCATGCTTGAAGTACATGTTTAGTTAGTCACTTATGCTTAATTTTAAGTCTTTCTCAACTTCACTGAATTCCATTGAAATTCTTCTGTTGTGCGAGTATGATCTGCATTATCTGTTTTGATATGCAACCTTGAATTTAAGCCTCTGAAATTCACATTTGTCTAGATATTCCACATTACCAAGGAATCTAAGTTTTCTTTATAGTAGACCTATTTCTTCATTGCTTTATGTCGCCCACAACTTTGAATACTTTGGAACTTGTAAATAACAAGTGTTTTCTGTATTGATTTTTTAACTGGTAAACACTTGTTCTTATCTAGGAACTACTGGGATGATTTTTGATACCGCACTGGCATGAATACCTAGAAAAATGATTCTATGAAAAACACCGAAGTTGAGGAAAATGAAAATAAATTATAGTGAAGTATCAACAAATGATTTTTTTTCCAAACAAATAGATTTTGTCTATTTATGGTGTGTCATTTAGGTGTGTCTCTTTAAAATATTCCTATATTTATGCAGTTTGGCTATGGAAGGGCTTTGTATTTATGTAGAAAATAACTTATGAGAAAAAAATTAAAAATCATAAGACAGATCCAGTTTTTTTTAATCAGCTGTTTAAAATTTGGTATTTTGGATACTTTAATAGGTATGCAACGCTGAGTACTAGAATAGTTTTCATGTTTAATCATCTTTACTGCATTATCTTGCTGAGAACAACAGTATGTTTATGGACATGTGGGAAAAGGGATAAAACACTTCAATTTGAATCTAGAGGAAAAAACCTCACGTGAGTACAGCTATTGCATTTTTGCTGGTTGTGCCTTAAAGTACATATTTTTGATTACATATTTCACTAGAGTATTTCAACACCAGTATGTCTGTCATCTGTACCAGGTGAGGACATAGCCTATGGTCTCGGGTGATAGCTGGCATTTTCTCCATACTCTCAGAGATAATACAGGGAACTTCAGTCATTTACTTTTCACACAAGCAGGATTTTCCCATCAGTAGCTTCACAAGGTTATCTGTTTATAAGCCTCACTTCTTGAACATAATTTTGCTCTTAACACTAATGTTGAATCTTCTTGTAAGGATTGTCTTCATCTTTTGTTACAGGGATTTTAAGTAGGGTAATAAAATCTAGTGATGTGGTCATTGTTGTATACTAAAAGCCTATAGTCAGGCAACTTCTGCCACAAGTGAAATTGGAAGCATTATCAATGATGATGTTTTGTAAGATAAGATTGGTTTAATTATGCTTTATAAGCACCGATGAGAAAAAAGTGTACTTGTTAAGTACCATTTAATCCCATTTATTCACTACACTTCCTCCAGTGTACTGTATACATTGCACAGGAAGCTCTCTAAGGACAGTGTTTTGAAATTAATTATTGTTATGACTTAGTCTTTTTGCTTTTTTAAAAAAAAGCACTGCAGGAAATCCCTGGACTTCCCAGGGGCGCAGTACTGGGAGGACTTATGATGCAAGGAGGGTCGCAGGACACTAGGAATACAGCTTGCTCTTCCCTGTTTATAAATCCTATGGGAAGAAGAGGATCAGTGATACTGTTGCTTAATCTGCTTGCTGGTCGGTCTGAATTTTGTCCCGTTGAGGGTAATTCCTATGCCTCCTTGTCAATGAAGAACAACTGTTCTGTTCGATTTGATTTTTGCGGACTGATAATGCGATTCTTGGGTTTTGGGTTTTTTTTTCTTTTTGCCTCTGAAACCACTAGCTACATTGACTGTTGTTTGGTGAATACTCTTGTTGCCCTCTTTATGTTCTACATTGTAAAGTTTGCAACAAAAGGTCTAAAATCCTCAGAAAATATAAAATTTTTTAGTGGGGATAAAAATCCACTGGGGACTAGCAGTAAACCGAAGCCCCA
>RSEF01000001.1:172166406-172180656 GCA_003993805.1 Himantopus leucocephalus | reverse complement strand
GGGGGGGGGGGGGGGGGGGGCAGATCCCGGCCGGGCGCTCCGCTAGGGGGCGGGCGCGGGCGAGCGGGCGCGCGCTCCACCGCCCCGCCCCGCCCCTCCCCGCCCCTCCTCGCCCCGCCCCGCCCCGCCCCGCCCAGCCCAGGCGCAGGAGCCGGCGGCGGCGGGAGCGGGGTCGGTTCCGTGGTCCCGCGCTCCCCACCTGCTCGCCTCGGTCCGCGCGGTGGTCGGCGGCCGCAACGGCCGTAACGGCCTTGTGCGCCCCCTGGGGGAGCGGGGCGGCGGCGGCGGCGGCGCGGCAGGTACCGGGCGGGGCGGCGGTGGTAGCGGGAGCGGCGCGGGGCGCGGAAGCCGGGCTGCGGGGAAAGTTGGCGCCGCCGGGGCGCCTCCGGGAGGCGGGGGTGGCGGTGCCGGTGCCGCCGCCGGGGCCGCCCCCGCGCCTCTCTCCTCCTCCTCCTCCTCCTCCTCCCTCCTGGGCCGGCGGAGTGCCCAGGCTGGCAGCTGGCTCCGGGCCGGTGCCGGGCTGGCCGCTGGCCCCGCGGCAGAGCGGGGGCGAGGGCTGCTCCCGGCGGCTGGCGGGGCTGGAGCGGGAGTGAAGGAGGGGGGAAGCGAGCGGGAAGGTGAGCGGCGGCGCCGGGCTGGCTGTCAGCCGTGCCGAGCCGTGCCGTGCCGTGCCGTGCCGGCGGGGAGCGGGCGGCTCGAAGCGCCCCGGGGCGCGGCGCTGCCCCGCGGGGTCCCTCCGTTTTCTGTTCCGCTCCGCGCATTGTGCCCCCAGCGGGGGGTGTGAGGGCCCGGCAGGGTGGGCACCGTCGGGTCCCGGCGGGGGGGAACGGGGGAAGGTCCCGTCCCGTCCCATTCCCGCTCTCTCCTTTCCTGACTCTTCTCGTAGGGCTGGCTTGGCTCCTTCCCTCCGCCGACCTCTTTTTTCCCCCAAATCGTTGGCGGAGCACCCCGCTTAAGAGTTTTTTTTCGAGCCCGTGCGAGCACCGAGTGCTTTAGGCGGGTTGGGAGAGGAGCGCCGCCGGCCTTGCCCCTGCCCCGACGGAGGGACGGACGGACGGACGGGGGGACGGACGGAGGGACGGCTGCTCGGCACGGGTCTGCCGAGGGATCAAAGCTGAAAGCCCCGGAGTTTGTGGTGGCGTGTCAGGAGGTACTTCACCTCGAAGGCTGCCGGGTCCTCACAGCGGCTACTTTCAGAATTTTGGGTGGAGGCTTAGAGAGTGAAGATAAAGTCATCTCCAATACATAATATATCCATATCTGTAGTATATCTAACATGTATGTAATATATAAACATACACGAAGTGTGAAAACAAGTCACCTCATTGGTGTTGTGAAACAGATGCAATGACAGTAAAACATGAGATTTCTTTTAACACAAAATGCCCCTTCATCTTACAGCATTTCTCATTTCCTCTCGTTACTGAGATTATCCGAAGTAATTAGACAGCCTCTCCTTCTGTTGCACCTCGCTTTCTTCTCTTTCAAAGATAAAGAGTTTTCTTGGTTTTTCCCTGCTGGGATGGTTGCTTCCCTTGTGGCTGTACCGCTTGTCATACAAATTGCTCCAGCTCTAATAGAAATCAGAACAAATTAGTGCTTTGATAATATTAAATACTGGTACTGCTACTTTGATCATCCAAAACTGTCTTTTTGGTAGAAATATATATATTACTGAAGTTCTGATTTTGCACAGTATCGCATAGAAAAATTATTTATAAAAAGTGGATTTAGATGTGTAGACTACTTACTTAGCTTTGTAGGGGAGTTGCACTTTCACTTTTTTTTTTTTTTAAATTTATCTGAAACTAATCTGTAGAAGAAACAAATTGTCCCTATTACCTGGGTGGTTTTGATCATAAAGGAAACCGTTAAAAAACAGGAAGGTGGGGAAGAAAAGTCTGCTTAATTACCATGTCTGGAAAAACTTGCTAGTGAAATACAAATACGAAATTTTTATGATGCTGACATTCTCTGGCACTGTCTTGTGGCAAAAATGTCTTCATGGGTTGGTGATAAATGTCTAATATATCTTTGTTTTTTAGTTCATAAGAAAAATGTAATATTCCACATATTTCTAAGTACACTTAACAAAACAGCTCATTTACAGAACCAACTTGTGTTGATAAGATTATTTTGTTTTATTGAACACTTTAATATTGCTGGCAGTAGATTCCTGGAAAAACACTTGTCATCTCTCTCTGTGATCTAGTAAGTGTTTAGTTAGTGTGGTCTAAAATAGCAACTAATTTCAAAAGATCTTCGGTGGGTTTTTTTAATAGTCAGTATTGTAACAGACACAGTTGTCCATATGGTTGTCTCAGGGGAGACCTTATTGCTCTCTACAACTACCTGAAAGGAAGTTGTAGCAAGGCGGGTGTCAGACTCTTCTCCCAAATAACAAGCGATAGGACGAGAGGAAACAGTCTCAAGTTGCCCCAGGGGAGGTTTAGATTGGATATTAGGAAAAATTTCTTCACCGAAAGGGTTGTCAAGCACAGGTTGCCCAGGGAAGCAGTTGAGTCAACATCCTTGGAGGTATTTAAAAGACATGTAGATGTGGTGCTGAGGGCCATGGTTTGTGGCACTTGGCAGTGCTAGGTTAACGGTCGGACTCAATGATCTTAAGGGTCTTTTCCAACCTAACCAATTCTATGATTCTATACATTTCTAAGCTGTGCCCTACTTTTTGTACTGATGGGTAAATAATAGCTTTACATAGACACTAAAAGAGTAACCTTACATAGACACAACACTGAAAGTGGTGCATACAGACTCCATTAACGTTCTAAATTCTCCAAGATGGACTAAATGCAGGTACACTGAGCAGTTCTTCTATTTTGTCACTATGTGTGTTCACAAACAATGTTTGCCCTGCTGACATCTATGCATAGGGCTATTTGTTCATTACAAATTGAGCAGTTAAAATTGAACTGAAGCTTAATGGTGATGAAGACCATTGTTACCAACCGTGTTATTTAAAATATGGTAAAAGTGCATTGTTAGTTTTGTAGGAACCTTTTGGTGTGGTTTTTTTTTTAATGCAAGACAACTCCATAAGCTTCAAAATCATGAAGTTGAGAACTGGTTGCTGTCAGAGGCAGCAGTGTCTGGTCATCTACTGAAAAGTTTACACTGAAGTGGAAAAGCAAGAGAACAACATTTTTCGGTTGTTTTCCCAGAACTACAGCTTTGAGTATGCTAAGCAAAAAATATTTATTTTAATTCTTCCTTGTATCAGTTGGTGCTAGTTTGTGGCATTGGTTTCTCTTTTCTTCTGGCTGCCTACCTGTAGCAGTGCAGTGTATGGTGTGAAGTGCAGGAGGTCAGTTGAGAAGGGGGATTTGGCACAATGCTGATGAGCACTAGCCGCATCCAGCTTGCAGGTGTCTGGCTTGTGGTGAGGATCCATAGCTCTGATGTTTCAGCCCCTGACAGGAGCATCAGATACCTTGGGCTAGAACATAGGACTGCTGTCACTTGAGTAGGAAGCTACCCAAATCAATCAACAGGTAATTCTGAACTGGGGTTGTCTCTTAAACCCGCAGGAAAGGCAGGGTTTAGGCAACGTAGTCAGGCTACGTGGAAGTACCAGTATCAGCCAGAAACACTCTGCCTGCAGTTTTGTTTTGGAGTTGGATGCTTTTCATGAGCTATAGTGTTTTCTTGTTATCAAGGCCTAAAAATCAGAAGGTGTGTACCGTCTTACCTCATGACAAGCAGGAATTAATGGGAGGTAAATTATTCTTCTGTCGGGGTGTTTACTGAGGGGAAAGAGCAGGCACAGAGGCAGTTGGAGTGGAGTAACAGATGTGCTGCAAGTTCCATCCTGACTTACCTTGAGATAATTTATTCTAATCTCCCCGTACCCTAAGACACCATTGCCTTCATATCAGCATGTACTGAACCTTACTGAGTTCTTATTTCTATTATTAGCATTGTAATATGAAACTTAGTCACGTGTCCTGTATAGGACTTTGTATTCCTTTTCTTTCTTCTTTTCATATCCCTGCACAGAAAATACTTCGTGAAGTGGTAGGAAATCAGATCATATAGAAATCATTCTCCCATAGCTTGCCTTAAAGTTTTTTTGGTCTTAATTTTTTCTCCTGTTGGCAATCTGCATTCAAAATCTTAAAAAACTTTCTCACTAAGGAAAATGCTGATGCTTCCTAACGTAATTCAGTTGTTTGAGCTGTTCCGAAATCACCGTGATGCTGAAGTCTGGTCATACCTATCTGCTAGATTTTGTTTTAGTTTTCTAAACATTGCACATGACTAACGGCAACAAAGGGTTCCCATCTGCTGGGCCAGGAAGATTCAAGAGAAACTTCAAAACCTCGTAGGTGCTTGGTGCACTGCTGTACTGTCATTCATCTGGCAAGTCCCATGTGCTCTTGGCTTGCAAGTTGGAGAAGTCCTAGCAAAATCTGTCCTCTAGGCATACGTTTGGAATACAGATTCTCCATCTGGCACTCCTCAGTAAGATGTGAGGTATTTTTAAATCAGTTTCCGGAAAAAAAATTGGAGAAGATACAGGCAGAAATGTATCTGCCTTTTCACCATTCTGTGTGTTCCTCTGGCTTTGGCTGGCACACTTCCACAGTTCACAGGCCTTCTCCTCTTCTCATGTGGCCTTGCTGTCTCATCTCAGCATGTGTCTTCACCCAATAACAACACCTCTCTTTTTAATAAATGCAGTACTGTATGTAACAGGAGAGCATATCACTGCATAAGGGATGTGGTGGGTCTCTGCAGGCTGTAGGCCCTTAGTTTGAAGCCAGCACGTTATCCTAATTACCTCTCTTTGAAATGAAGATTATTAGATTTGGGCTAATCTGATTGATTTCTGTGACTAGGTTTCCTCTGTTAAACTTCTGCAAATCTCTCTTCAATATGAAGACTAAAGAACAGGAGACAAGTAATGCACTTTTACAGACAAAACGGAAATCACAAGAAACAGTGAAGCTTGCACATGGTACAGGCACATATTAATCTGCTATATTGGCTGTAATTTCATGAGTTCCCTCTCTTAGCAAGTTTAGGTTTCATACAAGCAGTTACAGGAACGTATGTTGGGGAGAGTGAGAGTGTCCCAAGTTTTGAAGTATGACTAAAAGCCCTGCTGAGGAAACTGTGATTTTCAGAATCTGGAATTGAGAGGAGCTCTTCAAGCTAAGAGATCATAATCACTTTTCTAGCAGGAGGCATTTGGGGCTTTTTGAAAGGTGTTTCTTTGCCGAAAGTGAAACAGATTCTACTTTGTGATGCAAGTAATACAGCCAAAGTAGTATGTTGCATGCTTGCTTGTATTGACCAATTCGGTATGTTTCAAGAGGTGATCACGGCCACCGACTTTCTATCATCTTTATCAACAACCAGCTTTTATCTTCCTAATTCAGCCTAGTGGCCTGTGCGCTGTGTAGCACTTCTTAATCAATACTGTGCAGTATTAAGGTAGTAACTTACCAGTGTTAGGCGTCTCTTGTTTTTCTTTTTATAACTTCCCCATTAAGATTTACTGGTGTTGCTCATAGAAATTCATGAAACATGGGAGCAAAAACCAGTCCTTAATTCAAACCTGTACATGTGTGTTATCGTAGTGGGCGGTAAAGTTTTACAAGGGGTTAGAGAGGTTTTTCATCACTCGTGGTGAAAACAAAATCAATATATATTTACGTTCTCTGCAAGAAGAAGAAAACTGGATGCATGGAAAGTGATTCTAACTCTACTTTGCTCTTCTATTGTAAAGTAATATGAAACTAATTATGTACTCTTCCTTTAAGTTCATATAGGCTTTCAAACAAGCTAAAAGGTTTCATTTCTGAAATGGTAAGGTGGACAATAGTGAAGTGTGTTTCAATTTTATTTTTTATTTTCAGAAATAGAAGAAATGGTAAAATTGGTGTGAAATCATAAAGTGCTTCAACCTTTGTAGCTGGCAAATGCAGTTCCAATGGTTTGGTAGCAGCTTTAACTTTAGGGATTCTGACAGATGCCAGCAGTATTAACCAAGGCTGGATGCCTCAGTGATATGTTTTAAATATCAAGTAAAACCTAACGTGCACAAAGTAAAGCTTCCTTTTCATTTTTTGTGTATCAAGAAACAAAAATCTAATTTTCTTTTTAAGTCATTTATTATTTACACTATTAACCAGATCTGTGGTGTTTTTTTTTTTTTTAACCAAAACAAGACTTTAAAAAATAGCTTTGGAAAAAGAGCAGTTGTAAGCAACTGAAATCAACAGTGAAGTATTTCAGTACGAAGTCAAATGCTGTTTTGTTTGCACTTTAAAGTACCAAAGTAGTTAGATTTGACATCTTGTTCATTGATTTCCCACTGTCCTCTCCCTCCACCCCCAGACAGATTTTAATCTGGTGTGTGTAGTGTTATGGAAAGCAAGCGGTTCATAACACCAAACTGTGATGAGTAACCATGGCTATTTCCCTAGCAAGTTATGTGATATAGTTGTGCTCTGTGGAATGACGCATTTTATGAATCAAAGCTGGGAGCCTGAGCTGTGACTTGTATATGCGTGGGTTTTTGTACTGTAGTGGTGTTCTTGTGTTGTTTTGCCTACGGTTGTGTGAATATGGATCCTGTTGTTCAACATGGGGCATCTCCCAGGGATTGGCCCCAAGTGTGCAGAGGACTCCTCTCTGCTCTTTCACTGAGTTTTTGTGGTTTCTTTTAAAGCATAATATTTTTATCCTAAGTATTGGATGTATGTGCAGTTGGCTTCTATTTCTACATCTATATAGGTATAAAATGCTTTTTACAATTTTGGCAATTTTCTGGTTTTTGCTATTCTTACATAGATGTGAAAGTACTTGCACTTCTTGAACTATAATGGTACAGGCAGAGGCACAGCTTTTGGTTGTAGGGAAACTTGGAGATGTACCTGAAGTTAAGCGCATGCAAGGATTTTTTTGATTGCTGTGATTGCTTCAGTGCTAGTGGTTTGTCTGGAGGGTAACTTCTTGAATGTGTTGCTGATGTTCTAAATAACACGTTGAAAAATCTGTAGTCTGTAGATAAAGCAGGTTGAACTTTGGTCAAGTTGAAGATCAGCTAGCACATGCTAAAGTACAGCTTGCCTTATCTTCATGTTGTTATTTCAGAATGTGTTAGTCCATGCTTACTATAGGAAAGAAAGGTGTCTTTGAGCAAGCTAGTGAGCACAAGTCGTCCTGATTGGCTTTCAGTGGTTGTTATAGGATGGGCAGTTTCTAGTTTTTGCACATACTTCTAGCCATATATATATATATATCTCAGTAAAAATTTATTAAAGTACCTTGGAAACTAATTTAAAAAATTTTGGCTACTACCCTGGCCTACAGTGTGGATTAACTCCATGGTTATGGTATAGTTCAAACTTTTATCATGTCCCTGGCTTCTTATTTTTGGGCCCAGTATGTCAATGGGTTTTGTTAGTTATCAGAAGGCTTTAAGGAGATCAAGTTCTTGAACTCCCATAGTTTGCTCTTTCACGTAGTGCTCTCTAGACTGCTGTTGTTTGAATAAGACTTCCATCCTTACACGTGCCTAATTAAATTTTAAATCTTGACCCTCTCAATTCATTTACCAATCAATGTAATGTTTATGAGAACTGTCCTTTGTTAACTTGAATGACCTGTAAAGCTCAGTTGCAATTTCAGTTTCTGTTCTGCCTGTTGCCACCTCCAACTATGGCTTTCTCAGATGCTTAGTAAAAATTGTGTCACAGATTTTGCTTGATGGAAACTCATTGATGAACTTTAGTATGTGTAGAGTGTGAGCCACTCTCAAAATCATCTTATACATTATTCTAGTAAGGCTTAGTTTGAAAAGAGATCATGTCTTTTGGGAATCTTTTTATAGAAAGATCATATTTTATTAAGGATTATAAACTTTTTTCCCCTTCAAAACATGTTTCTGTAAATATAATTTTTTTTCATGACATCTGAAAAAGTTGCTAAGAATTTAGTCATGTGTGAGTTTGAATACGTAGTTAAAAACTTAAATTGTTCATGTATTTAATAAAATAATTCTAAGAAATAGTAGAACAACACAGTTTAGGCTAGTCATCGAGATACACAGCTTTTGATGGCTGTGTATTATGATTTTAAAAGCTAGTGATATAATTACAATTTATTTTTTTTTTACAATACATAATTGTGGGGGAACAATTTTGGGGAGGGGATTAATACTTTCCATTTTACTGGAAATAAGCAATTTTTACTGGAAATAAGCAATTTTACTGTAATAAGCAATTTGAGGTGTCACTGAGAAAATTAACGTTTGTAAATATTGGGCAACTCTTCATCTGTGAAGATACTTGTGATACTGTACTTCGTGTATATTAAATTAACAGTAGCTTTTAATAGGACTGCACACAGGTGCTTTTTTATATTTGCAGCCATGTGGAGCTTTTTTTCTTTTAAGTAAAAACCAAAAGACCTTCAGCAACTGATTCTTCTTGCTTTTGGATTTGTTTGACTTTAGCAACACAGTTGTTCTTTGAAGTAGTTGCCAGAAAATTTCATAAGCTGAGGGAAAGTCTGTGGGACTGCGCCAGTCAGGGTGCACTACTAACGTGGCAAGAGACCAAAAATCCCTGACTGATTTCAGAACTCCCCAGCAATACTCTTGTAGTAAAGCAGCTGTCTTAATTGTAGCTCTCTGTTCATTAAATTCAGTGGATTTTAGGTTTATTCTCCAGCTTTAGTTATATGTGTTTCCTATTCATATTGAAAATGCACACCTGGAGAAAAAGATANTGTAGCTCTCTGTTCATTAAATTCAGTGGATTTTAGGTTTATTCCCAGTTTTGGTTATATATGTTTCCTATTCATATTGAAAATGCACACCTGGAGAAAAAGATACCTATCTGAAGGAAGCTGGTGGTTTGGCACCCGAGAGCTGATAAGGCTCCAGGATTAAGGGGAACACAGTGGCTTTTTGGTAACTAGGAAGTGATTCAGTGTTTAATAATGGGAAAGGTTCTGTTTTCTTTTGTCTTATACCTTTGCTGAGCAGATATGATTCTGTTATTTTTCAGATAAATATTTAAACTTTTCATTCGTTCTGTCCTGTTATGTGGTACCTTTGACCAAAGGTAGCAAATAACTGATGGAGCATGTGAGTGTGCTGTTACTATTCAATTAAGTAGCACTTAATTGACTAACAGCATTCTGCTTCTGGCCAGTGTACTGCATATATCAGGTAGTATCTCCCTGGAGTGAATAGGGAGCATCAGTATGATGCTCCCTACGTACTTGTAGCTGAATGCATAGGCTTCCAACATCATGTTTCTTCGAAGTGTAAAACAAACACCTATCTGCCAGTGTAATGGTAACAGACAACTTTTATAAGTAGCGTGTGCTTTTCTGGCACATTATTACACTATCATTCACCACCACAATGACACCCACCCCACCAACTGACCATTTACAAATATGCAGTTGCATTTGGTATAGGACCTTTGATATCTTGTTGTAGTGAAATTATCTGCATGCTTCATAGTAAGAGAGGGGTATATGTTGTGATGTTACCCTACTGACACAAGCTTTGCATGTTTGGTAAACACTCAAGCACAAATAGAGTGCTTTGAATACTTTTTTCCCATTTCCTTAGAGATTTAATTCCTTATCAATATTTTACATAATGTGAAGGTGAATTTACACACTTAATTTGTAACTCCTTAAGTAAAGATGGGATACTCTTTGGTTTTTCTTTTCTGTCCAAGTGTTTCACTGAGCATTCTGGGAAGAAGTTTGTGGCCTCTTTCCACAGTTTACTTTTTTTGTTATCTGGGTGTAGAGCAAAACTGTTGGAAGTCCTGCTCCAGGTTTTCACTGTGGCCTGGCTGCTGAAACACATTCCTGCCTCTCTTATTAAGGTTTTTTTGAGGGGTATTTTTGCCTTTCTTTTATTAATTGTGGAATTCTTGCATTTTGATGTGATGGAAGTACTACACTTAACTCTGTTCTGTAATCTAAAATTAGTTATTTCTCCTTATCAATATGAACAGAGGATCACAGTTACAGAACTGTTTAAAATCTGTGGTAAATTGGTAAACTCTGCTTATGATGTATTAATTTATATTGAGCTGCGTATATTGGCTTCAGATCCTGAGACAGCGGTACATTTGGTTTTGCAGTAAGTGTCACTTATCTAACAATACTTGCTTGCTAAACAGATATATCTGACTTGTAAGCAATCAAAGGTTTTGTGGCAATCAAACAGCATGATTCAGTGGAATATGAAGCTGGGTGTGTTCAGAACAGACCTAGTAATAAAGGTTATTCATCACTAGAATAACTTGCTGTTATTTGTGTTGAATTCTTTATTCTGAAAACGTGATAAAAATAATGTTTCTTCAAAAAAAAAAATCCCTGTGGAGCAAAACGATTGTAGCGGCATTGTGATCTTTTTGTATAGGAAACCAAGCTTACTTATAATGTGTTACCCATTTTCCTTAGATTGTGAAGGAGGACGCTGACCCTTTAGTGAAAGTTTTGCTGGTTAACATACTTTTCCAATAGCATCTGCTGAGAATAATTAATTGAACTGGAGTCTTAACAAGTGAGCCTCTAGAATCTGATGTATTGAGGTCTAAAGTTAGCTCTGTCATCAGGTACTCTCAAAAGCATGAGATTTTGTTGCTATTATCAGTTACAAACTCTGTTACTTGTTAACCAGTGCGAGCTATGTTTGACTGGTTTGGAGTAGTGTCATGTTATATGCTATGGTCATCTGTGTTTATTTTTTTTTTCTAATTACCCAGGAAGTAAATCTTTCCCAGCATAAGAGAACTGGTTTAAAATTTCTCTTTTGGGTGTCAAAGCAAGCAGCCAAAGACAAATACAAGCTGTGTTAAACTGGTATGAAGAAAATAAATCTGCATGTTGCTAAGTCTGCCAAGTGCCCAACACTGTAGCTGTTTTGTCACCTGATTTACCAAAGGCAAAAGTAGCTTTTTCTTGTCCTGTTTTTCTCTCTGCTTCCCATCCCCCAAACACTTGTAAACAGAAAACATTAACCGAAAGACCAAACTTTGTTTCATCTCCTCCACTACTTAATTAGGTAAAATTACTTATAAGCCCAAGGTAACATGCTTATAACTTCCTCTACAAAAGCAGATTGTCAGCCAGATGTTACAGAAGCTCTGAAGAAAGTGTTCCCATTAAGTGTCACCTCGACTGTGTGGATGGGGCAGCCCTGGGTCAGTCCTGGGCGTATAGATGGTCCTCAGCTGCCAGGTGCACATACCCAGAGTTGTATAATGGCCTTTCTTGGTTAGAGATGGCTTGTGTCCTTCATTGAAGCTCATTTGCTTTTTTTTTTTCCAGTGGTGAGGAGAAAAACTGGCTTTACAACCATTTGCTGTATGTTATAAGGCAAGGTTGAACTCTTAACATGGGTAATAAAAAAAGCCTGTTTTACTGGATTGATTAGACGGCAGCTTCAAGGCGATCAGTGAATGTGCCTCTTGCCAGCAGGTAAGGTCAGACAGCGTGACAAGCCTGGCTTTATCCGTCTCCTTCCTTTCCATCCGTTGAGATCCCTTTTGGCAGTTGATGTGTGACGAGTAGGCAAGGTGAAAACTTCTGTTTCTTCAGTACTTTTAACTTTGATGTCCTGTCAGGTGATGTAAACCAACATTGGATCAAATGAATGTTCAACTCCTGAGATTGTTTTGTTGTCTAAAGAGCATACTGGTTGTCTGTGCCTACTCCAGTAGCGTCCAACTCTGTTGGTTAGCTTCAACACATTTTTATATATAAAAAAATCCGGAAAAAGTGGAGATGTCTTTAAGACATTAAGTTGTGAACTATATAAAAAGGTTAGTGCCTGCCCTGAGGGATAGGGCTTCAGTGTGAGGCTCACAGGCATATACATTGTTTTGCCCACAGGGTCATGAGTGAGCAGGTGCTTGACTTGGGTTCAACCACTACCTACGTTGCCTCACTCTACTTCCTCCAACTAATGGTTGGGCAACACAAGAGAGGGGACTAGCGGTAGAGAAGCATATGTGGGAATCAAAGGCTTGGGGTCTGGGAGCAGAAGAGAGGAAGAGCTCAGGCTTGAAGGGGTGGCAGCCTGGGATCCGAAGGGATGAGAGTAGTAGTACGTACATGCATCCTAGCATGCCTATGCGACTCAGTAGGGCACTGAACGGTGCAAGAGGTAGCCACCAAAAGGGATCACAGATATATTACCAAATTATTCAAGAATAAATAAATAACTTGAGCAGTCACATATACCATAAACTGTAGTTAGTTGAAATAAATATTCTGCAGACATTAACTTCTAATGCCTGTTGGTTCCTGCTGCATTACCAGTGTTTAGACATGATGCTTGTCCAGTGTTGGATAATTGCTTCAATACAGACATTTCAGTCTTCATACTTAGACTGTGTTATCGCACACTGCAGTACATTAGTGTGTTGAAATTTGAGGATGAAATTACTAGTGTACTAAACTACCTGTTTATTCTTTCTTTTATTTNTTGGTTTGTTTTAAATTAGATGCCTGGATATAAGGGGGGGGGGAAATTATTTATTTTGAGAATTATTAAACCCTGGAGTAGGTTGCATAGAGAAGTGGTGGAGTCTTGCTTGCTGGAAATATCCAAGGTTTGACCTGATGGGACCTTGGAAAATCTATCTTAAAGCCCTGCTTTCAAGAATAGTTAGACCAGGTGATCTCCAGAGTTTCCCTCCAACCTAAATTTGTTTATGATTCTGTGATTGCATATAGCCATGTTTTTCTAAAATATTGGTGATAGCTTAATGAAGGTAACATTAATCTTGTTAAAATAATAGATTATTTTTTTTCTGGTGAAAATAAATGTGGGAAATAAGTTAGTCCACCGATGCAAAACTTTACTGCCATACAATGGTACCCTTATTAAGGGAGTTGACTCTGTTGTGGTATATTAGAGAAATAGCTATAATACTGATACTCAGTCAGCTTGCCTCCTATAGGATTTTGCTTGATGTACACCATGCTGCTAGAGTAGTGTTAAAAAACCTAATTTCAAATATAATCAGAAAGCATTTGACTGGTAGTACCAAATATCTCTCTTTTTTCCTTTATTATTGGTTATATGTAAATAATGAATGCCTGAATGAAGAAGATTTTATGGTTGAGTGTGTATATATATATATAGACATGTAATAAACATTGATATATTTGTTGCAGAACAAATTGAGCATGTTAAGATACACTTATAAATAGTGGGGAGATACATGTTTCAAGACACTCTGAGGTAGACAAAGTCTGGTTTTTGATTATTTTCTTCCCCCCCCGCCAATGGCCTACTGTAGTGGTTGGGCTTCCTGCAGCAAGTCTTTTCGGTTTTGTCCCAGCAGTTCATTGTAGAAATCATTCAAAAGTCGATGTACTCTTTTACATTCCCTGTAACAGCATGCTACCTCGCCTTTCAAATTGTGCCAAGGAAATTCTGCTATACTGGCTCAGGAAATAATCCTAAGATCTGTGTTAACATGATGATGTCTGTATATGTAATACATGAAATGTGTACAACACAGCAGAAAACCTAAAAGTTTAGACCTGACTTTCAGAACTGAACTTCAGTGTCTCTTACTGGAGGTAAGATTACTGGAGTCCTGTAAGCTGCTTCATGGGAGAATATACTTAAATATGCAAAACCTTGTGTGTTAACCTGTGACTGACTTGCATGTAAAATTAAGTGTAGGGACTACTTGGCTTAGTTATGATTTGCGTTGAGTTTATTTAGCGACTTTTGGATCCTGTTTCAAATGCTTAACTTTGCAATCAAAGCCACGTACTTTATATGCCTGTTTTATAATGACTCCTCCTCTCTTACCTCTGAATTTGGCTGTTACTCTCAGGCTCTCTCTCTTTTTTCTTCTTTTTTTTTTATCATTAAGGGGAAACCAGGGCCGTTGTCTTAGCTAGTAAAAGCGTTTCAGCAGGGGAAAAAAAACAGTAACAAGGTCAGCATTTCTCTTAAGTAAAAACTTTCTATTTTTTTACCTCCAGTGTTGTTGCTGTTGATTTTTTTTTTTCCTTTTATTGCCTGGTATCTTTCTTTTTCTTTGCATTTAGATCAACTGTAGCTTTTCCCCCCCCCTCTTCCCCGGCACCTAGCCACTTTAGGGCCTGTTTGTAGAATCATTGACTAATAGAATGGTTTGGGTTGGAAGGGACCTTAAGGATCATCGAGTTCCGACCCCCCTGCCATGGGCAGGGACACCTTCCACTACACCAAGTTGCTCA
>RSEF01000001.1:172128151-172146985 GCA_003993805.1 Himantopus leucocephalus | reverse complement strand
AAAAGGTGGTGGTGGTGGGGTGTTGGGGGGACACGGGACGCGGGCGAGCCTCAGCCGCGGTTCTGTTCGCCGGCAGAAACTTCTTGGAGAGTTGCAGCCGGGCTGCCAGAGGCAGCAGGCGGTTCCGCAGCGGCTGCTGCCCCCGCTGCCGCCCTGCGCGGGGGAGTAACTTTGCCCTCTGGCAGCGGGGACAGGGCGGAGGAGGAGGAGGGTGAGGGTGAGGGTGGGGAAGGCAGTCCCTGTGTCGTATCGTCGCGCCCCCCGTTCCCCCCGCCGTTCCCCGCAGCCCCGCTCCGGGCAGCGCGACCCGCGGAGGCGCAGCCGGGAGCCTCCGCTACAGCCTAAACGGAGCAGAGGCAGGGGGCTGCTGGGGGGGGGGACGACGACACGACAACCCCCCCCCTCCCTCCACACACACGTACACCCCCCGCTCCGCCGCCCCGGGCAGCAGGCAGCCCGTTACTGAGCTCTTCCTCCTGCCGAAACGTGCCTACAACAGGTTATTTCTCAACCTGCCCACCAAGGTGTTGGGATTGGTTTTTTTTTTGTCGTAACGGTGATTTTCCTGCTTTTCCCTACAACCGTATCCGTATGGCGTTTTTGAGACTGACTGAATAAAAAATATGTGCGGGGCAGATAATGCTTTAGCAATCAGAGAGCACGACAAAAAGAGAGAAATGATACGGGAAGGCATGAGCTTGGGCTGCTTAAATTGGACTGCTCGAGCCCTTCGGGAAAGGTTTCTGCTTTGCCACTGGCACTTTGCTGTTAGGTTCTGGTGTTTGTAGAGTGAATTAGATGCCCCTCGGTTTGCTTGCTTCCTTTTTCAAGTTGGAAGCAGTAGATTTATCTTCCTTGAGGGTGAAATAAAGCCACAGTTATTCACTGTGCCGTATTTAGCGCTTTGCATGAGGAATGATAAATGTGGAAAACCTCAGGACAGCGAGGGTGTATTTCACAAAAATAGGGGGAAGGTTGTTCCACGTTGCCAATGCAGACTGGAGCAGACCTCTGCGTAGCCACGTTGGTTCCTTCGGACACACAGGTCTGACCCACTGACGTGCTTTAGGGCAAGGCAGGAGAGTAAGGGGCCTGTGCATGTAACTACTCCACAGGCACCGTCATCCCCCAGGCTCACCGATTCTCTGGTCCTTCTGTGCTCTTTTTCGCAAAATTTCTCTTCAGGTTGCTCATCAGTTATATAAAATCATGAAATCTCTCCTGAGAGGCACAGATCCTCTGAATATGCAGTCATGCTTTCCCTTTGCATACTGTTACTCCATCTGCTTTGAGAAAGGATGGTAGGATATGCCCTGTCCCATTAAAAAAAAAATAAATATAATAATTTCTAGTGTATTCCAGACTTCTAGTAACTTTGGGTGAACACTTGTTGCTTTCAGCTCACAGAGAAGTTTTATTGTCGCATTTATTTTTCGAATGTACGGTGCAAAGTTGCCACACATTTTTTAAGGAATGCCAGCATTTGCAAGTTTCTGCTAACATGTATCAGTACGGAAGGACTCATGATAGCTAAATATTTAATAGTGGTTAAATCCAAAGTTACTTTTCAGTTTCCTGCTAGGCTTCGTAAGTAATATCTACTTTTCTGGTTAAGAAGTACATGATTTATGCAGAGACGAGTTATTTTTTTCTAAGCTTCCTATTACAAGTTGTTTGTTTTCTTTGTGGTTTATCTGCCTTGTTGCTAGTTGGTGTATCAACTCCTGAGCAGGTCTGCCTGTAGCTGTTCAAGCTACTCGGTTGTTAGAAGGCTAAGATTGCTTTAACGGGGGTTTCAGGGTATGTTCTGCTTGTACAGTGCCGAGGGGTTGTGCAGTAACTGTTCATGCAGCGTGTGCTCTTGTTAATGTGAAAGCCACATATTTGCAGCCTGGTGCAATGTTGGAAGTTTAATTAAAACAATCAATGTACAGGTTTCAGAAAAGTTGTTGGTTTTTGGTTTTTTTTTTTTTCCTTCTGTCTTTTTCCGCCGTACCGAGTCGGTTAAGGGAGCAATTTGTTGCTGCTATGGAAGAAGTGTAGCCTGTCAAATGCCTCATGTTTTAAAGAGTTAAAAGAACTTTAATTACGGTCATACTTCTGGACAAACATTGTGTTTTCAAAATATTTTGCATCAATGTCGTGATAATATGATGGAAAATAGTAATACGTAGTATGGTTTAAGTGTTTTGGTTTAACAGTAGTTGTATGTTTTCATTTGTCATTTATTTAAAAGCTGCTTTCTAGCTAGGACTGTCGAAACCTGATAAACTGAAGAGGTAGTGGGTATGTACTGATGCAAAGAGCTGAAGAATCTGTTTCAATTAGAGAGGCTGCGGACGCAGAGGTACCCCTCCGGTGAATGGAGCTGCAAAGCCAGACTTGTTAGGTAACTTTTGTAAAATTATTTCTACCGGCGCTCACTTTTGAATGGAGAAGGTGGAAGTTGCAGATTTAAAACGCTGTCTGGTTTTGCGCTGTAAGGCAGGGTTTTCCTACAGTGTTTTGTGGTATGTGAAAGTTTGTGAAGTTGGTAATAATGTGATTACAGTTGTCTGCTGTGCTTTTACAACAATGCAAAGTTGTTCAACGCACCTAAATGTCTTGTCTGGTCACCAAATTTTGGGGCTGTGACCTACATTGGAGTACGGCATATAAAGTTGGCTTCCAGCCTAGGTTGTCAAAGTCAGTCCTCAATAAAGGAACTTTGGGAATGGGGGGAAGGAAGAAAATTGGACGTGTACGTAATGTGCTGCTGTGGGCGCGATTCCATGCCTCAGTCCCACGCAGGGTGGGTAGCAGTAGCCTGTGGTGTACGCTGGGGTGTCCTTGTGAAATCTGCCCTCGCGTAAAGCTGCTGTGGAGTATCCTGCACGTGAAGAAGAGTTGAACTGTCAGAGTCACGCTGCCGTGACCCAGCATTCATGAGCACTGAGTGGAGCTCCTAAGGTCTTTGCAGGAAATGTTTTGCTGTAGGAAAATCTGTCACTTGGAAGTCAGTACAAATGAGAAGAGTCACAGCACATACCTGTTGGCATTACATGTTTAACTCCAACCACGATTTCAATAACTTACAGCATCTTAGTGAGGCCATGAAAATAAAACATCAAAGTTAAAGGTGGAGTGTGTCCTTGCCTCAAAGTTTTCCGAATGAAAGTGAACGTCTGACTGTTTAAAACTAATGGATGCGTCTCATTTGTGCCTTTCCACTTCCAGTTGATAGAGAGATTTTGAAAGGTGAAGGGTGTGGGTTTTTTGTGGGGTTGTGGTTTTGTTTGGGTTTGGCTTTTGTTTTTGGGGGGGGGTTGGTTGGTTTTTTTTTTTTCCCCCTTTAGATGCTGAATAATAGTGTATTAGAGAAAGACTAGAAATGTTCTGGTAAAGCGTCCAACTGTAAAGATGTTGAATTCTAAATACTGCGTGAGAAGTTAGTGAGCTTTGTGCTCCCGTGCAGATGATGAACAAGGTGAGATTCTGGCAACGCAGAGACACTGTAGTCAACGTTACTGAAATGAAAGCAGAAGCAAACCCTTCATTTTGAAGGTCAGGAGTCACTTGAAATTGAGCTTTGATGAATGGGCTTCATACTGGCATAATACAGAGGTGTTGACTGAAGAAAGCTAGCAAACATAACACAGTTGCTTGTAGCTCTATAGTGGTAATAATAATAATAATAATAATAATAATAATAATAATAATCCCTCAGTAGTCACTCATGCAATTGAGCTATTAGTCCATGTCAGATGTTCCCAAGATACTCCTTCTGAATGTTTTGCTTTCCTTTAAGTAGCTCTAAAATGTAATGATAGATTGACAGGCGAACAGCGGAAAATCCTCCTGACCGAGTATGTATCAAAGCACTTGTTAATTAATGTCTTCTTTTACTGTTTCTCTGCTGCTGTCACAGAGAGTTGTGTGAAGAAAGTGCCTGTGGGCCAGGAGGCACATGGGGATTCACAGGCACCTTGTGCGGTTGTCTCAGGAGTGTAAAGTAGGAATAACCTGACCGAAATCAATAATATAATTGATGCAAATTTGTGAAATTTGAATTGGGCCACTAGAGACTAATTCACTCCCCATCTCAGTGATGGCAATGAAGATGGATGCGGAATTTCGTGTAAACCGTGCACTTTTCTTCTTTTGGCGCTGTAGTAGTAGCAGTACCCTCTGCCCTGTGCGTGCCTGCTCCTCACCGCTCTTTGCGGTGTCAGTAACTGCAGCATCAAGAGACTCTCTGGTCCCCTGCACTTACAGCCTCCCTTATTCTCCCGTTGTGAGTGCATGGTACACGCTAATAAACTTGCCCATGCATTTAGCTAGGAGGAGGTACAGCTTTTCTAAGACCTGGCTTTGCTGTCGCTTTTGTACGTATTTATTGGTTTGTATGTGACTGATGCCATTAAAGGGAATACAACTTATGTTTGCGCGTCTAAACCTAAAGGTGCTCTTTGTAAGATCAGGGCCTTTGAGGAGAAATAGCATGTTTTTAATGCTTATAAATAATTCATTTTTGACTGACAATTTTAAATCTCAGCATCTGGAGTTTCCCAATGTGACTTTATGGTACAGTATCATGGAAAGAGAGACTTTAAAATAAAAAAGGCGATGCTTTAATCATTAGTGTAATGATGAATTTCAGTGTATTGTACTCTAATAATCTTTTTTCTTTCTGTCATCAGTCTGATTTATTATCAAAAAGCATACCTAGAGCTATAATATTTTGCACACTTCTAAGTGCTAATGTGTTAAACTGTTCTAATTCTGTATGAATACTTATTTCATCATATCCTATTGTGAAATAGTCCTGAGATTAGGTGGTGTTCCGACACCAGAGAGGTCAAGCACTGTGTTAAAAGCTCAGGCCATTCTTTTTATATTACTGCAATAAAGAATATATTCATTTCATTTATATTACCACTTGGCTCTCATAAAAGGTCAGTTTCAGCTGAATGTACAATTACTTTCAAATGGCAAACCTTATAACAAGTGATCAACAATAAAAGCTTTTCTGGGTAATTTGTCTTTAAAATTGCCACCTGCCATTTCTTTTGAATGACTTGAGCATCTTGCAGTATCACTCGGCGATCTCCGTTTGATTCCCCATGATACATGTGAGAAAACTATGCATACTAATCTTCCTTTCTGCTTAGTAAAGTAAAAATGCGTAATTACATTAAAGTTTCTAGTTGAAATAACAAGCTTGGTGCTTAAAACTCCATTATGGTATCAAAGTATCAGCGCTCCCATTACCAGCAGAATGAAATTAGGTTTGCAGTGAACTATGACTGTGTGCTCCCCCTTCGTACCTGGTTAATGGGTGCTATCTCCCTGGGAAGGGAACCTTCATTCGGTGGTTCTGACTGTTCATACTACCAGGCATAATTATTTTAGCGGCTCAAATACGTGTAAAAGAATTAACGCTTCTCCACAAATTCCCAAGAACAGCATATAAAGGTTGGTGTTTAAAGGCAGAGTAGTTACTATGCTAAACAGAGAGAATACATTACAAGATGCAAAAGGAATTTAAAATGCGTTGCAGGTGGCAGGAAAACATATGCCTGGTAAAATTCTTAGCACTTTATTCCCCTGTATGTAAAACCAGGCTAATACCTACTGAAACTAGGGTTGGCTTTCTTCGCTCCTCGGTGGCTACGGAGCTCCTGCGCGCATCCACAAAATAAAGCTGCCCGAAGAAGACATCGTTTAGCTCTCCTTACGGGCGGCTCTCACAAGGACCACCAGCTCTCCCCGACCAGCTGCTTTCGGCTAACGTGACCTTTTCCTTCCAGCAAAGGGCAGCAACGCTACTTATATACTGTTCGAGCGACTGGCAAACAGACAGGCAGACAGACACGGGCAGACAGACAGACAGACAGCGTCTGAAGGCAGGTGCCGCATCTCCTCCCCACGGGAGAGAGTTCGCTCCCGCCGACGGCGGAGCCGCTCTCCGGTGAGCGCCAAGTCCCGGGTTCTTCGTAGCCCCGGGGGTGTGTGTGTGTGTGTGGGGGGTGTGTGTGTGTGGGGGGGTGTTGGCGTCCCGCCAGCCGGCTGTAACAACCCCCGGTGCCCGGGAGGAGGCTCTCCAGCCCAGCGCCAGCCCCGGGATGGAGACGCGACCCGCCGGCCGCCGCGNCCCCCCCCCCCCCCCCCCCTCCGCCCCTGAATGGATTTGGGACGGGAACCGCTTTTTCGGTCCCTCAAAAAAGAAGCAGCGATGGGGCTGATCCTCCTCCTGCAAACAGCAAATGGCTCTCCGGCTCGCCCAGCCTGCGAGGTCCGTCACCTTGCGCTTCTAATGGCCTTTTAACCGCGCCTCCAGCTGAGCAGCAGATGTAGAGGGTACCGAGCATCCCGAGCTGTTGTGGTTTTTTTGGTTGGTTTTTTGGTTGGTTTTTTTTTGGTTTTTTTTTCCTCCTTGAAAGAAGCATTTCTACAGGCTCTCAACGAACAATGGAGCCTCGGACCTGCTCGCTGACCTGCTCGGTTTAAAATAGCAGGGCAAACCTCCCGAAATAAGTGGAAGTCTCGACTGCTTTTAAAAGGGGCCTTGTAGGGCTGTTACATTAAATTAGGTGCGCTTGCGGAATAACGCAGTCATACATGTGCATGTGTGTGCGTGCGGGGGTAAAATCACGGCTTCTGCCTGAAGTGGCCTCAAAGTCACATTTAAGCACTGGGAGAGCTAAAGAAGCTGTACATTACCAGGATTGGCATTTGCAAACCAGGTTGAAACTTTGTTTTATGGGCCCCATCTGAAAAACACATGTGCAAACACGCATGAATGCAAACATATGCACAATGAAATAACTACACAGGGCTCAGTTCATATATGTCAGAAAGATCAAAGGCTAAGTCAGCCGCGCTAATCCTACTGTTTGGGAAGTCTGATTAGTTTAAGCCTGATGCTTGTCTAAGCAGTAGGTAATATAACCTGCCGTGTAAGTCAAAAGCTAGAGCTCTCTGTTGCTAGAAACAGATTCTTTGTCAGTCTCCGTAGCTGTAGCTCTTGCTCTGTCTATGATGGTAGCCTCATGTTTCTCTGATATTTTTGGCCATGTGTCTCTGGCTCATGTGTTGAGTTTCTAACATACTAGAGACTATGGGGACACCCGTCTGGCTTTTGTCTGAGTTTGTCTTGGAGGGTAGTCAACACATGGGATGAAGCTGTTACACATCTGGGTATGAGGCGGTATGATATAGCGTGAGGATGTGTGTGGATACTGACATGGTTGTGAGAACTATGGAGGTATGTAGAAGTACTCCAGATCTGGCGAAATACAGTCTGTGAATGCCTCAGTACAGTTCTCAAGACTTACGTCTGCGGTTGGCTTTTGAGTTACGGTAACCCTTATGACCTTGGAGTTTTCCTTTGAGACCCCATAAGCAGTAATTAATATAGCAAACTAAAATGGCTTTCTTGAACAGAATTATTTTTTAAGAAGTGAAGCACAACATTAGGGAAAGGATCTTTATGCATGGTTATCCTACCAAAGTCCGATGGTGCTGATTGATGGTCACAGCCAGGGAGGCTCCCATGGGGTCCTGTGTACATCTCCTGTAGGTTCTTTCCAGTTCAGGATTCAGTTTCTTGTCTTCAGGAAATGTTTCTCTTTGAGCTGCTCTTGTCTAAATTTCATTTTTCTGGTGATATCAATCAAGTAGTAGAGGTAACATTTTGGACAAAGTGTTGTTATTTATGGTTGCAGCATTTGAATCTGGAACAACCATTTCTCTTGCCTGGAAGATGCCACATTGGTCTGTATTTTGGTTTTGGATAGTATTTTGTGAACATAGCAATCTGTGGCTTTAGAGTTCAAATACACCGCTCTAGATAGAAGTAATGAGGCTAGCAAAAACCTGACTCAGAGAACTGGGGAGAGAATATAGGGTAGGATGAATTGTTGGAGAAGGGACTGTTACTGGAAGACGAGTTAAGCATGAATGGAAGTACTTCTTTCTCTCATTGCCTGAGTCACTTTGCATTCATTGCATTCATTGTTAAGACCTTACAGGCAATTAAAGCTCTAGGAGAAGGGAAGAAGACTGGAAAAGCGCTTTCATGCAAGAATTTTGATGAATAGGATGCAAAGAAGGAGGGACAGAGCAGAGATGCTCCATTTCTTTTCCCCTTATCCTTTCCTTTTTCCTTTTTCCTTTTTCCTTTTTCCTTTTTCCTTTTTCCTTTTTCCTTTTTCCTTTTTCCTTTTTCCTTTTTCCTTTTTTTATGCCCCACTTGGTCTTGGTCCATACAGTCTGTAGATTTCTCCTTTTTCTCACCATCTAAGTGGTTAAACATCTCATCTCAAACGGATTATGGTGACCTGACTGATCACGCTCCAAAATCGAAAAAGTTTGACTCAAGCTGCATTGACATTTCTATTGTTGAGCTGTTCCTTCAGAGCTTGTCGCTCTGCTCAGCGGGCAGTTCTCAATAATTCAAGCTCAGTATCTGATATGTAATTGTTTCATTGCAGAGAGAACAGTGCAACTTCTGCACAGTTCTGTCTCTCATCATAATTTAACGTAACTCTGCTCCATAACCTGAGAGAACAGCCTGTGAGTTTCTGGCTTATACCTCCTTTAAACCTAAACAATGTTGTAAAAGGCTTGGGTCCAGGCTACTGAAGCACGTTTTCGTCTACTCCTCACCCCATTGCATGGGAGCTGGCTCCCAGCAAAGTTGTTTGTTCCCTGTTCCTGCCTCTGACTGCTTTCCTTGCATCAGGTTTAGCTGGCTGACACACTGACGTGGACCAGCAGGCTGATCTGATAGATAGCTAACCCGCCAAAAAAGATCTTGAAGTTACTCGAGAGAGTAGCTTCTGGGGGAATGTGTGCCTGAAGTCATGATGAGAAAGCGGGACTCACCATTTGATGGTGGCTTCCAGGTAGATGTCTTAGAATGGTCATGAAACTGCACGAGGAAGGCTGTCCATCTTTTCTCACGTGGCAGCAAAATGCAATGCGCCAGTAGTATGGTACTCCTACGGTATAATTGAGAAGAAACTACTATCCGCTGAGCATTCTTGGGTATTATCCCCACTTTTGCACTTGACTTTCTAACTGCATCACTGAAATTTGAAAAGGCATACTAGCAAAGTCATCTGTTCTCCAAAAGTGAAGGAGCTGAACATCTGTCTGGGATGAGGGATCATAGTGAGAGTGCTTCACTACCTTTGGGAAACTCTCAGCTTGTTATCGTCGCGATGTGTGGTAGTTAATGTGGTCAGTTTAGTGAGTGTCTGCTGATTTTATTGCACGTTGAAATTTGGGGTTTATGAGGCAAATGGATTGGATTATTAGACTGCAGGTTTATATACTGCTATTTATTGTTGTTTTCATGTTTTCAATCTTTTCTACACCTGAGGGTACCCATTCCCATTTATATGCAACTTTGATGTATAAAATAAAAGTTGTGCACGTAGCGGTGCCGAAATATAAATTGTTAAAAGCAGTGGCAGGACGCTTCTTTGCGTGTCGTAAGTATCCAGTCATCAGTCATCAGGCTTCGGAAGCTGTTGAACAATTTTTAAATGTCTTTTAATTTCTGAGTACCCTCATTTTTAAATGTGTGCTAGTCCCTAAGAAGTTTAAACAATGCAGTGACAAATCAAAGGCAGGGGATGACAATATTCCGTGTCCCGTGGCTAAACCTGAAGTGTTTTCCATCTTTTCTCTTAAACTGACATAACGTTTCACAGAGAAAGGAGCTGTGAGTACAAACAGTGACTGCATCTTACTTAGTTACACAAAATTTATTCACTGTGTAAGCACATAATATTTATTTCTTTGATATTAGCTTTTGGCTTTACAACTTTAACATATAAGATGATACTGTGTGTGAGCAATTTAGATTCCTTGGATGAAAACAGCTAGATATCATTTTGTCTGTCAATATTATCTGTGTTGTAGAGAAATATGGAAGATAACCTTTTGAAAAGTTTCAGAGTCAGACCACAGTCTCTTTAACCAGTTAGAGTCACTGCAATTTACAGAATTCTTATCTGGCCTAAACTTTGCATTACATGCTTGTATTTGCACGTATTTAAAGCAATTTCAAAAATGTAAAGAAGATACCAAAGCTGGCCCACAGCAAAATCTTCCTTAATAAAATCTTTTTTTAGTTTGTGAAGTAGTCTGTCCTCTGCTAGCAGTCCTGATGCAAAAATTAATAAAAAAACCCGAAAAAAAACCCAGGGAAGACAGATCATGCCGATCAAAATTGCAAAATAGGTTTTGTTGGCTCAACAGAGATTTTGGTGTTTCTGAGCAGACAATCAGAATGTAATTTAAAAATTACGGTATTTAAAAGAATGGCGCAAGGGAGGTTTATTTATTGAATTGATGAAAAGCCAGGAGCAATATTCCTTGACTGCTGCTGTTCCAGGATGGTCCATCGTGCTGGCTATGGGCTGGCAATGAGCGCTGTTAATTGAATACCTGGAACATAACTAAAATGCACTGATTAAATACAAACACCTGTCTTTGCAATGTAGCATGGCTGATGAAGTGAAAGGACTCCCAGAAATGGCTTCCTGAAATGGAACGCTGAAACAGTGATTGGCTTGTTCTTAAAGCTGATCTTCAGAAGTCCCGTACCACTCTTTGAAGGAGAACTCCAAAGCCTCTTTCTTCTTTAATTACTGAGACAGCGTACTGAAAGCCATGTATAAACTGCCTGTAATCAGATTGGTTGTGGGGCACGTGCACGCTTCTGTTAAAAGTTCTTTGAGTTAAAGACCCCCAAACCTGATTTCTGCCTATCTCCATTGAATGCAGCTGAGGGCAGAATTCGATTGAGAATTAATTGCAGGTTTTTTTTACAAAAGTAAGTAAAAGCAGTAAATGATCAAAATTCAAAATTGCAATTTAATTATGTGAAGCACTGAAGAAATACAAAAAAGGGACAATCCTGTCCTGTTCTATTTTATATTTGTGCCAGTATTTCTTCATGAGGCTTACACAATTGTAATGTCATAGTAGTGTACATACTATTTAAACCTTTTTCTATTACGTAAACAACAAATGTAGTACAAATAAATATGCTGCTTAATTTTTTAACTGTCCTTTTAAAGGACGCCAGCTTCATATCCTGCCGAGATTACTACAATAATTGAGGGGTCCTGTGTGGAAGCATCTTCATACCTTGTTAATTAGTAATTTAGAGTCTGAGTTTGCTCTTTAAGGCAGCTCCAGCTGGACAGTGTAAATCATTGTCTACAGCACAATCTATTCTCAGTACAGAAACTGGCCAAGCCACAAACTCTTTGCACCCTGTATACCAAAATCTGGTTGCTGGCAAATACTTGAAAATCTAAATACAGATCGTTGCTCAAGTGGAGCATTTCTGTATCTGATGAATGGATTTAAATTGCTCTTCTCTCACTGCTTGCCCAAGAGGCTAATGCCTTCTCTTCAACTGAGAAGAATGCATGGAAGTATTATGTCCACAGTATGTGGACATATGTACGTACATTCATATACCCATGTAGCTGAACAGCCCCTTACTTTCAAAGAACCGGCTGAAATTGTATCCTATACCAGAAAGCTTTTTTCCCAAGGCATATTACAAAACTGTAGATAACTTTTGGATTAGAAGTGAGGTCCAATTTTCCTTTCAATATTTGCATAGATTTCCTTTCATTGTTAGGTTTTGCTCCTTTGAGTATTCCAGAGTAATTGCCTCATGCCTCATGGACCTCTCAAGCTTTTGACGGAAGAGGAAACTCTGCGGAATTTCCCTGTCCTTTTTAGCTGAAACACCAGCAAAAATCAAACTCAAGATGAAGAAAATTCTACAGCTAAGAGTAGATTCATCCAGATTTTAGTCTGTAATGCTGAAAAAATCCAATGAAGGTCCATGAACTCTAGTTGGGCTAAAGAATCATACATGTAACTTCGCTATTGATTTATATACTTTTATCTTATTTTTTAATAGTCCTTTCAGCGTCATTGTTACAGTTATTGTACAGCACAGACAATAAACCTTTCTAGAAAGACTAATGGAGTTTGCAAATTAGGATCATCATCATCATTTAAATGGCTGATACATCAGTGCTAATCTTCTTGTTCCATTCTGTGGCTTGCCTGATGTTGGGAGCTGATCAAACTGTTGCATGCAATGACTGTTCAGGTGAGTCGTGCGGAAAGGACAGATGTAGCAGAATAAAACTTCTCAAAATGGTACTTAAAGAGTTCCTATAGCTTTGTGTTAATTCAATATAGAGATACAGAGTTACAATCTTAATTAGTTTAAATTGGTAAAAATGAGATGAGTTACTTGCAGTTTTCAACAATAAGCACCCTGGGAAGATGACAGTAACAGCTCGCAGACACATTTTCTGATTAATAGATGTTTATATTTTTGACACTTTCATATGAAAGGCAAATTTTTAAATATTACTAATATTTATTCCACAAATATTTGTTTCATTTTTATTTCACCCTGCTGTGATCTGCAAGTGCTAGTCATTTGGGCCCCTTTGGAGCAAAGGTACTTACAAATTGTGTTAGGTATAGCAGGAGCTAAATAGTCAAACAAATTTTTGTTGAAGAAATGTCTTGGTCAGTCTAATTTTACAAGAGAGCCGCATGCATGCCTTTCAACAGTGAGGAGTTAATTTGCAAAGGCAAGCTGAAGAATATATTCTGAATATTTTCTCAGCTGCGTATGGGCGACTCCTTCCTTTTCTTTCAAAATCATTCTTTTCTATTCTGCCTAGGTTATTTCATGTTTATGCTACACAGGCACATACACACCTCCATATTTCAAAAGAAGAAAAAAGAACAGATTATTCATTTTTTAACGTTACTTGCATTCGCTGAAACACTTATTGCTTCCACAAAGAGTTAGGCTATCGCTGTATTTACTGATATAGTCCCTTATTTTTAGGCAGCTTCCTGCCTTGCAGGATAAAGTTTACGTATAGGTGCTTAATGCGCGAGGAGAGCTAGTCACAACAACTCAGTAATCAGCCAGTGAATCTAACCTAGGGGAAAAATCCTGCGAGTGATGCTGACGAGTGAGAGATTTGAGTCCTCAGTCTTCACCTTTTGAGAGAACATCTTCAAGGCTCTTTCTGGAGGGATGCATGCGATCTTCCCTTTTGAAGCGATTCCACTGTGCATAAATAATAGCGGGTTCACTAAGACAGAGAGGGTGTTTGGTTTTGCACCTGTTTGTTAGCACATCGGAGGATGCTGTTTTGAAAGAGGTGAAACGTTCTCTCGGGCTCCAGTCCAAAAAACGTGTAAATATTTTTGTGTAAGGTAGCTACTGGAAAACAGACTGAAGCCAGCATCCTGGATCTGGAACCCATCTGTGAGGTGAGGGCAGGCTGCCCTCAGCTAGATAGTTTCTTCACTCTGGTTCTTCCCAAGAAATAATTATTGCGTGCAAAGCAAGAGCGTTTTAATGAAAAAGATTGAGAGCAGGTTGTCAAAATTCTTTGCCAAGGACAACCCTGTCTATAGTAAATCTATTTAAACATAAGGTAGCTTTGAAGTAGGCTGGCATTGGTATTTGATCTTGAAGCTTTTCTTAAGAAAAAACTTAAATTGAAAATTGGTCAGCATGGAAGGTTGGTTTTTTTCCTCTCGAATATTTAAACAATTCCAATTTTCTTCTTGTGCTGATAATGTTACTTAAATTATTAGTAATCAAATACTAGATTGCAAGCAGTCAGCAATAATCTAAAGGATGTTTGACAAACGCTTTGGTTTATGGCATAATCTTCCAAGGGATTTGATGGGAAACTCATCGCTTGGGCTGTTTTATCCTCAGTTTGACAAAGTACAATGAATTGCATCTTCCTGTCACCTCATTTTGATTTGTCAGTAGTGGCAGCAGGCCTTTTTTTTTTTCTTTAAGTGCTCTGTAAGAACAAACCACAGTGAAAAGAGGCATCTACGCCTTCAACTGTGAGGTTCTGTAGGGGCCAGTTGGGATTAACGCGGTTCCCAGTGTAGGTNAGGGGCCAGTTGGGATTAACGCGGTTCCCGGTGTAGGTGACTGCTGGCTCTTTGGCCCGTGGATTCCCAGGTGACCCACTCCCTTTTGATATATCAGTTTTCCTCCAAGGAAGCGCACGGCCTCAGAAGGTACGTATTGCCTGCTCCCACTGGGCAGGATCCTCAAAAAGTGATGCCGAGTTGGCGTGAGAGCCTACGCAGAAATATTTTCTGTTTTCTGCAAGAGTGAGTCTTTTGTGAGAAAGCAGTAGGTGTAACTATTGGAAGTGCACGTGAATAATGTTGAAGGTGAGTTTTGGGGAGGTTGTAGTTCCAAAAATGGATTGATTCTTCTTCACACGTATGCATGAATCAGAAAGCATTCTTGGAAGATGTTTTTGTTTTTCTGTTAGTGGGAGAGGGTGGTCGTTCCTCATAGATCCCCGCTAAAGGGTTTAATGTTTTGCATCCTATAAATATGTTTTTTTAAGAATAATACCATAAAAACAAACAAAAAAATATTCCATGGAAAATCAGCAGCAGAAATCTTAGTGTTCTCTGCTGAAGATGAAACTATTCTCCTTTTAAGGTGTTCCACTAAGGTTAAAGTAGAAGAGAGAGGTCTTGAACATCCCGTGGGGTCTGTCTGTTTCCACTAGAAGTTTTATTTGCTTTCTGAGCCTAGACACAAACCCAGCAGTGGGAATAACAGCAGCTTTAAAATTTTCTCCTGGGGAGAAATTGACTTCAGAAGCACCTTAGAAGGTTGCAAAGGTATCGCTGGCCAACAGGCAGAAAATAATTTGATTTAAAACCGAGGTCTAAGTTGCTGTTGGAAATCACCAGGATAATGAGTCATTTTCAGAAAAAAAACCCAGGTTCATTATTTTTTAATTGGGCTGCTTTTCAAGAAATCCAGGGGCTGCTCATCAAAATGCAAGAGGTGTTCCAAATATCATAAAGTTTAAGGAAATTAAGTTCTGATGAATGCTGTATACCTGACGTGATGGATCTATTGATTGTACACTGCTGACCTTCACTAGTGAGTTTTCCTATATCTTCAAATGTCTTCTCATGTGAAAAACAACACAAACACCATTTTAAGCAGTGTATAAATATGAACTGAAGTAAGTACTTAAAATGAAACTTTAACAAGACCAAAAACATTCTGGCAAGATTATTTCAGGGAACAGTTAAAATAAATGAGAACAACTTTCCTTTGTGATTAACGCCATTATATTCTCATTCATTCAGGACATTATATTGATTGAGGACTTACACCGCAATTTTCAGAGGATCTTTGTATCAACAAAATGAGAAAAGCAATAAAAGACATAGAACTAATAGTATATTTGATTTTCAGAGAAAGCAGGATGCAAAATGAGCGAGGAGGACTGGGGTATGTCTACATTCAGCTTGCTGCAGAGGTGTGATGTAGGCACATGTGGGAACCGAAGAAGCATTTCTTGTGCAGTTACGTAGATAAAACCATGACTGAGGAGGTGGATATTTGGTGGAATGCTGATGGGTGTGCTTAAAAGGCTTTCTGAGATTGTTTTTTTTGCTTTCGCTTTAAGTATGAATTCCCTCCTTATTGCCATCAATCCCAAAAATAAAACTGGAATCAAACCTCCTTTGCTAAGAATTTTGTAGTCATTTGACAGCAGCTTAGTTAATGCTAAACTCAAAAATGAACATGATACATTTATCACCTGTCTTTGACTATGTGTTCCTGACTAATAACTGCATCAGTCCCTTCCCTTTAGTCTCTTCCCTTTCCCTTCCTTAAACATCCCATAAGTTTTCAAGATCTCCACAGCCCCCTTAGCACATCTCAGAAAATTTGACAGAGTCTCAAAATGCTCTTCTCTCTGCACCCATCCTCTAAGGAGTCCTTCACCTCTGTAGACAGTTGCCCTGTTGCGTGTGCACAGCGTTTGGGGGAGTTTCCTTCCTTCACTTATTTTTTTTTTCTTAGATACAACAGTCCCATCAACTGACCATTCTCCTTGGGCAATCATAGGGGCAGCCGACTCAGTGTCCTCTGGTTTGCACTGACTAGGTTAGAGAGTTCCTTCACGTATACTGTTCCCTGGTCCTTGCCAAGATTTTGTATTTAATTTGTGTTGCCTTCATTATAAAGGTAACCTGACAGTAAATACTCAGTAGCTTCAGTTCATGCTGCTTTTTTTTCCAGTTGCTCAGTCTTTTACTTTTTTAATTTCTTTTTAATTATCTTAATATTCTGCTTCTTCAACTCCAAACTGTAGTTTTATCTGCTAGTTACTCCAAAAGAGGTATCATTGACTGTGGTTTCCTACATTCATGATTTAGTCTCCTTTCAGTGCATTTTCTGTCAGCCTCTGTTGGGAGTACTTTTTTACCTTGTCAGGCACAGGTTTGGTTTTATCTTTATTTCAGGAATCATCTCTTCATGTGAGAACACGATCCGTCATTGCAGCTTTTCCTGAGTGCTGGTTTTACCAAAATCTATGTCGAAACTCTGTTGGATTTTAGTAGGGCCAGAACTTCTTTCTTTGCCCAGAATTTTCTTTCCTGGACTGCTTGTTTTGGGAGATCCGAATCTGGATAGGACATCAAATGAAGGTGTTAGGAATGAGAGGTTTATTACATTTTTTTCCCCTCACTTTTGAAGGAGGGAGAAGTATTAATAGCATACAGCAGTACAGATGTATTTTTACTTCTCAATCGTTAACACTTTGGGAAGAATATAGATGAAGGACAAAACAAGAAAAAAAGCAGTAGCAGTGGCGGAATGTGTTAAAAAGGCACTGTCTCTGTCATCCTGCTGTTGTCAGAAAAGTAAAAACGCACTTCAGAATACAGGAATAAAAAATGACAGTTGCTAGACTGAAGCCTGACAAAATTGCCGTGAAAATAAGCTAGCTCCAAGCAAAACACTCATCTATCGTTTACCATGATACTGACTTTTAAGATAAAAAGTATGATACTGTATTTGGGGAGTGGAAAATTAATTTTTTCATTAGCATGGCAATTTTTAATGCCATTACTTCATAATTACTCCACCAAGTTTGGAGCAGAGATGTCTAGCATTGCCAATAGCTTTTTCATCCTGTTGAAAACACTGAGAAATAACCAGCATAATCAAATTCAAATGTAAAATTAATATGAAATTGCCAAAGCTTTGACTTTTTGTGCTTTAAGCAGACACATGAGCTTTGAAAAAAGCTTTATTTAAAAAAAAAAAAAAAAGTATAAATGCTCTCATATTACCAAAAGGAAAAAGTGGAGGTTTTGACCCAAAGGAGACAGTTTCAGAATAATGCATGAAATAAGCCATTGCTACCTAAAAATGTGGAACACCAAAGGCAAAAGCAGCCTCCGTCTAAATCAGGACTGTGCAAGCACATAGTGTGTGGCACCACAGGGCTAACTGGTCTCCTTACTGCTACTTTAATCTCCCCTCCTGGCCTGCACGTGGCTAACAGGCATGAACTTTATTTGTTGACTTTTTTTATGCTAACTGTGGTTTTAGTAACAGCGAATAAATCCAAATTTTAGGAAACACCAAAACAAATGTTTTTAATTGTGTAAACAAGCCAAAAAAAAAAGATAAGGTAAAAAAAAGATAAGAGCATACTGTGTTTATAACCTCAATCCATTTGATGTGAAAAGTATTGCATCAGCAAAATTACTCTTACATTATATTCTAGGGTTAACATTAAATCGTGATGGTATTCCCCAACCCCTTGTTTACCCATGACTAATTTTCCTTTATAATCATGATATAAAAAATACATGGTCAAGGTACGGTTATTTTTCTAACTTAGGTATGCAGAACAGCCTGGAGATCTGCTTTTATGCTATATATCTGTAGAGCAAGGAAACAGTTTATTTAAAAATGAAAAATCCACTTACTCATTCCTTGCAGAAAGCTGGGAGTTATTGCCAATTCAGGTTCTGGGAACAAATGATACATACACACGTACTGAACCAGGTGCTGTGATCACTGTTGTTGAAAACTATTTCTTACAGTACAATTCATGAGCAGATATTGGTAGAGAAAGCTTTACTCTGAACAGAAACAGATCTGGGAAAAAAAAAATAGAAGAGGGAAGTCTGTAAATTGGACTGAGATGATAGTTGAATTTCTATTTCTGTATGATGCTAAGGACACGTAAAAGAGGCAGATCCAAAGAGAAGTACACTTGGAAACCCATTGGCAACAGGATCAAAAGGAAAGCAAATGGGAAATAAAGAGGAAGGGGAAGGAGAAGAGGTGCTCCACGACAACACATAGCAGCATGTGGAGGGAAGTGGAGGTGAAGGAAGTGGCATGTGGTACCTTCCCTTTGGATGTGAGGCTTTGATGTGTTTTTGCGTGTTTTGCACATGAATTCTGTAGAATTGCATTTGCTTTCAAAAATCTCTTCAGGCACAAGTGCTTGTTGGAGTATTTCTGACAGTATTCCTAGTCTCTGAACTTCACAGTTGTGATTACTTCCTTCAACAAATCTTCCATGCGGTTGCTTTGATTCTCATAATTAATCACTCTTACTTAATCAAGTACATTTTTCAAAGACTGAAATTGATAAACATAAATTGTTCATGATCTCATAAAGAAAAGGCAATTTTAAAGGTTTTGATTCTCAGTATGTGTTCCTGTTATGAAGAGACCGTGACTACCTGAAAAGAACAAAGAACCATGATCCAAGATACTCTCCATTTAAGGATAGTTCAGAGGAATTTTATTTTTTAATACATTCTTAACGTGTTAAGATGCCAGTCAGTTTCCAACTACTTGCAAAATCCTTGAATTGGTTTATTAAAGATGGAATTCTGTATCGTAGTTCTGTATTCGCTTTTATACTGAGCATGAGGCAGATGGGATGGAATACCCTG
>RSEF01000001.1:172106341-172128051 GCA_003993805.1 Himantopus leucocephalus | reverse complement strand
TGATCCTTTTTCACCTCAAACCAGGTCAAGTGCATATATATATATATGTATAGCTGTGTATAGGTGGTTAAAGCAAAGCTCTTCATTTGCTGACATTTGTGAAACAGTTTTTTTTAACTTTGTGTGTGAGCTCAGAGGGTCTCAGCACATGAAATGATGTGTGATACTAGCAAACAGAAAAGCGAGCAGAATGAAAGGTGGCGTTCCGCCTGGAAACGAAAGCTGGAGTGGAGGCTGTGCTGCGAGTGTTTTATTGCATGCAAATCCTATAGGCCACTTAGCAGGACCATATGCAGACCCCCCTAAATTGGAACTTAAAAGGCCTTTATGCGGAACGTAGATACTAAAATCTCAGCAGTTCAGGCAGCTGCTTCTCTGTAAAAAAATATAGAAAAGAGACCTCACCTGCCTCAAACAATTGCGTTCNGAACTTAAAAGGCCTTTATGCGGAACGTAGATACTAAAATCTCATCAGTTCAGGCAGCTTCTTCTCAAGAACCTCTGTAAAAAAATATAGAAAAGAGGCCTCACCTGCCTCAAACAATTGCGTTGTCTGTTTTGGGGGAGAAACTTCAACTTGCTAGCCATTAGGCTACTGAGACAGAGTGCTATTCTCCTGTGTATGTTTATCACCCCAAAATAAGTGTTTGGCACTTTGAATCCCAACTGGATTTAGGCATCTGCTTAATCAGGTTTATGTGCCTGGTGTTTTGGCGTATGGATACCTTGCCGTTTCCCTTGGAAGTATATAGGTTTCTATAGTCTATATGTTTTCTTTTTTCTTTTTATAGTACATGAAAATATAAAATATATATCTTTCTTTTTTCCTGTTACAGTTATTTGTAGTCAGTGGAGAAGGGAAGACTTTTAATTAAGATGTTCTGCATCATTCCCTGGAAGCATTCAGGGAATGTACCTGCGTTAGTCAGTATGACTTAGGAACGTACTTTTGAAGTAGAAGTCCCCATTGTCTCTACTTGCTGTGCTTGGATTCACATCACAGAGTGGTCTTGGAGAACACAAGATGGACTTTTTTTTTTGGATAACCAGAAGATGTGCTCCAACCGTTACCAGATATTTAAATCCCCAGGCCCAGCTCAGAATAGAGCCAAAGCCTTTAGTAGGCTGCGTAGTGTAGATGTCAGGTTCTCATCGCCAGCGTTTCACCCTAAGGATTTGCTCCTACTGCACTGCAGTGCATGCTGAGGTAGGTACAAGCACAGATTTCTTCAAAGCTTTCTCTCTTTTAGCTACAGGGAGAGTCTGGGTCCCCAGCACAGGCGGTCTGAATCACTCTGCTGCAGCGAGGTGCCTAAATTAGAGGCACTGAAACGCTCACATTAGCTGTCTAAAAGTAGGTGATATAAACACGGTTCATAGCGTTCATATAAACCAGAGCAAGGCAGGGCAGGCAGCAGCTGTGTATCACTTCTTACTTCAGTCCCCTTCAGCGAGTTATTCTCCCTGGGGGAGAATGGGATGAGGACTGCACCCCATCTGTGCTAATCTGGTTCTCGACTGTTTGTTCTTTTAGAGAGACGTGATAATATTGCAAAAAATATGAACCGATAGAAAATAGGCAAAAAAAAACCCCTTTTTCTTCTGCGACACACCCCTCTCCACACTTGCATTCGGCTGTTTGTAATCACTCGGCTAGCGCGAAACAAACAGTTTGATCTTGTACTAGGACTATTAAGTAAAACATCTAAATTGTTCCTAGCGTTAACTCCTGTTTCCTAGCTTGTTCTCTCGAAAGCTATTTGGTAAATCTTGTTTCACTGTCAGTTTAGATATTGTTCCTCCCTCCCAGAAAACACAGACCTCTGAATTCATTCAAAGAATAGTTTACCAGTACACATTTCTCATGTCAAGGCCATAATAAATCAAGTACGGAATGGTACAGGCTTTAGGGATGTACTTTTCTATAACTTACTGATTCTCATAAACATTTGTAGCATGTATTTCTACTTAAAACACTTTAAAATACTACATTAGCTCATATGTAGGACAAAAACAAAAAACCAGTATGCTAGCATATTATTAGAAATTCAGAATTATAACATCAAGCATTAAAAATTTAGAGAATTAAGATTATTGTAGGAGCTTCAGTTTAGCTCCCTTGTATGTATGAAGAAAGATAGTTCTAGCAGGATAATCATGCACAAATCCTCGTAATTATTTTCTTTGTCTTATACTAGATTTTATTCAAATTTTGTTCTGATNAAATCCTCGTCATTATTTTCTTTGTCTTATACTAGATTTTATTCAAATTTTTTTCTGAAGACAAGACTTTACATATTCTCCTAGCATCTTCTCTTATAACTTCCATATCTGAAAACTTAATTAAACCCCTTTATTTTTACAATACTTTCTGAGATATTATTTTCCTTTTGCAGGTGAGAAAGAAATAAATTTTTAAAGTTTCAGATGCTCAGCTTGTGTTGTAAGAGTACTTAGCGCTTTATATTTTCAGAGCATCACTAACACTAGTTTCAGCTGCAGTCTCGGAGTCGATCTTCTGCATGTCAGGCTCCATTCTGTCTGGTTTTGGACAGAAGAAAGTGATTAATGTAAATGGCGAATCATTTGTGAAAGTTTGGCTGAGATGCAGGAAACTGTAGCAAGAAGAATGGTACAATGGAGTTCTCCATGGAAATGCTCTCGCCATCATACTCATGAGATTATCGTTTCTCTAGCTGCGACTCCCACCTCCATTCACTAAACACTTCCCAAGTTCAGCAAAAAAAAGGACTTTTGTCCTACAGGCTGAATAATACCCAATCTCACTCATTCTAAAACCAGTTTAGTCCTGTACCATTCGCCATTGTGATGCATACGCACGCAGGACAGAAGGTAAGGTTTTATTGTATGAATGTTTCATTTCCTAACTTTCATAATGATCTTTAAACAGGACTCTTTAGATGCGTATAAAAGTTACAGCGAAGGTGCCTGAATTTATACTTTCATATTGCCATGTAACCTTTCTGTATAAAATCCACTCCACATCTATCTCCCTGCGGTCTTTGTTCTGCCCAAATCACATCTTGGTTCATTAAAAGAAAAGTCCTTTGTAGACCCTTTGTTGTGATAAATTTCCTTGATACTCGTCTAGTAGTAGCTTAGCGAGAATTGTATTAAAATGGACAGGGAATATGATGGCATTCATTGAAAAATGTGAGATCAGCTGCACACTTAAGTATTCCGTAACTTTGACTGGTAGGTAAGATTGGGAGATTTCAAATGATACTCAGAACAGCACCACTGGATATTCTATAGTACTTTTGCTTTAGCAAGGTTAGGAGGAATCTTAGAAGGACTTTTAGGGGGAAAAAAAATAAACAGACGGTATACAATTTGATTCTTTTGAGCATCTGAGCGGGATTTGGGTCCGTACACGCAGGCAGAGGGTGATTTGGGATTTGACTCACAGGTCCTCTTCTTTGTGAAGCCTATTCTGCTCCAAGACTGGTTGTCACTGGGGGACCAAGAGACAACTCACGAGAAAGCAGATTTTGCCGGTGGAATGGACTTGTCAGCCGAAAGGCTGGGGAAGGCACAGCTGAAGAACGAATGTTTGGTTTGTGCCTGAGCTCTTCCAGAGAGGGGAAAAACACAGTCTGTTCTGATCAAGTGGAACTGCTAAAGTGCTGCTTTAGCAGTACTTTAAAGTACTGTATTGAAGCACCAGGTTGGTATGGGACGCAGACTTAAACGCTCCACAAAAATGAGAACAGTTCTTCAAAGTTGAAAGCTAAAGCATTCATTTATTTCAGATGTTTCTCTTAGAATGATTTACTTTTAGTAGACTAGACTTTTAATGTACTATTGGCTGGTTTATTATTGTTTCTGTTTCCTTTTGAGAGTTCCTTTGGATATTGTACCACAAAGTTCAGGACCTCCCAGAAGAGTCCATGAGAGAGAGAAGCCTGGATCATCTCCTCCCCCTCCTCTCTGGCTAGTGAGGTTACAGCTGCGACTGAATTACAGGAGATGAGCAAGTGGCAAGGTTTAGGAGACATACCGTATTGTGGTACCCCTCATCCAATGCGCTTCACGTGGTACAAGCCTCTCCTGTGTATCAGTTTACCGCTTTTCCCGTTTCACGTTTCTGCCTTGAGAAGTTTGTTTCCTGTTATTATTTCAGCCTTGTGGGGATTTTGTTTTCATAGGTCTCGGGAACATTTTTCATTATGCTGAAGTTTGCAGCATGTAATGCAGCTTCTATCTGCAGCCCTATGACCTTGTACCAGCCAGCAGGATGGTGTCGGTAAGAGGTGTCACTCACTGGCAACAAATGCTCCTCCTTCTCCATAATTTTACCTGTCTCCACAGCAACTGACAGCTCAGATGGATTTCCCAGAAGCAGATCTTTAGTGTTGAAGGCTTAATTTCAAGGCTTAATTTTAAATTCTAATTCTAAAATGTGTGCGCTGCCCACATCTAATTCCATTTGTGTCTTCCCTGTGTGCTGAAAAAATTTCATCTTCTCTCTTCTCCCTCTCCTGTCTTCTAACATAATTGTAGTAGCTGATGCCCCGGTAGATTTCAAGGATCGTACTAGAGGAAAAAACCCAAACAAACAAAGCGAAACAAAGTAAAAAAACCTACCCTAATATGTTTTTCTCCTATTTAGTTTCCATTCTCAGTCCCTACAATCACATATAACTGAATATAGGCAGAGTCTGCATCATCATCTGGAAAAGGCAGGACTAAATCAAACAGAACTATATGGTCTACTCCAAGAGGCGCATACAGCAGACAGTATTCCTAAAATAAAATCTAAATCTGTCTGTTTTTTTCAAATTGAAGTTTCTTAATCTATTTAATATTTTCAGAGATTAAGTACAGAAGCTTTTACTTATGTTGATTCACNAGTATTCCTAAAATAAAATCTAAATCTGTCTGTTTTTTTCAAATCGAAGTTTCTTAATCTATTTAATCTTTTCAGAGATTAAGTATAGAAGCTTTTACTTATGTTGATGCAGNCTTATGTTGATTCACTGTGGTCTTCCTTCTCCATACCTTTGCTAAGTATACAATCCTGTTGAAATTGTTGTGCGGATGTGCATCATAAGGTTATACAGTAAGTCATTTTCTATTTTGTTGTTGTTTCCTGTTACTTAATAATTCCTAAAATTGCATTTTATTTTTAACTGCCACTGGGCATGAAGAACAATAATCAAAGGGTTTAAATTGACTATTAATACTAATGAAAGTTATAGGAGTCCGTGATTGTTTATCAGCAGTTAGGGCTGTCCCTTCTTGCCTTGCATATGCAGTACTTTGCAAACAGCTACTCTGAATTTCATCTGTCATTTTTTTGCCAAGTGACTCAGTATTGTGAGATCCTGCTACAGCTCTTCAAAGGCAGCTTTAATTCTTCCCGTTCAGGTTAATTTTTTTTTGTCAGACTTTCTCTCCACTCATCATCTCCTTTTCTCAAATGTTAAAAAAGGAAGTTCAGTGGCATGAGAACCTGAGAGGGGTTGTTGGGAACTCTTCCTTCTCTCTGTTGTGAATACTGACCATTTATTTCTAACACGCTTCCTATCTGCTAGCCAGTTATTAAGCCAGGAGAGACTCTTCCCTCTCCTCCCCTGATCGTCGGGTTTAAGGCCAACTGAAGGACATTATCAGAAAGAAGGCTTTTGGAAATCCAGCTACTGTTTGGAAATCAGTTGCATCTTATACGCACTTTGTTTATTCTTTCAGAGGACTAATAATTTGTGAGACCTGACTTTTCCTGTTATAATGCATTCAACAATTTTCTATTCATTTGATTTGTTAGTCAGACTTCTGTTGATACATCTGATACATAGATTGGGATTCCTCTTTTGGTGTTTCTTAAATCCTGAGGGAGATAAAAAAACCCCCTCTGTTCCAACTGCAGCCTTCCTCTGGCACAGAGTTTGATTTAGCTGACAACACCGGGTGTGTTATGTGCTTTCCTGTGTTCTGGACTAGTTTGGAGTGCGGTGCAAGTTATGGGAAAGAGAGAACCGGAGATACCTGACGAATTATGAAACCACCATTTTGTTGACTAACTAAGCATTACCAGAGGTCTCGTGCTGCAAAGACAAATTCTTCATTCAGAGCCATCTTAGTACAAAGAGGAAACTGAACTCATCCTAACTGGCAGTCCTAGAAAGGCATAAGCAATGCAACTCTATAGAAAACCCGGAACTGTGCACTAATTGCCACGATAAATAAACAGAAACGTAGTTTTTAGAAGATGGGTAAGAGGGATGTGTTGTGGTTACCTGAGTTAGCACAAAAACAGTAAGTGAAGTTTCTATACTGTCTTATCAGCATATTCAAAGAAAAGCCTCTTAGCTAGAAGTGGCAATGTTAAGTTCTTTCTTAGGTTTACTTCTTTTATTTCGGACCAGAAAAGTTAAGACCTTGAAACATTATTCTTAGAGACCCATGAAGATCAGAGAGACAGTGAGCTTTCCAGAGATACCACTGTAAGGAGATCTCTTTGACCAGAGAAGTATAACCACAGTCTTCAAGCACGCATCTTTTTTGAAGCCAGAAACACTTACCGATAAGATATGGGATCGCATTATTAATTCAGACGAGTACTTGTTATAACTCACATAGCATTCATGTTCAAAGTAAAACCAAATAGCATTCTCCTTTCAGGTAAGCATCAGAGCTTTTAGAATGGTACTATCAATCTGAGGCAGAGAAGTTGTGACTTCTATTTGGAGGTCTATGAGAGTGAATGCATGGCTATCGGTACATAAATTTACCATTTCTGCTATTGGTCATACGAAGTAGAGGAAAACAGAAATTATATAGTTTGTTTTGAATTTCCATATTTAGAGTATGATCCTGCTTTCCAAGCAAAATAGATCTTCCCGAGCTGATAACTGTGAAAAATTGGACAGTAGTTGATTTATGGACCTTAATGTGATGGAAGGTAGAAAAGTGTAACGGTGCTTACCTGGAGGTTTCCTTTCTTCAGCAATAAAAGTCCTCAGATCAGAATATTCTAGAAATACTGTGTAGAAATATGGAGATTTATGTCATTATGGTGAATTCTTGTGCTCTGCAGTACTAGGAATCTTTTTTTTTTCCTTTTTCCACAGTTCGTTTATTTGAAACAGTCTGTGACTTAGGAATGTAGCATTGAATTAACTTGGTTGTGAAAGTTTGCTCATAGGGATTGAAACTTCAGGGAACAAGACGGGGTATCACTTGTTTGATTTTGCCGTCCTGTTGCAGGGACAAATCTGTGCCAGTTTTAACAGACTGTGTGATCTTTGTAAGAAAGGGAAATTTCAACAGTTTGCTGTGACTTAAGGTCACAAGGATGGGGATTTCTATTCTTTAACCCGTTTATTGAAAAAAACCTGATGTCTATAAGAGGCCCATTAAATAACCCTAGAATATTTCGAGGGTTTTTTTTTAAGCGACTGAAATTTTGGCACTGTAAGACGTATGAAACTTTCAAACATACTTAGATCTGCTTTCTCGGTTCCCATTTCCCCTAACCCCAGGCCCACAACTCAGCTGAGGCGTTTTATTACAATATCCAATTATGGTGTGTTTGGGTTGTTGAAGTTTTTATGATATGGTTTGCATATATGGTATATTTTTCTCCGGACTTTCAGTTTCTATCCTCACCCCATAATGCAATATGTTAAGCTGTTGGTTTTGTTAGCCAACATTAATGGTAGCCTGCTTTCAGTGTGTTTTTTGTGACCACATTTGAAGTGCCAATAAAAAGTTATGAGTCCCACAAGATGAGGACATAAAAGGTGCAAAATTCAATCCTCTACCTCACAGTCTTTTAACCACAATATTATTTGAATCAAGGACACTATCATTATGTGCCATAAACCCCAGTATTTTTAAAGAGTGTTTCCCAAAGTAATTCTGACAGATGGGACAGACAAAATCTTTTCACCTGTTCATCACCTACCAGGGTTTTTTAAANCAAAATCTTTTCACCTGTTCATCACCTACCAGGGGTTTTTAAATACCTATGTACTTTGTAAGAAAATAGTAAAAATGGGACTTATCCCTGTAGATACTAGAACAATTAACACGGCGATCTGGGCTCTAGATGAGCCTTCGTCAGGAGTATTTCAGCACAAACCAGTTGAAAAACTACCGTGCTTACCAGGGATTACTGAAAAGTGATAGCGGTGCCTTGCCTTTATCATAGTACAACAGTCAGGGGTGGGTCTTAGGCTCACCGGAAAGATTTATCTTGAAGTAGGCTAGTTAAAGCAGTTTAAAATACTCTTGGAGCAAGATGCTACAAGTTAAGCAGTGTGGACTGGGGTAGAATCGGTGCTAGACCTCGTTACATAGCCCTCTATTTTTATTTTTTTCAATATAAGTGTTAAATCCCAAATATTTAGAGAACACTAAGAGGGGAGAGGGGAAGCGTTATCACAATGTTGAGCAAGGAGGTCATTGTTCAGTGCTGACTCCTTGGGAAAGGACATGAGGGCCACTGAATTGATTCTACCACCAGTGTGACAGTCAGCTGAGCGCTCCCGCCCTGGGGAGGAAATCAGTCTCTGGGTTTGTTTTCTGCAGGTATCAGTGTTAATTCTTCCCTTGCAGTCGCTTCTTTATCGGGTTTCTTTTCTGCCCTCCAGTAAAGATAACCTTTGTCTGCATCCAGCCAGCCCCTTTTCAATGAGACTTCTCTCAGCTTGGTCCTCGGCAACTTCTTTAACATCAGCTTTCGACAGCAGCTCATTGTGCCTTCTTTGTAGTCTAAAATCAGTCTAAAATCAGTCTCCGAGCACTGTGGAAGAGTTACCATCATTTTCCCCGTATTGTTAGTGTAAAAGGGGTCTTGGGGTGGTAGCAGATATCCCTAATGAGTGGAAACTACACACTCACCCCCAACTTACAGTGCCTTGGGACCACAAGATGGGCTTTGTATAAACACTTGTCCTGTACCAAAATATCTTAGCCCTAGTCCTAGCCTGCAGAACCACATTATGGTTAAGATGCTCCCAACCAGTCTCTGAGGCTCAGACATAGGTGTATATGTGTTTGAATATGAATAGATAGATATAGCTATATACACCTATATATCTAAATGTGCACATATGCTATAGATACATACTTCACCAAAGGATAACATTTTCACCTGGGATTCCTCTGGCCACAGATCAAAGCATTAGGAAGGTCCCCCTCACCAGGCTGAGAAAATAAATGGCTATGAACCCTTTTTTTAAGGTAGGGAAAATGTCCAAGAAATTCCTCATTCTTTCCTGGACCCTCTTTTCCCTAATTAAACTTTCTCACATAGGGGTCTAGTCTGCCACTTTCTCTGATGCAGGTCCCTTGCAGCTCCTTTAGCAGGCGGTCACGGTTCCTCGCTGGTTCCCAAAACCTGCAAAAGGTTTGCTGTAGGATCAAAGCTGGCCGTTTCCCAAACTTCTTCGGGGGACGCATGTGCACTGCTGCACTGTCCATTACTGAAAGCACGTTAACTGTGAAGACTGGGTCTTTCTCAGTAACGAAATTACCAGTTTTCAAGTATATAAATTCTTTGAGAAAAATGGTTTTAAGCTGCAGTGTTTTTGCGAGCAACGTAATTCTTAACATGTGATAGGGACTGTGCAGGCAGAGCGAATTTAGCTGATGTGTTGTGCTCTCAGTGGAGCAGCACGGATGCTACAGCTGGTGACTACAGAAAAGTGTGAGATCGAGTGAAATGTTTGAGGTCGGGTAATGGGACTGAGGTCAGAAAAGTTAAATTTAGTTAGACCGTTTATTATGTTGCTTGCTAAGAGGCTGGACAGGATTTAAAATTCTTGGGTGGGGGAAAAAAAAGCTGTGCACATCTCAGAATTTCATTAGTTTGTTTTGTTTTAATCCTTCTGTCATACATTAGCTTATTCTTCAAGTACGGTCTCTACTGCTGTGGAACGTGCCAGAGAGTTTTTCCTCCCTATTGCAAGGAAACCATTGGAAAATGCTCCTTCCTTTCCTGTTGTTTGTTGTGCTGATTCTTAAAATATCCTATTACAAAGAAATATATTTGTTATTCCCTGGATGCTCTAGAAATAGTCTGTTGGGGGGATGGGCACTTTTAAGTGTTTCAATACCTGTATTTAAAGATTTGCCATGCACTTTCATCAGGAATGTCTTCTTGTCTGTCGGGTCATCCGGGCAGTGTTCCCTATTTAAGAACTAAATAGCATGTCTTTCAAATACAAATTTGCATTAATGGGACCTAAATACAGAACGGTACAACAACAGAATTAAGACTATGCTTAATAATAGCAACCTTCCTTCGCTGCTCCAGCTTCTCTGAAAGGTTTCATCTCTCTTGCTTTTCTGTCAAGACAGACTCTCCCTCTATTAATCGAAGCTTGTCTGCAGACCCGTTTTAATTTGCTTACGCTGAAGAAAATGTCTCCAAGAAAAAGCTAGCGCTTTCCTCCTCTGCCATCCCCGAGCTAGAGTGCTCCCGTCTATTTAATCGTCATGTAAGAAAGGCTCTTTTCTTTTTTTCCCCTCTTTGCTGAGCACTCCTGGTGACGACTAGCCCTGGCACTGAGGAAGAGCTGAAGGGATTACTTTACTTCCTCCCCGAGGTTCTCAGAGTAATGCTTCAGTGACTGCTTACTTCAAAGTGGTGAGCAGAGCAGTGCCTGATGGAGACGTGTGTGCTTAATTCGTATGAGAACCATTCCTAAGAAGACTTATAAGGATTTGTCTGGGATCAACGGACTTTATAATATACCTCTCATTTACAGAAAACCTGAATTTTGTGCCTTTTCTTTTGTATTAGAAATATAATGACTCAACAGGTGTTTCAAGCTTTGAGCATGACGTGATTTTCTTTAGGATGCTCAGAATATATAGATGTATTTTTTATTGTATCTTAGACAACAAAATGTTAAAGCAAGGGCAAAATCTCAGACTGGAAAAATAAGACTAACGTAACATAAAAAAAAGTCTGGAGCACTAAAGGTATAAAGATTTGTGCAATGTAGATAAATGCAGAAACAATTTTTAATCTTGATAAACTATCAGTGATGCAAGTATTGTAACTACCGTTTTCCATATCTTATTTCTGACTATCAATAAATCATTTTATCAATTGGAAACTCTCACCTTCAGCCACTGTTTTGCTCCTGTATATTGCTTGGGAGAGATTCAGTAAATGAGGTCATAAAAATTCATCAATTGTGGCTCTGGCAACTCTTCAGAAACAGCAAGTCTGCAATCACAAGAATACGTGGGGGACTCCCTGATCATTGATCTTACCAATTTAATTCTTCTCATAATAAGCCATTTAGGAAACCCACCTTGCATCGCCTGCGTATTTATTTAGGTTAGGCAGATACTGGTATAGCTCAACTTATCGCACTAGATGCAGAAGAATTTCATGACTGCCATAAAGGTTTTGATTTCAGCCAGTGGGTATCTAAAAAGGGAATGTCACCAGACCAGCAATATTAAAACAAAATGAAACAAACTTCCTTCTCCACCAACAAAAAACATCTAGGAACATAGAGTTCTCACAAAATAGGAGTGATGATCTAATGGTAGTTTTTACAGAAAGACAGGAGATAAAACATAGCCTAGAGGTATGTTTAGATCCCTTTCAAAACCCCTAGAGAATATACGTAATTTCAATAGTATTTTCTGCTATTGCTTGTTGTGAGTAGACTGCACTCCCTCTTCTAAATGGGAACAAACTCTGTCCCTTCATATTCACATGCAGTTCCCAAAGAAAGCGATGGCTCTACATAAAGTGGTTTCTTGAAAAGGTTTTCAGCTGCTGAGAGGCTTAGAAAGAAATGGTTGATGTACCATCAGTGGTGACCTAATAGCCGTACTTTCAGGATGGAGTTTTCAAAAGCTCTTATTGAGGACCTCCATAAAACTCGTGGGAATAACCAAAGATAATTCTGTGCTGCTTTGAAAATCTGCCCTAAGCAGGTGAGCTCTCCAGGTGCTACATGAGAATGTGCATTGGGCTGTCCTGTCCCCAGGAAGAGCCCCCGTGACCACTACAGATACTCCCTTACTCTGTCATGGGGGCATTTCTGCATTCTGCAGGCCGTGCAGAAAGGGGAGTTGCCATAGCATCCAAGGACTGTCATAAAATTAAAAACTCTCAATGGAATTCACATGGAGTAAACTTCATTTTCCTTTATTTAGTTCAGTTGTCTACTTCTGTCTAACAATAAAATGTGTTATTCCTTCATGAGAATGTATTTCCACTGTAATTCCTTTAATTAAATGGTACTCTATAGGTACTGATGTAGGATAAAAACACTGCTAAATTAGACATTCAGGGGCACGCAGACATTTCAAAGAGCCCCGGGCAAAAGTTGAAATTGTGGTCTTTTCTAAATTGGGATTTATTATTAGTGTCATCACACAAAGCTCGCTGTGCCTGCTCGAAATATTGCAAACTGTCTTTCCTGCTTCCTCAGCCTCATCTCCTGCACAGCCCTGGGAGTATTTATAAGATACTTTTGCTTTTTTTTTCCCCCTTTTTTTCCTGTTTTAAACTTCTCAGTATCCTTTTTCAAACTTTAAGTGTGGTCATTGCTATAGAGACAGTGGAGTGCATAGTGGAATGGTCACTTGTGGTTGGATTTAATAATAACTGGGAGGGCAATGTGAGGTCCATTTATAAATTATAACAGCCTGAAATGCACTGTATATAATAGCTTGGGAAATACAGCAGATGGATTGCTCAAGTTCAAGAGCAATTGATTAAAATACTATCAAGAGAGACATACTTATGAGAGTGCAGTAACTTTGAGTCAGTGCTTAAATTCTGTTTTCCTGACTGCTGGATCCAACTGTTGTCTCTTATTTTCTGTACGCATCATAAAAGCTACGTGAATGTGTTGCTGTTTCTCCCAGCCTGATGGAGCCTTGCGCCCTGATCAGTCACACTAGGTTTTATCAAGATACAGATAATAAACGTATAGCACAGTGAAAGAAGCAATCAGTAACTGTTGCACAGGTTTCATAGAGGTGGCATCGCTTTCGGTGAGGGTCAGCTCATTCATTTCATTGCTAGACTATGCTATGTGCTTATCTTTTAATTCCTTCTCACACTGTCTGAAGTCTTTTATCTCCTGCATTATATATTGGGTTTAAAATGCTATATTGATAAGTATTTAATGTGTTTTTAAAAAAATACAAGCTTTGCAGTTAATATTGTTCCTGCTGGTTTTGCTAGTTGAGACATACTGCTCGTTCTTTCTGGATCTGAGGACAGTTTAGGATTAGACACATGGGCTCCAGTGCTCAAATGGGATCCACAAAATGCAGAGGAGGTTCCCCAGAGCTGAGTAAACCTGCTGTTTAATCACAAGGAAAATTTACTGGCTGTGGACTTCCCATCGGCACCCACCTCTCACCTCTCCTGCCTTTCTAAGCAGGGTCAAATTGAGCGTGCAGTGAGTTAAGTACGGTATCTTACAGACCTCAGTGTCTGTAAAAACCCCGTCTGCAGATTCCTCTTTCGGATGCCATTGTTAATATCACTGCTTTTATATCCTTACCACCCCTGCAAGTATATATTTCATTCCAAGCCTTCTGTACTTTTCATGACTGCTAATTTTGTCTCTTTTATAATGTTGTTATGTCATCTGTTTCTTTGGCTGGCCTTTGTAAGGAGGTTGGAAATAAAGTTGCCTTTGCAGTCATGAGAAGAATTAAAAAAAAAGAATTAAAAAAAACCCCCACTAATAAAAATTTAGCTACTGAATGCTGAGCGTAGCCCCTGACTAATTGTTAAATACCAAGACTGGAAGTTATGTTAGACATTGCAGCTCTTTATCTCATGCATGAGATGTAGGAGAAAGATGCATCATATATATATATGAGATACATAGATACAGGCTGCAAGGGTGAGAACCAGATGCAAGACAACATAATTGCTGTGGGGCAAACAGGGAGTCGAGGGTTTCAAACCTGCCTCCGGAGTGGTCTAGTTCCTTATGTTAAACAATTGCTGAATAAATTTCATAAACAGTTATCACAGAAGGAACCGGAACATACCGCTCTCTCACCTGGCTGCACTGCCCTCGAAGCCACAGAATCACGTTCTTTGCTTTTTCTTTCTCCCCTTGACTCAGGAAATGGCTGGAGGGCGCTTTTTCCCAGCCGGAACAGTGTACAATGTACTCGTGAAGACACTTTCCAGGGAAGTTGGATGTTGAGGATAAAGCTTCAGCTCTTCCACCTCAAACAAGCACTGAATGCATTAGACAAGTGTATATAGGGCAACTGGAAGTATCAGATGGATTTTTACTAGTGCTGCCTGAAGGAAAAGAGTGATCCCAAGTACATTTTTGAAAGAAGGGGTTTCTTCTTCTTAGGAAAGATTTTAGCCTTGTGCATCTCTGCAGAGATCGAGAGACGGATAGCACTTAAGGTATATATGGGTCCGCTTTGCTAATTGCTGGCTACTTCCAGGCTAGTTCCAGCACTCTTCTCTGAGGTTAATTGGATCCTCCACCAGCCTGGATTGAGTAGCTCACTTCTGTGATAATACTGTACAGCATAAAGAGCTGTGCCACTGATACCTGGTTTCCTATTCAAGTCACATAGCCTCATGCTTTGCATAACCTGCAGGGTAGTGGGAGACAGGGGTTTGACTTGCAATAGACGAAGAATGGGGCTGAACCGTCATCTCTTGAAAACATCCTGAGTATATCCTTGACCCACTGAATCAAGAGTTTGAAATTTTTTTGTTTTATACTGTTCTGGCTGAGATGCGTATCCATAGCAAACTTAATTCTATTGATGATAGATGTGCTGCTCGTAGTTATTTTTTATGTATTACACTGAGATACTCTGTTCTTGTCTAACGCCTGCAGACTACAAAGTGAGTACAGGTTAAGCTATGTTCAACTATTGAAAAACAGGGAAAGCTAGTACTTCATGTTAGATTTTAAAAGTGCTGGTTAACACTGTACTTTGGAGATGCTTGATCCTGGTCCAGTGTGTCATAAGAACATCTAATGAATTCAGTTCTTCGTGGAACGTAGAAAGCAGCCGATCAACCTGATTTTTATGTTTGGATTTAGCTAAGTGCTGACTTCTCATTATTCACAAACCTGGAGAAAATCTGGGTATATGCTAAAGGAAAATTTGAGGCACCTAGCAACTTCTCAAATAGTAAAAGTAGATTGCTTGGGTAAACTTTCATCTGAGTTCAGGTCTTCAGGATTACATTCTTGTATATAGGCATCTCTGGTTTTACTGAGCCTACTTTAAGTGCCTGATTTCCTTCTTTACTTCTTTTAGTTTTTTCCATCTGGACCAATATGGATTAACCTTACAGCGTGCCTACAAATGAGTGAGTTAATACCCAGGCTATGCTGCTAATGGTGTTGCATTTACTGCTGAACTAGGAAGGAGAATAGCTACCTTAGCATCTGGCTCCCTTGTGATCTGGCACCAAGTTTAATTGGACAGCAGCAGCTCCTTGAATTAACAAGTCCTCGTGGCAGCATGCACCTGATTGCCAGCATGAGCAGAGGGGACGCAAGGGAAAAAGGTATCTGACACTATGAAGATAAAAAAGGAAAAGAGAGGCATCGCCACAAAAATGAGTGAAAGCAAAGCTCATCTTTTCAACTTCTTTTCTTTTTTTGAGAATTAACAGGTAGGGATCAAACATCAGTTATATTTCAGGAACTGCTAGCTGAGAAATACTTGCTACATTTTGAAATTTTTTGGCTGAGAGTTTGGAATTTGTATCTTCTGTCTTGAGAAATCTTGGAACAGAACAGTCTTATTTATAGTAAATACTGGCAGAATATTGGACATATAATGAAGAATTATGCTACTTCTTTGAATAACAAATAACTTGTCATACCACTTCCCCTAGTCAAGGCATGCATTTCAACAATGAATTAGTGAGTACTTGTTGGTATTTTTTTCAAGTATGATTGAACGAGGCAAGGAGAAATTATGGCATAGATAATTATGGTAGAGCATCTCACTAATCACCAAAGAGCTGTAAAAATGGGTTTGGTGGGGGAATCCCTGTTCCTTAACCATTGTGTTGCTGCTTGGCTGTGAAATATAGGAAATGAAGAGAAAGGGATTTTCAACTTTACCTCATGGATCTGCATGAAAAAGTCGGATCATTCAACACGTTTAGTTGGTTGCAGCTCTAAAGTGAAGCTCACAATCTCCTGTATGTGTGTTTGTGTGTGTGTCTGTGTTTGTGTGTAGGACTTCTGAACCTGGTAAAATCAGAAAGAGATTTAAATGTACCTTAGTACATAATCTTAAAAGCTGCCCATCCTTGTACCATAGTAACTGATAAACTCCTTATACCATCTATTTACTCTCCTCTTTTGTTACAGTATGGATTTTGTATGATTTTGGTTTTCATTTAAACTGTTTCTCCTTTTCTGCTTTATTATTTTTTTTCCCCTCATCAACTTGGTATCTTGACTGTCTAGTTAAAAGAGAGAACTGCTAAAAGAACCAGAACTGAAGCGGACCAGTTTCTTGTGGATTTATGTCTCTTGGTTAATAATTGAATTATAGAGGTCTTCTTTTATCTCTGAATATGCGTATATTCTGGTAATGGTATGCAGGCTGCCACACTTGACAGCAGAAATGGGCTGATAAGATTGTTAGCACCCTGCATGTTAATGCTAAGATCCTGGTCTCTCTTCTATCCAGCAGCTGCCGCTTTCAAAATTTATAAGAGTGTAACTATCTTTGAGATTTCTATCTTCTCAGTCACATTTGGTGGAAATTGGGCTACTTAGTTCAAAAATAACAAGGAGAGGGCACACAGACTGTATTGTATTATATTATATTATTGCGCAGCCTTGTTTCCATAGGAAACCAGGCTAAAAACAGCCTGATAAAAGTCAACTTTATCGTCTTCAAGAAAACATCCCCTCCCAATTTTTATGCTATAAACTCATAACACAGTTGAGGATAATCTGAAGCAATTACTTTTAAGGAAGATAGTGTGCTAGGCCCACATCTGGAAATGCCAAATTCTCACCTTCTGTTAGAAAGAAGCTTTTCACCTGAGCAGGTGTAGATATGAGCCATCCAGCTATGGAGAGCCTTCTCTGCCCAAACCTTCCCCTGCTGTCTCCTTTGGGTGAGGGTCGACATCTTGTTCCATGCCTCTGTGAGGGGAAAAAGGTGGATGAAGGAAGGGAGGACTACAGAAAGGTAAAGCATCGTTTCTTCCCTGCCTGCTGGTGAAGATCCAGATAAGTCTTTTCTTCTGCCTGTTCTCTCTGTTCAAAGCTTCATTTCTCTACAGGTGTGCAGGGAATGTGATGAAACTAATTGGAAGTACATTATGAAAGAAATTGGAGGTACAACCTTCCGGTAGTATATTGCAGCAAGAAGAAGCCTGGCTTGTAGAATTTAACTGACACATGACGAAGTGGAAGAAAGAGTATTTGGCTAAACCGTAAAAGAACTATCAACACCCAGCATCCTGTAGAGATACGTGATTCAGAAGACAGGAACTTTTAAGAGTAGTTTCACCTGAAAAGAATATTATATACAAAGCACTACTGAATTGTTGAATAACATGAATTCACACATCTCAGAAGATATTGTCAGGAAAATAAATGCCATTTTCAATGATAAAATGCTATTATTTCAATGATAAAAATGAAACTGGGTTAAAAAGCAGTCAGAGTCTCTTCACCAAGTACAACTAAATCAATAAATAAGAATAGCTTAACTTGAACAGTGCAAAATCTGAATAATTTTGGCTTGGCAGACTTGTCAGAAACTTGACTGTTTGCTAATTTGTTCTGTATGATAAAATATTTAACACATATGACAAGGGAAAATATGTCAGCTCTGGACTATTAATGAATTATTGAGCCTTTGCGGTAAGTACTGGTTACTCAAGTCTCTCAAAAATAACATACATTGTATGTCCAGTCCATGTAACAGGCAAGGTATACATATACCATCTTACTACCTTCAAAAATGAGTGTAAACTAAAGGCTCAGTCAACAGAAAGCATCTGTATATTTTTAGAAATACGAATAATGTTTGCTTATGTAGTAATATATTTGGAAGTGTAATGTTCTGGAAATGACCTAGTACATGTAACTGAAAACTCTCTTAAATTGAATGCAGCCATAGATAATCCATCTCATTTGTATTAGATGTGCAAAATGCAGTAAGTTATTTAAGGTTTAAGCGTTTAGTTACCTCAGCTCCCTCTGTCAGTGGAGAGAAAGGGGCACCTCCAGAGTGTGGTTCATCCCATGCTAAGTGGCATAAAAGTGCAGCAAAATGAAGAAAAGAGATATTCTCATTCTGAAGATAAGGAGCGTTTAAAAAAAATTTGTCTTTGATCTTAATTGAAGCATGTCTTTCACCTTCAGAGCAGCACTTCAGACACATGCTGATTTTTGTTGGGACATTTGCAGCATGTGACATACAACCATGTTAAGACATGTTTAGGCAGTGGCACAGGAACTGTGCCAGGTGCAGATTTTTTTTTCTTCAGCATTTTGCAGATGGACCAAGGTTATGACAAGATGCAGGTAGGACACATCTATCCCTCCAGTTTGCTCCGAGATACTTCGGCTTATTGAGCTCTAAAAATCCCTTTTTCTCTATTATTATTTAATCAGGCTTAGTACTTGCAAATATATTCAATAGCAGTTTTACCATCTGAGCAGCAGACTCTGATTGCAGATTCCCAGAGTAACGTATCCAAGATATGATGTTATGACAACCACCATTTTTATTTCATTGATTGAGGACAGTAATGAGGTCAAAATCATACATCTAAAACCGGTTCATTTAAGCCTCTAATGAGCTGTGTGATATGAAAGCTTTTTTCATGTCTTATAGTATAGACACATACTGTGCAGTAGGAAAAAAAACAGAAAAGCAAAACATCTGAAAGAAGTACATAATTTCTAAAGGCTACAGAAATAGCAAGATCATAGTAATATGTTTTTAATTTCCTAATCATTCAAGTGACTTAAAGGAAATTTATGTTTGATTAAGGAGTTGCAGTGCAGTAACTTGAGGCTGCATTGCCACGTTGGCTTGCAGCCAGAAATTATTTGCCGTCATCACCGGAGGAAGGCACGTACACTGAAACACATGTTTATGGAGTTTGTTGCTGCCCATGGGTTGCGCTGTGTACGGTCAGGGGTCCACTGTGTGAACACCTGTGGAGATGCAGATCAGGAGAGCGATGCTGATTAGAGTTGCAGTCTAATTTAAGATGCAGTTGAAGAGGTAGGAAATACTCCTAGAAGGACAACTGAGAGCAGGAGGCTTGCAGTACCAGGGGAACAAAGCTGTGGAAGCTAGCTCTGTGCATCAGTCTCATATGCATGTTTTTATTCCTTTATTCATCAGTATTCTTATGCCATTTTACATTATTTTTTCAAAGTTTACTGTCAAATCATAGGCACTTACTTGTTTGTATCCATTAAGAGACAAGTGTGTTCACATGCCAAATCCGTATATATCTGACTTTTCAGGTACATCACTCATCTTTTACAGGACTGTATTCATTTTTTTTTTTTTTTCAGTTTTTAATGGACTGGCATAGCAACTATCGATACTGTAGTACATATACTTTAGACTGCAGTAGTTTGCAGTAGAACCACAGATATGTGTTACTGTCTTAAGAGCTTATCTTAGAACAACCCTTCTCATGGTACCTTGCTTCAAACTGCTCAATCTGTGGGGTGGAAGACAGTCTATGAAATCAATCACAGCTAAAAGTGCTCTAATTCAGCTTTATTGTGCAGCTTAAAGCCAGAAAATATTTTTTTTAAGACAAAGGCATTGTTTTATTTCATTCTGCATTTATTCATGCAATATAATGGCGACTCAGGAAGTCTGGTCTACTAGTCACAACATACTGATGGTTTTATTCACATCTTCCAAATCCCGTGAAAAACCAGACCAGAAATTAATGTTGTTTAGTTGACAGTAGTTTCTCTTTATCTTAAAAGTAAGTACTGAACTTCCAGTCCTAATAGTTATAATAAGAATGATTAAAAAAACCAATAGCCCCAAATCCCCAGGCTTGAGATTTCTCCAAGTCATAACACTGTTAATGTCACATCCACCCATATTTGTTTATAATTAAAATTATTTCATACGTTTTTAAACATAGTGTTTTATTCTTTATTATCTTCTCTTCGTTTTACTGTTTCTCGCTGTCTTCTAGGGAGATCTCAATCACCTTATCCAATGATTTTTTCCATCAGGTGGACGTGATAATTTTATTTCTCTGTAACTCATCTTTATACTTTTTTTTTTTAATGTATTTCAGGTAGATATTTTTAACACGCATTGTTTTCCCCTCAAATGCCAGTTGTAGTTTGGAGATCAAATTAAAAAACATTTACATTAATTCATGTTGATAAATGAAGGACAACAAGTGCTTCCCTCACCTATTTTCTTTGAGTGATACACTGTAATGCCGAATATGTTAACTGTTTCAACACTGTGATTCAAAACAATTGCATTATCTTCTCATCCTGAAACTTGTTTTTTTACATTTAAAAAAAAAATCCCATTAACTCAACGCCACGTTGACTGGATTTAAATCTTCAAAGATGTCTCCTGAAAGACTGTCTTCCAGTGTAGAGTCAGGCTGTCACTGCTATTTGTGTTAGACTTGCCTCACACTGATTTTTGTGGGACCACGGGTAATGAGGCAATGGAAGATTTCTGTCCTTAGGGAGCATACCAGCCATTATTACAGGATAATTGCATTTATTTCAGTGTTTTCTTCTTTGAGTCAAAGTTACCAGCCTGACATGCGACAGAGGCCAAGCAGCAGTCACCTCCTCTCCTCAGGAGTTGCTGGATACAGGGCAAAGGAAGAGGAAGCAGCCAGTACCATTATGACAGAAAGCTACGAGACCAAAAAAAGCCTTGCAATTTTGGTGGTGGCTCTCTTTTCCCATTTCCCTTTTTTCCTTTTTGAAAACTTGTTAATATTTTAAGTTCATTCTCATCGCTATCTTTTGACTTTCCATGTCTGTTAAAGGAGATGGAAAATGAAGACCGTTTTGAGCCACCTTCCCTCCAGGCCTGAAAAGAGGCCCAGGATGGGTATGGATGAAGTTGAATGTGCTGGATATGGATGAAGATGGATGTGCTGAAGGAGCAGAGCTACTCAGGAGGCTCACATGCATCAGCTACCCCCTTTCTTCTCCTTACTTACCTGAAGCAAGGCTCTCCGTCCCTGCCCACTATGTTTAGTGTTCCTCCATCTTCCCCTTCTCTTTACTCATCTTCTCACTCTTTTTTCCACCTTTTTCTTAGGTGTGGTTTTCATTAATAAGCTGTGTTGGGCCTGCACACCTTTCTTCCTTTCTACACCTCTCTCCAGTTTACCAGGTCCATGTCAGCTTTCTTGTAGACTTTCCGCCCCAATATATGTTTCATTCACTTCCGAAGGGCAGACTTTAGCAGCCTGTTCAGGAGCATGGTTGAGAGTGTCCCTTGGGAGACAGTCCTGAAGGGCAAAGGTACCCAGGAAGGCTGGTCATACTTCAAGCAGGAACTCTTAAAAGCAGAGGAGAAGGCCATCCCCAAGTCCTGAAAAACGAGCCAACAGGGAAGAAGACCAGCCTGGCTAAATAGAGCGCTTTGGCTGGACCTCAGGAACAAAAGGTAAGTTTACATTCTTTGGAAAAGGAGGTTGGCAACTTACTAGGAATACCAAGATGTAGTGAAGCTATGCTGGGGGAAAA
>RSEF01000001.1:172076716-172106241 GCA_003993805.1 Himantopus leucocephalus | reverse complement strand
AGGTCCCTTCCAACCTTAACAATTCTATGATTCTATGAACTGTCACAAACTGCAATACAAACTATTTCAACTGAGTATAAGGAATAACAATAATTTAGAGCAAATGTGGTTTATCATAGGGAAGAGCTGCCCAGAGAGGTGGTTGAATCAACTTCAACCTCATCCTTGGAGATTTTAAAAAGTCCTCTGACTTGAAGCCCTGAGCAATCTGATCCAGCTTTGCAATTAGCCTTGTCTCGAGCAGAAGCTTGGACTAATTGCCTCCAGAAGTCCCTCCCAACCTCAGTTGCTCTGTGGTTCTTTGAATGCAGCTAGCAGGAAGCCCCTAGAAAAAATGTGGTTGAAAATACAAAGGGGATTTACTCTCACTTTCTTGAACCTGCTTAGTGAGGACATGAAATGATTTATTGCATCAAGGAACAGAAAGTGCAGATCATAATAAACCCAGTAAATTATAAGAGAACAAACTAGTAGGGCTGATGAGTCAGATCTCATTGCAGATAAATCTAAGGGAAAAACATTTACAAGCACTGGCAGTTCCCCCTAGAAATCATATTTCAGGGAGAAGCACAAACCATCTCAATACTTGTGAAGCCTAGGAAGTAGCTCCCTTGAGTAAGCTTTGACTTCAGTGGCCTAAGGCCCAGGAAAAAAAAATCCTCAAAAAGTGGAAACTAGGTCAAATTACCAAATTAGTGTAAATGAAGTAGCACTAATATGAAAGCTGACAAAACTGGAAAGGCCAAGACACAGAATTATGCATGGTGTAAAAAAGGACATAAACAGAAACTAGAAGTCATTTTATAAACACATTAATAATAAGAGCAAGAAGAAAAGAGGTTGATCTGCTATCAGACAGGGGAGGAAAGAAATTGAAAAATGGTATTAAACCTGCAAAAATGTTTAATATCTTTTCAGCTTTCCTTAACTGTGCTCAGTTAACGCAACTACTAAGCCTAAGAAAGGGCTAAGATGTCAGACTGGAATAATAAAAGAGCTTCTGAAAGAGTACATAGAGAAATCGGGTATTTTTAAATGAGCTGGGTTTAATGAAGTTTATTGTATAGTATTTAAGTAACTAGATGGAGCATTCTCAAGTTCCATTAACAGTTCTCTGTTGTGGAGAAGGGAGGAAGCTTCAGAAAACTCCAAAAGAGCTGACTCAGTGCCTGTCTTTATAAAGGAGATGAAGGAAGGTCTGGGGAATTATAGACCCATAAGCATAATTTAAACTTCGTAAAAAAAAAAAACCTGGAACAAATAATCAAATCAAATGAACTGTAAACACGTGCAGAACAGTGGGGAGATAACAGCCAAAATGAATTTACCAAGGAGAAATTGTGTAATACCAGTCTAATATCCTTTTGTGACAAAATAACAGTTCTTGAGAAGAGGATGAACCAGGAGATGTCATCTGTCTTGACAAATAAATCTTCTGACATTATATTCTGACATTATATTTTCATAAGAAAATATTAAAAAAAAAAGACATTACACTACTATTATGTGAGTGTGTAATTAGTAGGGAAACTATTCAGAGCGTATTGTTCCCTGTCAAGCTGACATGTGTTCTGTAGGAATCTGTCTTCGATTTTGTACTATTGCACATTTTTAGTAATGACATGGACAATGGAATAAATAGTAGTCTAATAAAATTTCCACCAAAACAGGTGGGAGGGGAGGACGAGCTGAATCAGCAAGCAGGGTGAGAACTCAAAAATTGATAAGTTAAAAAAACTACCAAACAACACAATTTTATGATGACAAAAGCAAGTTCTTATTGTAGGTGAAAAAAAATCCTGACACAAATACAAGGAGAAACATGTTTAGAATTGAACCTTAGATGACCTGGGTTTGTCCTTCAGTCGTTGATGTTATTTCCATTATTGGAAAAATAATTCTTAGTCTCATTTTTTTAAGAAAAGTTTCAAATAATGTAAATGAGATACTTTTACAGTACATCATTCATTATGAAGGTAAATATGTGCAAATTTCGTATAGATCTTCCAGTATCCTTAACTTTGATCTCTTGACAAAGTTGTTGCTAGTAAGAAAGGTAGAGCTTACACTTTTGAATTATAGAAAATCGTATTTTGCCTCTTTCCAAAACTTAAAATCCAGTACATTTTTGTTCTACATTCATATCTTCTTGATTTCTGGATAATAATTACAATTTTTCACATGGTCCTCTGGAACAATTGTGCCTGGTTTGTGGTCCATGGTCATGAGTTTCGACTACAGTGTCATAATACTATTTTTGGTAACTAATAAAAAAAATCATACAGCTTTTATAATGTTTTCAGCCAAGAGTTTTCTAGAATATATTCCTGAGAAATGTTACAGGCCCAGTATTTTTATCAAATCCTTACAGATGCTTTAGAAACTCTCTCTAGTGGATGCAACCCCAAATTTTAGGACATGGATTTCCACCATTAGTAAAAGACTGTAATGATCTTCTCTATGAGTTACAAACCCATTGGAAAGGAATCAGTATTAATGTTGTTAAAATGGTATTTTTATAGGTATGGTTATTGTACACTCTTTATTGTTTACATTCTTATTAACATTGCCTCAATTTTTCCATTTCTACACAGGTAATTTTTTTTGCATTTTTTTTTCTGATTTTCATACTATAGCCATCTTCACCATAGGTTAACAAAGTGTATTTCCAAGAGATGTCTCAGATAAAATACAAAAGGGAGAGTAAAGATTACATACTAAGGTCATCTAGACTGAAAAAGGTGCATCAAATAAAATGATACAATTTATTGGTGCTCTTAAATTTTATTGAAGCTAAGCTAACCTTACTGTAAGACAAGTAAACTAAGAAAACTTTCAAACTGAGAATTCTGCAATCTCTGTTCAAAATACAAAGGACCTAATGATTAATTTAGAAAGGAGGCGTTATCTCCAGATCATATTTGTTAGTTACATACCCCCATGTTCTCTAAGACGAGAACAAAGGCAATGACGTTCCAAATACTTTATTTCAGACAAAGCATCCGGCTCTAAATGCTCCGGATTCAAAGTTAGCGGGGGAAAAAAAAAAGCAAGCTGAGTCAAGACATTTACCTTTTACTTTCCTATTTCAGAACATATGTACGCACAGATAGTTTAACATTTTTAGATCTTTGAGCAGGATATGCAGAGGACCAGGAAGGGAAACAAGAAGCTCACCGCAGAAGTCAAGAATTTTGTCAGATTAGTGACATTCAGGTTAGACTCCGGGGCCTGGATTTACCTCTCCTAATTTTAGACATCTAGGTATCACACCTCATTTAAGTCAGTCTGGGTCACTGTCACTTGAAAATATGTAAAGCACTGGACCTCAGCTACTTCACCTAGATAACATCCCGGTCTTAATACAGCAACTGTACAGTCAGCAGTAATCTTATATTTTTGTATTGCATACTTCATATTGCAGAGTATTTATTTCACTACATCATATTGCATACAAAGTAATGTGACTTTCAGGTCAGTCTGAGATGAGTTTTCAAAGGTACAGCAGCCAAAAACCACACAAGTACAGAAGAAGAATAGTAATGCTCTATGACAACAACTTAATCATTAGCAATTCCTTTGAAATTTGTTTTAATAACATTAATCATGAGGAACTCATTTGGGATTAATGTGGATGAAATACTTAAAGGATTTCACTGTTAATTGACCATGATTTTGAAATGTTCCTACATGAACTTTGAATGTGGGAGCATCACGGACCGAAGATGACTTGGTTGTAAAGTAGCTGCAGAGCTACAGGAGTACGTTATGTATGAACGTACGATTTAGGTCAGGGGATGGCTCTGCATCCTTATTGCACAAACTGAAAGCTGCACGTAGCATCTTTTTTTATTTGCTTTTGAACTTCATTGAAGTTGCTGAATCAAGTAATGTAGACCTATGCAAGTCAGTGAGTACCTATGCATAAAAAGATGTTAAGTTTAACCAACAGGGATGAAGCATTTACAGCTAAATTGCCTACATTTGGGATAAACTATCAACCATTGGCTTTTGAATGTTGCTTTGTTTTTAATAACTTTATCTTGGAACTAAGCTGCATAACTTCAATGTAGATTTTTGAACCATTAAAGTTGTGGGTTTGGTTCAGGACCAACTTCTTTCATACTGAGCACTTGTCAATGGGCAGTAGATTCGAATCATCTGAAATCAAAAGGAACAATGGTGGTCGTAACTGTGAGTGGTTATCTCTATGGCTGCAGATTGGTTTTCTGGCTACCTTCTTGTTTTTATTATCTGTTTCTCACAACTTTTTTGAAACTATCATCTTTTGGACTGCCCAAATTTAGTTCTTCCTGAAAATATGTTTTCAGTTTCTGTTTTGGAAAATCTTCAGTGAAGTTTGAGGTCTTCCTGGGAAGTGACACCTTTGACTCTAAGGTTATCATTCATCTTCTGTCTTTTACAATCTCTACTAAATTGGGAAATGTACACTTTTGTCTGAATTTGATCCATTTTTATAAGAATAGCTAAAGGTAGATATAATACTGTGCAGCAGAATGCAGACCAAAGGTTGATAACGTTGGTCTGACTTGGATCTACTGTGTGTCACGGTGCAGCACTCTGCAGAGGCACAAGCTGGTCTCCCAAAATGCATATTAACTGAAATAGTTAAAATAGCTACCCTTTCTAACAGGGTATTGAAAGAGAAATGAGTTTTCAAGAACTGATGTTGAAAAAAGGGGAAAAATAATATATCACAAAATTCATGCCTAGCAAGTGATTAAGGGTGCCAGAGAAGTAAACAGAAGAGGTTATCAACTGTGTTACCCAGAAGCCAGAAAGGTTATGTTTTCTCTCTCTCCGTTGTCTGAAAGGAGATCTACAGTTTGCGTGTGAGAATATGTATGGCATTCTATGTTTTTGGGCTGAAGTAACAGAATCCTGCTTTTGTAAGTGAAAAAGTCAGAAATTAGACTAAAACCATACAGCATTGTCATTATTTTGTTTTAAAATCTCTTGGTTTTAATCATATCCTTTGTGATTGAGAACTGAGAAGAAACGAGCAAAATTCAGCACTTGCAATGTTGTAATTAGAAACAAAATCAGAAGCTGAAAATTACATTTGCTCAAGTTTTTCTCAGTTGTCAAAGTCCACAGACAGAGCAGACTGAACTGTCCGTTTTGACAAAAGACAAAACAATAAATACAAGTCTAGTCCAGGGTGACTAACTGAAGTTTAGAAATTTTAGACAAATAATTCAGGTGAGATATGGTATTAAAAAGAAAATATCTCATGTTATTTCACTAGAGTGTGAAATATTTAGGAAAGCACAGAACATTATTTATAGTTTTGCAGACTCCCTACTTTACTCATTTTGCTAAACTTCTCTACTGTAACACGGAGCAGTAAATGTTTCTGGGTAGACTTTATGAAGAAATGAAGCGGTAAATTGCATTATGTTTTGTATTATCTCTGTCTGCCACTAAACAATGCAGCATCAAATTGAGCTCATATGTACAACAGCTTTTACCAGAAGAAACATCAGTTCTGATAAACTCATCATGTAAATAGCAAGTTTTCTCCCTCGTGCGGTTGCAAGTTGGTTTTTTCTGCACTCCTGAGTGTGTTGCATAGGATTGTGAGGCATCAGTTTTTGAGATCTGCGAAGATATTTCATTTAGTCCACCAAACCAGTCAAGTTGAGTTCCTGGCAGCTGCCTGAGACGGGGAGGGAGGATGCTGTGGTCCAGCTGAATTGTGCTGGCAGTGGCACTCCACTGGATGCCTTCTTACATATGGGTCCCTCAGCAGCCCATATACGCTGTGGGTGGCACACACTCAGTATAGGCATCAGTGCTAACAGCTCCCGTACTGCACGTATGCTGCAGCCTTGGTCATGGGTCAGGAAAGGGGCTATAAGCCACAATCCTCAGCTGCTGCTAAGAAAATATGTGGCTCTGAAAGTCAAACCAGCTGAACCGAGGGTGAGAATTTAAAATGCACTAGTTGGGGAATGCTAAGTCACTATCTGGATATTCTGGTAAATTAAGTGGTCTTTCTTCACAAGAAACTGGTCTGCTTCTGTGTGGTCTCATGCACACATGTATTTACTATGTATTAAAGATACACCTTTCCTCAATTCACGTCCCATCTAGAAAAAAAATTATTTGTTGTGGAAAAGAAACGGTATAGAATATCAGACTGCTTAATGATTTCTCTAATCCTGTGCCAAGGTCAGAGCAATCGTAAAGCGATTGTTTGGAGTTGCTCCTTTAGCTGGATCTGAGCAGGTCGATCTCTTCTGGAGTTAAACTACAGTGGTCATACTGATGGCAGTAAAACTTGAAGAAGATCAGGACATACTCTTGGCAAATAAATAAGAGGAGCTGGAATTAAATACCTGACTGTGATATACTGTTTAATATGCACTCTGTTCATGGCGAGTCACAAGTGAGAGCTGACCAATTCCAGTCATCACAGAGTTCATTATGCTTCATTACCACCCATTTAAAGATCATTACAGTGTAAGTAAAAAGCACTTTTGGAAACAAAGAGGGATGAATGAAACTTAAAATGGTAAGCACCCAGAGGTTTTTATGTTTCCCTGCTGTGTTGCACTTTTTAGTGGCCCTTGTGGCACTTTTTCTTCCATTAAACAAATCACTTCTTAAAATTTGCTACATCTTTNGCTCGCACAAAAGTACCTTGAAAGCTTTTTCTTGTCAGAATCACTTTCAACCTGTGGAAGAGGAGAAGTATGAGATGAAAATAAATGTTCTGTGTCATTGGTCTTCTAAGAATTTGAAGGAAGCCTTCCTTTACGGCTGTCTTTTTGCAGTGCACTTCATTTCCACAACTTCTTTATGCATGTTTTATAAACTTCTCTGCTTTAACTGTAAGGACTTTGAAGCCGATTTAGTTCTTTTATTGTTTGCAGATAGTTCAAAAATTGTGAGTAAAGCCTATCAGAGCAAAGAGATTGGCCAGTCATTGTGCAGATATTATTAAAAATTAAATACAGGATTTTAGAAATAAAAATCTTGTAGCAAAATTGTGCTCTGGAAGCTGCAGTACTTGAGTAAAAAAAATCTTCTGATGTGAAACAGTTTAACTATAAAACAGCTGTGTGCTCTGATGGCTGAAGAAATTTCCATTTTAGTGTAATGGCTCATATTGTTGAAAAACTCCACTAAAGATGATGAAAAAAAAGAACAGCAAATGTTTTTTATTATAAAATATGATTAACTTTTCACATGATTGGGCCCTATGAAAGAGATGGAAGAGGAAAAGGTAATTTAAAAAATAATTAAAATTGATATTTGCAAAAGGTTTATTACCTTGATTTTTATTAAGGTTTTCTGCTAGCTGCTCTACTCCCTGCTGCTCCAGATCTTTCTGCTAGAAATCAGTCATAGATTTTAACAGTAATTCGCCTGTCACCAGGAATTTTAATTGTCAGTGTGATCATTTATTAAAAACCAGAGGTTGATCTGCCCTCTGCTATGCAGCATGTATTTCCATAGATTCAAATTAAAGCAATTGTGCAAGCATGTGTTATACAATAGAAATAACACCGCAGGAAGAAAAGCTGCTGTGTGTAGACAATTTTCTAGTGCTAATAATGCTGAAGGTGTACGTACTAGAAGATACCGCTGAGGTGTTTAGTTCTCTGGGCTGTGGTATATGCTAACCTGGAGGAACTTCTTTTGTATCACTGGGGATATTTGAAAAGTCTTTTCACCAAAGGAGCCTGTGCATTAAGAACAAGGGACTTTTAGAGAAACCGTCCTTTATCCCAGCCCTGCTCCAGGCAGCAATGGGACAGGAGCTGGGTGGGGACAGCTGCTGCTCTCCTGGAGTAGAGATGCTTGGGGTTGGAAATGAAAACACGTGATCCTGTCTAAGAGGCCGCATGGTTAAATTTACATAGATCCTGATTGATCAAGGCTGGAACTAAGTTATTTTTGCAGTGAGAGAAAAAAGGAAGACCCAAAATGAATGGTAAATTGAGATCTATCTTTCAGGAATTGTGGCTTCTAGTCTTGTTCGTTAAGCATGGGAAAATATTGTTTCCCCTTTGTGTATACGAATTAATATTTAAAAATCTAATTTTGCTACAAAACCTATATGCATAAAGAAACATGAGCTCTTAATTGTTGGCAACACAGGCCAGACTTTACTTTACTTTACTTTAGGTACCTGCTTGAGGCACTGGAGCTGGAAGAGTAGTTGGCTAAGAGCCCTCTACCATTAGAGGAGTGCTAAGACCTGANTTAGAGGACTGCTAAGACCTGAACTGCTCTGAGGAAGGGTGTCTATATCCTTTATTGGCTCCAGACGGAACTTCAGGTCATTAAGTTTCAAACTTAGATGTTTCAGATTTCATAATGTTGGACATGTAGCCACATTTGGGGCACTGGACTCTGCGGCCCTGTATTGAAACCTGGTCTTCTCTGACATTCTCTACCTCTTTTCCCAAAGTTTTCCTATATAGTGATAGGTAACATTCAAAGAACAAGGAAGAGAGAATACAAGGATATATAGGTGGAGAGGAATCTTACTTACTGATCTCAAGACTAAACATCTTTATACACATTGGTGACTTAATGAAAACTGAGCAAGTAGTCCTGAGTGCAAAGTGTCACCTTGCTCCCATGTGAATGGAGAACATAGCACGTACATCCAGCCAAATAAAGACTAAGGTTGACTATGAAATTTGTTAGTCTATGTAGATTGCTGGGCCCCTTTCATGTTCTCTTTACAAGTGTCTTACACTGATCTGATTCTGTTAAATCAAATGGAATTTGGCCGAAGAGAAACTGCAGCAGCACTCGTACAATCCAACACAGTCCTTCGAAAACATACAAAGGTATTTATTCAAACAGGTCACTTTTTATTAAACATGCAAATTAACAGGCATCGTGATTTAGTGACCAAGAATGGCTTGTCTTTTAGCATAGCTCTCTGTACCTGTGGATGTAGTAGCTTTCTCTGGAAAAGGGTTTCTTTTCACTGTGGGCTTGGTGGAGTCCTTCCTATGGGCCAGAAATCTGCACTGTGATAGAAGGAGGATGCTGGATGTAAAGGATGAAAGCACTCCTGACAAGTTCTCAGAAATGTGTACGCCAAGGACAAACAACCTAGACCAGAATTCATTGCATGCCTACTTTGTAATATCTGGAAGTAGGAAATTACCAGGACAATATGATGTTAAAGCAGAGATCTCTTTCAGATTTTCTATGTATGGGAGAGGGCAAAGCTGAAGCCACACCATCAGTTAGGACAGCTAGCATTCGAGGTCTTTCAACAGGCTGATTATGAAGGAGTTCCACCAGGGACTTCTTTCAGACATTTGCTTGCACCAGAGATCTCCCACCTCTACAAGGGAGGATTATCTGGGCATTAAACTGTAACTGCTGTGTGAAAGAGAATAAAACTTGTTCCCATGTCCTGCATTTACCAGGTTTTGGCTTGCAGGATATTTAAACTGGGGCGTTTAAACATCCCTCCAACAGAGATTTATGTTAGACTGGCAAAACTGATACCCAAATAAAAAATACTACTGTACAGCATGATGTCTGGAGTCCACAGAATGCAGAATGAGTGCAAAGAGCCGAGGCTGTAATTTTCTCTTCTCCTCTGGACGCTAACCAGGTTTACGTTTCCCTCTCTGTTGGTGGACACTCTTTTCTGTTGTTCTTTTTTATTCTTTTGTGCCTCATTAAGGTTTTCTTGCAATATTTACCAAGGCGAGGTTCCCGTGCACTTGGGTGACTGCCAAGAATTCCAAATTTCACTTAGCACCAAAAATTAATCTAGTTGTGATCAGGAAAACACTTTACTGATGGAAGTGATACTCGGGTAAATTCTAAAAGGTAGCATTTATTAAAGCCTCTCCTTTTCAAAGGCTGGTTTTAAATTAAAAACAAAGGATTATGTAATCTATTTTATTATTTGTATGGAACATCGCTTCAGTTAAAATTAAAAAGAAATGCTATTAAACTAAGCAGTAGTCTAAGTAATTTTTATGTGACTCCTAGCTCTTAATAAAAAGATAGCTGTTCGTGTAACTCAGTATAACGCTGGGTAGCAATAAAATGTCTTCCTCATTACAATCGATACCTACGAATAGCAAAGACCTGCAGCGTGCCATGGCCTTTCTCAACAGGCAGCCTCACTTGGTGGTAAGGAAAATTGCTGTCGTCTTGTATGAAACCATTTTAGCGTCACCCAAAGCTTAATAGAGCAGTCTCTCATTGCCTGTTAACAAGCTGAGCTATCGCCAGAAAGTGTTTAAACTGACAAATGATGTCAACTCTCTTTTCATGCAAAGGTGGGTTTTTCTTGTATGTTTAGTGTGTTAACATTAGTTTGAATTCTGTCAAAACGTATGTTGATTATTTAATTTAACAAACTGATCAGTCCATTAGTTCAGGGTACAGAAAGTCTCTAAATAACAATAGCCAGATGTCAGTGTACCTGTGGTTAAGTCGGAGCCCAGATGCTTGCAGTTAATTTCATCATGGTTTCAGCTCTGTTAAAATGTGTAGCAGATACGAACGTTAAGAGCTGTGTTGCGTAGCCCAACCTCTTGCTCAGTAGTCAGTCGTCATTCCTATGCAATATACAATGCTGTTATAGTGACAACCTACATATATCAAATGTGATGGGGCAACGAATGTCTCATAAAGGCCAAACATGCTGACATTGTACAGGCATTTATAGTCATATATGTACTTGCAGCTGCATATGATGCGTACTGATAATAGCATGAAAGAATAGGACAAATGAAGGTACATGATTGTCATGGTTTCAGCTGGTATGGAGTTAACTTTCTTGCTAAGTTTTGTGTAAGGTGAACAGTCACATGAAAAAATTCAAGAAAAGGATCATTCCATTGCTCTGTATTCTGGGAAGGAAAAGATGAAACCTAAACCTGCTCAAATTTCTTAACGGAAGGAAAATAAAACATGAAGGCTTTTCGGGAACATACATCAATTTTATGATTTCAGCAGTTGGAAGTGTAATAAAGAGGCATTATTTGTGCTGCAGTGACTTTCAAACTGCGCAAATGGTCAAGCTGGCTTTGACCACCTGCCCTCTGTTTTTGTAAAGCTTTCACGGGCAGTTAGAGACAGGACAAGGCAAGAGGACACGCTGAAGAAGGAGATAGGCTGGTGTACGCTGCTGTGAGCAGCTTCCTTCCTGCTTTATTTTATTACAACCTCAATTCCATAATTTACCACAAGGTAACCCCCTTCATCTCTCATGGCACAAAACTATACTGTAGTGTCGCCGTTACTCATCTGCCTACTTTGCTGAGTGCACTTCAGGTGGACCTGGTGGATGATATGTATTATTTTTTGAGTGTCATAGAACTAGTAGTGGTTTTGCTCGTAAGCCTTATGGTTAGGATTTTACTTTTCAGTAAGCCTGATAAAAGGAAGTCATAGTTTTTATTTTATATTGGAAACATACTCATTTTATTCTCCGTACCTCCCCGGGAGCCTATAGCTTCACCGGATTTCCTAGATTGTAAGTGGAACTGGGTGTGAAAGGGAAGGAAGATGCAATTGTTAGTCTGGACCCTCTAATTTGAACCAGTTTTCAGGAAATAATTATAAAATTGATAATGTCTCTTGATTTAAGCTGGAGCAAAAGGTTATTAGGCTCTGTTGATAGACTCTTCTAAAATTTTCATACAGTCTGGAAGTGACAAAAAAGACCCTTGAAATAAATTAAGGATCTTTCATTAAGAGTTACTTTTTCATTTCCCTTCCTAATATAAACTAAGTTGTAGCCTTTCTGCAACATATGGTTGACGTGTGGGGAAAAGTAATTCTTTAAACATAGTTGTTTTTCTTTGTGCTCTAAGGAGTGGCTGCAATACTGTAGTGATTAAAAAGGAGGGAAAAGAACTAATTAAATACCTTCCTTATGCCAACTGTGTGTTCAAATCCATATTTCTTGCTACTTTCGTCAAGATACGCAGACAGAAATAAGGCTTCAGAGCAAGAGAAAAGCTAAACCATGAAATGATATAGAATCTCACAAAGANGTTCAAATCCATATTTCTTGCTACTTTCGTCAAGATACGCAGACCTAGAAATAAGGCTTCAGAGCAAGAGAAAAGCTAAACCATAAAATGATATAGAATCTCACAAAGGGGGGAATTGTTTTCCTTTCATACTTGAAAAATCACAGGGGGAGTCAAAAGGAGGACAGAGCAGTGCTATACAGTCCCCTGAAAAACAGTCCGTCTCTATATCCCGGAGAAGGAGGACTGTGCATCGAAATAAGGCTCACGCTACAGCAAGCCTCAATACAAGCACTGTATTAGTTGAGACAGGGGGAAAATGAGAGGAGAGCGCAATCAAAAGGGACAGATACAGGAAACTCCCACTTCATTTAAAACACTTCTGAATTGCTAAGTTCCTGAAATAACGGTTGGGACAACTGTAAAATTTCATGCATTATAATTACATACAGGAAAAGAAGATACAGGCTTTTCAAGAATCTGATCTCCATTTTCCCTTTCCACATCTGTGAAATGCCAGTGATGGTTCCAATGTACAGCCCACTAGGTCAGGGGACCAAGTTAAACTGAGTGCTGTTACTGCATAATAACCGTGTTCTTCTTCGTAAAATGTTCGATATGTTATGGGCCAAGGTTTTCCCGTTTTCCTGAGCTATGGGTTTTAGCACAGGTGTGTTAGTGCTGAGAATTTTATGCAAAACCCAGTAATTTCCAGTAGCTATGCTTCTGATATCATAGAGATACCAGAAGTTTTAACTAGGTACACTTTGTGCAGCTTGTGAGAAAAATATGGGCACATATAATTTAACTTCTAGTTCTTCTTCCTAAGCAGTGTTTGAAAGACACTTTCTAAAATGCCGGTTATTTGGTTTTTTAGAAATAAAATACATTTTTATTAGTTTATCTATAACCTTTTACCTGAGATACCTCGTTTTGGATCTGTAAATGAAAAATGGCCCAAACCAAATGATTGCAAATAATGCCTATGGGTACATCAGGCAGCTAGAATGTAAAAGGTTGGTATACTGTATTAAGTTTGCACACTACTGGGGATGAGACCCACGTTTTTGTCATCTGGTCCTCATGACTATTTAAAAAAAAAATACAGAAAACATTTGTATACAATGTACCATAAAACAGTTTGGAAGCAGAAATCTTTTTCTTCATAATCACGTAATTGTACTTCTGTTCCAAAATATGTTTATCCATACTCAGAAGTTTTGGAGTCTAGTTTGTTATGAGTTCTGAATTGGACTTACAAGCATTTATACTTACTTTGAGCAGATTTTAATTTTTGGAGAAGGTTCTCTGTGCTAAACAGAAGCATTTTCATTGAAGATTGCATCTGCTGTAAAGGAACAGCAAATGGATCTTAATATCAGTGAAGCTATTTGCACACGGGGGCTTTTCTTCGTTTTTTGTGAAGTTTGCATAAAGTCTCTGGAACAATTCTCACCTTACCTTCCTGCACCAATACATTAAAGCCTTTCCAGAACAGCAGGGATGCTTTCTTAGAGTTTGCATTGCATTCATAAAATTATCATCCGATTCCTTTTGTTGGAGCAGATCTCACATGACCGTTCTGAATAGCTGCAGAAATAAAATCAAACAGCTTGCTGGCCACAAAAGGAAGGGATTTACTGGAAATCTGAGGGTGGCCCCAGCAAAAGAGTAATGCTAGGGAGTCCGAATCTGGATCAAATTCAAAAGTGTGGGGAATAGGGACAAACATAGGAGTTCTGTCTTCTGAGAACTGGACTGAATCACTTTGTTAAAGGCTGCCGTGCTAATTGTTTAAGAAATCCTAGTTAGATTGCTTTTGGCTACATGCAGGTGAAACTTCATCATTTAGAAAACAAACAAAAAAAAGTCTGTTGCAGTTTCAGGTACTTTGTGGTCAGTCTGGGGTTTCTGCTGTTTTATGCATTAAACTGTAAGCAGTGGAGTTGGCTGAAGAGAGGGGTATGCAAACAATCCTATGGTTTGGAAGCAGACAACTGAAATCTACGATATAAACTGATTTTCCTGCTTCAGTCATTTAGTCTCTTTTGGAGAAATAATTAAACAGTGCTATTACAAGAAAATGTATGCAGAATTTCATGTTAACCAAGGTAATGCTGAGGTCTGCTAGGAAGGAAGAGGATTTATTTTGGAGTCTGTTTATAAAAGTGTGTCCTAATTAATATCTCAGGATTGTGCCTGGAATTCGGTTTCCTGTTTTGACTCTCAGTTTCACAGGATCTGCCTGTGTGAGAGCTGCATCTCTCAAAAATGCTGACGTTAATTTTTAGGCTTTAAATCCACTTTTGAGGGTCGCTTTTACTGTGGGGAGTTGAATTAGGGCCTATAAACTGTATAGTCTGTGATGACACACCAAAAAGATGCAGTAGCTTTTTCTAATAAGGGCTTGTGTTTTCAAGTGCTTGACACTTTCTGAAGCTTTATAAATGCAGTCTCTTTTTTTTAATTGCCTTCTGAATTCCTGCTACCCGATGCAAACCTTGCCTGGACAAAATAAATTTCTGATCCTCTCTATCTGGAAATATTGAATGGAAACAGAACCCCATGTTACTCGTAGGTAAATGTCCAGGCTTTCAAACAGGTTGCGAGGAGAAGCCTAAGGGACAGCCTTGCGCTTACAGTTTAGATTTGGTGCTCTTAAGGAGCATGCTATCTTGTTGCGTTGCATCTAGAAACGGGGTTGCACTAATAAGCCACAAAACCTCTTTCTGTTCATTTTTAGGTAGGAATTGCATTTCATTGCTGTCTCACAATCTGTAGCTTTTAGTTCTCAAGCATATTTTTGCCCTTCATATAGGCTGCAGTTTAGCTCTGATAGTAGAAGCTTAAGTTACTAATACGAATACGATTTTGAGCAATGATCATGCTGGAAATCCTCAGTGGAAATGTGTGACTACTGGGCTTCTGAATTTGCCATCTAAAACCAGAAATTCACATCTAGTATCTTCAAGGTCAGACATTTGTAGCAGCTACAGCGCTTTTTGTTGATGAAATATTGCAGCAGTACTAGCATATAAACGATGATTAAGTGTTATCGACAGTCATTGGTAAATTATTGGTGTGCTTTTGCTGCTACTGTGGAAAACCTTCAATTTCTGCAGGCATAAAAATGCAGTGCCCATATAGGGAGCTGCTTACAAATATGTTAATAACAGTTAAACTGCGTCTTATTTATAAAATACGAAAAGGCAGGGGTTTTGTGTTGCGAGATTTGTCCTTTTTTCTAGGCACTTGTGGCAATTAATTCACAATACTATCAGACAGTTCGCTAAACATGCCAACAAATCTTATTTCAAGCACAAAAATAAGTCGTCCTTTGTCTTGGAAAACTGCTTGGTCCAAAGCCTATTAAACTCAACGGGAGTGATTTTATTGACTCTTTTAACAAAATGGACTTTTGCTTCATCCCTTTTCAGCTTTCCTCCCCAAACCTTCTGCTTTCCAGACACTCCATATCTACCATATATGCACTGTCTTTAATGATTATGAACAGATTCATATATTACATAATATAACAAAATATTCTCCATGTCTCTTCTGCCTGTCATCCACTCTTCTATTACTTATGCAGTCTCCCCAAATTGTCCGTTTCCTGGTATTTTCTAGGTAGGTCACGTTTGTTGTGGCAGATGTGCTACATCTGTGCTACAAGTTGGTGTGTTGAGTCCCTTGCATGATTCACTGTGTTTCTTAAATGTAGATGGTGTCAGGAGAATTAACCAGTCAGAACTACTAGATATGTTCATTAAATCCCATCATCATAGAGATGCAGTGAGCAGATCTTTATCCATCTGTCAAGAAGAAGATCTAAAACCAGCTCCTTGGGAATGCTTTGGATTCCCCAGTGCAAAGCTGTGTTTTATAGTCACTGAAAGACACGACTTCATCCCTCAATCCTATCATTGCAAGCTCTGAAGCTGATCCAGGTATTTTCTAATGAGAGAATGGTTTGTTGCGCTTTGGATATTCTGGAAATTGTGCCAAGGAGATAAAGCACTTGTTAGCACGTCACAATACTCACTTATAAATCTGCTAAGCAATTCTGGATGAAAAATCCTGGCAATCACCCCGAGCTCAAATCTGTTGAAAATAAAAATAAATAAAAAAAAAGATTGTTACCATGCTGTCTATTTTGCATGTTGTAAATGTTTCTAAAAACTGATCAATAAGTGAAAGAAAAAATGCTTTATTTTCTGACATCAAGATTAAAACTGAAAGGTCTCTCTATGGCTGTGTGCGTTACATAGAGGATTATCCTTTCTACATGCCATTCAGGTTCCTTTTGGGAAAGAACTGCTGCTTGGCAGGAGTGCTAGCTTTGTAACTAATCTCCTTTCTTGAATGTCAGTAGGACTTTGGACTTGTTCTCCTTCAGTTCTTTTTGCCTTATTAACTTCTGCTTTTGTTAGAACTTAGTTTTGCTGTTCCTCCAATTGAAAGAGACATTTCCGTAAGGGAACAAATGTAACTTTGATGGGTCAAGTATCAATTCCTGCATTTGATGAGCACCTCTGAGTGAATGAGGTTTGGTGTCACACTGCCCTCCTATCTGGTGACCTGCTGAGAAGTGCCTCTATCTAACAAACATCCACTTATGCCTTTTATCAGTCTATACACTAAGAATACATTTGATGCAAACACGTATAGGGATTAATGTGCGTAGTCATTACTGAGTCATGAGCAAGTCCTAGACACAGTGGTAAGTAACCACTTTGAGTAGACAAGGAATTTACATCCTTATTGATCTCCACCTTATTTTTTGAAAATATATCATTTCTGAATTCCATAAGCTAGTAATGAATCTAAAACCTATGAGAAAGCTATAAGGTTCATAACACTGAGGTGTGGGTCAGCACAACGTATTGCGCTTTCCTTCCTGCTAATGTGAATCACCATGATTCACTCTAAAGGTGTCACAAAAGTTTAGACATGAAGTAAAGCCGTAGTTTCACTTAAGCAGTAAAGCATGAAAAAAAGCTCTACAGGTAGACTAATGCTGAAAGACAGCACAAAATACAGTAAGATTCAGCCGGAGGGTGAAAGTGATGACAGCATCTTTTGTTCCTACTGTCCCTTTTTGCCTTTTTCTCTGGCAGTAAAATGGGAGCATCCATGTCGTGCACTGTGCAGCCCTGTATTGCCCACCCAGTGCCCCACCCAGCCAGTCCTGTAGCTGGGTAAAATCTGCCATCTGTAATTAGTCTTTCAGGATCTGTTATATGGGAAATGCTGCATTCCAGCCAGTAAGGCATAAAATTCTAATTAATGACTTTACCGTTTGTGTTGACAGAATTACCCTCAGATTAATATTTTCAGTAAGATAAAAGCTTTACCAAGGCAAAATGAGATTTTGTATGCCCTCAGACTCTGAAAATGAAGACTACTTTTAAATACAGTTTTTGAGAAGATGACCCTTAAATTTATTAGGGATGAAATTTCCCCAAATTTTCCATCTGGTTCCTATCCTTTAAAAATTTTTGTTGGTCAAAAGACTTTAATTAATGACCTTTATGTATGATTCTGAATCTTTGTAACGAGCAGATGGTAACTAATACTTATGTCTGGTAGTAAATCAAGAATCTTATATTATGCTATTTAAATATATCAGAGAGAAAGTTTTTGGAACCGAAGGCTACTTTCATTGTTTGNTAACTAATACTTATGTCTGGTAGTAAATCAAGAATCTTATATTACGCTATTTAAATATACCAGAGAGAAAGTTTTTGGAACCGAAGGCTACTTTCATTGTTTGCCTATGTGATGGATCTGTACCTTGCAATCTTGTGATAAAAAGCTTTATAAAAGTTACATCTTAACTATGTTGCTGGAATTAATTCTTGTGTAAATGATATGAGTGTTAGATGCAGTATTATTTCCATAGAGTTCTTCGATTTGGGGAGAAGTTTTTTTGACTAAAGATGTTTTTATTCTATGGTGTGGTCTGTGCTTGGCAGTTACCATCTGTGCCTCTGACTTTTGCCTGCCCAATACCACCTCTAATTTCATTAAAACACTTCCTGAAAACAAAATAAAAGAAGTTTGTGGTTCCAAATTTCACTGTCAATAAGTTGCCTATTAAATTTTGAGATATTTGGAAGTAGCATGAAGCAAAATTGAAAGCACGCACAAGGATAATTGCTTATGTGTCATAAAGTAGTATCTCCAGGATCCAGAAGTTTAACATGGTACTTTTTTGATCATTTACGATCAGTTATGTTAACTGGAACTTGGATAAGAGGTTTTTTTCCATAATGCTGAAGCCAGTATGGAATCCAGAGCTTTTTTGCCAGAGAAGACTACATTACAGAGAGCTGATAACAACTGAGAGCAAATGTTTATTTTCCAGAATCATTATAAATAATTATTTAGTAACTTCATCAACCACAACGACATTTTCAAAGTGTAAATATTTTACTGTTTTATCTTCTGTTTTGGCCAAAAAGATTTACGTTCTTGTTTCTTTGGGTTGTTTTGTGTGTTTGTGTGTGTTTGTTTTTAATTTTTATTATTATTATTTTCTCCAGACTTCTAATGAGCATACTGAGGTAGATCTCATTTTCTTTCATTATCGTTGCACGTACAAGACACAATATAAAAATGTGCGTTGATGTAAGGAAGGTAGATGGCTTCAAAGTTGTTGAATAGCAGATACAGAAATGATGTATCATAAAAGTACAAAAAAGTATGATTTTAATTGATAGAAAGGTTAAGAGTTGAGTGACAATAATTAGTTAGACTGATTTTTTTTTTTTGGATCAATCTAATGCTTCAATTTAACATGGCTCAGTTGGTAAAATAGGTGTGATTACACAGTTCTGTAAAAGTAGTCTCCCAACCTTCTATGCACCATCATTTTCCAGACGCCATAGTAACATAATTGTGTTTGTAAGGACTCAAGTAACCAAAGAATGCCTAAGAATGAACCTCCAATGACACTGAAAAAGAGATGGTATGTCAGCAAGGTGATGGAAGAAAGATGAGGCTTCCCCAGTTATCTGGAGAATGGGAAAGTCTTACAGAAGCACAGGAGCTCGACGTGTATAGATTTTTTGAAAGGATATCTTTCCTATCTGAAAAGTTAGGTTATAAATGAAACTACAGTTTTTTCAAGGAATGCTATCATGTACCTGTTCCTAAGTAGCAGATGTGAATTTAATTTGGATTTGCTGAGGACAATTTGGCTATTGTCTATGGGGACTGCAGTCAAAGATCATGTCTGATTACAAGTTTGGGAAGATAGTCTTTGTCCTTTGCTATGCCTGTGTAACCCGGGAAGCTGGAAAATGATTTAGTTATCCCAGAACTAGTTGGAAGTGTGATTGCTTCAAATTTATACATGAAAAAAGCAAGGAAGGAGTAACACTTCTGGTGATCTGAGTGGGAAGAAGTTCACTAAATTCTTAAAGTTAGTTTGCATTCTCATGAATGCCATCAGGTGCCCAAGTACTTAAATTGCATATTTTAGGCAGCCAGTCAATCACATTCCAGCAGTACTTTCAATCTGTACTTTTCACTTTATGTTCTAAGTAGAGGAATGAAGTTGTACTTAAAGGAAGACTATAAACATTCTGATTGCCTGTAACGGGAGTGATAGATTTTATGTTGTACATCTTTTCAGAGAGTTTTCTCAGGGACCCTTCCCCTCTGCAGTATTTTAGTATTTTATGGATTNAAAAAAAAAGAAAAGAAAAAAAAAAGAAAAAATCTGTTTCAGGACCATTTTTGCTGCATCTTGCTCTTCTGTCAAGTTGATATATGGACTTTAGTAAAAGAAACTTTTGAGATATGTGAAAAAGGACTGTTCTTCCTTCCCTAGTGTAAAGTGCATACAATTATTCTAATATCTCTTTGCTTATGATAGAGAAGAGTGTTATGTTATAGAGAAGTGAATAATCAGGTGAAACGACATTTATAAAGGATGGAGAAAGGGATGGTGCACCAATGAAGACAGATTCAGAATCTGGGGAATGCACAGGCTGTGTATTTGAATATGAAAAGCTGTGTCTCTTAACAGGTTTTCTGAAAGAGTCTGCAAGGTGAAGATATATCCTGAATATAAGGAAGTAGAGCTACCACTTGAGACACTTGAGATAAGTCTTAGGTTTTGTATCTGAGGAGGAGGATGGAATTATTCACAGATATATAGGAAAGAAAAAGAGCTCTCAGGCTGAACAGTAAAATTAAGAGTTCTCTCTGAGCCATTATTATCTTAAGCCAACAGTTAAGAACTTCTTGAAACATATCAGGGTGTTATGTTAAGCAAAATTAGAGAAGTAGGAATAAAAGCAGAAAGGAGTGATCGCAAAAGCTGAAAGATGACTGTATTTCAAGGCAAATTTTATCTCAGAAGTATTTGAAAAATAGGAGGGTGAAAATTAAGTCTTGATTTTGCTTTTGGCTAAGAAAAATCATAGGGAATCTTTCTGGGAAAGCTGTGTCCATGGAATACAAGGACAGAAGTCATGCTGAAGCAGAGAAACTCCAGACACAAAGTATAATTACAGAAAAATAGGAACTCAGAGATAACTGTAAGAGAATATTGAAGATGCTGGTGTCAGGGAATGTAGGTGGTTGATTACGACACGTTTCTGTGGTGTTTTTTATAAAACAGAAATGACTAGAGGTTTGGACAGATATGTTTCCCCTAAAGAAATTGCTATATCTATCTTTCGTCTCACTTCCATTCTAACCCTATGAGGAGGACTAGAAAATAGCTTATGCAAGTCTTTGTTTTCATTGTATTAATATTGCAGCCCCAGGGTCCAGAGCACTATTAATTACACTGAGATGTATTATTTTTTTTTAAATATATATAACCTTATCTGCAATAAGAACATAAGAGTGATAGTGCTGGATGAATCCAAAGAGACTTGTAGTATAATACTGTACATCTGAGAGCCACCACTATCACATGCTTAAGGAAGAGTNTCCAGAGCACTATTAATTACACTGAGATTTATTTTTTTTTTTTTAAATATATATAACCTTATCTGCAATAAGAACATAAGAGTGATAGTGCTGGATGAATCCAAAGAGACTTGTAGTATAATACTGTACATCTGAGAGCCACCAATATCACATGCTTAAGGAAGAGTATGAGATCAAGGGAGCATACAATGATGTCCCTGACTAATTGCCTGGACTCCACCAATTTATAGGTCTTGTGTCTTTTTTTTAATCGTTCTTAATTTAATTTCCTTTCATGATTTAGGCAACATTGCATTTCTCATTACAGTAAATTTGATGATGGGGCATAGTCTGACGTAATCCTTTCAGTCATTTCTGTATGGAAAAGATAGCTACAGGTAGAAGCTGACATCTGCTTCAGTTGTGTTCCTACCTAACCTTTTGTTGCAACACAGAACTTTCTCTTACAGATGCTTGACTCAGTCCCTTTCCCTTTGCATGATTTCTGTGTATAAAATACTGTTCTTTTTTACTTAGTCTGATTTGCCATGATCAAAAACGGCAGGAGGGATGACAAGATTTCAAAGGGTGACAAAAGATTAGGATTTTGTGCCTTTGTTTTGTGAAACATGAGAAAGTAAGGGATAGTTCTTTTTGGAAAAGATTCTGTCACCACATGTTCTTTTTTTATAGCTTTATAGCTTTGAACTTTAGTAACCGTGTGGTTACACAGCTAAATACCTCTCAGATTTCAAGGATATGGTCTGAGAATCAGTATTTTAGTGTTGGACTTTCAAACCTACTTCTCAAATCCCAGGTCTTAGAATAAAACCCCTAAACAGTTACATGACATAAGGCACATCATACTGCTCCTGTCTTGAAATGCTATGAACCTTTTTTTTTTCAAAGGGATTTTGCCTGTGTCACTGTAACCTTTTTTTAGGATTTTTATTTAATTGATTAGTTTANTTTTTTTTAAAGGGATTTTGCCTGTGTCACTGTAACCTTTTTTTACGATTTTTATTTAATTAGTTAGTTTTATTTTTTAAAAAATCTGTTAAAACTTAAGCTGTGGCATTTCTCACGACTTCCTGACTGTCTTTTTGAAAAGCAATCTTATTATTTTTTCTTCAACCAACTGGCTTTCCAAGAATTGGTATTCTACTATATAAATCCTAATATATAATGCATCTAATGTGCCTTCTGAGCACAAGGCGCTTGAATATCGTGTAACACCAAATTCTTCCTTCTGTCTTATTTTGGTGCAGTTGATTTTTTTTTTTTTTTTTGAGGGGGAAATTCAATGTAGTTCATTGAAACTATTATATAGTACAGACTAGGAGGGGTGAAGAGTAATGCCTGCTTTTGGAAGTCTGCCATGTCATCTTTGCTTTGTCATAAAAAAATATGTGTCTGTTGCCCCCAAAGTCAGGATTTACTGACAGTCTGACTTAGTATCTTAAGGTTTGCTTAGGATTTTCTGCATTTTGTCAGTGAAGGTTGTAGTGGGCTAAATTAAAAACAGGTAAGTCTGTAAAGCCACGCAATTCCTTTTGAGCAAGATGTGACAGAAACAGCACTAATGCATATCGCTGATAGCAGATAAGCCTGTACTTGACTGAAGTTCAGACATTCATTTTGGTATTGATAAACCTAGCCACGTGGCTTATGAAATGTTTTTGAAGCCATACGCTTGCAATTTTGACTTTGCTCCCACTACTTCAAAGAACCAATATGGTTAATGCAGTCAGAAGAAGATTGGTTTGGTTTGGTGAGGTTTGGTTTGGTTTGGTTTGGTTTGGTTTGGTTTGAACTCCCTGAAATATTAACTCAGTCATGAAATAAGAGGGCTGACTTTAGCTGAATTATATCCACATATACACTATTTGGCCCAAGTTAGCTGATGCAGAGAAACACCACGTTGAACAGTAAATCTGTTTGAAAAATATACCTCTCAACATGCCAAGGACCAAAATGCCAGCTGTAATGTGGAACAGGGAACCAGAATGAAAGACACAAATATTACTAAGGCAGAAAATCTTAAAATGCTCTGGAATTCATTCTTTTGTAAAAAAATGAACACCTTCTTCCTGTAACTTCAGTTTAAGAATCTTTATTTCTGATACAAATAGTTCTTAACAGTAGAAGTAAGGAGAAGGCAAATGTAGTGGGGCATGCAGATACCTTAGGGACTAAAGATTACTATATGACTAACATGACCTTCTTTAAGTGAGCATGAAAAATGTGACTTCCAAATTTGGCACTCCCTAGGATGCAAAATAGGCTACATAGCTGAAAAAATACATTACCAATAGCAGAAGTAAAAATCAGTGCTGTAATCTAATATAACAGTCATTGCAAAGTAATTCTTGAAGCTGTCACAAACAAAGGAAGGATACTTTCTAACATGTGCATAAGTTATTTGAAATGCCTCTAGTAAATGTTTGTACTTACAAGAAAAATGGAATTTGGGCCCATTTATTTCCATATATCTTAAGTTCATTCTTTGGTGATATTGAATCATTTTGCAGTTTCACTATTCAGCCTGTTTTAGGGCATTTTTATGTTAGCTGCCAGACAGTACTTTAAATTAGTTTATGCAGGTTGATAATATTTGGTTGTATTTTATCTACAGAATAAGTTTGATTTATAAATAGCTTTGATATGAACACTATGGCACATATAGCCTGCATTTATGATATTTTATTTTTTCTCTTTGAGTTATATTAAATAATTATTTTACTGTACTAGGTACAGAATCTATAAAACTACTAACCTACAATTTGATGAAATCCTGAAATCATTAGGAAACTCCTTACAGGCATCAGAGAAATTGCCAAAACCAGTGAAGAGTCTTACCACACCTGGAAGTCGTTTCCTCAAGGCAGGCAGCCTTCCGGTTTGGTGAAAATGATCTGCAACTGTAATTGTGGTTTAATGTTTGCTTATGCCCCTTTTACAATCTTTTATAACCTCTGGAAGCCGAAATGGTAAACTACAGGAGAATACTAAGGTCCCTGGCTCGTGTTTGCAGGCATTTTGCAGGAGGACTAAAAAAGATTTTTATTTTCTCCTTCACTGCCATACCTAACACTCTACTTTACTAATGTAAAGTGCTGTTGTCTTCAGTTTAGAAAATGCACAGGGCTGTGAACAGCAGTGGCGTAGGAAGGTTTCCCTTTCTGCTGTTCCTCGTGTAGCTTCCATCAGAGAGAGGAGAATAGAGCCAGCACGGTCACCGCTTCAGTGGTTTCAACACGTCCCATGTGCAAGCATTCCCCATGCAAGCCTGAATTCTTTTTTTTAACTCCCTAAAAGGATGCTATGATTTTGAAGGATGCTGAATTCTCAGGCTCTCTCTACTGTAGTAAATGTACATTGAGGGTCATTCTGTGGCACTGAGACCGTCACTAAAGGAAGATCACATCCAGGGCATCACAGCCCAGCTCCGCGGTCACTCATGCTCCTGGAAGAGAGATCAGAAGAATGTGAGCTGGCACAGGTGAAAGCCGTGGCAGCAGCCATCCTAACCTTTTCACAGCACAGATAGTCAAATGATGAATTATTTGATATTTTCAGAACATGAGTCTCAGCTAATAGTTACTGGCAATAATTTCTAAACTTCAGCTTTGCTTTATATATTGCATGAGCATACTAGTAGAGTAAGAGACTTTCACCCTATCATGTACTGCATACCTCAGAGTAATGTATGGAGCACTGAGAGACAGCTTTAAAAGTTGGCAAACCTGTAAGGGTGAAATCTTGTCTATCAAATTGTTCAGTCACCAGAAATTATAATATTGCCCTCTCTCGTTTTTTTTCTTTTTTTTTCTTTTCTTTTTTCCCCACTAACAGCCTTCAGGGAAATTGTGTTTATTTAAAAATAAATTAATTAGTCAAGGTCAAAAAACAAAACAAAACAAACAAGCTACACTGCTGTTACACATAACAATAAGGCCTTTCCTCCATTATTTCAATGTGCTGGCAAGTTACAGGTTAAATAACACTCTACTTTCTGCCCCGGAGTCTCTGGATTGCAGGTTTTTAAGAAGCATTTTGTCTGTTTCAGGTGCTAAAAATCGTCATTGAGCTGCTCAGAGTGGATGCTCTAGTGACTAGGTCTGTCTCTGTTCCTAAGTAAGAGCATTTCCTTCCTTCCTTCCTTCCTTCCTTCCTTCCTTCCCTCCTTCCTCTTGTCTTGTCCCTTCATTTTCTATGACAGACAGGGGACACTGTTGGTGACTGAGTAGTTTTCTTCCCTCTTACTGTTTATCGATAACATTTTAATATGTATGTATATGTGTATGTGTATTTTATACAAACAAAACTGTATATATGACACTTCATATGTTTATGTAAACGAACATAAACACATACATATGGGTTCAAGTTAAGCCAGGCGAGGTTTAGGTTGGATATTAGGAAAAATTTTTTCACTGAAAGGGTTATCCAACATTGGAATAGGCTGCCCAGGGAGGTGGTGGAGTCGCCATCCCTGGAGGTGTTTAAAAAAGGGGTAGACGTGGTACTTGGGGATATGGTTTAGATGTGGTTTTGTCAGGTTAGGTTAATGGTTGGACTAGATGATCTGAAAGGTCCCTTCCAACCCTAACAATTCTATGATTCTATGATATATATAAAACATATGTATAAAATGATAAATATATATGCACAGAAAAGTCCTGACTTCAGGCTTCTTTCCCCTGTAATTCATCTTCTAAAAATGAAATCAACAACATTTTGTATACCGTATCATGAGGAACATTAAACATTGGAGCTAATTCCACTGGCTTGCTGTGCCATGTTTAGTCTGTATGCCGGAGCCAGGGCAGGTAGGAAAGAGCAGTTAGCTGTGCAGTAAGAAGACACCTTCATCCACCCATATTATCTGTTAGTTTAGGAGCTCTTTCTGCAGACTCTAGACACTACAGCAACCAGACAGACTGGATGAAGACTGGATTGATTATAAACCGAAAGATAAAACGTAGGACTAGGTGGAATCTCCTTCTGTACCATATGTTCAGACTACTATAATGAGAAGTTTTAAGATACCAGGAGTTCTCCTCCATTTTCTAGAATTCTTGGAAAAATCAACTCAAATTCTCTCTTAACTAGAAGTACTTAGGCTAAACTTTCTAGAGTTCATGCCACCATAATCATGGATATCATAAGCAATGATCTGTTTCTTTCAATTCATTAATGAATTTTAGCTTTTGAAGTACAAAAAAATCTTGTAAGGGGTGAGTTCAGTTGCTCCTGCAGATTTGCTGAAAAGTGTAAAAACACATTATTAAAGAGTCAGAGATGTGTTAGAAATTACTTGTATTTCTATATCTCCATCCTAAACCAGAAGATATGCTTTGAGAAAGCTGTCTGCCATCTTATGGTTTCTGTTTGAATTTATAAGGTGTGGAATAAATAAGCGGCCATGAGAAGGGTGAAGCATTTAAAAACACTGAAAATCTTTAAATATGAACCTAGGCAAGCCAAATTCATCTGACTTGCAGTTGTAAAGACTATCAAGTGCTACTAAAACAAATGGTCTGAAAAAATGAGAAAGTATAGATATGGGGCAGGAGACAAGGCATTGAAATCGTCTTGTGAGGTGACTTACTTGAGTTCTAATTTCCATTAACAAATCTGAGTGATTATTACATTTCTGCATAATCAGGAGTTGGTAAATATGTTCACATATTTTTTCCCAAAGCCATGCAAGAATATCCAGTTAAAAAGCATTTTATGCATACCCTCTTGTACGATTTTTAGATAGAATTTCTTTTTTCTGGACTGATATCTTTAAGTTGAATTAATCAGAACTTAGAATGAAAAGTAAAATAGTTCTGCATTGGATTGTATGGTTTAATAACAAGTATAGAAAAAAGAACATTTTTTTATTCCACTCTAGCTGTGCTGAAATAAATGTCCAGTTTTACAGTATCTGCATATATTCAGATTTTCTGAATAGTTAAAAAAATATATTTCTTGGAATTAATATTAAGTCTTGTTCAGTACAACGAGCCATTTCAAAATGCAAAGTATTGGTGTAAAAACATTTGCATCGGAGATGAGGATAAGCAGGCCTCTAACACAGCCTCAAAACATTACAGTACCTACAATTTGTTTTCATGTTTGTGGAGCCGTTGAGATTACTTTACGGATGTTGTTAGATGTGCACCTAAATTTTATTTCTAGTAACGCTGCTTTCTAATCTGACATGTACAACACAATCTTAAAAACACCACAAAGATACAAGTCTACATAGGAGTACATTTAATACTACTGTGCATACACTGTGAAGCAGATGGTATTTTCAGTAAGTTATTCATGAAGGATATGCTTTGCATCACCCCTTGAAAGAATTAAGTATCTTGTTTGCTAGTCATACCCTGTTAAAATCTTTTTTCACCCTTTTGTTCTTGGTATAAGTGTCCAATGGGATAAAGTTAATCCCCTTAACCATATGTGTTATGCAGCACAGAGATCATAATATGATTTTTTTACTTTTTCAAAGTAACTTTTATGACGTTTTTTCTGTATATGATTCATGATTTAGTGAGCATATGGTAGTTGAAGTCCTACAACTTTTATTTTTGACTAGTTTTAAAATTAATGTCATTCTTTTGATCATCAAAAATCCGAGAGATTCTGAGAGATATTTAAAAATGCCTTATTCCCTAGCGGTGTTTTCCAAAAAAAATGCTATAAATTTATTTCACATCTTCTAAACATATTGTTCAGGTGAGCAATATAATAAAGTGAGCTTTGTTGCTAACCTCCGTATGTGACTTTTACCAGAAAGAGCAACAATCTGTCTGATGTGGACAGCTAAAATACTATAGGCTAGGCAATATGGGGATTTGAGAAAGTGACACTATCTGGGACATTTCGCTATGTAGGAACTTATTTCTATAGTTGAAAGAAAGTCTTAGAAAACTTTGGTTAGTGCCTTGGCCAGGTTGTCCTCTGGTTGTGAAGTCATTAGGTTGCCTCCCACTGCACCAATGAACTCGGGGACTGGAGCGGTTTGCTACCTACAGATCTCTGCCAGAAGCAGATCTCAACCTGCAGGACCTATTACCTGCAGCAATAACCTAACACAGTCGTTATCATTTCCAAGCAGAGACAACGTGCCCTTGCCAGCCGTTTCATTTGGAATGACGGGTTCCAAGCTCAGTGCCATCCTCCCTAATTAGGAGGCCTTGAAGATCTTAGCCTGGGGGTTGTTCAAGCAAAAGGTATTCACCAGCACAAACATATTTTATCTCCAATATGAGTATGCTGTCGTGGTCTAACTGCAGTTAGTTATTATAGAGATGTACACATTTAGCTTTGGGCAAACACCGTAAGCAGCATTTGTATTCAAGACAACAGGCACTCATCAGTGTAAATTCCTGTCTACTATGCAAGGGGCATCTTTTGATCTTTTAGAAAGAGCTGGCAAATTGGATGGTATTTGCAAAAGTCTTTCAGCTGAGAAATGTCAATAAAGTAATTGTGTTGAGACCAGTACATGGAATTGACTTCTTGGAGGGGCCACAGGGATGGTTACAGGTGCAGGAATGAATGGCGTAGCTCTTGATTACATAGGCAGAAGTTCACAGGTGAGAAATTGTGCACAGGCTCAGCATCTCCAGGCTGTACCACAGTCTCTCATTTGACGTGGTGAATTAGAGTGGAAATACCAGGATACAGTTTTTCACCCTTTTTTATGCAGTGTATATGGAAATGCTTTGTAAATACTTTGCCTTCAGCACACTAGTAAATACATAAAGGCAACAATGAAGTGTGATTGCACTGTTACAGTTGGTGCATGTTAACAAACGGGAGTAAATGCATAACATAATTTCTTACAGAAACGTTCTTTCACAGTCTGGTTCCCCACAAACACTCTTCCTCTGCAGATTTTTGCAAATCTGCAGTGTTTAATGTGTCTCTCTGCAGGTCACTGCTCCCTATCCACACTACTTCCATAAATAAATAGAAATAATTGCTAGTGGTTTGAAATGGTTATCATTCATCTTTTACATATGTTTGTTGTTAATACCTTAACTTGAAAACATTACTGTTGTTTTATTTTTATTTTTTAAAATACATCTGGAAGAAGCAATCTAGTGAGTATAAGTCTTTTCTTCTCCTTCATAGACATCGCTACTTTGAATGCAACATTCTTCAAAGTTTATTCTTTTAATAATCCTATAAAAATGTCAGGATGTTTGTGAAGTACAAATGCAAGTCCTGTACTTGGTGCAGTATTGCGAGATTTCCAGGGTAAGCTGATGGTTCATTAAAAGGCAGGTTTTAATATAGGAGAGGAGTAATCAAGAAGTGGAAATGAGAAAATAATCCAACTGGAAATACAGGGGAAGGAAAAAAAAGGCTTGAAGTAACATGCAATATCAGTGATTTCTTGCTAAGAGGGTAAGTGTATTATATGTAGGAAGGAGAAAGTGGTAGACTGGTGAGTCCACTGCTAGAAATACAAAATATAGGTTTTCCTGATATCAAATCAAGATCTTCAGTTTTACTGATGATATGTGTCTTCTGCTCTGGTGACGCCCCATCTGGAGTACTGCGTCCAGCTCTGGGGCCCCCAACATA
>RSEF01000001.1:172058493-172076616 GCA_003993805.1 Himantopus leucocephalus | reverse complement strand
TAGATGATCTCCAGAGGTCCCTTCCAACCCTGACCATTCGGTGTAATTTTGTGGATTAAGCAGTTTGTGTAGCTATACCTGCTGTACCCTCCTGCCACAGCTGGAAAGGTTTGGCAGATTGAAATCTACCAAACTCATCAACAATCAAGTCATGGTAGATTTCAGAGTGACTGTGTTTCCCAAAATGTTTTTTGTAGTCACTTACTAACAAATCTATTAGAGTTGGGGGGGGGTGGGGGGGGTTGTTTTGGTCTTGTTTGTTTGTTTGTTTGTTTCATACCTACTTTGCAGCAAACTTGCATTTGTTTTGGAAGAATTTTCTGTTCTATGATTGTTGAGACAAGTAGCCATGTCTTTTGGAGCCCAAGTGGTCCTTTCAACGATGAATTATTTGTTATTCTACTTAGGACAATACTTATGGTTGTCCAGTGGGGGAACTATTGAAGGGTAAAGGCTTTACCATTACCCCCCTTGAACTCAACCCTGTTATATTACTGCAACACTGCAAAATTTCAAACCATCTGTTAAGTTCCTTCTGAGATTCCTCACTCAAGAGAGTTCTTGAAAGGGAATAAAGCCCACCCTGGCCCCTAGCTTCTTCCACCATAGATAACGCTGAAGCCAGTTAATTAACTTAAGCATTACTATCATCTTGTGTTTGGTTTTCTTCTGTAAAAAAAAAAGAAAAAAAGAAACAAAAAACCTCAAATCCAGATTTTTGTTGTAAAGAACCATTGCCTGATCATGCTCTTTTTCATTCTTGTGCTGTCTTCTCTTCTACATTTGTTCAGGTCTAGAAATGTCTCAAAAGCAGGAATGCTAAAACAGAAGCACCTGCAAGAGTTCTCTTCAGGAATGAATTTTCTCTGCTGGTAACAGAAGTGGTTTCTGCACTCAGTCTGTGCAGAAATTGATGTAAGTATGGCAAACCCAAATATGCACTAGTAAGATTAGAATCATATAAAGCTCTTCATTTCTGCAAGGATCCACTGGATCTACTCATTTTGTACCACCTCAGTGTTCATTTTGGAAGTGTAAAATCAATGTGAATTACTACTTTGGAAAAAATTAGGTTTATTTCCATTCAGTTTGAAGATGGGCAAATAGCCTCACATAGTTTTTAAATATGTTGCTTCTAGTATAGCTAGTGTACATCAGCTAATAACCAGCCTAAAAGTAGGAAGCCATCCTGTAATTCTTTAATTCTTTAAAAGCACGTGGGCTGGTAGGGGGTATACCGCACTGAATTTGTCAGTACAGCCTTTGCATTCATTCTCATGCCTGATGGCAGCTTCATTCTCTTGCTTGGGCTTTGGCCAACTCAAATTAACTACTTACACTGAAGCATGTATTACAAGGATTGTGCTGGATCTACATAGTATTGGCAAGTTTTTGGAGAAAGCCTTGTGCCCCAGAGGTCTAACATGTCTAGCCAATTTGGAGTGACTGTTAGGAACCCCATTCCTGTTCCCTACAAGTGTTCATTCTGGCTGTAATTCAAAGAATGCTCTTCCTCTGGCAAAAGAAAAAAAAAAAAGAATTTTTGAGTTGGAACAGCCTCATGTCTCTTCCTCTGAGTGTCAGTATATTATGAATAGATGTGTTATATATATAAAATCTGTTAAAGTATTATGGCAAGCTCAATTTTGTATCCAGATGACTAACTTATACTGTGTTTGTGCAACATGATTTCTGAGCTTTTAAGTTCAAGTTATAGGTCGCTTCCATTAGCGAATTCAGAACAAAAGTTTGACTTTTGTTTGGTTATTTCACAGAAAACTTTTTAAATTATGACAGGCAGGCTGCTGGACACTTCATCAGTTCCTCTGATGCTTTTCTACTGAAGCCTTTGATAACTGCTAATCCAACAAAGGTTTAACATTATTTTTAAAGTCAGCTTCTGGTTTTCTGAGAAACCAGCAGATGCTGCTTTGATCCTCTTTTGCACCTCTTGTCTTTTAGTCTTACTTGAAATTACTGTGTCCGTTTTGGAGCTTTTTAAACATGCTCTCATCTGCTTTTTTGTGGTTCATAAAGAAAAACCTGCTCACAATTTTATCTTCTTAAAAATAAATTCTGTGTCTCCTACCAGCATTTCCCTTTCTTGATGTGAGAAGTTAGCTAGTAATTAGAGTCCTGAGGATCCTTTGTGTTAGAGGAAAAAATGACAATGAGGTTGAATCCCTCTTTGTACTTCCCTTGTGAAATAAATAGGGTTGTGTCAAAGTACTGTTCCTGAAGCACAGTACGGTAAAGACATGCGCTTTTATTCGCGGATTCAGTTCTTCCACCTGGCTGCTTTGTTGCCTGCTGCCTCTGCTTCTCTCTGCATTTTTTTAATCACCCTGCCTCAGAGATAGGCAGGCCTTCGTACAATCCGTCGGAGCTGCCGAAACACCACGCTCACGTTTGCCTGGAGCCGGCCTTAGGGCAGGGAAGTGGCCTGGGTTTGTTCTGTCCTGAAACTCCTGTTTCAGCAGTCTCCTTCCCTGGAGCTGCTCGGGGGCTGTCCCAGCCATCCGGGAGACACAGCACTGGCAACAGCCCGCCCTTTCCAAATCGTTTAACCAAAGCATAACCTGTCTGAGAACTGTGTCTGGAACACAGTTGGGGTAGGGCAAGATGACCTGCAGAGGTCCCTTCCAGCCTCAACCAATCTGTGACTGATTCTGTGATTGTGAACAAACTCTGCACAGAAATTCCCAGATGGGAAACGTGGTGGCCCTCAGCTACCCGCATAAAAAGTGGAACTAGGTACACATCTCCAGACAACGACCTACTGAAGATCTAATTGCTGTCTGCAAAACACTGCCTTCCTTCTTGTTGACAATAGTGGAAATGTCCCAACTACCCCTCTCTGTTAACACTTCACATAGGTTGTATGACTCTCCCTTGATCTTCAGGTATAGATGCAGGTATTGGAGTAGAGTGGTTTGCATGAATTTGAAGAGACACCTGATTTTAAAAGACATGTGTTTGAAGTCTTCCAATTATACTCTGGAATGAAGGACCTTGAAGCTGTCTGTATTAATTCGTCTTCTTATTTGATCTGATGACTAAATAAATACGTCTCCATCCCTTCCTTCATAACTGAATTTCTATCTTTTCTGCTAGAGCATTTGTTTTCTTTTTGTGGTATTCTACACATCTTTTGGTATTAAGAAATCAGTTTGAGTATTGGAACAAAATAAAAGGCAGTTACTAAAATCCAAACTGTAGAATATAGTTGTGTTCTATCTTTAATAGACAATTTAGAGTATAAATTTATATAGAGTTAGGATGAACATTTGTGGCATGAATTTCTTTTTCATAATACCCCTATCTGAATAATTTGGGAATAGAAAGCAGATTTTAAGTCATGTAAATTTTTCTGCATCTGTAGGCCATATTTAGGTCTTGAAAGCAAAGCAAGAAAGGGAACAATTTTTTCATTCTTAAGACACCTTTGGTATTTCAGAGCTTTCCCCAATACTGTACTGGAGTAAAACCAGTATCTTTTGGAATGAAAACAAGAGTATAAAGATCAAGTGATATGTCTGAATCAGGGAGAACAGCAGTGTCAACCTGTCTCTCAAACATCACATATGAGCTTTGTGACCGCCTGCCTATTGGATGTAGGTGTATATGTGCTCCCTTTCACAGATGATGACCAGTAATTCCATTTTTGCTAAAAGCAACACCGTATTTCTCTGGAAAGCTTCAGTTCTGCAAGCCAGATGAGAGATGACTTTTGTCCAAAAATTCCAACCACCTTCATCTGCAATATTTTCCTTTGAAATACCAGCCTCATTTATCATAGAAAAGTGGAGATCCATGCTTTTAGCTTTGCTGCTCTTAAATACATTTCAAGTATCAGTTTCACATGTTAATACCTGAAAGGAACATAAAAACAAAAGCTTCTTGTTCAAATTCCCTTTTGTAACTGCTCCTCAGTCTTTCACTATGCTTTCAGTCAGTTATTCTGTTTCCATGGAGCTGTACGAATTAGTAGACATCTGGGTAGGGAAACAAGAAAAAAAGGCACAAAACTAGAGTGCGTATCTTATCTGACATTTTCAGAAGAAAAACACTGTGTTTTCTTTCACTATCAGAAATGTAAAAATGGGCACATTTTGAGTGTTTTGAAAGTTTCAGTTACTCTTCAGGCAGAAGTATCATTACTGGAGCACTTCAGCGGAGCTCTTTTCTCCCCATTGAATTGTAAGCGTTCAGCAGATTATGGCAGCTGCAACAGGGTTTAGATTTCATCCCTTCTTTTGTTGAGAGGAAAAGAAGTCCCTTTCAGTGAAAACAGCATTAACAATACTTCTTTGTATTTGTGGGACTTTTATCATCTTTTTGTGGCTGAGGACACTGTTTGTAACACAAGATTTTCCTTGTTGTTCAGGTATGCCGTGGCATGATCACATTGAGAAGTTTCATCAATCAATCATCCAATCAATCTCTGTATGCCTATACAATGACTCATCAGTTAATCAGTGTGCTAATTTAATTGCTACTTGCCCCTTGCCAAGTTAGTAAAGATGCCATTGTGGTCCCCATAAATTAAAAATAGTACTGTGCTAATGTAATAGCAGTTGTGATTAATTATTCATAAATTCTTATTTATGTGATTATTCTTTTGACTGTGATGTAAATGATATTTAAACCCGAGGCTCTATTTTTGGAAAACTTAATGGCAAAGAAAGAACTGCCATTTAATCTGAGGTGAATGGAATCTCTAAAGAATAAAGAGAGAAAATAAAAGGAACTGTGATCCACATCCTATTCTTTTCTTCAGGTCCATGGACCATTACATAGTGAAAAGGTTAACAATTTGCCTGTCGAATAACAAGCTTCAGGTTGTTCTGCTTTAAAAATGCGTTTGTTATCTTCTTGAGTGCTGGAAACTACCTAGATGACTTTTCTATCCTTATAGCCCTCAAATAATACTGAGACATACACAAAAAGCAAAAAGGTGGGAGTTGCACCCATTAAAAATAATTCAGGACAGAAATAGCTAACTAGAGGTGACAAAGTAAGACTTTCTGTCTGTGGACGTTTGTACTTTGCAGTGATTTTCTGTTGATTCTAGTAGCAGTATCTCCTGTAGCAAGCTAGGGCTCTCCCTGCTACCCCTACACTTCCACCACCAGAGGATGCAAAGAGCCTTTGAGGTATTTCATTACTAACACACATACAAGGGAGGGACACACAATCGCTCTGTAATTCTTGGATTTTGGGTAATACCATATGGCACGATAGAAGGTACCAGAGTTATTCAGGGTGAAAACTAATCAAGATCCTTCATTAGAGTGAACAGTGTGGATCATTTCTTGAGCACCATTAAGGTCCCTTTCAGGTCCCTTGACCCTGAATCCCAAGGTGTAGTATAGCTCTGCCTTCCAGTTCCCTTCTCCTTTTTCATTATATTCCGCAAGGAAAAATGCCCAAATTTTTAGATAAAAATGTTGTGTCAGCTGCTCAAAGTGGTACGTTGGTCTCCCTAGTTTCTGGAGAATTGTGTCAGAAATCCAGGTTGATGGAAAGCACAAGGCGCTTCAGCAGAAGTGTTGACATGATACAAGTAGTAGCAAAAAATACCCAGTAGATACAGTAGCCCTAAAAGGAGCTGAACAAAGGAAGATGGCAGAAGATTTCTGTCTGCTACTGAAATTTAGCTTTGCCAGCTCTCTTAAGGTGACTATCCACAGCTTTCTCCCTACATTAAGATCAGTGAAGACTGCATAGTCTGAACTCCAGGAATATATTTTTTCTAAGACCTGGCAAATATTCTAACCAATATATAATAAAATAAAATCTCTTCTGGGGGAGTCACCAGACCTAGAATGGGTTAATTATTTTTGTGAAGAAACTGCAACATCCTATTTATTTCTGCTGCTTTGGGTTGCTATGATAAATACATGCTGGCTTTGAAAGAAAATTAGTAATATAACTATGTTATAGAAAAAACAGGTTTTCTCTTTTTGATTAAAAACAATACCTCACATTTGTCCTGCACTGCCCCAAAGTGCAACTGCAGGCACTTCACACTGTCTTTTTTGGATTGGAGGCACTACATCCCTTCCCATGAGCAGCAAGATAACAGTGGGGTTTGGGTTTTTCTCCTAATAGCTGTTAAAAAGGAGATGAACTCTTTTCCCCAGCTGCAATTAAAGGGGAAAAAAATGAGGGATATAATGTAATTACCAGCACTGGAATCTCGCCAGGATGCTGGACCTTATTTCCCTGAATTCCTCAAAAAAAGTGTCATGGGACCCTTTAATTATAAGCAATCAGGACCACAGTTCCATATCTGACATGAAAGGCTCTGCCTCCAGCAACATAGAGCATCAGTCTGGGCATTTGCTCAGTACTGACTCAAAAATGCCATCTAATGACTCATAGTCATATTTTCTGGGGTTTTTTGTTGTTTTTTTTTTTTTAATTTTGCTATGTACCTAGACCTTGTTACAATATCCTAATAACCAACATATGTACGTTTTACAACACTCTGTTCTACAGTCAGTAAAACAAAATCAGCCAGTACATATAATCCAGTCTATACTCCTTAACACCATTTTGTAAAAGAAGTGTGTGGAAAGTGTAGGGCCATATTTTTATCTTTTTTCATGTGATTTCATGTGATAGAAAGTAGGATGAAAATGGTATTTTAATTGCAAGGAGTTTTAAAAACATTCCTGTATGAGAAACAGTTACAAATTCAGCAGAAAAGAACTGTAAATTAGAGGGCAATGTCCCATCATACTATCCTGGTTATAAAATGTGTGAAAGACTCTTTTACAACTCACGGAGAAAAGATATATCCACACTCCAATGATGAAGTTGATCAACATCTACCAATGGAAAAAAAAATCCTTCACGTGAAATTTCAATTTCCTCAGAACATTGATAAAACAAGCCCTGTTGCTCTTGTGCAAAAAGGAGTCACTGGTATTTTCAAAGAGGAGGATGATCGACATTATTTTCCTGTGTCAAGGAGGAGTATGCATAAGGAGGTTTCTTTCTTCATATGAGGCATCTATAACGACGTAAAACCTGTATTGAACTACTTCATCTACCACTTAAGTTTAACTTAAGTCTGGCTTGTCTTTGATTTACAATAAGTCAGCTTCTATGCACTGTAAGGTAATAACAACCTAAGGTTGTATAATAACTGTTTTACTCAAGAGTTGCGCCACTTTTGGACAACTTGTTTAAGTCAGCTGAGGCAAGAATATTGTTGTGTCCAGTGAGATTAAAGGCTGTGTGGTTGCCTTGAATAACTCTTGGTTTTTTGTCTGGTGCTCAGTGGAGTGAGAGCCTTTTCAAAGTGATATTGAAGTGCAGTGGACATCAGTCCCCTTAAAAACCGGCCACATAATCTTTGACCTCAGAATTTAGGAGGATCAGGTCCCTCACTTCATTACACACAAGTTCCTTCAAAGAAGCTTGCACGTGTGAAAATAGGACAGAACAAGACAGACTTTCATCTGAATTTAATAGTTATTTTTGGCAGAAATTCACCTGCAGTAATGTGGTTATCCGGGCAAATTCTTGTCTGTTTATATCAACTAAGTTCAGATTATATTCCTCTTTGTGGGGATGTCAAGCTGAAAGCAGGTCAGAACATATGTATTCCCAGCTGTAATTCTCAAATTTTCAGGATATATGTAGGTGGCCTCCTATGAGAGAGACCAAAATTTAACAAGCTAATAACAGATGAATAGGAAAAGTGGCATTTAACAGAAATACAATTATGTGCTGTGTAAAAATTGTAATAATCTGGAAAAAAAAACCAAAACCTGATGGCATGATGTTATAGAGATAGTAATACCAAGTGCCTTGGTATGCTAACTTGAAGTAAGGGCTGTTGTTGTTATTACTACATTGCTGACTTTTAAAAAAAACGAACTATAACCCAGGTCTGGAACATTACCACAGTGATGCTCCAGGGAATGATTTAAGTGGAATAAAGATATATTAGTCCATTAATTGTTAGCGATTTAGTTGTAGTTGTGAGATATTACTTCTCTGGACGAGCTAAAGAAAAGGGCAAGTAATGAAAGACATGCTTTTACTGGGAGGACCCACCTCCTCATTTAGTCAGTCAAGGGTTGTTATCCCTTTATTACCCTGTAATTTGAGGGCAAGTTCAGTGAACAACTGTGGAGGCCATTAGGAGCTGTCATGGACAATTTATTTGCCTTTGAATGGAAGGTGGAAGCAGTACGGCAGAGGCTGTGCTGCCTCAAAGTGGATAATTCTCCTTTTGCAAGCTTTTTAATACTATGTTTATTGTTTCCTAGTATGTCTCCCTAGACTGTTCTTTGTTGCCTTCGCTGCTCTTGTCAGGAATAAAATTTATAGAAGTGTGGCCCAGGAGAACCAATCTTATTTTGTGTAGTGACTACGCTAGCAGCCCACAGCGTGTCTTAGTGAAAACTTGCAGAAAACTGTAAAATCCACACCTCTTCAGACGCTATGGTCTGGTGACTTGTTTTTTCTTCACTGCTATAAAATATAGGTAGCTGTGGTAAAATAGACTCTTTCTTGCAGTGTTTTAACTCCAGAGCAAATCTCATCAAAGTTTGTAAAAGCAAATTCAGTCAGTTAACTTGTTACATCCTAGTTTAAAGGTGTAAGCATCTGACTTACTACGAAAGCAGTTGCTCTTGAGTTTCCTGAAGTGTAAGGGACATCTTGAACACAAGAAAAAATCCAGAACTTGCTTTAAATAATGCATTATATGAACATAAAAGGCATAAGAAGATATGCTAATTTAGAGAAGAGACTGACAGCATCAAGTTCATCCAGTTGCAAACGTAGGGGACATTTATCCTGGAAGAACCGGTGCTACTCAAGAAGTGAAACCAACAATTTTGCTCCGACTGTGTTTTGAGGGTAAGGATGGGAGAGAGGGAGATCCGTTTTTAACAGGCACTGTATATTAGACGTGAAGGATATCTGTAAGTAAAGATACAATTTCCAAAGCTTATGTCACCAGTACTTTATGTAATTCACATATCCTGTGGATGTGCTGTGTTACAGGAGTATTTGAGGAATGTATTTTATTTATTCTAAGTGAAATCAATCCCTGGGTTTTGAGCCACTTCATAGGTATGCAGTTTTCTTACCAAGGTTCCTTTTGCAAATGTCTCAGAGAAAGAAAATTAAAAAAAACATAAATGAATATGAAAGTATCTGAAAAAGCCTTTTTCAGATACAAAGTCAGCCAGTGGTTTCAAAGGCCTTAAGTTCATGGCCATCTAAGGCTAAGTTTGAGTCCTGTGTATTTCTCTTCCTCATTTAATGTTGCTTTGGTTACCACTCAGTATTCAAAATTTATGGGATCTCATTGTGGCATTGATACTGTTTATTCAAGTAAATATAAATTGACAGTTGCAGTGCATCTGTGGAGATTTATACTAACTAATTTACCCCTCCTCCTTAATACTTTATCAAAATAGTGATTTTTAAATGGATGTCTGTGCATTCACTATCAGGCTTGCTCTCTGAATTTAAACACTGTTTTGTTTTCCTGAAAAATGCAGTGCTCTTGAAATACTACTGAATGAATCTAAATTCTCTAAAAACTGTAGTTAAACTAAGCCTGCACTGTCATTCACCTGAAAAAAATGTTTACAGATATACAAAATAATTCCTGTTCATAGAGGCTCCCCAGGGAAGTGATCATGGCATCAAGCCTGTCAGAGTTCAAGGAGCCTCTGGATGATGCTCTTAGTCACAGGATTTAACTTTAGGAAGTCCTGTGAGGAGCAGGGAGTCAGAATCGATGATCCTTATGGGTTCCTTCCAGCTTGAGATAGTTTATGATTCTGTGATCTATTTCCGGCCCAATAATGCTCCATAATTACAGCATGAACTCTTAATAATGTTGATAAACCAAATCTTCTAGTCCAGACAGAAGAACACAGTCCCAAGTATTTTATTAACTGATCAGCTGCTTCCAATCAATTATAAAGATTCTGGCACTAATTATTTTTTCCTCTTAGTTGCTTTATTAAGAAAAAATAATGAGTATGAACTTTTCAGTTGGGTATTTCCATAGGCATGGACTGCTTCCTTTTATAAATACGTAGACTTTATTTAAAGCATTTCTTTCAACCACTGGGTTTTAAGGCACGCATTTTCATTCTGCTTCCTTCTTTCATCTGCAGGGTTTTAAACAATTTCTAGAGGCACTAGCAGGGGTTTCTCGTGACGTTATTGATATCCTACAGGGCAGTTTACGGAATGGCAATAGTAGGTATAGCTTAAGAAGAAAGGTAGAAAAAAGGTTGGAACAAAGTTGAAGATGCTAACTATTTCAAAATTAAAATTACATGGTCTTCTGAAGGACAAGCAATAGTCATTTGCTAACCATCAGTTACTGGTGGAAAGGTTGTTTGTGGTTTTTTTTTTTTAATTCTATCCTAAACTCTCTGTAGCAAACAGCTGTGAAAATGTAGCTATGTAGCTGTTATCCTCTGTGTTTAGTTCTGGTGAACAGCAATTCCTCAGTGAGCAATGCGCTTGCCTAGTGGTAAATGATTAAATCAGTAATGGGAGAAGAAAAGAGAAACCTCTAAACATATGAACAAGCAGTATCTGACGCTCCCAAGTCACCATGAGTCTGGGCTTACCCAGCCCCACATTGTGCCCATGCAATCCTGATACATTGCTCTTACTCATGTGTGTACAAGCATGCGTGCATGTGGGTGGTGGCAGGAGGCAAAAGCTCTTTTCAGTTCCAAGTATTATTTTGCATTTCAGTATTTTTATAGCATGATATAGAAGGTACGCCATGCTCAAAGCCTGGCAACCCTCTCATTCCCTACGTTGAAAGTAGAATCCAGTTGCTCATGTGTTATTGCCCATCATGCAAGAGCTGGAAGTATGCTATATCCCCGTTAGAGGCACAGAACTGCCTGCATGGTCTTTATGTTTTTGAATAAACACTCCTGGACCTTCATAGCCATACTTCCAGTTAGGCTGCTACCCACAGGGAGGACTACTTTACTCACTCCTATCCTCACAGTACTCTCTCCCATCTGGCATGGTAAAGAGCAACAGGAAACTGCACTTCCTCACTAACAGTGTGAGTGGTGTTAGAAGAGCTGCCCGGTGAAGCTTATCTCCATCATTACCAGCAACCACAATCTTAACTGCCATGGCACCATTCTCCTGCCACTGGCCCTGTCCTTAGCTGCGCTACCCTCTACTCCTACCTTCACGTTTTACAGAACTGCTGGCACACCAGATGGGTGCTTACACAACCCCTTCCTGCAGCTTTGGTGGAAAAGGATGCTTTGGATCTGATGGCAATGTCAAATAAATCAGCTGCTTCTTTGTGAAGGGGTAGATACATTAGTTAATTCCCAAGCTCTCCAGTGAAGCAAACCACAGTGTTGCCTCCCTCCAAGGTGAACCCAGCTGCAGTTCAGGAGATGCTTCATTCTGATGACAAATCGTTCCTCAGCCAGGACCATGCCAGGTTTGGTTTCTTCTGCCCTACAGTCCTGTGCGCTATCCCAAGGGGCCGTGTACTTTCAAACACACCATATGTTATGATGCGATATCCTTCATTCCCTTAGCAGCATGCTGTGTACACACCACTCCGCGCTGACAGATTGCACGACAGCCTTCCTGTTTTTTCAGGTATTCAAACTGAAACAACTTAAAAAAAAAAAAATTCAAACAATTATGTCTAGCAGCCACAAAGACGCTGCATGAGGGACTGGGACTGGACTGCAGGCCACTGTACTGCTGGTCCGACTGAGAGGGAGGTTATTCACTGCATGGCCTGGAGCCCAGGGATGATTAGCAGTATAGACATAGTTTTGTCCTTAACTGGCAGATGCAATTAATCTATCTGCTGCAGGATATTTACTTGCACAGTATGGCTGCATTAGCAGAATGATGTGAAAAAGCATATCGTGTACTAGAGGTGGAATAACAACCTTACAGTGGCCGCTTTTTTTCAGCTGTCCACATTCCAGTGTAGGTGGCCAGTATCAGAAAGGTCTTTAGACCTGCTCACCTCCTTTATATCAGTGTGAAGAAGTAGGACTTGCAATCAAGACCTGAAAGAATAGCTACTTTGAAGTCATGCTCACACATTACGCCTTTTAATTGCCTGATTTTCACAGAATGGGTTGCTCTTGCATGTCCACAGGGCATACCAGTGTCACTTTATGGTGCATCATAGCTTCATAGTGCACTCAAGAGGGAAAACCACTCATTAAAAAGATGAACAGTGCCTGCTTTTCGGTGCCTATTACTATCAAGACATGTCTGAAATATGCAATGCACATTCTTAATGGGTACTGACAAAGTACTTTTAAGCACGTTGATGTTTTAAATGTATATTTAGACTAATGAACAAGATGTAGCTGAAGATTAACCTTTTGAGTCTTATCAGATCAGTGGAACAGCCTCCCCCACTCCTGAATCCCACTGTTTTCTTTCTTAACATTTTATCCATACAGTGATACATTAGGGAGCTAGGGAGGCTCCAGCTCTCCTTCAAGCATCCCAGATCATAGAGAGAAAGAGCGGTAATGCACCAGGGTGAAAGAGAACTGCATAGTAATGATATAAAGGACGGAGCACAGTCAAGATTATTGAAAGTATGATTTTGACCTCGGCAGCGACTTTGCAAAAATGGCACTGTAGACCTCCATATTTATTGTGTTTCTCAGATTCTTCAGCTAAAACTTGCTTAGCTGGAGAGTGAAGCAATGTTGCTCTTCCAGACCTGCCATCCCTACTGACCCTGCCTCAGCTCTAGTGTCCCAGCCAAGCTTTCTTTGGCATAAACCACCTTAGCAGCAAGGGTGCTTTTACTAGTCGCCACCCACCCATGTGTGACCTTCATCTAAGTGATTATTTTCTGCAGTTCCTGGGAAAGCCTACCAGAAGGCTGTGACCATGCTCTCGCTGCATTTAATAGATGGGCATGAGAGCAACAGGTTTTAGTCATGCCATAGGTAACACTAGCAGGCTTCGGGAACATACAGATTGAAGGGCAGCCTCAAGGTGATATTGATGGCAATGCATGCCATGAGCAATCTGTCTGGGATTCTTTCCTTCTCTGCAAGCTACACTGAGGGCACGATTTGGTCTTTCCTGGCTTGCAACCCATATGCACCCATTTAGTTGGGAAAGAAAACAGAGTTTTGATTATTTGACAGTAAAAATAGGGAGAGATGGATATATTCCTGTTCAGTCTGAAGTACTAGTTACTGTAGCAGTCAATGTAAGAGCTGAATGTTAATTTTGTCTAAACCCTGGATGGGGGAAGAATATTCTAGCTCCCTAATTTCTTTCCCCTGTTGTTGAATGCTCAATTGTTTCTGCTAGTTTCTAGATCCTGCTTTCTGATACAGTTTACACTTTTCTGTACTACTATGTGCAGTGTGTATTTGTAAAACATGTCATGATGGGACTTCTAGGCAACAGGTTCTAAGTCCTTGGATCTCTTGTCGTAAATGCAGGATCACCCACCAAGATAAAACAATGTGGGAGACTCCCTAGATCATAAGTGGTATTGGAGTGCAGAGTACCTGGAGATAAGCCTTGAAAATATGTGACTTCATTTACTTATCTTTCTCCTCTGTTTGTTGTCTTCGTAGCAATTTTCATCACACCTAGCTTTAGGAATATTCTTGGTGTTCCTAAACTAGCAGGTTATTTGCCCTAGGCTTCCTTAATAATAGCTGAGGGAGATGATAGGCATTTCTAACAGACAGATCAGGCATCTAAGATCTTCATGCTTAAATGTAAACATTAAATCTTATATTTTCTTTTTCGCTGCAGAGAAAGAAGTGGTTTTAGATTAGGTATCTATTAGCATATGTGCCTCAGAGACTCTAATACTAAGACTGTGCTGCATCATCTTTGTGTTTGAATTCTCCAAGGTACAGAAATACGAGTCTTCTGACCTAGCTAGATCCCTCCAAGTATTAGTAAAATAACTCATGATACAGGAGTAGCTGCTTTAACAGTGTGGGGTTTTTACAGTCGCTGAGATAATAAAAAAAAATCGTTGTAGTTAAATACTGAAACTCCCATATACCTATATATGTGATGTTCTTATCCATTCTCTTTTTAAAAGTATGGGAACAGTAGGGGCTTCACTAGCATTGTATGCACTGGATGTTTGGAACTGACATTTGCAGTATTGGTGTTTATAGCCAAAAAAAGCCTCCCACATCCAATACTTTAATGAATAGTTTTTCCTTATGTAAATTTAGTAAGAAGAATGTTTTTACGCCTGCTGATAATCTCTGTTTGTAAACTTTCCAGGTTTTAGCTGAATGTTTTTTGTGTGACAGCTTGATCTCCTAATAAGTGGTCCATTCATCCCAGATTATTTCTTTCTATCTGAAACTATCTTTTTTTTCCTTGTACCAATTTTCTACTTAGTTACCTGTTACTTTTCCAAATACATATAGTTCCTCAAAAGCGTGGGACCCAGAAGACTAGAAGTACTGGCAAACATCTTCCTTTTGGTTGATGCGGAGTTGATAGCTTCCGTGACGGACATGTCCTTCTGGGACATACAGTGCTTCAAGTTAACCCAGTATGAATGTTTGATAAAATATTAAAAGGACTTCAGAAAAAAAAAAGTGATTTGCCTCATAAAGTGCAGAATATATAAGGGTTTGATATAAGGGTAAGATTGCCTTATCTTACACTGTTTAGATAAATAACAACCAAAACAAGCTACAGAGAAAAGGGAGTCAGACAGCATTGAAGTTGCATTGCAGTAAAATCCTATTGCAAACAATGCCAGTGAAAGACTTGTTAGTTAAAAATTGGAAGACCAATCAATATGAAATTTGAATATTTTAGATTCTTCTCTACTGCATTTTTGAAAAATTGTTGAAATCTGAAGTCCCACTGAAGAGTTTTGTATAGCAAATAATCATATTATATAACACTACTTTTGAATTCCACAAAATACCCTTTTCTTTTAAACTTACACGTATTGTTTACTGATAAGCTTAATGTGTACTCTAGCTAAATGTCCTATTTCGAACTAGAAGTCTTGAGCATTTTGTTCCTTATACAAATGATCATTTACTTGACAAGAAATGGATGTTTCTCATTCAATCTCCTAACTTGTGCAAATCTATGTGAAGTTATTTACAATCTTCCATACTTCATTAACTGAAATGATGACCTGCAGGCTCCAACTATTTAGTCAACTTTCTCTTCCAGTACACTAATGAATAGATCTACTTAGCATATTGACGCTAACTGTCTGTCTTTCAGAAGAGCAGTCTTTATTTAGAGTGCCTTGAGTTAACAGACCACAGGATTTTCATTTCTTTATTTCTGTATTTGATAAGTGACCCTCTCACAAGATTGTGATTTTTAATAGTCTTTACATGCTAGGCCGTATTGTGTTTGCACCCCTGTCTGAAAAGAAGCAGACACTCTACTATTGGGTGAATATATAGACAAAAAAGATTTTCAATGAAATAGAGCCATTAAACCGTGGTATTTGCAGGAGTCAAGAAATGTGGTTTCAGTTTGGTTTGGTCTGGTTTTTTCGGAACTATAAGTGGAAGGACTGCTCTAATTTGGCCCAACGTACTGTCTCAGGAACTATGAGCAATTGTTCTTTATAGTCATGTTGCTGTTACCTTCCTTCCATGATTTGTGGCTTCGTGGCATAACTGAATCTATAGTGAATAATCTTTTTACAGAGCTATCCAAGTATCTGATTTGCACTCAGTGATTTGCTGCACTTAGGATTCTCCCTAGAGATTTCAATTTCTAAGGATCAGTTCCTGACAAATGTCTTTAGGAGAGCACAGCAACTCCTCGCTCCCTGTTTAAGACTGACAGGAAAAATGAAAATTAGCCCCTGTGCTTGTTAACCATCTTTTTTTAGCTAGAATTTCTCCCTTTGAATTGCATTTACAATATTTTCCTAGGTGTATTAAAAAAAAAATACTTATTTTGCCATTAGTTTCCATTTTTTGTCTTATTAAATACAATAATGCGTGATGCCCATTTTCTATTCTTTCCATTGGTCTTGATGAAGCTGTATGTCTGTACGCTTTTACTTTCTCCTTTCCACTCCAGGGCTCATTAGGAATTTCAATCAGTGCCGTAATTTGAAGGTGAAGGAGATTGGAAGAGTGGCCAGTTGTGTCAGTGCTCAGCAGCAATCACCTTACTAAGGCAAGAGCAGAGTAAGGCAAAAGAAAGTGTATTAGCTGCTGTCTTCATACTTCCGTCTGGTTTTGAAGACATCAGTAGGTTTGGGAAATAATTTCCTCTCATTGGAATGGTACCTTCTCATACAATGGAAGAAACCTTCCATGTGTATGCATTTTGTGATTATTAACTTCCTAATGATCACTTGAAACCAGGCATCATCAGAAATCTTACATGGAAACAAGTCCATGGCACATATGGCATGAAATAATTTCATGTGTGCTTTATTTCAATCATCCCTCCATTTTTTTGTTTTGGTTTTCTATTTAATGTGTCCTAGCTGGAATGGATGAAGGAGTGGAACTGTATGAAAAATATTGAACAGTTTAATGTCTTTAGCAGTTGTTTCTTTCTGTTCCTCACCCCAATACATTGCTGATCTGATCTGAGACATGACATTTGCATTTACCAAGTTGATGGAAATATTGTAGGTTGCACTAATGGTTCTTAGTGCCACCAGGAGAGCAGCCTTAAAACCCACCTGGGGTTGCACAGGGATCTCACTTACGCACATAGAGAAGAGGCAGTAGGTTGAACGTTTTCTACCAACTCTGGTTCAGTCTCTTTTGGGGCTTGAACGAGTCATTAATGGGGCTCATGTGCCTACGCCTCACGCTTTCTCTCCATGAGAACTTTTGGCAGAGTTCCTGCTGCCAGGGGCCTTTGTTCTGCTGTCACAGAGATTGAAACCTGCCTATAAATGTGACAAATGTCTCCCAGGCATAATTCCCCTGGCTTCAATAGAGTTCCACAAGGGATGATTTTGGACATTTTCAGCAGTACTTTGTGATTTTAGTACCTCTATGCATACAGTTTGGAGCACGTATTTAATCTGCACAAGCAATTTGATAGCTGTCCCAGAAAGATAAGTCACCTTTTGTCAGAATTATTGCTCTGTATATTCCACAGTTAAGAGACTATTAAATCATTTACTCTAAAAGCTTAACATTCTCCAAGTTTGAGACTTTGCTTTCTTCAAGGAAATATAATGTCTAGTCCAGCCTGATGCAAATTTTTTCCTGTTGTTTATTAATAAATCCCTGAAGAACTAAATAATTAATAATGCTGCGGTTGGTTTAGGACCTAAGGCAAATGCAGTTTATTAGGCCAAAGACCAGAAATGTGAAAGCTCTTCTTTTTCTCTTGGAGTGCTGCATTTCCAGGGTATTTTTTAGACTGTGGCCTGACATCCACCAGTCTTGTGACTGAAACCAATTGCTGTATCAAGTCCTCTGTATGTGACCAGAGCCAGGAATGAACTAACAATTAAGCAATTAAGTGGGTGATGAGAGATCCCATGCTTGAGCTTTCTCCTTGCCCTCTTTCATTTTGCAGTATGGATATACTCAATTATTCAATCACAGAAGCTTTTAAGCTAATTGTAACTGGATATGGTCTGCATTTTTAGGTCTATGAGGCCAAATCTCAGGTTCAGAAATCCTGTCAGAGGCTCTTTCTAACTATCGTTGAATAGCAGTGCCTCAGCTCTGAAAAATAATGTCTGATACATCTTGCTACTCCGAGGGTTTGCAGCCAGGCTTTTGGCACTCTGGAAATCCAGTCTGATTTATCCATTTCAAGATGATAGGCAGTAAAAGAAGGCTCAGCAAAAGCCTACTCACCGGAACTTTGTCCTTAAAACATCAGGCATTTCAAAATATCCCATAGCCTTCTGTTGCTGGCCCTTCAGTGAGTGTGGTGTTTGGAGTTTGGGCAGAGGTGAGTCCTGCCAGCCCTTGATTTTATACGCCTCTGTAGGGCAGCTGGCAGCATTTGGTTTCCCTCGAGCAGAGGACCTGTCTTTGCAGAAGATATCCCTCTTTATGACCAGCAGCTTTAAATTTGGGAATGCTCTAAGCGGTCACATTCTATGGGGCCGGATGGGATCCACCCGAGGGTACTGAGGGA
>RSEF01000001.1:172022473-172058393 GCA_003993805.1 Himantopus leucocephalus | reverse complement strand
AAAGGTCCCTTCCAACCTTAACAATGCTATGATTTTATGATTCTATCATTCGTAATCTTCTCATTCCCCTGTGCAGCCACCTATATAGCAGATGCTTCTTTGTTTTTTTATATTTTTTCCCAGGAAAGTTTTAGTAGAGGACAAACAGTAGTGGCTTTTAAGCTATTCCATGGCCTTTCCATGAGCAACTAATAGGATTTCCAGGTAGAGGTGACACTGGAGGTTTCTTCAGGATTGTGCGGGCCTGTAGAGTCACAGTGCCCAACATTTCTAAACTCAGACCCAAAAGAGGTTATAAGTTGATTGAGAAGATTTGTTCTGTAACAGCTGTTTCTCTCCATATCGGTGTTACAGCCTCTAAAGCACTGTGAGCTGGTTGAAAAGTGAAGGCACTTCGTCCAGAGATGGGTTGTAACAAGTGGAAAAGAAATATTTTTTATTTAGATTTTAGTGAATCTTTATTTGAAAACTGCAAAGGAATGGTCCTAGAAACATAAGAAAGCAGTTAATGCACCAGATGCTTACAAGAAGGGAAAGCTGCCTGAGCAGAATTAAAGGTTTCGTTACCATTAGCAGCAGCAATGCTAACTATTCATTAGGATTCTCTGGCACACCGGTACACTGTATGAGAACAGTTTGGTTTGTATTCTGGGTTTAATTACCACATTAGACCTTAGACCTCTCAGTGAACAAAAGCTTCCTGCCATTCTGACAGCTTATTTGATAGCAGCGATTGTTAACCTTGAAGGCACCTCAAATGACATTTGAATAGCGTTATGGATTTATACCGCACATCATGCTGTTTTGCTCACTCTCCATTAAACCAAACAAGACACCTCCAGAGGGCTGTATTGATTCTTGACCACAGATCCTGGCTCTGCAGGATACTAGTCTATTCTTCAGAAAGGTCGTGCTCTCTCAAATCTTTTTTGCAGAAAATACACATTGCATTGCAGCCAAGAGCTGTGCAGATGACCACGTAACCTAGTTTTAATGAAGGTTACTGTCCTTCTGCTCCTACTACATCAATAGTGCAATACCTTTTGCAAAATATATGCATACATGATTTTTCAAAGTCAGCTTTATTAGTCTAACAAGTAGCAGACATATTAAACCCATCGTTGTTTTGTGTGTGCTTCAGTGAGTTCTACCTGAATTTTAGAAATAGAAACATCTCATTTGCTTTTAATGTTTTTCATCTGTTGCCCTTTACCTCTGCCAGGTAATACCTCCTCCTGTGTCTGTAATCTTTTCCTGTTTATGTTCTATTTTTTTGCACTTGAGAGAACACCACTGTGAGAAGTCACTGCTCTGTTCACTCTTGACTCGCCTTACAAAGGAGATGAGCCTTAGGTGTACCTTTATATCCTCTTTTGTACTTTGGAGAGGTCTGAAGACTTTTCTGGTTTAAACGTACCCTATAGACATTTGCATCTAGCTTTCTTTAGCCTTTTTTTACAATTAGAGGGAAGTCCATGTTCAAATAAGTGGATTGCGAACAAGGTTTACCTTACAGCAATCTGTAAAGGCAGACGAGGCAAAAAACCCCAGACAATCATATTAATGATAAATATTTTCCTGGGGTTTTTATTTCTCTATATTCAAACTACATGCATTTCAGCCTTGTAGCCTCAGCTTTTATTTCCTGTAAGGGGTACTGCATCACCCACTCAGGCAGCTCCTAATGTATCATATTCAGTATAAATACAGCGCCACGTTTCCACGAAAAGATGTGAGTTTGAATTCCGTTGTAAACTGTCCAGACACTTCTGATGGACATTTCAAAAGCCAGGTTCATTTTTGGCTTTCTAGGCTATACTTACCAGTCAAGAAAATGATCTCTTGACTTGCACGGTGTAGATTCTGCTACAGGTGTCTAGGTAAGGCTATTTGCTAAATGATTTTATAATCCCATTGCAATAAAACAACATCACTGAGACCTTCTGTCGAAACCAGATAAATATAATTTTAGAAAGAACATACTAGTCCTTGAATGATCTGTCCTGATTGACTATTCAAGTTGATGGTGCCAGTTCATTCGCATATATACTCCTGAATCTGACTTGCAGTTGTAGGAGTATTATCTAGAGGATTAGAAGTAGTAATTGTTACAGGAACGTGGTAGTCTGATAACCTCCAAAGACTGGTCAGAAATGGACTGACTTTTGGTTACAACTGCAAGGAGAAAAAAGCCACTGACTCTGCACTGCTGCTTAAAATAGGATCAGAGGATTAGTAGCAGTACCCAGGACATTAAAGGTTGATCTTCAGCATGGCTGCTAGCTCCTGACTTCAACCAGTGCTTTTCACTAGGCGTTATCACTGTTTTTAGTTATGATGTTAACGACAGTACTAAGCTAATGATTTCTGAAACCCTTGATTTTCTTTAGTGATGTACCAGCAGTTTTTCAGCTACTAGGCAGCAGTGGGCTACAAGCTGATCTGTAACATTTTTCTGAAAATTGTGGGTGGTCCTTTGCTAAAGCAGTATTTTGAAAAGCTCTTCTGTGGATGGTGAGGGTTGTTTAACATGGCGTTTTCGAGCCAGTGAGGCCATATGCATTTGCAGTTCTCTTGTGATAACCAGTAAAGACCTCTGGGACTTTTTAGTTGTGTTTATATAAGCTAAGTCCTGAAGTTTTGGTGTAAGACAGCTATTAAGAATGAAGGCAATGAACAGAAGTGTGTAGGTGTTGGTGCATAGAACAAAAAGTTGTCTACTAGGCAAAAAAGAAACAGACGGGCATTTTCTAGAATGTGTTCCGGTTAGTTTTCTTATTTTGATGTTATAGTCAACCGAAAAACTTTAAAAAGATGCTTCAGTTCTGAATACACAAGTTCATGAAGCTTGATGGAAAACAAAAGAAGAAACTAGAAACCTTCTCAGGTTATTTCTTCTTTAAACAGATATTCCAAAGCAAATTATTTTTGGACTACAGTCTTTATGTTTTGCATCTGCTGTGTATTTAAATATGTGTTCTTTTGCTTTGATGGTAATGACATCATTTCCCTATTTATAATAATCTAACGTGATAAGTCTAGTGAATCACAGACTTTATTTCCCCAAGCTTTGGAGTCCTTTGTATGTAAACTGAAGCAGTTGCTGATATAAACAGAATAATCAAAGCTGCTAATCTGAACATCAGGCTTGAATTAAGGCCATTAAGTAAAACAATGACATTAGAGAGCTGAACTATAATTTACTTTAAATTAAATTAAATTGAAAACGTTAGCATTATTATACTGTGAGAAATTAAATAATTCTACCTTCTTGACATGCACAAATACTGGTGCATTTTCCTAATTGGTTGTTATTGTTATTGTTGTAGAAAAATACAGTGCAACATGCATTATTTTTTGGCTCACTGAGTATAAAGGTTTCAAAAAGCAAACAGTGGAAGTGACTCTACCAATTGAATAATTATATTATAAAAAGATGTAAAAAATGTGGAATAGTAATAGATTACGAATTGTTTAAATAAAATACTCTGAGAGGAAAATATAATTGATGGTGTTCCTTTTCTACGTAGTGCTACTAATTACTGCCTAAAGTTAACCAGAGATGATTAGAAAATCCTGCATTTTGGTAAACTAAAATCTTGTCTTCCACTTTTAAAACATTTGCACTCCTAAATGTAAAAACATGAATTACGTTATTAAATGATTATAAAATATAGGGACATGCTCCTATTTCTTCTAGCAGTTATTTTTCTAACTAAGAATCACAAAAATTTTGCAAACACGTCTTAGAATTTTAAAGAAAAATTTTGACATTTTGAATTTTTTTCAGATATTTATTTGGGTATTTTTATACTTTGGGTTAAAACATCTGATTTTAATTTTATTTGCTGACTATTTGGAAAAGAAAAATATTTCCATGCAGAATTCAGAACCAGCTGTTTTACTACTAGTCCTTCCCAGGTTCTCCCTAATGATAGTGCCAGGGTAGCCAGCCTTTCCCCCATCACTTCTGCGCTAAGAAAAGTCAGTGTAACTGTCATGTCTAAAGGACTGATCCTTCTGCCTCAGAATTTGGCCGTGCTGCAGACAAACTGTTTATGTGAGTTGGGGACAAAAATCTGTGGAGATTGTACTGAAACAAAGGGACTATTCAGCTGCTATCACAGGCTGCTTCTGCCCTCCCACTGCTTTTCCTGCTGACAAATTTATTTGTTTGAGGCATCCAGTGGTTTATAAAATTCTCTGGTCTCTCTTTGACTCTTCACAGCTCTTTCCGAATACACATGCAGACTCATTTACACACTGAAGAGATGTCTGAGAATTACAAAACCATATTAATCCGAAAATATCCATATTCAGAAAAAAAATATCCAAACAGCTCTGTTCATGGAGTCTGTGGTACTGCATAGAGACAGGGCTTGCACACTGCTCGGGTGAATGGCAAGTTAGATTGAAGATGTGTACGGATTTTTCTTCTGTTGCTCTCTCTACTGTAGTTTACGTAATGAGCCTACTTCCGATGTTTCAGAAACTGCTAGCATCATCATATTAAAATGTACAGGTAATACTTACCTGGAAACACTGCATATATATCATGAACGTGGTGGTTTTATATCCCAAAAGTGGATAAAGGCAAATTTGCTGAGCTGAGACAGTAGTTTGTTGTTAATAAATGCTTTATTGAATTGAACCTAAGTAAGGATATTTGCTCCTTTGTGTGAGGAAGGCAATTATAATCAGTGCACAAAGTATTGACTTGCGATATTGAAGCTACCAAGCATTGGATGTAATATTTAATAGATATAACGGTTAAAATGGTATACATAATAAGGAATAAAGAGTAAGGAATAAGGAACAATGAGGCATCGTCTTCTAATATTTAGGCATCCAGGTATTCATTAGTACGGTATACTATGTGTTTCTCAGAAGAAACTGAATTGTTCTGGCCAATTAGAAATCAGTCCTCTGCTGGAAAAAAAAAAAAAAAAACAAACCCCACAACACCTTGTCACAAAGAATATTTCATTTATTTATTTATTCATTAGGCTGTTTGTCACTCTTTCAAATGACGGAGGCAGCTGTCGCTGCCATTGTCAGTGCCAGCTGAGCTCTCGCTCCCCATGCAGGGTCGTGGTGCTCCATGCACACCCTTTCCGCACACACCTTGCACACCAAGTGGTCCCAGCTCATCCTTGGAACTGTTTGGAGTTGGTCTGGTTGCGTACCTGTAGTTGTTGGACATTGTGTGCAACACTTTGTAGTCCTGCAGGTACAACTTGGACACTTAGGAAAGTCACTGGTGACATTTAGGAGACCCAGATCTTCTGGGAGTAGTAGCTGGAGGCCGTGAAGGGGTTGGGTCCATGGGATATCTTGGATGGCACCAGTCACATACTTGCAAGCAAGTAAATTGAACACTTGATTAATATTGAAGAAAAAGAAAGACCCTTGAGGCTTCGGAGTGCTCACCTTGTGTCAGGCATGGCTTTGGGCAGGAGGTTGGACTGGAGACCTCTGATGACCCTTCCAAACTGAATTATTATGGGAATGTATGAAAAGAAGTTAAATTTTGCATTCACACTGGTTTCTGATTACAAAATGTCTGTAGGGTGGAGATGCTCCTGTTTGGGTGTTAGTGTTGAATCCAGATTCCTAGAGGAGACTGTCCTTCAGCCTGACTGTCTTATTTTAGTACTGATGTTTATGCATAAGTGAAATAAGTTACTCTGAGAGTATGCGTGGATTCTGCATCACTCATATCCCCTCTTCTGGGAAATTGAAACAAAGTGTTTGTGCTTTTCTGCTCAGATCAGAGGTATACATTGCAATCCTTCCTGTCACTGTTGGAAAGTCCGCCCAGGCACCACAGAAAATGAAAGCAAGACCTGCTGGTCAGCCAGTATGGTTTCCTTCCACTGCTGTAGAAAGTTATCTCAGATAAGCAGCTTGCTAACTCTATTTCTTTTAAGTATCTAGAGGAAGATTGCAGTCATACAACTGAAAAACTACTTGGAACAAAACCACAATAAACTTAATTGAACTGCATTCCTATCGTGAAAAAACAACCAATATGAGCAGTCAAATGTACTCGGATAATTAATCACTTGATGAATGGCATCCTTCTGTTCATTTCTTTTTAGCTGAGCAGTAACTTGGTCAATAGAAGATGGATATTTTCAAAATACTTATGTAAAAAAAATTACCCTGTATCACTACAAATAATTGAGCTAATAAAAGCAGCAAAAATGCTGCAACTGTAAAAACTGTTACGCGGAGTAGTGCATTGTGCAAGAAGGCAGTAAAAAGTCAGCAGAAACAAAGAGAGCATACTTCAGTGTTTACAGTGTAGAGATATTTCACACTCCTGGTCATTTCTGATGTCGGTGATTCAGCCATGATGTGCACGGAAACGCTGTGTAGGGATTGCAGATGCAAAGATCTCAGGAGGCTGAGAAGTTGAGCTGGCATCATTTTAATGCCATGGCTACTGTCTTCAGCGATTCCTTCTCATTGCTAGGGAATGTTGAATTATGAAATAAATAATTGCCATCACCATTAAAAACAATTTTTAAAACAGTGTTATGGAAATCTGTGATTAAATGTTGACTATTTGTATTGGAGAATGTCAAGAAAAATATAAGCTCTAAACCACTGGTTGTTATATTTGAGATTATAGACCTTGACGAAAACATTCTCATAACATGAGAGAGAAATTTAAAATAGTTATTTAATTAAATAGACTATTTACATTTTCAGCTTTCATATAATTTAGACCTGAATATTCCTTTTTATTGACAATTTTTAAAGGAACTGTAGTAAGAATTTGTGTTTTCACAGTGGTGAATCCAGAATCATACACATTTACTACTGTATGGTAAACGTTTAAGATAAGAATGCAATATGATCCTTGTATAATTTTGCTTTATTTACTACTCTAGGAAATTTCATGCAATGATGTAACACATATATTTATGGAAGACATTCCTGTTTGAACACTCTTTAAAAAATACAGAAGGTAACAGACCCATTCTAGCAAATGTTGACAATTCTTATTCATACCTTATTATTTATCAGGCACTTCTTTTGAGCTTATTTTTTGTTTTACTCTAATAAGTAAGCTTGCTCTTTACATTAGTGATAAGGATATGCCTTTTTTTAATTGGAAATAGTTAATTCTTAATGTAAACCTGTTCTCTTGTGCTTCTGGGTTTTGTTATATCATAAAAATATATTGAAATAGAAAATTATTTTAGTAAAGGTAAATAGTTACAATAGCTGAAGCTAAGCCAAACTTTTTTGGATGGTTAAATAATTTTTTTGCAATGTGCAATTTTGAGCTCAATTAAAGGGTGCATGGATTTGGGCCAAAACTGGTGAACAGATAAAATCATAAAGTAAAATTAAAAAAAACCCTCTCATTTCCTAAAGACACCTTGAATTTCCATATGAAAATATTTTGAGCCACTAACTAGCTCGTTTATTTCATTAAATAATCTTTACACAAAGCTTTTTAGGGAAATCAATTACAGCAGATGTTGATTGGAAATGAAATATGTGGGAAAGAAGTACAGCTGTGAAACTGAAGAAGTAGTTATCCCCATGCTGCAATGAAAATTAAACAATGCGTGTTTATTTCTTTCCTGGTTTTAGAATCAGAATACTTAGTAACATTGAGCTCGTACCCAGAATGTTCAGTTAGCAGATCTCAAAGCATCTGGAGAGGATTTAATTGCAATTATATTCATTCCACCCAAGACCTTTGAAAATAATGAAGTATTAAAAATCTGAAAACACAAAAGAAATCAAGGAAATGTCTAATGAGACATTAGGTCTGCCTCCTGAGGAAAATTTCTGCCTGTGACAAGTTTCATGCAGAGTTTTTTTCAGAACTCTGGGAAGAAAAAAAAAAAGTATTTTGTCCTTTTAAAACCTATTTTATCAGTGTCTTCAGGCAAAGGCCTGTACATCAGAAGATCTGTGACCAGACATTCAGTCTTTAAGGCACTGATCATGAGTTACATATGTAAGGTTAACCCACTGCCCACATTGCACTGCTGAGTGTTCTCGGTTCTTCTCTGCTGAGATACTGCACTGTTTACTTTCCATACTTCTAAGTGTAAACTGTTATTCATCCTATTTACCAATTACACTCGATACTTGTAAATAAACACTATCGTTTGTCTTATCACTTAAGGCACTCTGCTTGACTATGTGGTCTGTCAGCACACCATGTTGGCAAAGGCAAGAGAGCAAATTGATTCCAAGAGTATAACACATACAAAATATTGCTGCAGGGTTAAAGAAACTTGTTAATTGTGTTCTACTGTGAGAATAATTTGGATACGCAAACTGTATTTCTGCTTGTAAATGTTGTTTCTAGAGATCTTTCATCCAACTGTCGTATAAGGGACAAAACAGTTAAATCATCTCCTCTGCTGTCATATTCTGGACTTTGGTAGTGCGTGAAGACTAAGTCAAGTAAAGATAATGGGAAACATTCAGTTTATGGTTAATATTTATTTCTCTTTTAGGCCCCTCAAACACTAACTTACATTTATTCTTAGAGTTTTTTCTGACCCACATCTTTGAGTAATACCCACAGTGCACTATTTAGCTATTCAGGATAACTGTTGGATGTTATTCCACATCAGTTAGCTAATTTGTTCCTTTATTTCACTACAAATAACAAAAAATTGCAAATCGATATCAGGACAGAGATTCTTTCACAATGTTCTTGGGATGTTAGCACCGACGGTACATTTTGTGTATGTTAGAAGCCTCAGATAATCTTCAAAAAACCTGGTGATGCATTTGTTGCTTCTTTGTAGTAGAATCATGGTGGTTTTGTTTTAAGATAACCTGATTTTAGAGAACTCTGAAAGGAGGTTTGTGCAATCACACGGTCTTCCCCTTTTGTCTCTGTTTGGAGCCCCTTGGCTAATTTCCACCTGAGCTTAAAGGACAGTAGAGATCTCACAGACAAATTCACAATCTTGGGGGAAAATCAGTGGTAAAGAAAAGGAGAAAATGCAAAATTTATTTTCTTGACCAATATTCGAGAGAATTCAGCTTGGCTGTGCATGGCTGTGTAATTTTGTGGTTGTTGCAGCACGGGTCTTCCTTTCTAGTGGACGTAGAGAAGGAGGTGGAGCTTACTGTGGTGAGGGAGAAAAGAAAAGGACAAATATTCTTTAGTTCCTAGTGCTTTCAAACAGTGTGTTGCTCTTGTGCTGTTTTTTGTCAGATGTATCACAGAGATGAAGCTGGCACCTGGCTCTAATATTTCTATGGAGTATATCCATTGGAATGTTAACTGTATGATGGGCATAGAGCAGTCCCGATTGAAGAATGCGCTTGGCAGAAGTTTATTAATTCAGGACTGGGCAATTCAAGAAGATCAATAGGTTCCTGACCACGTCATTGATTGTGGGAGCACCAAAACACTATGATCAAATACCATTTTTGTTATCATCTGCCAATTTTAACAGCTGCTCTGGGCAGTTGATTGAAGGCCTCTTTAAAAATAACGTATAGGTTACATTCTTCAGGTCTTCCACAGGTGAGCATCAGTTGAAATCAATATTAAGGACAGAAACACATTTCCTCCAAGGAAAAAAGGCTAAAAAAGAAATGAGCAAGAAAATAAATGTATTTGTTTCACAACGATGTTTTATATGCAATAAAAACTGTGGCATGGCAGGGGATGAAACAACCTTCATACACAAATAGATCCGCAATTGTTCTGATAGCTAGTTCATGTTATTTAATGTGCTGGAGAGGTAAGAAAACAATGAAAAAGTGCCTGTGCCTCTGTCGATTAGTGGAGATACACCTATTGTGCTATTCATAAAGCAAGCATTATTGGTGAAAGAGGTGGTTATATATTAGGGAGCTCATAGCCTGAAGACCTCGTGTAGAACTGTCATTAAAGTGAATACTAAATGAAGTTCATTCAGCTTAGTTTGTACATGATGCCGATGATTGATTTTCACGGTCAGGCTAATAGAACAGTTTTCTTCAGTCCTGCAATTACATTACTGTTAGAGCCTTCTTAGGGTTTTTTTCTCTGGTATTATGATTTTAATAGAATTTTTGAGTCTCTTTTGTTGCTTATAAACTTAGATTTAATTGGATCTTGAAATCTCAATATTGAAAATTTCACCCTTTATTCTTTGGAAGAAAAACTGCTTTTTTGTATTCCCACCCCCTCAACTGACTGACCTCAAAAGGATAATCAATGCTTTCATGGTGGCAGATATTTCAATAAAGAAAACGGGTATGTGGCTTTAACTCAGTAATATAACTTATCAATGGAAATGCTTTATGAAGAAAAAATTAGGATAATATCTCTCTATCATTTAAGGTGATGTTAGAAGTCTGCACATTTATATCACAATTTATATTGAGAACATCTTTTGTCATGTTATTTAAGTGAACCACAGACATTGAACAGATAGTGGGGTTTTTTTAACAGTTTCCCTGAAAAAGCTTTTCTTTTAAATAGCCCCAATCAGACTGGTCCCTAACAGAAAGATACAGGAGTCCAAACAAAAAGAAAGCATTTCAGACCGATTAAAAAATTAGCAATGCTGCATGTGATGTTGTTAGGTCTTAAAAATCAGACATACGTGAACGGGAAGGAACCAGTCAGAGCAAGGCTGACTGGTTAATTATGTTGTATCATCAGGTGCATGCAGTTGGACAAATACTTGCATATTTGTATACTGAATAAGAGGCAGAAAAAAGTCTGGTGTTACATCACTATTTCATATATTGTATTCTTATTAAGAGTCAGTCAATGCTGACAGCTTTTAATACTTTGTATTAAAAGCAAGAGTTCTCAAAGTGATGCATAGTAATTAATTCACTAAAAAAAATATTGAAACAGTACTTTGATTTTTTTTTTCCTGCTTCTACTTGAAGAACACTTGTAAGTGAAGTTGGAAGCGTGTGGGTCAATGCATAGGCATCATGAAGCAAAGCCAGATCTAGAGGCACTATCTGTAATGTCATCACAATCCAAAGCACAAGTGGTACACCCTGCATGGGGAAAGAACAGAGTGTCTCCTTTGGAGTCGCTTGATCTCTGTGGTTTATAATCCGTGAAAGCCAAGAAAATGCTGAATGAGAGGGGAATGTGAGGATGCATTGAAGATAAACTCTTCAAAGGGAATACAGATTACGGACGCGTTTGTGCAAGTACAAATGATCACCAAAGACAAGATTTTCATATACTAAAGCAAAAGTCTTTTGTGCTTCACATTATTGACCCTGACACAAATAGGAAGGTAAAAACAAAACACAGACAGAACGTGTTTTACATGGTAATTTTTAGAATAGCTGGAAGTAGCTCCTATTTTCTTTTCAGGTGGTTGGACAGAATTGGATGCCAGGATGATTGTAAGAAGCAGCCATGTAAATACACTGGGGGATAGTTTGTATCATGTAAGTTATGTGCCTGGTGCAAAAGACTGATAATCAGTTGTACATTTTCCAGAAGGAGCAGCATGACCTTTTCGAAAAGTATTTGGGTCTGCTCCCCAGCTGCTAAATCTCACAGGACCATCTTCGTGTGTATTTGCACATTGTATTTGAAGGTGTTTAAAATTACAAGAAGGTCGTAGGCTTGAAAAATAATTAAGGCAAAGGGATTTAATCTTTTAATGCAAAAAGTTGCACCTGCGTGATGCAATTTCAGAAGGCTTAATGTGAATAAAAATATCAAAAGGAAAAAAGTCAATGCATTTTTTTAGTGTCAGTCAAATCTAGAAATTATTGGTGTTCCTTGTCCAAAAATATCTGTAAAATGATGAGAGAGAGGGGACAGGAGTACAACGTGGTAGGCAAAAGGGAAAGCACTTATTAGTCTGTTTGTGTTTTCCGTGAGTTCCCCTATAGCCATCTCTCCATTTCTGTAGGTGTCTGCCCCAGGAAGAGATCTCTGTTCTGTAGCCGAGGGATACAAAGAGCCTTTGTGTGCGCACTGAGTATGACCAGGAGGGTTGCGTTACTGCTGCAGAAGGAGGAACTGTGCATTGGGACCTGTGTCCTTAGGCGCGATGACTGTCACATGGGTGTTTCTCAAAGTCCCTGAAAGAAAGCGAGGGCCGAATTGCAGCCCAGCAACGTGATATTATCTCAGCAGGATGGTCGGTGTTGCCTTGCTGGTCTTGGGATGTGGCCTGAGAAGGGCAGCGGTTCAGGGTCTGATGACAGAATGTCAAAGCGTGGTGCATAGAGCAAGGGAGCCACATCTGTGCTTCCAATAGGAAGCTCTCCTTCTAACTGAGGTATACAAAGGATGATGACTGGGTTTTGGTCTTGGAGGGAGTTAGTTGGTTCACTGTAAAAGATAGATAATACATTTAGTTTGCTAATTACCACATGACAAGAATCCAAAAATGAATTGAGGAGTGAAGTTATTTGACCCAGTGGATCTTTACAGTGTTTATGACAGCAAGATCACGTTTAATACTAAGTCATAATTTCACAGGTGGTATGTTGGAAAGGACTGTAGCACTTCAGTCTCTCTCTCTCCGTCTCTCTTATCTGATCTGGTAAATTTCCTTGCACCACAGAAGAGGTGAATCTAGAAAGATTTTTCTTTATGAGGGCTTGTTTTTGCAAACTGATACTTTGGGGGATCCAGCAAAAGTTCAAAGAATATTTTTAACATTAAATGCATGACCATGTCATTACAGATTACGCTAATCCTTAAAATAGATTTAGATTATACTATAGACCATTAGTACAAGATGTTATTTTCAGACTCAGTGATTTGTTATAAACCAATTATATAAAAATAATTTGGGGGGTGTGTGTGTCTGATTGAGATGGATTATGTGTATCTGACATATATGACCAATAAACTTGAAACAACAAAATGGAAATGTGTTTTGTAGTGCAAACTCAGGTTCTTATATTTCAGGACCATGCAAAATCAGAAGCTAGTCTGAACTGTTTTTAAGGGCTTTGATAAATTTATAGTCGTCAATGACACCTGAAATTATTCCAATTCCCGAAAGATTAACAAAAGTTTAATTTGATGCATAGGAGGGAAGCTCCACATGAGACTATTTTAGAACAATGCCAGTATGCATCCCTGGTTTTGTAATTATATTGAATTGTGATGGTGATGCTAGGATGCTGTCAGTTGACAATGTACAGGTCAGATTTACTTGAGCAAAATACTGTTATCATGAATGTCTGCTGGTTTGCAGCAGAAACAGGAGACATGAGCTTGACACACTGATCCCAGTCAATAGCCCGTGGAATAAAGAGGAGCCGCCTGCTTTCTTCTCTTCTCAGCTGTATCTCTCTTCAAGAGTGATGCCTGTTTAGATTTTTTTTATGAGGCTCAATGTCACTGTTACTTTTGAGAACAGCTGATAGGTGATGGGTGATGAGCTGCTTGGCACTGATGAGAAGTGCTGCTGTGCTGTGGCGCTGTTGGTATTTCTGAGCACACCGGACCAGTCATGGGGTCCAGTTCTGCTCTGATGCTGATGGAAGACAAGAGTAACTTCACCAGTTCATGTAATTGCATTAATTTTAAATCCAGGCAACTACTTTTCTTAGAAGTCTTCTTCATGTGCCATGTATGGACATTAGTGGATGAAACATCTGAATATTCTAAAATGAGAGAGTATTTTTATATGCAAGGAAAAAATAGCACTGCCAGAGTTGTAAGAGTTTTCAAGCAATCAGGTATTGCTTTTCGTAGTGTGAGACAGATAACTCATTGATTTGCTGTCAGATACTTTATTATTCTTATGCCTATGCACTGCTAGAATATCATTCTCTGCCTTTTAGGATAAATATTCAATACAACAGTAAACCAACATTTGAACAACTGAGTGGATTTTTGAAAATTCAGTTAGTAAAACAATCAGACATTGTGTGTAAGACAGTCTTTCAACTACATGAAATAACATCCGCCTGACTTCCTGACTAAGAATGGACGTCATAAACAACTCAGTGTGAGATTCTAGTCTGTTCTTTAAGAAACCTTTTTAAAATAAATGGGCACACATCACATTTTGTAGAAGGACCTTGCCTGTGTGTTGAATGCAAGTGATTGTAAGAAGCAAAACCAATCATGAAGTCAGACCAGGGCGACAAAGAAAATTCACATTTTAATTAAAAATGATCCAGACACCCACTGTTAACAGCTTTTCTCAAAGGGAGCTCAGTGGGAGTTAAAGTCCTTGACATACGAGTTATCTCCCCTTAACTAGAATGAAGAACTATTTGTCATTTTTCACTTGTCAGTGCTTTTTCTCTTTTGAGTTTTTAGCAGTCTGATAACTACGAGAATTAACATCAGAACTTTTGAGATCAATTTTTATTTCCATTACTGAATCCTTCCATGACCCAGTCTCTTTGTATGTAAAGTGCAATTGGGATTTCCCAAACAAGGGTAATAGAAATAAATTTACTTTTTTAAGCCCAGTAAAAATAATATGCATTAGAATATGTAATCAGTGCTTTGAACATTTTCTTACATTTCAGTAATATGCTCGTTTTCCTCTGAAAACCTTCTTCAATATAATTTGAATGTCCTGTGGGTAATTTGGGGTATTCTGGGACCTTTAAACACTGATTACACCTAAACTGGCATAAATGATTTTTCATTGGTAAATGCCTGCGAGTTGGGTACTACAGGGTATGTAGTCTTCAGTGGGTCCATCTTCAAAAAAATAAGAAGAAAGAAGGAAAGAAAAAGAACCTAACACTGTGCTTTATCAGTGAGCCCAAAGTCTTGGTTCCTTGATAGGCGACATCCTTGCACCCCAGCTCTGCAAGAGCTCAGTATTCACTGTCTCCGAACGTACCCCGATTTTCTTCAGAGGTTTGTGCGGTGTGGGCGACGAGGGAGCCAGGATGTGACCCAATAAGCCGGGGGGGGCCGGTGTCTGGCGGAGTGCCCGAGCTCCCCCGTAGGACACAGTGAGCCGCCGAGCGTGCAGCGCGGGGGGTTCGTGGCACAGGGCAGCGTGCGCCTGACAGCCTGTCTAGCTGCCGGCAGGGTGCTCACCCACCTTAGTCTGATGTAAATTCTTCAGGAAGACGTAACAGGCCTGTGATTTTTGTGTCAGCTGGCTAATGAAGTCAAGCCCTCGTCTTCTGTTGCTCCTTTCCCCTACCAGAAGTTTCTGGCAGAGCTGAACATGCTCTTCTTGAAACGTTGCCGTCCCTTGGCTGCTGTGGAGCTTACGTCCAGTTCTTGGGAGGATCCCAATCATCCTTCCTCTGGGACTGCGGGAAGGGAGATCCCACTGACTTCACTGGCAGTAGGAGCCTCAGTGGAACTTACAGATTTTAAAAAAAAACAAAAAATCAAATAAAACATCATCATAAAAAGACAGAGGTGGATTTGTGGATTTTTGTGGATTTTTTTGGATTTGTGGATTTTTTTTTGTGGATTTGTGAATTACTTTTTAACTTGTAAAACTGTTCACCGTAGGCTGTTGTGGATACCAAAACTGTACAGGAGTGCAAGGGGCAAGCCCAAAAGTTAATGAAATAAATGCCATCAGAGTTCCTAAGTGCAGAGGTGTCATCCCTGAATCAGTAAATCTGTATGCTGCAGAAATGGAAGGACTGACTAAGTGTTACAGGTGTCTCCCTTTATGCTTACCTTATTCATAGACTTTGATTTTGGCCGTCACTGGAAATGGGTTATAGGGTTAAATAGAGTGGTTTCTGTTGTCATACTCAACAGAGCCAAGGTTTCCTCCTGTGTCTTTTAGTTCTCCATCTGGAAGTGCCCTCTGTTACCTGTGTTTGTTTTTTTGCCAGCTTTAAGAGGAAATTACTTATCTACATCATCAAAAGGACGATACCACTGTTATTATTTAGGAGCAAGGGCAAGCCTGATGGCTGTACTAAAAAGGCCACAGAATCCCGAAACTGTATTTCTCAATTTTCACTGGGAACAGAGGGGTATTTAAATTAGTCGCCATATGTCTCTGTGGGGACTTAAGTGAGGAGCAGAAGCTGTGAAAGCAACAATTGGTCAGTAAAAACTCTCATAAGCCTTTGGGGCAACATCAGTGAAAAATCTGCTTTCGCATGAGATAGAAAGCAAGGGACAGGAATTGTACAGAAAATGGAACAAGTAGTAATCTTGTTCTTGCTATTGAATTTCAAGAAAAGATGTCTATATGTCTTTTGTTTTAAATCAAGTGTTTTAATTACAGTGTGAGAAGTACAGGGCATCCTGTACCTCAAAATATTCGCTAACGAACTTGTATTTTATATACATACATTGTAGTAGTAGTAGCAGATTTAAATAGTACTTGTAGTTTTACATAATGATCAATATTGATTAAAATGTAAAAATGAAATAAGTTTACAGCAAAGGCAAGTTTGCAACAATAGATCTTTGGAAGGAATTTTTGAAGGTGAAAAAAATAAGACAAAGTGCCTTATATCCATGAATTTTCAAATATCCTGGGTAATTTCTGTTTTCCATAACACTGTGGGAATATTCTGAGTGCACAGCACACCTGAAAATCAAGTGTCTTATTGAAGACATAATTATTTTGAATTTTTTCATCAGGGGACATGTACAGCTAATTTATTTATTCATTTATTTATTTATTTATTTATTTATTTAAATGCGACAGCGCTTACTTCAGGAAGATTGGTGAAATAATTTTATTAAAAGCTTTCTGTACTAGTTAGGCATCTAGATATGTGTAGCTGCAATTGGCCACTACAGCAGCAATAAAATAATCATAACAGTCTTCCTATGTAAAGTACTTAGAAGTACTCTTGGTCACGGTACAAACATTTTCAACAAATTGGGATAACAATTGACTCTTAATGTGTCCACAATGAAAACATACAGTGTTGCTTTTGGAAGGCCTGTTCAAACATGGTAGTCATGGGAGGTGTGGAAAAAAGGGAGGAAAAAGAGAAAAAGAAACTTCCAGATTATAATTCTAAGAACATGTTTCATGCAGTGAAGATTGCTGAGAAAGTTGCTTCACTAGAAACCAGATGATGGCAAGAGACAACAAGATGAATAGATACAATTAGCCACAGGTCTGGGACACAGTAAAGCGAAGGTGTATGTACAGTTTCCGGAGCATAACAGTAAACACCGAGTCAGGGGGAGTACATGCTCTGAAAAATTGAACTGAGAAGGGCTGGAACTAACTTTAATTTACTGCCTCACAAAAGAAACTGCTGCTTTGCTTTTAATATTAAGAAGATATAGTTACAGCACACTTCAGGTAATGTAAGTTAATATAATTTTTTTGAAGCCTTAACAAAATGATAAACTATAGTGCTTTTGAAGTAGCCATTTATTTGTGTATTTAAAAGCAAAACGTAGATGCATAAAAGGCAACAGATTATTGTGTAATTTAAATATAACAGTACATATTTATTTAGGAGATTTAAAAAAAAAAAGAAAAGAAAAACTGGCTTCTGAGAATACACTTATAAGTAAAGCTCAGGAAAGCTCTTTCCGAGCAACTCTGCCAATCCTTTTAATCCAGTTCCAGTCCTCAACTCTTTTTTAGGAGACGCTGTGTGGGGGCTTTTTTTAGTGTTGTTTTTCTGTAAATATCAAAAATGTGCGTTTGAAAATTAGAAGATAGAGTGTGCAAGAAAGATGCTCTGAGGCAGTGGGACAGAGAACCAAAAACTGGCTGTACACTATTTCCTGTGCTGTCAAGTTTAGCTGGCCATTGGAGCAATTTATCTGAGGTTGTTTTCATGCTTCCATTTTACTTTATTTTGAGTAATATAATTTAAAATCCATCCAGATAGTTTTTCTCTGACATCAGTAGAGGAAAGGCTAGGTAATCATTTCATATACCAGAGGCTGATATCATAAATTACCAGCTTTAGTAAGGTCAAATAAAACCCCTTATATTTAGACTCGGGGTTTGCATCTTCCTTCCAGCACTGCAATGCAGATGAATTTGGAATGTGCCTGCCTGAAAAAGACATAGAAGTTAGTGTACATGAAATGTCCACTTGTTCTCACATCATGTTAAACCCTGTCTTGGTGTCTCCCCAAACCGGGATATTCCCACCCTGCCTTGTGGAGGCTCCAAAGGAGGAAGGTCTGTTGGGATGCAAAAGATCTCATGGTGCCGATACGTTAAGATGTAAGCTTCACCTTTTCCCTTCCACCTTTGCTTTGGAGCAGTCATCTCTGTTCTAAATCCTGGCAGTTTGTATATTTTAGATGAAATTGCCACTCATTTAGTGTTTTAAGGGAGTTAGTGAGGTTTCTTTGCTCATTCAGCAAGCGTTTGTTCAAATGTTTGTTCAAAATTGTTGTTTTCTAGAAATTGTTATTCACAAAAGTCCAAGGAACCTTTTTTTCCTTCCTGAAAACCTGTTTGGAAACTTGACCTTGTTCTCTAAGACTATTTGATATAATAAATTTGTTATCTGTATTTTCATGGTGTTTAATAGCATGAACTGAACACCATGATCCAATTTTAATTGGTGCTGTAAAAACACAGATGGAAAAAGAAGGTCCCCAAAATATGCAGAAGATGAGAACTACCAGATGGACAAATTTCAGTCAAGGAATACAAGGAATGAATCAGCCAATGCAAGTACATATTGCTGGCAGTGGTTTCAGTGCACTCTTGGATTAAACGGTTAATTCAGATGAAATTTTATTTCTAATCTGGAAGTGCAGTTGATTGGGTTTTGGTGAGTCTGAGGGTGAGGCCAGGGAATCTGGATGCAATTTTACTGTTCAAAGATTGTGCCTATGCGCTGTTTTTAAATTTCTGCTTTCTAAGTTCCTGTTGTCTTTCTAATTGTTTAAATGGTTTGCTTGCTCAAGTTTTATATTCAATTTACCACGTGGCAGGAATTAATAGTAAATAGAAGAAAGGTGCAGGTTGCCTGGGTATTCTGAAGGCAAAATGAAGTAGAAAATTAAAGATATTTATCTCCATTATTCTCTTTTAAACTTGTTATTAACAAATCCAAAATACAAAGAAAATGATAAATTATTATTCAGACTCTGAGAGCAAATATATATTTTAATGGAAGGAAAAACAGCCTGCTGCTTGCATATTGTGCTCCTTCCTTTCTTTTCTGGAATAAATGAGGTTGCAACTGTTCTGTGGACATTCCTGCCTGTTCTAGGTAGTTTTTAGATTATGTGATGTGGCAGAATGTACCAATTGGTGCCAGTAAAGAGGTCAGTAATAACCAAAGCAGATTACCAGTGACAAGAAAACATGAATTGCCTCTCAAGATCAAACTATTAATGGTGTTAAATGAATCCATGAATTTTTAAATATTGGTAAATGTTAGATACATTTTAAAGGAAAAAGTCAGAGATACCTTAAAAATTACATTCCTGAATATGCGATGTGTTGGATGATATGCTTTTAGCTTGCACTTGGTGCTGTTTGCCTCATAAGCTTTGCTTGGTGAAGAGCTTTTTATCATTTAGTTGCCAGCTTTTGCTCTGCCTCAGAAGAAAAGTTATAGACTGTTTCTCTGAAATTTGTATCTTTAAGTCGGGTTTGCTGGGTAAGTTTATAAACACACGCTACAGCAGCCAGCATACCAGACTGTCTCCATAGGCTGACGCCCGTGCCGTCCTGGCAGGACCACCAGAGCTCTGGCCGTGCCTCCAGTCCCACAGGGAGGTCAGAGGGAGTTGGACGTTATGGAGGAGCCTCCAGGGCATGAAACCAGGCCCCAAATCTACTTTTTTTCACTTGCTGATTCCCGTTATTAACTGCAGCAGGGTGCAATATGTGGGCAAGTATTTTGTTCTCCGGTAATCCCCAGGAAAAATGTTTTCCCTGAAGGATGGTAGTCACGCGGATTAGAAAGGCTTTGAGCTCCCTGGGGCCAGGTCGCCTCCCAACTCTNCTCAAATAGAGAAACTCAGACCATTAACATAAATACCATAAATGCCGTGTTTTACCAGCAGCAATAGTACTCCTTTCTGTGAAAAACAGAGTTAGTAGTAGCTGTGCTTAAAATAAACCTGTTTGTTGTCAGCTCAGCCAGCTCAGCTGGTGTACTTTTTTCAGTGATTACTGCACATCAACTGCCCAGCTGCAAACAATTTTTTTTGTCATCAAAACAACTATAGGAGTAACCCCTAAACATTGTTTCAGCTCATATTGTACCGATTAGATTACTGCATATTGTATTTTTAAACATTCTTTTTTAACCTCATTCGTAATGCTCCATATTAATACTTTAAAAATATTCTAAACAAATTGTCGGTCGTCCAGGAACACTGGACTATCAGGTAATCCTGATGGATTAGCATGTTTGCTGTAAGTGTAATGAAGTGTATTTTACCTGAAAAGGTTTTAATTAGGAAAGCATCAGAGATTTGTATAACACCAAACCATTAATCTGAAAATGGAATTATAGGAAAACCAGATGAACACACCTCATCAACTAAAAACAAATTTGCTATGATTATAGAAAATGACATAGTCTGTTTAATACATAAATTGCAAGATAATGAAATTAGGGGTCATCTACTTGAATAATAGTGATTGTTTTTGGAAAAAAACCCACACTACCACACGTAATGGAGTGGAAAAAGGGTTATGATAAAAGCTTTTCAGACAGTCTCTGCTGATGATTGTAAGCTGAAAAAGACAAACATAATCTTGAAGAATATTTCTAGAAAGATGGGCATTAAATCATAACAATTTTATAATACACTGTTGTGCTCAAAATTTGATATATTTAAGATGTTTTGGTAATTCTAAGACAAAGAGGTATTAAAAAAGGTCTCAAACTTCATATTCTGCAAATCTTTTTGTTCTCTTTTCTAACTTCTTTCAGTCATAAAATGTAGAATAGAAGGACAAAAACATCCCTAAGAGAAGGAGTGACTTAGTGATAAAAGTAGCTCTATAAGTAACTGACATTAAAAAAAGAAAGGCTAAATATATTCATGATAACCTGATAAGTCTGTCTGTTCTATAAACTCAGCATTGTTTACTTATTTAATGAAAACCATGTCTGTGAATATCCAAGTAGATCACAAAATAGTTACCATTATGTATAACCAAGAGAGTTCAAAATAACTTCATATTATCAGAGCTTAACTGTTTGTTAACTTTGTTTTGCAGTTTTCGTACATCCTGTGTTGGTTTCAGAAAACTTGGGGTATTGTTCCCTCTAGCATAGTTCTTTAAAAAGTAATAACACATTTTATCACTTTTACCTAGGTACAATGTCCTAAGAAAGACAAATGATTCAGTTGATGACCTCATACAAAGTTTTGGGTCATCTAGTTATGGACTTTCAGTAATTCTGATGCAGACTTAGACTCTGAACCGCCATTTCCTTTTTTGCACTCGCCCAATGGTTAGTGCCCAAATCCAGATGTTCAACACTTTTACATCTGTACCGCTAACATAATCAGACTTGTATTTTTTACTTTGGAGGATGAAAGTAGAATATAGTATCTGTCACTGCGGACTAACTATTGTCAGCATTGCTTAAATTTGGCAGTTTAACAAAAAGCTTGGCAAAAAGCAAAGACTGTTGATAGGTTTTGACCAGGTTCATGACAAAATTCTGACTGTAGCTGTATTACCGGCTGGAATCCAGCTACATGATAAAGAAATGTGCAACTTATTTGAGATCACTAAATATGTAATACTGATTATCGGATTCCTTTTATAAGTCATAAAGTAATAGCGTAACTAGATATACAGCAAGCAAATCCTTGAAAAGAATAAATAGACCTTGAAGGGTCTAGGTTTCCTTTCACATTATGATAGATTGCTGGATCACCTTCTGAAAGTACATGTTGTTCATCAGGAAAAAAAAAACAGCAATGTGCTACTGGAATTCAACCTTTATACAGAATTTTTCCTGCTTTTAAAACATGTGAGATATACACACACATACACACACACACATATACACAAGCACACACATACTTACCTAGATTAGGAAGTAAGACTCATGTAAGATTCGTTAAATGTAAGGTGAAATGTTTTGTGATCACAGTTGACAGATCAGGTAAAATATAAGCATGACCTAGGTGTCATGCTTATAACATCAGGAAGTGTTCTAACCTATACAGTCTGGTTCCACAGCAATCACAGCATCTCTGCAAACATAATTGCATTAAAATCCCTTGACACAAAAAATGCCACCTCAGCTATTTATATTACACTACAAAGAAGTCCTCTTGCCTTATAGTATTGTTACAGAACTGCTGATGCAATATGTTCTTTGAAAATACCTTCCTTCAATATTTTGTGTGCCTCAATGATTCATATGTCAAATGAAATTACATGCACATGCTGCAACATAACATCAAATATTTTGTTCATAGAACTTTTTATGACAATGATTAACAATACTCCTTTTCAATTGCTAAAATTTTTGCTTTCCTCAGTCTATTCAAACCAATAATTCAATCTTATTTAACTTAACTAAAATGATTAATGGAAAGGCAAGTTAAAATACTTACATAGATACATAAAATAGATACATATTTTAATATGTGTAAAATATACATATGCATAAAATATACATATATAAGTGTAATGTGTGTGTGCGTGTAAGATAGTTTGAATACTGTAGTAAATATCTCATGCCAGGGTTAGAAACGTCTGGGTTTTGTTTTTCAAGAAGGTTATCTCATAAGTAAAACTTGTGCACACTGGAAACTGTCAGACGCTTCTTATCTTTGTCTTTCTTAGAGCCAAAATATTATCCCAGAGTTCTGTTGGATAGATAGTCCCAGTTCTAAACCAAAAATATGCAGTAATCAAGAGCTAAACACTTTTTCCATGACAGCAGGACACACAAACCTGTTTTGTTACGTACCTTTTTTGAAAGTACTGTCTCTTTTTTTTTAATTAGCTGAAATATTTAGAATGAAATTTACTTCTGACACAATTAATGAATAAAACAAACACAAAATTGGTTCCAAATTTAATCCTCTCACTGCAGAAATTAGGTGAATGTGTTACTGTTTTGTTTGGACCCTGGTAGGCAGCTGAGCCCCCTGGAGCCACTCGCTTGCTCCCTCACAGTGGGATGGGGGAGAGAATTGGAGGGGTAAAGATGCAAAAATTCGTGGGTTGAGATGAAGCCAATTTAACAGGGAAGGCAAAAGCTGCACACACTAGCAAAGAAAATTGCTTTGATGATGACCCAAGTTTGTTTAGATAACATTACAAAATTGTATGTCTTAATATTTCTTTTTCAGGGTTAACGTGTTAGAAGTGTTAGCTGTTTTTTTTTTTCTTTCCAAGTATTTTGATAGTAATAGATATCAGCAATAGAGATAAGCATGAAAAAACATTTTTTCCAGGTACATACGTGGAGACATGAATCTCAGGTATAAGGATATTGATTTACAGGTCTGTATGAGTCTTAACATAGTTTCTTTCCAAGTCACACTAATGTTACTAGTTGAAACCAATATCCAGTTCAAACTACCATTGTAGATCTACTATTGTTATAATTGGCCTTGATATTGATATATCCATGATATATGTCATGTACATATCAAAACTTCAACAGATATATAGGATTACCTACATAAGCTGTACCAAAATATTATTTCTGCATGCTGTATTGATAAAATACATACCACTGAGCAGCATTGTGTGGTCATATCAAAGCAGAAAAAATATAATGCCCACAAAGAATTCTAGTTTTCTCTTCAAGCGTGTTATTTTCCTGTATTAGAAATGGGATGCAGAGACAGATCACAGCTACATGTGTAGAGTTGTCTTCTTCAGGGTAAGCCGAATAGGCCTCCAGTCTCCTCTGAGCAGGTTGATCAGTCACTCAACTAAGCAGACAGTAGTCTAATGCCATTTTGATTTCCTGGGGCATCACAGCTGGCCTCCAGCTGCCAGTCCGGGAAGTCTTGGTGCTCACGTTGCACCTCTGTCATATCTGTGGCTGGATCAGGTACTCCCGGGTCTCTGTATTTAGGTAGATGAGTCAAGCGCTAGGCTTTGTAAGATGGAGCTGAATTGCTCCAAGATGGCATTAATTTGACACACATTGCATTAGTCTTTACCAGGAGCAGATTTGTGGTCAGGCTTTCTGCCTCGGTGGAAGATACAGTTTTTGGTTGGGGTTTTTTTCTGTATTGTTTGGATTGGTTTTTATATAACATGACTTTTCCCACAGTAATATGCATGGTGTAAGAACTTAAGCAGATAAGAATAGGGAATGCAGTTACATCATGCTTGGGAAAACTAATAAGAAAATTGTAAGGCAGCTAATCTACAGAAATACTGAATAGACACAACTGCTTTGAAAAGGACTGGGTTTTCTTGTTACTAAACACAGAAAACGGTTGGGTTCCTTTAGGTTGCCTATTTTAAGCCTATACTGATTCTAACAGCTTTAGTTTACTTCATCCCAATGCACTTTAGTTTTAAAGAAGAGCAGTAATATTGTTTCTGTTTAGACATTACTAACTGTGGCATCTGAGAGACAGAGATGTTTAGCTTCAACGTTGTGAGTTTGGAGGAATTTTTATTCCTCCAGTCACTATATCAAGGAACCCCAAAGGTCACAGAAAACTGATCCAGAATATCCAGTTGCTGTCTGTTTGTCTATTGCTGTCTTTTTTTGTCTATTTAGGGAAATCAGGCACCTTTACGTACTGATTCATTTCTCCTGAGTATCAAAAAATAGGCCAGCTAAGCTCATAGAGAAAAAAGGCCAAACATATATTGGTAAGGAAAAGAGATAGAAGTAATGTTTAAATTATGTGAATTATTATGTGAATGGAAATTATTAAATTTTCTAAGACTATTTTTTCTTCCTTATAATTAATGTCATAAATATTATAAGAACTTTTAAATGTAGAGAGCTGCTTCAGAACTCCATTGTGTATGCGTTTGTCCCTAACACCTTCTGGCCACAGTGTTAATCAGATGAACTAATGTTTATTGCTCCTTTAGTTTTTTCTCATCTCATTTATGTACGGCAATGTCTACTGCTCACTTACGCAGTCTAGCACCTCTAGGCTAGTGACATGTTAGAGTCACTACAGAATTGTAATAAAACATATGGGTCCACAGCAGCTGTGTACTCTGCACAGTATTAGACAAATTGATTTTATACTATTTTTTTTTTTTTTAGATCAGCCAGAGGTTGTTTATTTCATTATCTTTCATGGAAAGTTGCATAAATAGGGAGATATTTGGTCTCAGCTCCCCAAAATGGGTCTGTCCTTTTCTTTTCTTTTTCTTTATTTTGTTTTATTCTAGATGGTAATCATAATAATAAAAAAGTTTATTTAAAAACAATCTGTCTTTCTAGATGGTAATTTTATACCTCTCAGATAAAAAAAATTGTTTTTTATTCCTGTGTATTTCCAATGTTATTTTTTTATTAGAAGCAGGATTTTAGGTTATCATTAGAGAAGACTATGTACCATGAACTATTGCATCACGAACTATTCTAAAACTGTTGGGTCATCTTAATCATGTCCTTGGCAATGACAAGCTTAGCACAGGTTGCAAAACTTGACTGAGAAGTAGGTAGGCTCTTCATAGTGCACTGTGCGTAATCTTGTGTCATCATGGATAGATTTGAATAGAAATGTGAGCTACATCTTGGACTGCAAACCGCACGGTTATATTTCCTTACTGCTCCATTCAATTCCATTTGCAACCATCTGGAACTGTGTGCAAATTCATATCCATTATGAGGTAAAATTTGACAGAAAACATTAACTCTCTTATGAGAAAAGTTTTGTGTACTATGATCTGTTCCTCAATTAGCCTTCTGTACACCAGTTTCCTCTGATTTGTTTTCCACTAATTTGTTAGGGGTTTGCGTATGCAAATGCCAGCCTCCAGTAAGGTCTACAAAAACACTGTGCACGGGTCAAACAGATATGCATGCTCAGCTTTTCCTGTCAATCAAATCTGGGATAATTGAAACCTCCAAATTCATGACTGAGTGCTTCATAGACACCAATATTTGTTCATACCCTTTCTACCATGAAGTTAGTTTGTCTTCACAGCAGTAATTGAAAACATGTCCCAGGGACAGCAGCTAAAAAGAGCATGTCATCAAATAGCAACATTTTAGAGTTTTCTCTCAAACAAGAATATTCTCTGGTCTTTAATCTTCTCCAAATGTCCTCCCCACTTTTTCCCTTCATGACAGTTTGTGAAAGAGAACCAGACAAAAAAAAGAGAAAGGGATCAGGCAAAGCCTACATTCAAGGTCTTCAAATTTAAACCATTTGTGAATCTACGTACAGAAAACTTCATAGCAAATGCAAAGGGTATAAAATACAAAACTGGATAATAATTAATATAAGTGCTTACAGATATTACAGAAAGTGAGGAATTTGTGGTCCATTTGAGGTCATTTTAGAACACACCCTAATTACAGAGTAGCTATCAATCAAGAAAAACAGATGAAACAGCACAATTCTTTAAGCAGTCTAAAATTACACAGTATACATAAAAATGGGATACTCATCGTCATTCATATTGTTATATTCATGGATGTCATTAAAGAAAAGAAAAAAAGAGTTTCTATTGACAAAAAAGATTTTATTTCTTCATATTTCAGTGAGTAAAATATAAATAACAGCTCCAGCAATCCTTCAGACCTTAAGTCTATTCATATATATGATGTCTTTACATGACGATGAAGTCTCAGAAGTTTTGTTTATACATAATATAGACTGATTTTATACTAAATACACTAACACTAAGCTATCACTATTAGAGGAATGTAATGTGAGCAAAAATTTCACCGAATATTTCTGTATAATATTTATAGTGAAATAAAATTATTCAGAATGACAGGATGAGGCTGAAATGTATGAAAATTGCATGCAGTCTGGTATGCAAATATGTGAGTGTCCATAAATTCGTTTTTGTTTTCTCCCCTGATGGTTTTCAGTGAAGAACAGTTCTAAGATGCCTGAAGTGTTGTCACATGTAACTCACAAGATTTGAAAGGATCACCACATGCTATTTTTTTCACCTTATTTCTTGAAGCTTCAGAAAATGCTATGGATGCTGGTAGACAACCATTATAATACTCTTCCATCCTGGAAGAATGAAATAAGCATAGTTAACTAACACGAGTAGAGCACATGTAGTCCTAATGATGCTTTGCTGCCAAAGGAAAGTGTAAAGGCAAAGGGAGCTGTTGGATACACAGACTTGTCAGTCTCCTGGATGTCAGCAGTAGAAGTATCTTTCACGATATATGTCAGGCCTTTCAGCCTATCCTGAATATTCCAGATGAACTGAGAAGACATTTGGATTTCACACTTTCCCTGGGAGAGGTATTTTTAAAGTCTTCTGCTAACGATTTTATTGAGGCTGTTTGTCTACTTACCTGAGCCTGGAGAAGTTCTCAAACCTGTCACTCACGAGACTCTACTCTGAAGGCATGATTAGATAGCTCCTAGAAATGAAAGATATAAGCAGTGTCATAAGTGACTACTGTCTCCCAAGACATCCTCATTTTGCCAGAGGAATAGAATATTGCAACTGGACAAATGCATTCTTGATTTCAATTGGGATGACTTACAAATATAGGGAATAGGTAAACATGCTGTGTCTGGAGGGCACATAAATATGACCTGGTAATAATAAGCAGCAAATCTCATTCGCTATACCTCAAAAATTCAGGTTTTCTTTATAAAAATTCATGGTGAGATAACAAGTGGTAAAATGCCTGTAGCATGCTTAAGGATGGGACAGTATTTTTCCATTTGCAGGGTGTGCTAACACAGATTTTTAAATTTACGGATTTGCTCTGTCCTTGGTCAAAATTAGAGATTATATGGCCTGTAAACTCTGATAACTATTCATTCATTAATTTTTTTTTTCTTTCTTCATTTCTCAAAATTGTCACTTAAGTGGCATTGTACCTTTTCTTTTCCAAAATCAATGTAATTGCTAGATATTAAGGATAAAGTCCTGGCAAACGCAAAATTATCAATTACTTCAGTGTACCTACATTTACATCAAGCCACTGAGTCTTTCTTTCTATGGGGACATAAGGGCACATTCTGAAGCAATTCATAGAGCACTGCTAGATATTATAAAATGCTATTTATTCTTGGTAGCAAAACTTGAACCCTGTTTAATGCACCAGAGAGAAAAGACATGCAGAGATTACCTTTCCTTGGCTTTATCACCCTAGGTAACCTGAAGTATGGAGCTCTTTTTATCTTAAAGGGGTTTTTTTGTTTACTTTTCAGTCTTTTATCTGAATGTATGCAGCACATTTTCAAGATTTCAGGTTTTACATTCAGGCCAAAGATCATGATTAGTGTGTCTGTTGCATTCAGCACTTAAAGGCAAGTGGGTTTAATATCATTCAGTTAGAATGGAAACCACAGCAAATTAATCACTCTGTAATAGTATTTCTAGAAAATCTGTGACCTATCAGAAATACTGACATTGGACTCCCTATAGCAGACAGATTCTGAAAACCAGCAGGAAAAATTGTTTAACAGATGATAGTTTTAAGGTAATGCCTTCTGACAAAATATGACTAAGAACCAACCCAGCTTTAAACAACGCTAATTTAATTCTATTAAAAAGTTACTTTTACAGTTAATATTGTACTTCAATGCTTCATTTAAAAATCTCAATTTGGTTTCCTGTAGAAATATACCTGAAAACATGAACACTAGAACTGCAGCTTTTAAAGACTCTTACAGTCTTTGTTGGCTTCATAATATGAGAGAAGTCTATGAGGTTGAACGCTCTGCTGCCAGGAAACATTGCATTTTCTAGTTTTATTTTTAACTTTGTAGTTGAATTTCACACTTCTGAATTTGAGAGATTAATACATAGCACAGCCTTGAAATGGTCCTTACAGATCTCCCCATCAGCTTTGACAGTGTTCCCGTTACTACTGTTCTGAGCTGCTTTTGAGCAAAGCCTGATTACGGGACTGGTAGTTTGTGGTCTGTGAAACTTGAAGCATTATCAGAGCGCCATCAAATGCATTTTCCCTTTTTCCTCAAAGCCGAAACTTCTCATCCAGAAGCATGAATCTGGTATTCTCACTCTGCAGGTCTCAGTTATAATGTCAGGAGACCATTTAGCACTCTGTGTCCTAATGTCTGGGTCCTCCAATGGAAGTTGAGGCTTTATACTGTTTTTCACTCAGCCACAGAAGTAAATAACCAAACTAGTTTTCTGTGCTGAAGGATGGGTAGAAAGAGACCTAAGAAGAACTGTGCATACATACCGTGTATACAAGTGTCCTCACATGACAGTTACAGATATCAAAAGGTTCTTAAGAGTTATAATTTTAGTTGGAAAAACAAAAAAAAATCACTGTAAATCCCATACAATTGCATACAGATGAAGAGATGTCAAATGAGAGAAGCTGGTCAATATATACATGAGGAAAATTATTCAGAACACTATCACCTCACAGAAATGAGCTAGGCTTGGCTATTTGTACTCGGAAGTCAAGTGTAAGTTTTTTAGCCAGAAGCCTCCAACCCATCTCTTGAACCAAATCACTCAGCAATATTTTGGGTTGGCGTTTATTCTATCATCTTCCCTGCTTTTCTTATATGATTCTGTATGAAGAATGGAAAAGAACTGTGGAACAATTACTTTCCATAACACTGAACAGTTGATTTTTGCTCCATTTTCTACTATATTCTCTTTTTTGTACTATATTGGCCACTATATATAAATAAAAATACTTTCTTCTAGCAAAGCCAGAATTTAAGAAAACGGTAAAGGAACTTTGCTCAAATGAATGATGAAAATGTCCTTTTTGTCTGTAGATTTTAATGCTAAATCTTCTTTGTCCTCTTCTTTCTCTGTTCTTTGACATTTAGCTGTTACATTCAATAGCTGTCATTAGGACAAAGGTACTATTTCTGAAGAAGAATGTGACTCTTACTTTCCTTTTGCCTTAAGATTTGGCATTGGCATTATTTATACTTTTATCCAATAAAGAGAAGCTTTCTAGAAAGTGATTAATGTTCTGTCTGTTTAAAGAATGCAGAGGCATATACTCCATTCAAAGAAAAGAAAAAGATTTTTAGGCCTTTCTTTTATGTCATGTCTATCCTCTTTATATCATTTTAATGTTTCCTTCAGTTTTTATGGAATGGAGGCTTTATTGACTAGTCAGCCTAAAATGCAGTGGTAAATATTATATATGAGCTAAATAAGTTGATTATTATTTTGCCAACTAGATGTCTGAAAAATATGAAACTCCCCATTGTGATCATCTAAAGAGAAAGCTCATTTAGTCTATGAAGAAACTATAGCAATGTTACTTCTTGGTTTTGTTTGCATTTACTGCCAGAAGCGAACTGAAGAAGTATAAAAAATTCACATCTGGGGAGAAAAAGCAATATTTTAGGAAAAATATTTGTTACTTTGATTGAAATAATAGTTCATTCCTTCCATTTTGTAAGCAGTTTTTTAGATGAACCTTCCACCAGTAATCTGAAATAGGCATTGGGCTGCAGAAGGAAAAACCATGCTTCCTAAGTATATATCCTCATGGTACAGCAAGAATTAATATTGACTGTTTACATGTTGGTTTCATTCTCCAGAAACACCCCTAAAACCAACTAGTTACTTGCAAATGCTAAGGAAATAAAAGCAGCTTCCAGGTGCCCAACATGCTAAGCTTGTTCTAACCCTTGAACCTTATTTCTAGAGTTGTAACAACTGTAGTTGCCTTTAGGACAGCACAGTGAGAAAAAGATTTTCCAACTAAGGAGAGGGAACTCATGCTAAAAGACTAAAGGCTACTGTAAGTAAGTTTATTTGCACAGGGAAGTTAGGTGCTCCATCTGTGCAGGAGAATATACTTTGAAATCTTTGAAGGTCTCAGTAGAAGAGTTTACAGCTGCAGTGTTCCAGTGTTGGTGGAACTGGACATTTGGCTTCTGTCTCCAGAATCAGAATACCAGGCAACTAGTAAGATATTTAAAAAGTTGGACCATTAAGAGAAATTTTTCCTTATTAGGCATCTAAAATTTACATTATAGAGTTTTGTATACAGTTGGGTTGACTGATCTTTTTTTCAAGGAAAGCTGCAGTGATTATGGAATCATCTGACTGCAGGTATCAGTGGGTCTAAGGAAAACATTAAATACGATAAAACTCTTGATAAACCTACAGAAGGAACTGCCCTACAGCTGAGACTGTGAGACCTGAGTTACATTGCTGCAAATAAGGATTATCAATCAAAATGATTTCCTGAGCCAGAACATGCCTTAATCTGCTGAAGAAGGAAAATTCACACCCATTTGCATTTCACACCCATAATAGGAACGGAGGAAGAGTGAAATGGCCAAAGTTTACATGAGTCACAGTAGCTTCTTTATGAAGTTACAGAATATTTGAGTTGGAAAGTGACTCCGGAGATTTTCTAGTCCAACCCCACTTTTCAAACCAGAGTCAGCTACAGCAGGTTGCTCATGTCCAGTTGGATTTTTTAATATCTCTGAGGATGGAGACACCAGTCTCATCGTCATTTTTGTGGCCCTTTTCTGGCCTCACAGCTTTCAAACTGCTGTGTTTTTCAAGGTTGTACGTACAAATAATAGTCAAAGTTACTCTATAAACCTTCCCATAAGAGGAATAAGGCAAATTACAAACAATTCATCAGGAATCAAATGATATCTTCATTAAGTCTTTATGTATGAATAGATTTTGGGTGCTATTAACCACTTTCTTATCACTTGGAAGGCCAACAGAATGACTGGGGAAATTTGTCTGAGAATCTTTTGTGGCAGGGATGAGGCAAAGCAAAAATCATTAACTCATCTCATTAGCTACAAAAGAAGGTGGGGCCCAGACTTAGCACCTTTGAAGCTATTTCAAACTATTTCTTCCTTCCTTTTTGAGTAGTACTGAGTATTCTGCCATCTCTTAAGGGCCTTGAAGAAGTTGAAGAATGACTGCATGTAATGTCTCGACAACAGGCAGATCTATATTAGCATTTTATTTGGGATGAAAAGTGCTATTTTGAAAGAGATGTTCTGACCATCCCACCTATCACTGTTTTTATTACTATCATGGAAACAGCTGGAGCGTAGAAAGTGAAGGCTTTGGGGATGAAACTGAACCATATGTGTTTCTGCAAATTTCATACACCGCAAGAATGAACTAAGATGAGCCTGTAGTAAAAACGCCCCAAAAATCAGCAGAAAGTGCTGTGTTCTGCAGAACCCCCTCTTGCGATGCTCTGCATGCTAATGTAAAGATAACCCATAGTGCAAGCACAAATACAAGCCCAGGAAATTATACTCTTTTGGGAAAGCCCCATCTTTTTAAGAGAGAAGTTGACAACATGATGGATCATTTGTAGTAACAGCTTCTTCGTAGCTGAACCCGTACAAAGTGCTTAGATGAAGTTTGCAAGTTAGCGTTCAGCCAGCATAGGAGCTAAGTTCACAGCATCTGGGCAGATGTTTGATTTTCTTCAATGCTGATTTTGTATGTATGGGGATTTGTTTTCTTTGCAAATGTTGACACTGTTAAACTAATTAACCTATCGCAACATATTTATGTGTACGTGTATACATACACATGCATACACTAACATATACACACGCACACAAAATGTACTGTAGTGTTCGTAAAGCCCTGTACTCTACCTGCCTCCCTTCAAGTTGTTTGTCATAGAAATCTTGCCGAAGGAAATTTTGCTGGTACACATGAAAAAAAGGTGTCCTTAAACAGATGCTTCTATGGAAAATACATTAATGCAGTTAATTAATATTGACCTTTTAGAATATTCAGCATGCCATTGCTTTATTATCCTGAAAGTTCACTTTAAAGGATGTATAGCTGGTCCTGCAGGGAGAGTCTAAAAGAAATCTCAGTTGGGTTTTATTTTTATGCTAATGTTAGAAAAAAGTAAATGTTTTCTGCTGGGTAGCCTTAATTTGCAACATCATTACACATACTATATTTATTTTGTGTTACTATAAATTTTCTTAGATTATATTATTCATCAGATGATTACTTGGGTAGAACATGAAAGTTATTTGCACTGGAATTGCTTAATAGTCATGTTTTAGCATATTTTCTTGCAGGAAAATAGTGTCTTTATCCAAATAAGCAAAGCATTAACAATCCCTCAAATACTATTGCAAGTCCATTGAAGATTAATAATCAAGAGTAGTATTAGGGATCTTTTAATACAGTATATGAATGATTTCTTATAACTCTTCAGTCAATTTGTGTAAAGATACATAGATTATTGTTGTTTACTTGAGTTTCCATGTTTCCTGTTAATATTTTTCTGGAGCTCTACTGTGCAGACTTCATCTGCTGTTTTATGAAGAAACACAAACGTGATTTTTGATAGTAAGCTTACAAAAAAAATTGCTGGTGCAGGTCATAGCCATGGCTGGTCATTTTTATACTCACCAATTTAGTCTTCCCACATCAAAAAGAAATAGCAGTCTCTTGAGATGTAGTTTCTGTGTCTGCAGTATCCAAGTTACAAATGCAGGTGCCAAGAAACAAAATTAAAATCTACATGGCTTCTTACACACATATTATTTTTTTTCAGAGTTTTTGGAGTGCTAAGATATGCTTCCCACTGCATTTGAGGCTTGCACCTTGCAAAACCCTAATCTGGATGTCTACAGTTCAGAATTTCTTTCAAATTCCTGCTGCTATATTGGGGTTATTCCAGTGTTTCTTACTTAACTAGAAGCTGGCACTACTGGATTTTCCAGTTTACAGGTTACTATGGCACCTACCAAAGATAGGTTTAGGGGACAGTCACTCCAAAATAGCTGCCATCTCAACAGGGTTAATGCAAGTGTTCGATATTTATCGATGAGGTCATGTAATGATCTAAACCACCTTTATGTCGTTTTCATATTATTATCAAGTACATTTGATAATGTCCAAGTTACCATAAAAAAAGCATCTGATTTTATAAATGGAGTCACTGAAATTTCTGCTCTGGCATTTTTACACAGGCTGGAAAAGGCTGAAAAATTCATAAATCAAAGAGAGATTTTAGTTGGTCAGTCAGCTGCAGGAAGCAACACTGTTCTGCCACATCAGTGCTTGCAACTCTACAGCAGCAGCAGGACAACCTTCCTTTGGATGGGAGGGCTGTCTAAATCATCTCCCCAATAAGCCAAAAAGGTAAATAAATTTGAGAATTGTGAAGAATTGAATGTGTGTATAACTCCCAGACAGCACCTAGAGAAATAGTCTATAAAACCCAGTATGTTTCAGTAGGAACAGATGCTCATTAAGGACGTGCAACAGGGACGCAGGACAGCAGGATTCCTGAGGGTGTCTGGGAACTGGATATATAGAGAAATCTTGTAGGTTTGATGTTCACATATTTAGTTTAAGTATAGATTACTATAAACATTTGTAAATGTTTTTCTCTTTTACATTTACTCTTAAGGGCTTTATAGTCTACCTTAACTGAGTTAAAGGAAATGTTGAGGTACATCAAAACACTCCTCACCCACTTAGGGGAGAAAGAAGGCTTGAATGCAAAGCCTGGACTGCTGGAGACACTTTTACAATCACCTAGCTTTGCAGCAAGTTATTTTCAGGCATGACGCATAGAAATAACTTGGCCCAGTCTGAGAGTTAGCGCACAGAAGCCAGGAAAGGGACTTCCCCGCTCAGAGATGAGTCACATTTAGGAAGCCTCTTTAGGGTGAAAGTAATAGAAAGTTCACATGAACATCCCAAGTCCCAAAGGTGCTTAAAGTTGTACGTACTTGAAAACAGAAACACAGCCCTTTACTAAGTGTATTTTCAAAACTTACCACAGAGGGGCTGCACTTTGTCCAGAGTCTGTGTGCTGCTCTTCTGCTGTATAAAACCATTTCTGCTGGATCACACAGGAGTGAAAGTGGGCGACTTGGGCAGAGGTGGGCAGGTAGATACACGGATGCACTGGGAGACCTGTGTTCCCCTGAATTAGTTTGTTCTTCAGTGTCTGGTTTAGGTTCCAGGAGCAGGCATCCAGAGCATAATTAAAACTCCTAATCTGATTTTGCCACTGCTGTTGTTCCTGCTGCTGCCATTCATACTGTCAAAGGACAATTACTCTCATTAACCAAACAAAAGTGCTGTTTAGGGGAATACAAATTCAACGAATACTGCTCAGCGCTTGGCCTGTCATAAAGGTAAGCAATCTCTGACTGTCTGCTAAAACTTTACACTTCCCAGGGGCAGTGAAGCGGTGAGTTTTTAACCAGTGTCATGCTTGTTTCTATACCCGATGATTAATATGCTGGTAAAAACTTCATGCACACTTAATCATTCATAACCAAACATATCTGATTCTGTGCTCCTAAAAGCTTCAGCATTTATAATTAAATATCAGCAGAAAGAAACCAGCTAAATCTGGAATTAGGCAGTTTGAAAGCTTAATGATAATGTTTAAATCTTCTTCCATATTGCACTGTGGCATTTCAGGGGGATTCTTTGTGTTTTCTATCACAAATGAGGGAAGAGTTAATAGCAGCTCCTTCACAGTGTTTTCTTGGGTTCACTGTGTTTCTTGGCTAGGGAGAAAAAAATTGGGGTAGCGCAAGAGCAGCCTAAACATTTTTACAGGAATATATATTACAAAGTATGTTTGAAGCCACGAGCATGAATTTGCAGCATGTAAGTTTGAAGAAAATACTCAAGAAGACAACTGTTGGCTGTGATGATTGTAAAGAAGAGGGGAGGGACAGTCTTCGGATTCAACTTTCTCATCTAGGGACTCTCTTTTAACTAAATAAGGATGTTCGTCAGAAATAAATTAATGCCAAACCTACAAGACAGTCCCATCTGCTGTTCCTTAACCTGGCTTCCCTTAGAAGACAAGGAAATTGACCTTTGATCTCCCAGCCTGTGAGAGGGGGCTTGAACCTCTGAAGGACTGAGTAAAAGTTGAGGCATTTGCACCTCCTTATCAGGCTCTGCTTTTCATGGCAGACAGGGACTGCCCAACTGGAAGGGTATGCATGATCTCAGGTCAC
>RSEF01000001.1:172003944-172022373 GCA_003993805.1 Himantopus leucocephalus | reverse complement strand
TTTTTTTTTTTTTGTGGTCCTCCCAAGCAGGTGTAATAGTCAGATCAGTGGTCTAATTTAGTATTTCCCTGAAGCTTGAAAGAGATATCTTAGGGCAAAAGAATGTGGAAGCTATCTGAAGCCATGCAGTATTCAATTATTTATTTGCCTCTCTCCTTAAAGACTGCTTCAGTTCCAGATCTTCCCATTTCTCCTATATAATTAATGGGAAGTATAAAACACAGCTCAGAGAAACTTGGCTAGATTTGAAAGCGTGTGTGCATGCCATTTCTTTCATTCATCATAGAGAGTACATAGGCATATGCATAGCAGTTTCTGCTTATTTGTTCCACGAATACATGACATGTCATGTGTTTCGCTATGTGCTGAAAGTGAAGACACCTGTTTTGCCAGACAGGTTAGTTATAATTATAATTTGCAGGAAGATATCTGCATACGTGTATAAAATGGATTTATAAATTTGTAAGTGTATGTATTTAAATTGTGGGGGTTTTTTAGGTCTAAGCCGTTATTTTCACTTAGTAGTCCTGAGACAGATAGACCTCAGAAAGCTGTATATTCCTATTAATTTGCTCACCATAGGCAATGTTTTACAACAGGAACAGAAATCTTCATTCTAAACTTCGGAAGGGATGAGGGCATGTTCTTGGAAGCTAAAAGGTTTAGGTATATCATACTGGCAGAGGAGAATATTGAACCCAAATCTTCCATTTAAAGGGTAGGCTCTAAGGTGAGAACCACCACTGCATTCTTCAGCTGCTTCTTTGCTTCTGTTTGATTGCCTCAAATGTGACGTATAAAATCACTGCTATGTCATTGAGGAGATTCTAAGTTGTTCATCCCAGTTGTTCACAAATCCCCAAATAGATTCCAGATTCTCTTCTGCTTTTGGGTTTTGTTAGCTTGGCATAATCAACCAGTCAACAGATGCCCTATTCCGAGACACTCTCTTTTCCCCACCAAGGGAAATGCCCAGATGGGAATAGATAGCTACAAACGCACACTGCCCAAGCTCTGAACCAACTTGGCATCAAACTCATGAAAGTAAAACTTTCAAAAATCAGGGGCTAGACTTTTAAAGGTATGTATGTGCCAAAGAGTATTTTAAATATCAGGCTTTGCGCAGCTGAGGATCTGAAATTCCACCATTTCATGCCTGTGGAACTTTGGCTCCTAAATACACAGGGAGTATTGAAACTCCTGGACTTGTCCATCCATTCATCACAGTAAATTGTGGATAGTTGTTAGATCATAATAAAAATAAACCTGGGTGTCAAGCAAGGTTTTCAAAAACCTATGTTATAAAAAAATGTGCCTATGCATAAATGCATTCTCCCTCAGTGCAGCCGTCTCCCAGGTTTGTTAGACTCATCTGCATAACTCACAAGATTCTCTGTAAGGAGACAAATGCCCTATTGAAGTCGCAAGCACTACTGTTTTCTTAAAATTCAAATCCTGTTTTACACTCTGATGTACTAATCTGAGCCTTTCAAAAGGAGAAAACAGATTAAAAAATCATACTATTAAGTGTGGTAAATATAGTGATTAATAGAATTCAGCCGTTGCAAGTTTTCTATGCAGAGGTTAACAGAATTATTTATTTCTCTGTGTCTGGAGCTGATTTAGCACTAGAAACCTCAAAGTAAATACAGGTTGCCCTTGAACAGTAGTATAGTTTAGGAATATAAGGCAGTTTCTTTATTTTGAAAACTGCCTGAGTTGTGTGGACAACAGGTTTCTTAATTTGCACACATTAAGTAGACCTTTCATGTTTTTAATGTTTAGTTTACAGTAACCCAGGTCATGATGTGTGATGCTGGAAGCAGGGTGAATGAAAGCACAACCTTTCCCTCCCATTTGTGAGAAAAGAAAGAGTGGGGAGGAGGATAAGTGTCGTAACAGCTGTCATTGCCAAAGATTATTTAAAAGCTGTAAAAGCCTTCATTTGCCTTCAGGAGTTGTGACATATGGTCAGAAATGGTTTGAAGATTTATTGTCATCTTTGTTGGATGAGATTCAAAGTGTTCTTTAACAAGGATCTTGTCCCTCATCATCCTTGGAAAAATCCTTCAGAAATTGTAAAGCATACAGAAAGCAGACAGAGAATAACGAGCCTCAGATATTATTTTTTTTCTTTTGTTTTTAAGAAAGGCGGTAAGCAGGGTTTCCAGATGAAATAAAACAAATATTCATGGTAAAAGTGAACCTTATTTTTTACTTGCAATCCAGGTTTTTACATGACACTATTTCATCATATGCATCAATGACAGATTGTTCCTTACCCAGATAATTCAAATTTCAGGTGCAAACTGTGCACACTACACATGACAGGGTGATACAGTCATGATTTGGAGGCATAAAGCTTCTCCATGCAATTACAGCTATCCATTTTGTTTGGACCTCCCTCCCCCGATAGTTAGCAGATGTGGCTTTTACGTTTTGAGGGCATGATGAGACCTTTCCACTCATAAAAGCCCATCAAAACTTGTGAGGCTGAGAAAGTGGCAGGAAGGTACCAAACCACAGGCTCCCTGATCAAGCAAAGTAAAGGCTAATGGCAAAGGGAAGACAGTTGCCTGAGCATAGACATGCTTAGAACCAAAAATAGCCCCAGCTGTGTATCTAAAAATGGTGATGGTGATGGACAAATCTTCCCTGTCTTCATTTTCCAAGCTGAAGCTACATGGAACAATACTCTGCCTGCGCTCATTCCCACTGACTGCTGCACCTGTGGGAATTTAGAAAAAAGCCCGTCGCGATGAATATTGAAAGGCACATTGATCTCGAGGTATACGAGGTACCAGTGAGATATGGCAAAGGGCACCTTTCTTATCCCTCTTAAATTTTGCATAAGTCAGACTGATTTAAGCTTTAGCTGAATAAAATCCTCCAATTTTAGCAGGCTTGACAAGAATTTATTGTGTTCCAGTAAGAAAATAACACAGAAACATAATACTCCAATCATATTTTTAAAGGCAGCTTCACAGTATGAAGTTATGGCGCTTGCACGGTAGAATTATAGTTACTTTCAGATGCGGTGTCCTTGGTTGTTTCCTGAATAACAATAATTCTTCACATAAGCAGGAAATGAATCATCTACATATGTAAAACTTCTCACTTTCTCCTAGCTGGGGTTAGAGCAGAGCCATCGCAAGCAGGATGGGGACGGGAGATGGCCACTGCTTTAGTGCGCTGCGGGCGTATGGTGGGAGAGGCAAAAGGCGCCGTGCCAGCGTTGCAGGTGAGGAAGGTGATCCAGAAGGAGTGACAGGCGGAGAAGCCATGTGAATGCATTTTCTCCAGAGCTTCTTGAAGCACAAGGAATCAAGTGAAGAGCATTAAGGGGAAGACAGACTTGGCCAGGGAGTTTTGTAACTCCCTTGACTTTGTTGCTGTTGTCACTGAAATTTTCTACTCCTTTTGGGAGGAGGAAAAGTATCCAAATAACTCTCTGCTTCCAGGCTGGATGAAAGCTCAGCCGTAAAAATAAAACCACTTGTTCCAGCATCTGTTTACCATCCAAGACAAAACAGAAACTACTTCATCAAATCTGCTGGAAGGTTCTGGCCACACAAGTGGCAGCAAACTAGGCCTGTCCAGAGCCGTCCTTTGGCAGTGGGGCTGGTGGACCTGTCTGTTCAGCTCTCATAACCTCCAAGTGTTGGTCCATGCAACATGCACAGTGGCTGCCATGTGCCACTAATAATTTTTTCCATACCTGCCACTGCAGGAAGGAAAATGCGCCATGACTCCCCTCCTTCAGAGTTGTTCTTCTGATAATGTTTTTACCTGTTTTATTCTTTCTTCAAATGCCCCAAACTTTCTACAGAGCTTCATTCCTCCTGGTGGGAGCTTTGTTTTCCTGGCAGCGAGACCTTCCTAACCCTCAGGCTGTATTTTTAAGTTTTGATTTGCATAAATTTGCATAAACCCACCAATACAGGGCCTCCCATCTGTTTGCACTATTATTGCTGAGCGGTAGGAACAACACAAATGTTCGAATTAGAGCTGCCAAACCAGCCTGAGATGCTCTTCTCTCTCACAGAGGGGCCGTTGTGGTGCAGCAACTTGAAACCAAACTTCCAGGCGTGAACACCACCCACTGCGGTGACACCACCCACTGCGGTGAAAAACATCCCCTTCCAGTCTATCCAAGGGTTCAGACTGGCAAATGCCATTCCTAGAGGAGCACAGAGGCAGTGGGAATGTCACCTGTGAGGAGAAGCCAAGCAGTATAGGTCCTCACGGACTGCTGTGGTACTCCGAGTTGTGCCGGCAGGGAATTCCCTGCTGTTGGAGAGGCATGGCTGTGCCAAATACCTGATCCACCACTTCTGCGCCCCTGGAGAGGGCTGTCTTCCTATTGCCCATCTCCAAGTCAGGACTATGGGATGGAAATAAGGAAGGAGTGCATAAAAACAAAGATGTCTGCTGCAGGTTGGAAGGGGAACCAGCCTTGATAAGGAGGAAAAAAAAACCTTTTCTCTCCACACCTACATCTTGAATAATCAACATGAGCAATCCAAGACGCTAGTGAAGCAGTCTTGGCCTTTTGTGAGAGATGAATCAATGCAGGCCCACGTATGGTGCCTCCGAAATTGCTCCAACAGAATACGCTTCACAGTATTATTCACAGTTTCATAGATGCAGAACTAAGCCCTAACAGTTTTCTGAATCACTTGAGATTTGCTCCTTATTAATGCTAATTTAAATCTTCTTGAGGGAGTTGGTAGCAAATCTGTCACAGAAAAAAATGCTCTATTTTTATTTTTATTTTTATTTTTATTTTTATTTTTATTTTTATTTTTATTTTTATTTTTTAAAGAAGGAAAGATAATACTTGGAAGCAAACCTTAGTCATTTTCATTTGATTTTTACATGAATCACTGAGGTCCCACTCCATGACTTAAATTAACCTTGTTAATACAGTTATACAGAAACTCATGCTCTCCAGTGGCCTTTAATTCCTAGTCTTTCTTCAAACACCTGTTTTTGAAGACAGAGCCAAGGCATATATATGACATACAAGGGCACAAATATATCACTAGGAACTTCCCATGTATCCTGTCCCATGGATCCTTATTGTCTCTTTAAATAACTCTTGAGGAGGAATTTGAATTGTCCACATTAAATGATAGCTAGGAGACCTGTGTAATGAATTTATAAGTTTATCCTAATCAAATGCTGTTTTCCAGATATAATTTCTTGACTGAGCCCTGGGCTAAGGACAGCTCAGTGGGGGGCTAATTGTAGCGGTGCTACTAGTATGAAAAATAGTCACTTTCCCTTACTGGAAAGTTTCTGTAGACTACTAGGTCAAGATAATGAAGCAGTGTTTGGCAGTCTGGAAAACTGCAAATAACAGTTGCTTTTCTTAAAAGTTGATGTAGATGATTTTGATGAAATTTGTGAACTTCTGTGAAATACTTGCCATTGCTTTCAGAGAGTAATTCCAGTGTGTAGGACAAATAGGCTACTGTACTTTATTTAAGATATTACATTACAAATGTCAGCATGCATGAGAATAACCTATCATGTGGGTGAAGGAACCATTGCTTCTAAAAGGAAATCAATATATAATAACCGCTAATATCCAGCCTCTATTCAGTATAATAGGGGAAACATTTTCAAAGAGCCTGCAATATGCCTGCAAGGAACATTCACTTAGCACTCCAAGAATAGGTGCTATAACTGATCTTGCCATTCATGCATTATAATACTTGTTTGTCCCTTGCAGTTTTAGGTTTACACAGTGAGCTGTAACTGTAGATACGGAGGAAAGTGGAACTTTTTTTGTGGCTGTTTAAAAATAGATATTAATTTTACTGTTGTGCATACATTGTAAGAAAGGAGCAGAATAACTGAGCTAGAATCTCTGGATCTAGGGTAATAATCATGTTGGGGAAACCTGAATTATATAAATTACAGATTATGAAGACAATCAGGATTCTACACAGCTATTAGCATGTTGCACACCAAGGTCAGAGAAGATTTTCTCTTACTTCTTTTTCTGCAATGATCACATATCTTTATGTGGTCTCAGAGGAGAAAGAGGCAAGCAGATCTGTGTTATCCGTGTTTGTATTTTTAGGTATTGATTAAAATCTCTGAGGCTGGGTTCTGAAATTATTTTGCATGTTTTTTGTCTCCACTGCATCTAGTCTGTTTTAGTTTTAGTTTAGGGAATAGCTTAAGTTAGTGCTCTCAGTGAAGCATTTGTTTCCCATTAAACGTTGCCGGAATTTTTAGTCCAGAGCATAAAGTTAATGAAAAATTACTGGTATGTGTTTTTCAAGTATCAGCTGCAGTTCATTGTGGTTCTACAGCAGTGGTGTCTATACGGTGGATGAATGAATGTGCATGGTTTATAATGGGATTAGGTCATATGGATTGTTCTAACATCTTTTATGTCAAAGCTCCACCCTTATCTGTAAGAAATTTAAGAAATCAGTAAAAAACTGTGGCAAAACAGCATTAAACACTGTGGGAAAACAGCATTATCTTCCCAATATACAAAAAGCTTTGGAATGTTCTTTCTTACTATTGGTTTTATTCTGATAGAATCACTCATGGGGTTTTTTTATTACACCTTTCGTCATGAGTAACTATTTCCTAGACCAAGTTCTCTAACTTAACCTTTCTAATAGTTATAGATGGCTGGAGAACTTTTGACTTTCCTTTGTCTTGCAAAATGTTGCAAAATTCGGCCTTTGAGGTGTATGTGTTTCTATCTCTTTTACTTCCTATAGGAGGGTTTAAAGAGCAAAAGCCTCATAAAATATAAGGCTGATAAGATATACAGGTTGAAATGAAGGGCTGCTTTTCAGAATGCAATACATAAACTGAAGTGAATATGAGAAAAAAATGCACTGAAAACAGGAAACCACAAAAATATAGTGTAAGATATTAGTTTATAATCTCAGAATTCCTGTTTTACCTTAAGAATGCTATGAATAGTCATTTTTGCTTCTGTTTTATAATCAATAAAACATCTGCAATCCTTACTAGGGACAGACAAAAACCTCAGAAAAAAATTACTTGTCAAGGTATGGATACATAAGTACGTATTTTCTACTCTGATGTAAGCATGGACAATGAAGTAAGTTATGTTAGAGATGAGGACAAAACAAAGAAAGGGTTGGTCTTTGTTTTAGTGTTGTTGAAAGTCTAAGGCTTCACCACACAGCTCTGAGGGTTTCTCTTTTCTGCAAATTTTAGACCATATGCAATTTTGAAGTATTGATATGGCTTCCTCATCACTGGATTTAAAAGCCGATAATGCCAGTGGTGACTTAGCATTTGACAGTCTAGTTTAAAGAAATTTGAAGGTAAGAAGTGTATGTTTTTCTCCTTGGTGCCCAGGTGTAACTGTGATGAGCTTTGGAGATAGTGAGTTTTGAAGCAAACCCGTTTCCTTTCAAAAGTATGAAAAACAAACTGATGTGCAGGTCTCTACAGCATATGCAAGGTATGAGTAACCCTGTCAGATTTACTCTTTCAGCATTCAGCAGACTACTTAAGGAAAGAGATATTAATTCATTTTTAATGTTAGGAAAATACAGTCATTAAAAAGCAGATAACATAAAATGCCAGAAATGCTTTTAACATTACACGAAGTGCACTACTTGCCTAAATAGCTTGCTACTTTTGGAGATCTAGATATGCTGAGGTATTAAATATTAAAATAGAGGTTGCTTTTTAAAATGCAGTGTTTCTTATCAGAAAAACAGTTTGAACAAGCAGTGCTGTTGTATAATGCATGATGTTGCTAATAAGAGAGTCTTCGAAAATCATTTTTCACGCTGTAAGAGTGACTAGTGTTTTGAATAAGAAAGATTCTTTCTCTGTTCATGTTCTCTTAACACATATATAGCAGTCCTGTCAAGCTGCATGTGATTATAAATTTGCAATACATTCTGAGTTACATGAGGTCCATTCTGGGCTTTTATCCTATTTTTGTATATTTACTGGTTATCAACTCTGTTAGCAGGCAATACATAACCTCAACTGGAAAGTCATTCTCAAAGAATACTTATCAGTGCTTCATTGTTGGTTTAGATGAATGTGTTGGAATGATTCTGCAGGGTCTGTTCTATGTCTTGTGTTATTTAATATTCATGGTATTGATTTGGATGAGACAATAAGAACAATGCTTATCCAATTTTCCAATGACAGTAACCTGTTCATGGTTGAACCTGCAACACTAAAGGAAAAGTTTCTGATATGTTGGAGAAACCATTGGGAAGAAAACAGGGTGAATTTAAATAAAAAAAAAATAATCTGGGAGAACTGGCATTTTAAGTACAGGCTAGGGAATGGGTGATTATGTAACATTTTAAAGAAAAACATTTCTATGGCCACAAGACATTACAAACTGAGCAGAAGTCAGAAATGGCATGACATTGCCAAAACCCTCCCAAAATATATAGTCAGCTGGATGGGCAGGAGCATTTTTGGAAAGATATATAAATATACTCTGTGCTGTGATGCAGGGGCATTTTGTCCAGGTTTGGACACAACTGAGAAAGAGCAATTGCAGGTAATTCAGCCACAGTAATAAGAATTACGAGACAATATCATCTCTGAGAAAAGGTGGAGGAAACTGAAGTTTTTCAGTTAAGAAAAAGCCTTTAAATGTGAAAAGAGTAGCTTTTAAAAAATAAAAATTAAATTATAAGGTCTCCAGATTTATGAAAAGAAAAAAAAAAAGAAATAGGTATTCATCATCATAAACTTTCTAATACTAAGGCCATTGAAGCACTGGAATGAGAACTCAAGAGGAGATTAGACAAAAATCTTTCAATGATGGAAGAGACATTGAGAAGTGAGAGACAGACAAGAGCTGTGTATTCAGTTTTGAGAGAGATTTCCTCAGCACAAAGAGCAGTTCTGGTGCAGCCTGGATACCATTCTTCATCCTGCATAAGACAGTAAACCACAGTCTCACTTCAGGATGGACTTGGGATTGGATGCAAATTCCCAAGACATTGAAAAAAATTCACACCAAATAATTAGGGATGTGAAGCAGACGGGAATAACACATTTGTTACTCTGTGCTCAAGGCCATATGTGAAAGTCTATTTTTTGTTTGGTTGGTTTGGTTTGTCTTGGTGATAGCATGCAATGATATGGTTTAAAAGCAAGTACAATAGCATTTTCACTCAACATTAAATAATAAATGATCCCTACTGTGGGAAAGTGAGAGACTTCAAATAAGGCCATACGATAACATGGAGCTAAATGACTTGAGAGCAAGGGACATCAGACTGGAAGGACCCGGATTCAGTTTTTGCCTTTGACTTGCCACTGACTAAGCAAATCACTTTGTCTCTTCCTTCCTTTCCCCTTGGCCCCACTTGCCTTTTGGAAGCTAATTCTTTGGAAAGGAGTGCCATTTGTGCCTCTCACTGTGTGTTTAACAACATGGCCACCCTTGTTCCATTGGGTTCTTTAAGGAACTATTATTATTTAATAATAACAACAATGTAAGACAGCAAAGGAGAGGTTCTAAGTAAGGTTCATATGCACAGCTCATGTCTAGTCTGGTTAGAGACGAGGCATTGCAGTGAGAGATTAGTACTATTCAGCCAGAATCTGCTTGCTGCTTATTCCTTTTAAAATATTAATAATAATCACTTACTGTATTATTCACAGCAACAACAAAAAAAGGAACAGAGTAAAAAAATTTCATAAATCACTCTAGTAATCTTCATATATTCCTTGCATAATCCTAATCCTTTTGTCTTTCATTTCTTCTAGTATTATAAAACTCTTTTTCAATACGTACTTTAATTAAGAGTTATACTTAATGCTATAAATATTAACATTGGACATTGTGTGTGAGAGCTTGAAGAAGGTAGACATATTACGCCCAGACCATTTTATGCATACAGGTTTATATTTACATCTCGCATGCATTTTTGTTCTGAGTCAGAAGTGTTGATGTGGTAATTTTATAACCCATTGATTTTAAAGCCTACAATTCATAATAAATGTAAACTTTCCAGTAATCCATTATTTGCAAGCACTGTAAGTGAAATTTTTGGCTGCCCGCGAAAGGGATTAGGTCCCTTGAGGCAATTTTGGGGTAACAGAGTTCCCTCAGTGTCAGGTAGAATAGCTTTTCTGAATTATTTCAGTAGGCTAATGCCTCCAACCTAATCAGTTTTGCTGATTTAAGTGGTCCACTCTGGAGCCTATTGTGAGTCACAGCCAGGATTTTCAGATTCAATAACACTTATGACTTTATGGGAATCAAAAATATTCTGGATTCTGATGCATTCTTGACCAGTAGCTTAACTGGAAAACATTAGAATTAAGTATTAAAGAAGAAAATTAAAGCTTATAAGACTGTATTAACCTTCTAAGAAAACAGGTCTAACTGGGTCCGAACTATAGTAAAAAAAGTAAATAAATAGACATACATCTCTTAGCTTTCATAGCATGTAGCATTTGGGGCTGGAGGGAAAAGGACCCCAGAAGAATAAATTGTAACTTTCAGTACTTGCTTGTAAATTATTCAGTCGGTTTTCGTTTGTTTCAGTCCAAAAATTAATAATATTGATACATGGGATGATGATGAATGGAAAGCCTGAGATCTTTACTAACACTTGATTGAATATTTACTAGTGCTAATACATCAGCACCTGGAGATCTAAAATCCTCTCTAAGCCTAGTTGCTCTTGCAACCTTCAGTCTGCTCATGATTTCTCATGAAGAAGATAGGGGCTGAACTGCAAGTCGAATTTCAGCCTTAGACTACTGTTTTGATATCAATGAAAAAAGCAATGACTGAGGAAAGCCACATTTGGCCACCCTTGAGATAATGAGGAGTAGCATGGTCTCTAAACAGGTCCATTGATACTGCATTCAGTAGGACTGTGGCAATGTGGTAATGAAGCAATGTCAGACTAAAGACTTCAGAAATTGGTGGGTTTCATAAGGGCAATTATATTTTTATAACATTTTGATCTCCTTTTAAGATTTAGATGCTACTGATGTGAGGCTTTTGCAGAACAGGCTCACAAAATGTCATTGACAATTTAAATTATCCCTGAACATTTTAATACATTTTCCTTTTTCAGAAAGATTTCTTGGTTACATTTCTCAAGATTAATGTTTACTTTCTGTGATAGCCATGTACTATAGACTGTTTCAACTCGGTGCTTTTACATTCACATCAAGTGCCAGTTGTTTGAAGAGTCTTGTGTATCTTGCAGTCACCATGCATAGTTTTAGACCATAATTTAAGTAACTGAAACTTCAGTTTCCAAGCTTGAACTCCCAGCTTCCCTTTACAGTCAAGGAAGAGATATCGTTATTTCTAGAGAGCAATTCATCTCACCCTGAAACAGGTATCTACATGGGTCAAACAAATTTCTTTCTAGCGAAGTCTGTTTTTCTCCATCACTGTACGTAGCCTAACACTTAGATTTAGACATTTAATTTTTAGATATCTGAAGTAAGAGGAGATAAGTCTTATCCCATTAGACAATCAGTACTGCACATAGGAAAATACTTTAACAGAAGACTGTTACCGGGAATTTCAGATGTTCTTGATAAAACTTGATAACTCATTGCTTGAATTTCCAATGAGATCTGTTTATATTTGTTACATACCTTGTACTGAGAGCAGCCTGCAGTATTCAACAGCTGAGAAACATTTTGGTTTCCTTCTCTGAAATATCTGAAGTCACTTGTTCCCAAGATGACATTATGTGCCTGTGTTGGTGAAAATTACACAGACATTTTTCACGGCCAATTTCTGAAGGTGAGAAATTCATACTTTTGTTTCGTGTCAACAAAGGAAGTAGGATTTGATTTTGTACTGTCTTTCAATTGGTAATCATTTATATGTGTGCCAAGAACAAAACTTTAGCAAGTCAAAATAGTTGGCTTTACGTAATTCAGATCTGTCAAATCTCACACGCTGAACATGAGATTCCTGCCCTACTCCTCTTTTGATTCCTGTCTCATGCTTATGTACTGCTTCACTTGTATATTTGCCATACAGTGCCACGGTCTCTCTCCTGTTCTATGAATCCTTGTGCAAGAAGTGCTGTACCGCCTGGTCTGGGACCTGCTGACCAGCTGTGTATGCCATATGAAGTCAATAAATAAATAAAACATGACCAGCGCTGCACTGTGGCCGGGGCATTTCTTGCAGCCTGGTCTGGCTTCAAAGGACCCACAAGAAGGCATTTTTTCCTTTTTGTAGCTCTGTGTGCAGTCATGTACCTGTCGTGGTAACAGATAGGACATGTAATCAGAAGTTTTCGATGACAGTATAGGAGAAATCTAAGAAATATGTGCAGTTGTCTTTACTGCAGAGATGAAAATGGCAACTAAAGGTATGAAACTCTTGTGACTCAGATCCAACCAATTTTCTGAGGTTTTGCAGCAGTACAGATATAAAGCAAATCTGAAACAGAACTCTCCGATTCTCTAGGAAATAGCACATTCAATATATTTTGTCATATGTAAGTAGCAGTATGTGGCTAAAAGAGGCAATGTGATGTATGACAATACAACAAAAAGAATTTGGTAAAGGAAAGAGAAATTATTACCCCATAATCCAAAGCAAAACTACTGTGTAATCACCCACGATCTGAAAGCAAAACTGTAAGAAAGACAGATCAGTGAAGCCACCTCCTATCTCTTCCAGGGAGTGAAATCTACCCACAAGAAGCATTTCTTTTCCTGTATGTATGAAAAAGAAATAAATGAGACATTCAAATAATGGAAGAATCTGCATATTCATCACTTAGACGGAAATGAAATTTGCTATGCGGACATGATAAGAGTTGCATTTCAGTAGCATTGATAAGTGAATGTCAAAGCATACATTTTTAGGAGACAATCTGGTTACTTTGGCAACTCAAGCATTATTAGTCACTTCTGATAAGGCATCCTTCTTTCATTACCACCTGTGGCCTTTGTCGCTCTGTTTCCTAGTAACATCAAATTGTTTTGATAAAAAGTAATTAACATATTCAGTTGTAACAAGACTATACATAAATTTGGTCACTCTTTATTGTTTCTTCTCGAGGCAGCATAACGAAATTTAAAAGTAAGCTTTGTTTCCTTTTCTTTTCTTTATTCCTAACCAAGCCTGAGAGAATTATGCTAAATTACTGAAGCATCTGTATATCCAAGCCCATTAAAATAATACAATTAGGTTTAAAAATGCCAGTTAGGATTGCTGCTTTATATCAGGGGATATTTGATTAGGGGAAAAAATAGCCTTGAGTTATAGTAAAATAGAAAATGATTATTGTGAGAGCTTTGAGAAAATTGCAACAATTCAGGGATACAGAAAATAGTTAAAACCCCTTTCAAAATATAATTGTGAATGATTTCTGTTGTTTATTACCTTGATTTATTTAACCACATCTTAAAGTCCTGATAGTCCTAAGTCAGGAAAAACACTAACTTTCAAAAAGTTTTGTAGAAGGAATATAGCTTTTATACAGAAAAAACATACAGAAAAAAATACACGTTTATATGCATGTATGTATGCATGTGCTAGGGACTCTCTTTTTCAGGATGTAAAGTTATTTTCTTGCTGATGCATTTAATATGGCAAGGAAGTCAAGACACAGAAACGATATGGCTGGTGGCAGCAGCAATTCCCTGAATTAAGTTACTGGTTACTTCAATATATTACAGAATTGCAGAATGGTTGAGGTTGGAAGGAGTCTCTGAAGACCATCTAGTCCAACCCCTCTGCCCAAATCAGAGTCAACGAGAGCAAGATGCCAAGGATGTCCAGCTGGGTTTTGAATAAGTCCAAGGTTGGAGTTTCCACAACATCTCTGGGCAACCTGTGCCAGTGTCCAATCGCCCTTACAGTAAATAAGTTTTTTCTTGTGTTTAAATAGAATTTCCTGTGTATCAGGTTTTGTCCATTGCCTCTTGTCCTGCCACTGTACACCACTGAAAAGTGTCTGGCTCAGGCTTCTTCACTCCCATCAAGTACACACTGAGGAGATCACCCTGAGCCTTCTCTCCTCCCATTGAACAGTCTTGGCTCTCTCAGCCTCTCCTCACATTAGAGATGCTCCAGTCCCTTAATCATCTTTGTGGCTATTTGCTGGACACCCTCTGGTATTTGCATGTGTCTCTTGTACTGGGTAGCCCAGAGCTGGACACAGCACTCCAGGTGTGGCCTCACCAGTGCTGAGCAGAGGGAAAGCATCACTTCCCTCAACCTGCTGGTGACACTCTTCCTAATGCAGCCCAGGAAGCTGTGGGTTTTTTTGTTGCAATGGCATATTGCTGGTTCGTATTCAACTTCTTGTCCACCAGGTCATTGTCTGCAAAGCTGCTTTCTGGCCAGTCAGCCCCCGGCCTGGACTGGTGCATGGGGGTATTCCTCCCCAGATGCAGTGCTTCCCGTTTCCCTTTGCTGAACTTCGTGAGGTTCCTGTTAGTCCATTTCTCCATCCTGTTGAGGTCGCTCAGGATGGCAGAACAACCCTCTGGTGTATCAGCCACTCCTTTCTGCTTTATATAATCTGCAAATTTGCTGAGGATTCATTCTGTCTCATCATCCAGGTCATACCCTTGTTGAAGTCAAGATAAAATACATCCACGGTTCTTCCCTCATCCACGAAGCTAGTCATCCACTGTAGAAAGCTATTGGTTTGGTCAAGCATGCTTTCCCCTCCATAAATCCATGCTGACTACACCAAATCACCTTGTCCTTCTTATGTGTAGAAATGGCTTTCAGGATTATTTGCTTTGTCACCTTCCCAGGGACTGAGGTGAGGCTGACAGACCTGTAGTTCCCTGGGTCCTCCTTCTTGCACTTATTGAAGATAGAAGCGACATTTGCTTTCTTCCAGGCCTCAGAAACCTCCCTGGCTTGTCATGACCTTTCAAAGATATTTGAGAGTGGAGCTGCAATGATGGCAGCTTCCTCAGCACCCATGGGTGCATCCCATGCAGATCCAGATTGTTTGTGTGTGTCCATTTAGTTTAAATGTTCTCTAACCTGATCCTCCTCCACTGAAGCTGTCTTCCTTGTTCCAGGCTGTCTCACAGGTCTCAGGGCAAGGATTTCTGAAGGCTGGTTTTGCCAGTAACGATAAAGTTGAGGAAGGTGTTGAGCACCTCAGCCTTTTGCATATGTCCTATGTTACCAGGTCCCCATTCCCATTCAGTGGTAGGCCCACACTGTCCTTAGTTTCCCATTTGCTGTCGATAAACCTGCAGAGGTCCTTCTTGTTGCCTTTCCTGCCCGTTGCCAGATTCAGCTTCAGGTGGGCTTTGGCATTCCTAGCCAAACGTGCCTTAATTTTAGACCAGCTAAAATTTTTAGGGGAAAATTTATGCAAAATATGTTAGTGTACATGTGGGTGTGTATTTATTTATGTGTATTAGTGTGTATATACATATGTGCCTGAATATAGTTATGTTGGTAGATTCTATTGACTGTTCAAACAGACTGAAAAAATGTGATACTAATCCATATATGTCACAGATTTCAGGGCCCTGAAAGAAAAGAAACCCTAAAAATTAGTGCAGATAAGCAGAATTGAGCATTTGACTGCCTGCCAGATTGCTGGTGTATGAAGAAGTAACCACTCCTTGTCCTTGAAATGTGACCTCCCTGCTCTTGAAAAATAGGTGCCATGGAGGTAGTTACTAATGGAATTAATTTTAAATTTAAATAGGTGTAATTCAGTTTGTAATGTGGAAACACCAACTCAACAAGTGATTAGTCAACACCTTATACAACGTTACATACTATACTCATGAAACACGTGAAACAGAAAATTTGTGTCTATATATGAATGTGAGTTTGTAGTCCAGAGTGATGTGTATTAGAGTGTTGGAGGTATCAATCCTACTGATTACAATCTAATAGCAGCAGTAAATAGCAATTTACAGAGAGATGAGAGCAATACTTTTTCAATAGCTATAATTGGAGGCAGAGAAATTAGAGAATTTTTTTTTCTGTTGAAATTCAGACATATATTAAATATTTTCAGTTTGTGGGTATTTTTGTTTTCTGAAAAGTGAGAAATTCTGAATATGTTCCATCACAACATAAAGCACTCTATTAAAACATAGTCAAAATATTTATCATTTTATGATGTCTTATAAAGCTTTTTGTTAGCAGTCATTCACATTTGTTTTTCTTTTTTTTTTTTTTTTCTGTAGATCTATATAGTTGCTAGAAAGTCCTGCATATTGTGATCATGGAATTTTCTGATTGACTTTCCTTTTTTTATTAACACTATGATTTTATTTAAGTGTCCAGAAATGTGCCAGTAAGTTCCTACTGAGAATCAGCATTTCTGAATATTGATACTGATTACGCTGGCATTTTTTTGTATGCAATCTTGTTCTCAAAGATTGCAAAGATTAGAAACCAACCTGGGGGATTCCTGTGAATATTCTGTGTGAACTTTAGTCCTCTGTGCAGTTCTCTGTAAGACAATGGCATAGGGTAAAGTAAGAGTTGTTACAGAAATTACCATTGAGCAGTATTCATTGTTAAGGACCATTTACTGTTTCACCTCCATGATGAAATACTTTTCAGAAGCCTGATTATGAATTTCTGTGACTTTGTACTATTTTTTCTGATTAGCTTTGCAAGCAATACTCTCCATGTTCTTTGAAAGGAATGGAAGGAAACAGCTTATTTTATGTTATAATGTAGGAATAAGATGATTACTTGGCATTATCAGCTTTATTTCGTATTGTTAATAACTGGGAATATATTACAATCATATTTATAATATTTAGTCAGTTTTTTAATAACAAAACCAACAACATTTTCTCTAACTAGATATTTCTCATATTGGACTATTGCTGCAACTGATCTGGAAAGAAGCTTAATGTAAATTGTGAATTGTGTACAAACATTACATAATATTTGCAGAAAACTAGACACTGCCATTTTATTTTTTTCACAAACTATTCCTTTCACTCAAAATATAATGTAAACTTCTAGTCAAAATTTGTTCCAACCAGAAATACTAAAATATCAAATAAGTCACAATTTTTTCAGAGTGCAAAGAAAAATGTATTATGAATTTTCTGTTCCTTTTACCTTTGAGAAGAGTATGAAGTCTTCATGACCAGAGAAAAGGACAAAATTCATCGGATAAATTATTCATTAAAAATGATTGCCCATCTATAGTGACATCATGGAGAGTAATGGTCTCTTTTTACATTATACTGTTCAGGCCAAACTTAATCCACAAGTGCATTAATATTTGAACTTGATATTCTGAACTAATTGAGCCAGCATTAGGAAGTTTAATGGAAACAACAATTCAAGACCTTATCTTGCTATCTCATTCTTAGAAATAGGCCCTTGCAGTCCTCACCCAAGTCTAAGTCACTGCAGGAAATATTGGTGAAAAGTCAGAGTAATGCTGAAGCTGTAATAAACATGGGAACAACTTCCACACACCAGTTAACTCCAAAATTCTTATGTCATTTTACACAGTAAGAATCCTTGGTTCACATACTAGTGAGATCAGCAGAGGTCCTTACTGTTTGTCGCAGTATTGAATTTGTGCCTGGAGCTGTTGGGAGTGATTCAAACACACACTAGCATATGTTCAAAAAGACTTTTTTCCCTCAGCTTAGCTAGAAGTGAGCACTACAGTTCATCTTATCTAATTTCTAAGCCATTTAAATTAGTCATTTTGTCTTAGTTGTCAGCTGGGATGTATTTCTAGGTAGGGGAGACAGGCAAGAATTTCTAGAAGGCAGCTAAATTATCTCCATTAAATGACAGTGGTGAGTGCACCTACATGTACAGCTGGTAGAAGAGAAACAAGAGATGCGATCACCTGTGACTTGGAAGACTGGCAACATTTCTTTCAGTAATGTCATGATCACACTCATTTTACCCGGTGTAGACTTCTCTATGTCAGATGAATCCCGCCCCCCCGCCCCCCGCCTCGCAATGTCACTTATCTCGTCTGACTTTGACAGTACCAGAGTTTAGGTGTAGATGTGGCTAGCCGAAATGTAGACACCTACCATGTAAAGAGATATATAGTTGGAGCAAATAAATCCTACCATCCTTGTCTCTGAAGTTAAATTATATTTACAAGAAGGGCCAGTGATTATGTTATGGTAGAGTGAGTCGGAAGCTTGGTACCAAGTTCTTTGACCGCTCAGTAGAAGGCACTTGAGGCGAAATCTCTGTGACTGTCAGCAGCTGGTTTTTCAGTCTCTGTAAATGGCAAGGGACATTTTACTGTGACTTTGGCTTTAAAAAGATATCTGTGATTATATTCTAGAGAAATACTTGTTACTTTGGGGACCAAAAAAGCCAAAAACTGAATAAATTTTAGCTTAAGTCTTGATCCTTTTGCAACTCTTTCAGTTTTGAATAGTGTAGGAAATGAATTTACTCACTATCTGCTAAAACACTGCAGCTTTATGGAATGAAAAAAGAAC
>RSEF01000001.1:171988178-172003844 GCA_003993805.1 Himantopus leucocephalus | reverse complement strand
AGTATTTTTCATTTTTGTTTGAAGCTTGTTTAAATAAATGAAAGTATTTCAGAGACAATATTTCCACAAAAAGAGCTGAAGACAGTGATGGTACCAACATCACAAGAAAACAGTTGCGGTATAGTTAATGCAGCAATATCACCTTGAGATTGGGAAGCTGTGTTCAGGGACAGCAGGATATTAGGAAACCTGAGCTATGACTACAAGCAGTTGTTTAGAAAGAATGAGGACTATGATAGGAAAACAGATATTCAGCTGTATCCTCCTGTGTGGCTGGGAGTTGATGTAGTGGAACAGAGTACTCTGCTGGGATCAAGGAGAGATGGCGTGGCCATCATCAGTAAGATGAGATGCAGCTGACTCAAGAAATTCCCTCTGCAAATAAATCAGACTTCCAGGCTAAGAATAGGAAAATAATTTTGCTAAGAGTATAGTACTGCAAGAACACAACACTCCTGTCTCATCTGTGGGTATGGTCAAACTCTTTGATGGCCAATGGTTTGTTTAGCTCTACTGACTGATAAGCAGGTGGTAGCAGCTTCTGATAGAAGCCCAATAGATGAAAAAAAAACAACACAAGGAAACAAGATGTAAAAGGTGAATAAGCTTTATGTTTAGAATTGGATGTGTTATGGTTTTACGGCTTTCTGTTTTGTTCTGCTTTGGAGTATCCCTCTGCACAGTTTTGAAAAACACTCCAGAGGGAAATACAACCAAAACTGTGAGACCTTGAATTGCAATTGAGAGCTGACTTTTTTTTTTTTAAAAAAAAAAAAAAAAAAAAAAAACAGAATGCAGGTAAAATAGAGCACAGGCAAAACCAGCACAGGGCTAAATGACTCTCCATTTTATTTAATTTTACTGCTTTCTTTCTGGGGATGGAGTTGGAATGAACTTCCTTTAAATTTACATGCTGGCAAAAAGTACTGTTAAAAACTAATAGTAATTGAATACTCTGTTGCTTAAATTTCCTCAGTTTCAGAGTAATGGGAGATGACAACTGTAAAATGACTGTTTTAAAGGTGACCTTAAAAGACTGAGGGGAATATAGACCTGTTAGTTTGACCTCTCTATTGGAAAAGAAGTTCTAAACGTATGTATAATTATGAGAGAGAAGAAAATGATTCATCTTTTGTTTACAGAAGATCACAGAAAAGGGAATTATAAATGCGTTAAATATACTTGATCTTCAAGAAGAAACTTTACTCAGTCCTCCTCAGGTTTTCTAGGGGAGTAATAACCGTTTAAAGGATAGGAGACTAAAGCTAGGAATAAATGGTCAGTTTCTCCAAAGGAGAAATGTTCCACTCAAGCGTGAGATGAAAGTTGTGCTCTTTAACCTCTTTATGAATGACCAAAAGAAAAAAAAAGGTAGCAGAGGGGAGATAAAACTGAAGTGATTAAGTTATTGATCCTATCAAATTATTCAGGGCGATGAAATTAAAATAAACCTAACTAATCTATATTATAGTTATAACTGTATGTAATAATAAGTATGTGGGTGCACAATGATGATCTATAGGTTAGATATTAATTTTCAGGAAAGAGTTCTTAGAGGATAGTTACTAAATCTCACTTCTCAACAACTGTAAAAAAGACAAAATTTGAGGAATTTTTAGGAATGACCAGTGAAAAAGAAGATTATACTAATGTCCAAATAAATGTTTTGCCCTCATCTTGAACATTGCATTCAGTTCTGCTCACCTCTAATAAAAAAAAAATTAGAAGATCTTGAAAACGTGCCAAAGATCACCAGAAATAGAGACTTTCATGCAACCATAGGAAGGATTATTAAATAGGCTAAGAGTCTTCAGCAGTGAGAGGACATGATTGATTGAGGTCAAAGGAGATGCTGGAGATCTCCATAACATATGGAGAAAATGGTGAGGTCATGATGGGTCACCATGTTTTATTGTACAAGGAAAACTTATTGGCATTCAATTAAATTGTCACGCAGTAAGTCTAAGAGAAACGTAAGTAAGCACTTTTCTCACATGACCCGCAACTGTGGAACAAGTGTGGAGCTCGCAGGATGTTGCTGTGGCCAGATGTATAAAAGCATTCAAAGAGCAATTGCATAAGTTATCAGCACAAAGTCCGTTAAAGCTGTAGCCAGGCTGTTAAATGCAGTTATATACAGGGGATCAGGTTATCCTTAAACCACAGACTGCTGGCAGTTGAAAACATGTCGAAGGAAAACTATCACTGTACTATTCCCTTTTCCTTATACTTCCTCTCTAGGTATCTGCTATTTACTCTAATCGTATCTGCGATACTGAATGGAAGAGTTCTGGGACCCTTAGGGTCTGGCGGTTAAGTAGCTCATGGACTGGCTTCCTTTTGCATTAGCCCTTCCAGAACAGATTGGCTAAATCTGGCTACATAATGCTGAGTCTCCTCTCAGCGCCATGTGGCGCTCCTGTGGCCCTAGCACACAATTCTTTGCATGTGTGTGGTTTTTCACTAAGTGTGCCTGAAATAACGTGAAGATTGTGTTGCAGCCTACCAGAACAGGCTCTTCTGGCATGATGTGAAGGGTATGGGTTACATGCCAGCAGGTATGGGGAAGAATTCTGTCTACTCAGCAACAATGAGGCCACATCTGGAATACTGCATCCACTTTTAGGATGCCTAGTGTAGAGCAGACATTGTCCTATGTTGACATGTCATCTACCTTGACCCTGAAGCCATCTTCAGAGCTACCACAGTTGCATGTTGTTGTTCCGTTCCAGATGCAGGACTTGGTAGTTGTCTCTGCCGAGTTTCATGAGGTTTATGATGGCTCATTTCTCCACCTGTCGAAGTCTTTCTGAATAGTATCTCTGACCTCAATTGTATCAGCTGTTCCGCTAGAAGAATCTGGTGGGTTTTGTTAGCTTACTGGAGGTCCAGTCTGAACTATCATTCACATCACTGACAGAGATGTTAGACATGACTAGCCTCAGAATCAACTCTTTAGAAATAGTAGCCCAAATCCGTTCCCAGTTAGACTTTGAACTGTTAGTCTTGATTCTTCATTCCCATTTTCACAGCCAGTTTTTCCTGCACCCTGTAATTCACACATCCAGTCCGTCTTTCCCCAGTTTGGCTACAAGGATGCTATAGGAGACTTTGTCAAAAGCTCTACTAGAATCAAAATAAATGTCTTCCAATGCTTCCTGCCCATCACCTCCACCATCCACAGAGGCTTTTAACTCCTCACAGAAAGCAATCAGGTTGGTCAAGTGCCATTTGCCCTTCATAAATCTGTGATGGCCGGCCACAGTCACCTCTTGTCCTTAGTGCTTGGAAATGGATCCATGGGGACTCGCTCCATAAGCTTCACAAGGTTTTCATATTTTCAGGCTAAACAAACTGAAATATGAACCAAGGTAAATGTTCTTTTCTAAAAATTCATCTTTCATCCCGGTAGCACTGCTTCAGGCTTATTCTAGTTTGCATTCATCTATTTTGGCGAATGATGGATTTTGCAGAGAGTATTCTAGATAAGGTTTAATATTCTTCCTTACAGAGTTGCAGTAATACTGTTGCTTACTGTCCAATCCAAAATTGAATTTGTGTAAGTAACCTAACTAGTTACATAGAACTGTTTTTATAAAAATACTGAGTTTGATATGGAGTTAGGTCTACATGGGCTTTGCAAGATGTAACTGGAAGATATATTACCTTAAGGATTTGTCTATTCTGCAAATACATAGTATGACATATCATATTTGCATGTTGTAGCTTCATTATGCTGGCATCTTTCAGTTATCAACAAGTGAACCTAGTTCTGTCATAGCTTTTGCTATTCCCTCTCCACTTAGTAACATTGTTGCCTATCTGTGTGACTTTTTCCTAATTTTATTATTTCCAAAGACCCACATACTCCTATATGGTATTCTTATCCTCCTGTCTTGTGTCATGAAAAAGTTGAGCAGTGTACTCCTGCTCTTTGTACCAAAATCACTAATAAAAAGATTCTTAAGGAACTCCATGAGTAATTTCCTTCCAGCAAAATACATCGCTTTCTTCCCTTTAACTAGTTTTGTCTCCACCTCAATTATTGTAGTAATAAATGTTAAACATTTTTATCTAAACTAACAAATTTTCGAGTGTTATCATATCTAATGTTTGGGGAAGTCTGAAAAAAATTATCCATGATACTTCATATTTTCTAAATAATTTATTTTCTAGATATGAAGCCAGTCTGGCATCTATGCTTAGTGCATACCTTTGTATCATTTTTCTGTTATCAACATTATTTTAAAATATTATTTCTTTCAAAAATTACTCTAAAGCATATAATTTTTTAACATTCATCCTAAAGGAATGTACATTTTTCTAAGTCTTGTTTTCTCTTTCTCATAGGTTTTACATTTGCTAATGTCTAGTCATATGAAACCCTGTGCAAGACATTGATGTTTCTTGCTAGACAAGTGAAAGTGTCACAAAAACCTGGAGGATTACACAGTATCTTTCTACAAAAAAATGAGATTGGACAGGAAGAAATCAGTGGGGCAGCTTGTCCCAGATAGCATCAACAAAAGGAGACAAGTGTGCTCCCAGTCAACAGACATGTCAGATCTGTTGAGGATACTTGGCTTGTTTTCACTTCCCTTAAAAGGCTGAGAACTATCCTGCCTTCTCTGAAGCTGCATGATGGATGCATTTATTTGCCAAACCCCAGAACAGATTTAGGGGAAAGAGACAGTATGAAGGAAAGTCTAGCTTTTCGCATGGATGCCTCCAAAGATATCCTCCATGCTATCGTGGTAGTGTGCTGTGGTTGCAGCTACACAGCTGCAGGGTACAAACTGTGACTGCACCTAGCACAAAGAGATTAGAGGTACAACTGCCCTCACAGGGGAGAAGAGAGGTGCTGTAGTTCAGATTTGTCATCTGTAGGGATGCATGGGATATCTCGCTCAGGCTCAACATCTGCAACTTAACAGGACCTTGATCCACACCTAGCCAAACTAACTACGTTATTTGGCATCCCATATATAACATAGCTATAGTAGTAAAAAGCATGGTGCAGGTGTATCAGCAATAGCATTTTGTCCTTCGTTAAATCAGTGTGAGTTTTACCATTCAATTCAGCAGCTAAAACACAGCGTGATTTTGAAATCACCTGGCATTCAAGTATTAACACTTTCATTTTCAGAAATTATTAATCAAGAATCATTAAAAGGTGATAATAATTAGAAAATGTATGAAAGAATCACCTTGGCTACCCTTCCCAGCTGTCTTTAAAACAAGAAAGCCAGAAAAAATATCAAAACATTTCCTAGTGGCTAAGAGTGTTATCTTGCTTTCCTTTCAGACAAAATACTAGCTTATAACATTTACATTCAAACAGTGTTCGGATCAGTGAAGTGGAAGTAAAAGTAACAGGGTTATTGGGTTCCTTTATAATTGTGTGAAAGGAGCAATCACGTCACTTTATGAACAGCAAGTTCTTAGGTCAGGGAGGATTCAGAGACAAGCCATAAAATAAAGAATCATATAGTGAGGATATCAGTAAAATAGTAGAATCAGCACTTCTTACTCTATTTAACTGAAAAAGGATAAGGCCTGCCTTGGGAACTAATGCTTCTTAACAGTATTTGGGCAGAGAGCCAAAAGGAAAATGCATTTCAGAAAGAGAAAGACGGGCTGGTAGGATAGGTAATCACGGCAAGCCACCCTAAAGCAGCTAAATCCAGGATTTAAAATTGAGCGTGAATGAGACTTTCAAGTCCTTGTGGGTGAAACTAGAAATCAGCGCTGTATTTATCAGATTACTAGTGAAACAGAAGCTTGAAGTTTAGACATTCACTTACTGTCCAATCCAAAATTGCATTTATGGAAGTAACCTAACTAGTTACATAGAAATGTTTTTATAAAAATACTGAGTTTGATATTGAGTTAGGTCTTCATGGGTTTTGCAGGATGTAACTGGAAGACATATTACCTTAAGGATTTGTTCATCGTTGAATAGTCTGTGCAGAGTTCACAAAATCTAGTTTTTCCATTTGTTACTGTTTCATTTTATTGTGTACTTTGTTTATTTGAAATTTATTAGAAAGGACAATCCATTAAAATAGTCTAAGCGTAAATGTAGATTACTGCCCCTTCATCCTTTTCTTCCTCAAGTTGTTTTTGACTTTAATCCAAGATTATAAGTGCTTTCATAACAAGCAGCAAACATAACTCTTTAGGTATATACTAGATTGGGTTTTTTTTTTCCTCAACAGTAACCACATTCTCAAGTTCAAACACATATGAAGAGCTATTGGAACAGAAATCTGTGTATATGCTGATGAAAATCTTACTATAGTAGCAGTAAGTGCTGTTATGATATGTAAATAGCAAAGGTAAAACCTGAAAACTGGTGGTATTAGAAAGAGTAATAATTAAGGTACAGATAATATTAGAATATTTATTTCCTTTTAAGAAATATTTGATGTTGCTTTTAATTTGACTCCTGAATAGTGTTAGGCGTTAATTAACTTTGGCATCAAGACTAATTTTGGTTCTCACATGTTAGTCTTTTTTAATAGAATATGTCTTGAATGTTCTTATGATTATTCATATGACTATTAGCAGCCTACAGAAGAAGAAATCTAAGGGTCTCAAGTCTAAATCCATCCTTATATTATAGAGGTTAACAACCTGCCAAACATGTTAACTTTCATGCCTTTCTGTCAACTAACAAGCCCCCCTAATCTGTTTCCCATTTCTCTTCAAAAACAGAGTTTAATGATATTTTAGAAGTATACGATTTTGCTGTTTTGATCCAAAAGATTTCTCCCACCATTGAAAACCTATGCATTTTGTAGGATATGATTTTTTAGACATTCACTTTCTACTCATTTATCTTAAAAACATATAATTTTCTGTTGTAGCAGAGTCCTAACAGTCCTTCAGTCTACTACCGATAGTTCTCTTGTCAGAGAGAGACTCGGAAAAATCTTGAATGCTGCATATCCCCTCCCCCAGCACCCTGCTACCTCCATAAAATTCAAAACTGCATTGTATCTTATGACCTAATGTATTACCAGACTATGATGGAATTTCTCATTTTGAAGAGAGAAAAAAAAAACAAAAAACAAGCAGCCAGCATTGAAAATTTCACAGCATCTATAATTTTTCATCAGCATGAAGGTGCAGTTTTCCTTGTCATTGAAAGTGAACTTGTAACCATAGATGTCACAAATAAATAGAATTAAATAGGCATATCTGTCATCAGTTGGTCTTTAGAGTTGAAAGATTCACAATACTGTGAATTACTAGTGATGTTTTTAAATATAATAATAATCAGGTTTTGATTTTAGAACCTGTCCTTTGTTCATTCAAATTGACAGCAATAGATATAGCAGAAATGTATGCAAGCAGACTTTCTTTTTTGAATACGTTCTTGTGGGTTCATTTTGTTCTTCTATGATAGTAATTTTCATAGTAAATTGTATCATCGATTTTACTCTTCCTGCAACTTAATATTCGTCTTACCCCAGTCTAAACACTGTTCCTTTGATCTCGCTCTTGTGTGTAGATCGGCACAAGCACAGGGGGAAGCCAACACACAGCTGTGTATCACAAATACACATGATGCAAAATGGGGAAACTTAAATTTCTTATGGTTCTCTCTTATGAACGGTGGAGGCATTGCACTTTTTGGTTTTCCCGTAAGTAACCAAACAAAAAGATTGAGCAAGTCCCTGGGAATTTTAAAGTCAGGCGCTGACTCTTCTGTGAAGATCTAGATAGGGAATTATCACAGGATCTTTGTCCCTTTGCCCTCAATAAAAGAATACCGCATATTTTCTAAGAAATATTCTGAAGGCTTGAAAAAAATGTTAAGCATGTTATCCTCATATTTACTTTTATTTGTCTCATGGCTTATAAAGACCAACAAGACTTGAACTGTGTTTCGTTTTGGGAAAAGTATCAAAAAAGCTGCTAATCCAGATCTTAAGTAAAGGTCTTAAGGGATAAATGTACTTAGGTCTCCTAATTTATATCATAAGTATGCTATAACCTTTCTGCTGAGATCAGCTCTTCTACAGGTTGATCTTTCATTCTTTTCCTAGGTAAACCAGTAATGAAGTAATTGATTATGAGAGAGTGTATAAACATAGTTAAATCTTGAACTTTTTACCATCACTTTGGATGAGCCGTGTGTATTATTCTACTAGAACAATACTGAAAAAGAACAGAGTTTAACAAACGTTTTCCCCCATTTTATCTAAAAGCAGCATGAAAATGAGTTATGTGGCTTAATTGCCAATGTTTCTTTTGCTTTTAAATTATTGTAAATGATATCCAGTAGGCACAGCAATAGCATGCAAAAATAGTTATGTGTAAAAGGTAGAAATGGATTTCACAGCAGTTTTTTTGTATGCACCTGTAGATGAAATAAAACAACACTTTCCACATTAGAGAAATGGTAAGTATTGCCCATAAACACTTATCTAAACAAAAGCTCTAATTTTCTAAAATTCTCCAAATATTTCCAAGTCAGTAGCCTTTTCCCCATAGAATTGCCTGTCTATTATAAACGCACAATTGCTGATTCAACACAAACGCCTTCATGCTGATCTTTTAAACTATAGAATCATGCTGTCGGTATCTGTCTTATGTAAGATATTTAATATATCTTACATGTCTGGCATATGTTAAGCTATTCCAAAGAAAATAGTTTCAGGAGAGACTGAGAGAGAAACAACCTTTGGCATTAAATACCCTGGCTAGAATTCATCTCACGGAACTTTAGGCACTGAAGAGCTATTAAAGATTTTAGTCTGAAGCAGGAATTTAGTTAAGAGAAAGAGTTAGGTGATGGGAAAAAATATAAATAGCCATAAGTTAAATGACTCCATCCTAAAATGGTCATCAGGAATAGATTGCTGTTGTAGGTACTGACGCTGTCAGCTAATGACATTTATACAGCTAAATATGGGTGAGATGTATCCAGAATGGATGATAGGAGTACCAGAAGAATTTGGATGTGGTTCCCTCAGACAGAGATAGAGAACTGAACTTAGTTCTCTTTCATCTGGAGTAAAGTCTCTGTCCAGGGAAATACTGGCAGAGAAGCCTGCCAGGGACAACAGCTCTTGCTCTTCCAAATTGTCTCTGCGCCACGTAAACCCCAACGTCTCTTAAAGCACCTACTCGCTTCGGTCATTTAAGGAAGGTAAATGGAGGAATACTTAGTTTGTGAGCTCAGGAGTAGTCAGATGTGTGCCAGAAACCTTCCTGCTTACTTTGGTCAGTACGTGTGCAGCCTGAGTGCACTCAAAAAGGGAGACTTTGGTGCTGGAAACTCACCTGTAGTGGTTTAGGTACCTGGGGAAGTAATGTACTTCCAGTATTAGGCAACAGTGCTGTGTGGGTTTTGAGGAGCTTAATTTTCGATGGAGACATCTGAATGCTTATGTCCCATTTGGGAATTTAGTGTAAATGAAATAAATCTGTTCTAGCTCTTTCCTAAGTCAAGTGGGAATACAAAGTCATCGTTTTGCATATTATTTCTGATTTATTTGGGGGGGGGGATTCTTGCTGTACCTTATTGTGTTCCCAAAGGATGATCACAAGAAACTATGTGCTTTAGTCCCTAGGAAAAAAAAGCTGTTTTGTTTTGTTTGTTTTTTTTTTTAAGGAAGTATATCCAGAGACTATAGGTATATTTAAGTACGTCCTTAAAAAAAATCCACACAAGAGGACAGCTCTTTGCTTTGGCCACTACATGCAACAATTGTGTTTTAGTCATTGAAATTGTGTTAATATACTTCATATACTGTATACTTCCGTGTACCTTATGCAGTTACTTTTATGCTCTGAGGTATATAAGTGTCTCTGCGTGGTACAGGAAACCTAAGACACTAATTTTGGATGGTGCATTTGAATTAGTCACCTGAAAATTAGAACACATCAGCTTAACACTTACTATTGCATCTCTTATTCTTTAGTCCTCAGTGATGGTTTTGGAGAAGAGAAGCTGGGAACAGTCATTTAATATAGATGCTCTATCTTTAAATCTACAGAATGTCATAACAGCCTTTTTAATGATCCATACCTTTTCTTCTGCCCTCAAATTGTTTCATACTGAGTATTCAGAAAGATAGCAGTTCCCCAGTAGATTCTGATCTCTAACATTAATTTTGGTCTCTATTGCCAAGCCAAGGACTATTTTCCTTGGCTACATTTTCTTTAATCCTAGACCCTAGTAGCCAATAATAATAAAAAAGTATGTATGGGAGGGTGAATGATAAAGAACAAAATAGCATACAGAAAACTAATATCTAGTGGAGCAGTTCAGATGTCAATATTTGATGCCATTATCTTCTCTCTCAGATCATTAAACAGCTGATGATACTGAAATGGAGCAGAGAACTGCTTTGGCAGTATTTTGTGTATAACTATTATGCTTCCCTTCCTAGACTAACTATTTGCAGAAGCATCGGGTGGAGTTCTTACTTGCTCCAAGGAGAACTTCCTTTATAATTTCATAAATAGCTGCTGAATTAAATGCCCAATAATTTTCAAACTTTCTGCATATTTATGAGCTGAGTCATTCTACTCAAAGCTTTACAAATGTACAGATATCTGAATAAAATACAGCTAGTCCCCTGTTTTTTTCCATCTTCTAGAGGAGAGAGTAAATGGGAAGCAAGAAATAAATACTTGATAAAGCATGTGTATTATAACATTAAACTGGGATATGTGAAAACAGGAAAAGTAAAATGGTACAAAAGTAACAAGAAAGGTAACACTAAGCCCAATAACTGCAATAGTACAATAACAAATAGAAACTCAATTTGTAAAACTGTGATCTAATAAATAGAGGTGAAAATATTTTAAAATGGGCTTTCAAAAGAGATCTGAGATATAGAATATAAAAATATTTAGCCACCTGTATGTTCCAGAAGGAAGAAATGTCTGGAAAGCAGAATTATGGCAGGAATTTAAATAAAATGCCAGTGCATTTGGGGATTGGATTTAAAACTAGTGCAGGGATGGATTTTAAATATGCAGCAAAGTCCTAGAATATAAGTATGTGAGGTGAAAGGATGATAGGTTTTCTGCCATATGAACATGGCGTTGTCATATAAATTTCTCAAACTGTCAATGGGATTGCAATATTTGTATTCTCATGTGTCCTTCCCATTTGCAGTGAATGAGATCAATTCCATCAATTCTCTGTCCCGTAAGGTGCTTTGGAAAATATCAGCTGCTTTGTTTCTTAAAGGCCTGTTATCCCAATGCAAGCCACAGGTGGTGCACTAAATGTTCTTCTAAGGCCATACTTACAGCCTTGAGAGCCTACCAAACCGATGCTATAAGCAAGAAAGAAAATAATAATAACTAAACTACCAGATAAAATTTGTAGTAGAAAAAAAATCCTTTCAAAATTCAAAATAGAGAACTAACATTATAAAAGTGCAGGTCCTTACTTTACAGCTGTTGGGCCGAAGAGATAAAGATCAAAAGAATCAGAAAAAGTCCTAGAAGGAACTTCAAAGGTTCATGTTCCCCATTTTGATCCAAGACAGAATCCTATACCTGCAGCACTGCAGATTTAACCTTTTACTGAGGACGACAGTTTCACAATTTCCACTGACAATCTATTCCTGTATTCAATTAGCTTTACTATTAGAGAATGTTCATATTTCGTAACTAAATTTTCCTTCTTGGAATGTAATACCTTTTCTTTCTTTTCTTATATATGGAGGGCATTGAAAGTGACTTATTTCCTTTCTCTTTACAACTGCTTCTTAATATTGGAGACCATTCTTATATTCCAGCTTCAGTAATTTTTCTCCTATGAACAATAAATCTGGCTCTTTCTGTAGGTTATGATTATTAGACATCTGGTTGCTCCCCTGTAGGATCTCTCTAATTGACCGATTTTTCGTTGAAATGCAAGGCCCAAAACTAGACTCAGTAGACATTGAAGGCTTTGCCAATCCCAAAGAATTATTTCATGTGGCTTGCAAAGAATATTTCTCTTTATGTATCTCAGTATGATAGCCTTTTTCCAGTCACCTGGCATTGACAGCTTACCATCAGCTGGGAATTCAATATATGCCTTAGACTTTTCCCTTTACAGCTGCCACCCTGCCAGTTGTTTCCCATCTAGTATTTTTGCAGCTGATTATTCTGTCTCACTGAAGAACATTGTGGGTTGGTTTTTTCCCATCCTGTTTCTTTCAGACCACTTTGTCAATTTGTTGATCCTGTTTTCTAAACCATTTTTTTGTTTGTTTTTTTGTTTGTGAATTCAATAGATATATTCTCTATTCTGTCACCCAGGTTGTCAATGAAGTATGAAGACTATTGATGTATTACTGGATCTACATCTGTTGATTGTCATATATCCTTCCAGGCTTAAAATGAACTATTGATAACTGCTCCCTGAGTGCAGTTCTTAAACTAGCATTGCCTGTGTTTTAAAATAGTTTTGTCTGTAACATTGCTTGCTTATAAAAATGTCATGTGAGGCAATGTCAAAAGTATTTTTTAAGTTAGTATATCTTCTGCTACTGTGTTTTTCATAAGCCTTTATTCTTAGAAGGAAATTGAATTGGATTTGTTCTTGACAAATACATGTTGGCTGATATTCATCTTCGTGTATCTTTCAAGTTGCTAAAATTCTTAATTTCTTCCAGTATTGTTTCAAGAACTGAACATAAGCTGAGTCGTTTATAACTCCTTGTCTCTTCCTTTTCCCACTTTCAGGAGTAAAGGTTGTGTTTGACCTTTTTAAGTCTTCTGAAATGTCATCGTCCTCTTCATATTCTGAAAGATAACCACGAATGCTTCTGACGTTGTAGTCAGTGTTTCATGTACTCTAAGGCAAATTTCCTGAGATTCAGTTGATTTGACAGCATCTAATTAAGCCAGATATTCTCCCATCAGTTCTTCCTCTGTTCTCACCTGATTTCTTGCCTCTGTGTTAAAAATGTTATCTGCCTGATACCTACCTGGTAAATGCAGTAACCGCCCTCTGATTTCTTCAGTACTACTGAGACAGGCTTGTGCTTAGCAAATCAGTGCAGACTGGTCTTTAATGTTCTTGTATCTTCTTAAACCAAATTTGAACCTCTGCTTAAAGGTACTTCTCATGCTCAGACAGAACTGATCTCTCACCAGGTAGCCATCACAAAATTTTCTAAAGGCAGGCAAAAACTTCCGTACAGTCCCTGATACGAATTCTTGGGTTGTTGTTTTTTTTTTTTTCCTTTTCTCTTCCCTTGTATTGAAATGCCTTCACAGAAATAAAACGTATGTCTCTAAATTGCTGTTAAGGTAGGATTTAGACTGTTATTTGGACACGTCATTGTAGGGGCTCAATACACCTGCCTAAACATAAATGATCAGGTCTTTCTGATACGCTACAATATCCAGAACATCCTTATAACACAGGAATGGCACAACACCGTCGTCATATTTCAGGTCAGTTCAGGTGTCTGGTACCATCTGAAATGTCCTACAACATCCTGCTTGACCTTCAGCTGCAAATTCAAAAGGTCACACATCTCCCATATGTCTTCTGTCTTATCTAATAGCTTATGCAGATATCCCAAGTGCACCAGAATGTCTTAGATGGAGCTTGGCACCTATGTTTAGGCAACTGATTCCCCTCCACCATTTTTTATGTATANATATATATATATATATATATATACACACACACCCCTATAGCTTATAAATTGTCTCATGTAGAACTTAAATCCAACCCCAGATTTCAGAATAATAGAATTATTACTGGTTGGAAATAATCCTGCTTCTCGTGAAAAGTGCTTGATGCCCTTTTCTTTAGAAACAGTTCCATGCTTATATATATTTGATCCTGCTCCTGTATTCTTTAGTACTAGGGAAATTAAATTAGAACACCCCTCCTCCAGGCTGTTTCTAAGAGTNGTATTTGATCCTTCTCCTGTATTCTTTAGTACTAGGGAAATTAAATTAGAACACTCCTCCCCCGGGCTGTTTCTAAGAGTTAATCTTCTTGCTGCTCTTTTGTATACTGAGGGCATAATCCTCTATTTGTGACACCAAAACTGGTTGCTGTGGAAATAATTGCACTGTTACCGAATCTGATTAAGAGTTCAGGTAGAGAAGCAGCTGGAGAAACAAACAAATTCTTAGAAATAAAGATTGTACTTTAACATTAATATTCCTGGTAATGAATACAGTATTTAAGCAAAATTGTCTCTCAACAGAATTTTTTTTTCCAGAATTCTCCAAGATGTATTACTATTTTTTCAGTCATCATCAAAATTCTTTTTTTTTCATATTTCTATGTAAATATCTTTAATAAGAGAAGAAGAAACAAAATAGAGAATATATAAAATACAGTGAACAAAAGTGTTTCTAAAATATATTCTGAAGTGGCGGAAAAAAATCCCTGAGCTACAGTTGCTGCTGGAATGCATTATTGCTGCTTCTCTTGCTGCAGATTAAAACATCCAAAAGTATTTTTCTCTTAATCCCTTTTTTCAGGTTAGTGACTTTTTTTTTTTTGAGAAAGCATATGGTACTCATTCACTTATGATAAGCCTAAAATTAATCTGAAAAGAAAAAAGTGAAACAAAGTAAAACTAGATCACTTTAATGGAAAACTGCAATAGAGAAAAAGATTTCTTAAATAGCATCCCAAAAGCACTGCTTACTTTAGGCTAAAATGAGTAATGTTGCCCATTTATCATCATATGTAAATAATATTGGCAAGCCTATCTCTTGTATGCTGAGAGCACCACTAAACATTGTCACAGAGGTTTACACTAAAACACTTTGACAGCTTGCAGACATTTTAACCCAGAGACAAGTATCTCTGTGTGACCACTAATGACTCTGATGCATGAAAAGCAGCGACTGAGCTGAAACAGTAAGAGAAGGAGACAAAGCTACTAAATTAAATGTAACTATCAGATACTTGAAAGCATTGCTGATAGTTTCTGTAGTAGGTGTACACCCTAATTGTGAAGCCCAAGATCCTAAGTGCATATGATTTATTTGTACTTAAAAGGTAAATCATGTTGATGTTCTGTGCATTACTTTGGCTAAATGGGTAAGTCAAGAGGAGATAAAGTCTGAGGTTTTGTTTGATTAGATGTGCTAAGCAAACAAATGTTAGATAATTAAAGCTGGCAAATGTTAGAGAATTAAATCTTCAACACTTAGCTGAACTGGCTGATCAAGTGTAATTAACATATCCTGTGTCATAGGTGGAATAGAGCTTTAAATATACTGCATCCTCTAGCTGTAAAGCAATATTACATTTTTTTATTTGAGAGAGAACTATATTCAGCACTCTACTGAACAGCAAAAGGAATCTGTTCCCAACACGGAAGAATTTACATTGCAGTCAGGTTAACTTGTTCCCGTTTCTTTGTTCCTTTCAGTTGTCAGTATCTTTGCTCCTCTGTACCGCTGTTACTGTCTCCTGCTTCTGTGTCAGTCCCGCTCCAGCTGCAGGAGATGTTTTCCAGACATGCACAAAGAACGAGTCCCAGGGATCCCAGAATACAAAGAAAAAGCAAAACGTGAAGGCAGGGAAAAGAGACAGGCTCTAAAAAGCGTGGAAGAAAGAGGGCTGTTATGAACAATCTGTATTTCATCTGTGCAAACTCATATTCTGGACAAGGCGTTAAAGACAAACTTCCCCACTCTTCAGCCATGCTGGGCTCCCTCCCC
>RSEF01000001.1:171950088-171988078 GCA_003993805.1 Himantopus leucocephalus | reverse complement strand
GGCCTCGGCCTATCAATCCAGCCTGTCCAGATCCCTCTGTAGAGTCATCGTACCCTCAAGCAGATCAACAATCCCGCCTTTCAGGATCTTTGAAAAAGGGCTAAGAAATGAGCTCAAGCATTGGACCCAAAATCATTAGATCCCACCCTGGCTTTCTTTGAGTGGTTCAACTACTTTACACCCAGGGTCATTGCGTACAGAGCAGATTTGTCCTGAGAAACATGGGTGTGAGCTGCTCTGACCGCATGGATCAATTGCTGGCCCCTTTTTGTCTAGGGGTATAGCTATAGCCTTTGGAAGTACAGGAAAGGGCACAGAAACCTGACAACTTTACCTGAACGAAAAGCTGAGAGGATTTCTATCTCCTGTCATAGGAAATGTGGAAACCTCAGAGGTTTTCAAAACTGGCAAGCTTTGAGACAGCCTTGGGTCTGTACCAGGAAAGAAACCACATAGCCCAGACTCAGAAAGCCTTCAAGACTTCCCCACTTCTGCTGAAGTGTGACAGCACTGTTATCTGAACTACCTTCAGTCCAAACACCTCCAGGCTTCTCTGCACACATACCAGCTGCCTCCCTCTTCAGAAAGATGCCTGTGAGTCCAGTTTGCCTGAAAGATGGGGGCACCTGGACACCCTAACCTAGGCTCTAGGAGATCTGACAGCTGGTTATTAAAACTGAGGATCTGATAGCAGCAATGAACAAAGGATTTCAAGAATGTCAGTCTGCATTGCTGAATCCTGAGATTCCTAGGGAAATATAATTTATTGAAAATGTTTCAGAATTTCCTGCTTCTTCATCAAAAGTTTGCCTATCCATGGTGTTAATAATAGAATGTCTAGTTTCATGCCATAGCTGATAATATCCACAGAGAAGCTTTAGATTCATATTGTTAATTAGAAGCCTTGCAATTCAGAATATTTTTATTCATACTTCAATGTATGGGGATTTTTTTCAGTCCATTAAAGCTATATTTGTCACATAAGTGAATCAAAACAGTCTAAAAATAGTCAAAGAAAGTCAATAGAAAAAATCTTGCATAGGAGAACTTTCCATTGGCACATTCTCAGTGGAAATCTGTACCCATACTTCTTCCTCCTGTGTCAGCTGGTGTCCCCTATCACTGAAGGATGGTCATTTCAGCAGCATGAATTTTGGTAGGAGTGGGCAGAAAAAGGTCCGAGTTCCTTAACTGCATAAGATTTACTGTGGGAAGTCACAGAACGTTCCCTTTTGCACTTTTAGGAAAGAACTAAATGCTTATTTCTGTAGTTCTGTGGCCCTCTCACTTGAAAGAGATGCCACTGGCAATGAGCAACTTGCAGAAAAAAGGCACCTCCCTTCTGTGGTATCTTCTCCCCCCTGGCCCATCAGGAGGAGCAGCTGGGGAAGTTTTTCCCCTCACCCCTGGGACTCAGCTCTCTCTGAGTCACTGCAGAATATGTTCAAGAGTACAAAGCAATCATTTTCTGGTTACTACACATGATAGATAAGTAGGACTAATGAGCTAAGAGGCTAAGCAATAGTATGATTGCCATCAATGGTAAGACACCAAGTAATTCTCTGGTGGCCACGCAGTCATCAGTCAGGTTGGAAATGGGCTGATCTTCCTTATTGCTGGGTTGCCAACATCCATTTTTTCACTTTTTTTCATAGGCTTTTGTACCTTCCTGTGTCAATAGTTTTTCTCTTGAATCCTTTAACTCCCACAATCCTGTCAGTGGTTTTGCTTCCAGAACCTTGCTTGGCTTTAGCATGGACTTGCTCACACTGTAACAGCAATTGGATCTGTAAATTAGAGCCAAGGACACACAAACTCGCAACAAACTTGGCACACAGACTGTGGAACTCCTTCATGGGGGTAACGGGACATTATTTTTTGCGTGAGTTTCAACTTTTTTACATTGAGCGATTTCTCTGTGCATTTTACTTGTGGCCGTATTCTTAGCATGCATCTTTTCTGGGGAAAAAAAGGCAGGTTTTTTTTTGCCCTATAAAGTCACACAAAAAAGACACACAAACTTNATGAGTTTCGACTTTTTTACATTGAGTGATTTCTCTGTGCATTTTACTTGTGGCCATATTCTTAGCATGCATCTTTTCTGGGGAAAAAAAGGCAGGGTTTTTTTTGCCCTATAAAGTCACACAAAAAAGACACACAAACTTGGAGAAAGGACTTTCCTTTTTGCATTATGACTTGTGCCACTGTAAGGTTGATACTTAGGAGCTTGTAGGGGCAGTTCGTTCTTTAGGGTGGTTGGTTCCAAACAGAAATGAGAGGACAGATGCCAGCGTTTCTGACCCTGAAATTTCATGGGTAGACCTTGAGCCAGTATGATAACAGGACTGTGAGGTCTTTATAAATTGTAGCCCCCCTTTTTGTACCGTCTTTTCCTTAAGCAACTAGGAAAGAGATTAGGCTGAAGAGTATCTCAATAAAGAGCTTACAACAGAAACACCAAAATCTTACCACTGACGTACCCGTTACAGCCCTTGACGTAAGACCAACACGATGTATATTATGGTTGTCTTAGTGAACTGTTTCTACGACTGGCATTGCAAGAAAGCATGCCATTAGCAATCAGGAGATGGGAAAGTAGATTCATCTGTTTAATGGTAGCATGAAAAGGTTTCCTTGGACTGACTGAAGCCATATGAATAAGAGAAGAGCACTGTGATTAAGGACTCAAACAGTTGTCGCTAATTTTAGTATTTTAGAAACAAGTATTTTATACATGACAATACAGTGATCAGCAATGGATCTGCATGGCTTTAAAGTATATTTGACAGTGCAATCAAACGGCACGATTGTAGCTCATGCAGCTTTAACTTTTGCTGCGTGCATATTAGTAATGGTGTAACTATCTTAAGGACTTGTTTTGGCAGTACAGCATATCTAGTTAGCCTCAGGCAACTAAGTCCACTCTATCCTATTGTGATTGTAGTTCTTTTTTCTGTGGGTACATGAACTAAGTGGTGTAAATCTGTCTTTGGTATATCATGTGTTGCAATTGCATCTTTGGATTTCAGTGTTATGTGACAAATGTTGATTAAAATCTTTATAAATGCATGAATGTGTACAATCTCATCCTGTTATTTTAATAATAAAATTGTTCTGAGAGCAGCTGAAATACAAAACCTGCTTGCACTGTGTTTTATGATCATGGTAAAGTGATGCGCTGTTTGCATTCTACTTCTCACTATAATGCTAGATAAGATATTTCTGCTATTATAGTAGGGGACATAATAAACAGCAAAAATCAATTGGGGGGGAGAAGTTGGCTTCCGTTCCCAGGTGGAAGCATGCTTTGAAATCAGAAAACTGCAGGTGTGTAGCCAGTGAGGTGATGAAACTATTCAGCGCTGAATCACAGCCTTACCGTGTGCTTTCCACAAGGCACCGAGCACAACGCCAGTACTACACCCCCCAAGAGGTAACTAAAGATTCTTCTCACAAACTGTGCTATCAAAAACCAATTGTCTGACTGTGTATGCTTGGAAAATAAAATGAACCTGAGTGTTGGAGTAGTGGTACTGCTTCTAGTAGTTTAGTTAGGAAGACTCTAGGGACTCCAGCTCTTTCTTTAGCATCTGTATAGTCCTAGTCTGAACAGGTTTGCCTCGGCCTCTGCTTCTGTAACTTATTACTGAGGGCTTCCCAAGGACAGCAGGGTCAGGGCTTCTTGTAAATGAATGTTCCCTGTGGGACCCGTAATGAAGAGACTGTTAACTAATTATCAGTCTGTTTGGAAGGCATTCATTTTTTAATTGACCTCAAAGCACTCAAGGAACAAAAGGAATCTGAGAAAAGATGATTTGGGTCCAAGGCAAATGAATGAGTCATTTTCTTTCATGGGGTAGTTGTATGGGTTTATTGGAGTCCAGTGGACATACAAGTTCTTCAAGTTCAATATTTTGTTGATTAAAATTAGCAGAGTTGTGTCTGATGACATGATCTCTGTGTTACAGACAGCTCTCCCTCCCTTCCTTCAGCTGTCGTTTTCTGTGCATATATTGCTCCTGTCATCACTTGTCAGGCCAATATTACAATGGAATTAATTTAAATCATAATCTGTTTCCTTTTAGTTTGAGTAGGAAAGTTCAATTTTGAGACTTCAATGTCAGGTGCAATTTTACAGACGCTGCTTGCAGGGTTGTTATACCCCACAGAGAAGATAATTACAAAGTCAGAAGGAGCCTTAGGACTTTTTGGTTAGCGAACAGGTTTTGTCCAACAAAATGATATTTTAATTTTCACTATTTGAGTATTGGCTGAAATGATGAACCCCATATTTCTAATTTAGTTTTAACTTCTAAATAAGTTAATGCAGAAAACATACTGCTGCTTGGGGTTTGTCCTAGTTTCATCTGAGACAGAGTTAATTATCTTTCTAGTGGTTGCTGTGTTTCAGATTTGGTGTGAAAAGGATGTCGATAATACATATTGCTTTAGTTGTTGCCAGGCGATGCTTATAGTTTTCAAGGACTTTTTTTCGGCTTCCCATAGAAGCTGAGAAGAAGCCTAGACAGAACGATGGAATGGCCAGTGGAATATTCCATGCCATAGACGTCATGCTCAGTATATTAAAGGGGGTTGGCCATGGGGTGGGTACTCATGATCGCTGCTCAGGACAGTGCCAATTCACCGGGCAGTGAGAGTGACTTGTGTCATTATTGTTATTTTCCTTTTCTGATATTGTTCTATTAAACTGTCTTTATCTCAACCCACAAGTTGTGGTTTTTTTTCCTTTCCCCTCCTTTTCTCTGTCTTCTCCCTACCCTTCTTGGAAAGGAAGGGAGGGTGAGCGAGCAGCTGCTTGATCTTAGCTGCCAGCTGGGTTTAAACCACGACAGGGTTTTTTTTTAAATTAAAGATGATTGTGAGTCAAATGCTTCTACAGCATTGTTTTCTCTTTGCATATATGAGTGACAGAAAGGTATAAGTGTACTGGAGGAGAATAGTTTTATATAATAGAAAACTGATAATGTGATTATGAAGAGTTCTGTCATGCTCCTGATTTCACCAGTAGAGCACTTAAATTGAAAACTTCAAAAAGCAGGTGTTCAGAAACCTCATCACCAATACAGAAAAAGATCCAATTCGCAAAACAGTAGGCAAGGGTTAAAGATGAATGAGGTTTTTGTTTTAACTCTATTCATCATATTTTTAAAATAATTTAAAATTCTATTTTAAAATAGTTTTAAAAAATACAGAAAACGAGATGGAAAATATTAATTTAGAAAAAAAAAAAACCCAGCTGTTCCACTCCTTTAAAATTCTCAGAGGTAGGCAGCTCTGAAGTGCCTAATTGCAAAACCATAGAACAGCCCAGGTTGGAAGGGACCCCAACAGATCATCTGATCTAAGGCATTGTGTGAAAGGGAGCCTAGATGGGATTAACTATCACCCTGTCCAAATATATCTTGGAAACCTCCAGCAATGGGGACTCCACCACATCCCTGGGGAGGTTGTTCCAGTGACTGATTGTTCTCACTGTAAAAAATTTCTCTCTTATGTTGAGATGAAACCTCTTCTGGTGCAACTTCTACCTGTTGCCCCTTGTCTTCTCCATGTGCTCTTTGGGAAGAGAGAGCCTCTGTCCTCTTTGTAGCTGCCTTTAAAGTATTAGAGTACTGTGATGAGTTGTGTGTCCCCCCCCCCGAGCCGTCTCTTCTCCAGGGACAGAAGACCTAATTCCTTCAGTCTTTCCTCACGGGGCAGGTTCTTCAGCCCTTTTGATCATCTTCATGGCCTTCATTTGGATCCTCTCGACTCTGTCTGCGTCTTCCTTGAATTGTGGGGACCAGAATGAGACACGGTACTCCAGATGCAGCCCAACAAGCACTGAGTAAAGTGGGACGATCATATCTCTATCTCTGCTACTAATACCCCTGCGGATGCAACCCAGTATCTGATTGGCCTTTGCTGCTGCCGTGGTGCACTGCTGACTCATGTTCAGCTTATTGTCCACCAGAAGCCCAGGTCCTTTTCAGCAAGGCTTCTCCCCAGCCACCCAGATCCTAGCCTGTACTTAGGTCTTTGGATATTCCATCCCAGGTGCAGGACTTCGCACTTGTCATTGTTAAACTTCGTACTGTTATTAAATTACACTGCCTTCTCCACAAATGGCCGAATATGAGCAGTTTTGAAGCAGATGTTTGTAATTTTAAAGAACATGGTTAATGTCAAAGCCCGATCACATTAATCTAATCTGCAGGATGAAGGATGCAGAACTATCTTCTCTTCCTTTAGGCTCTGTCGATGCATACAGGGTGGCCAAGTTTGAAATTTGTCTTGAATTGAAATTTACCTTGAATTTGCCCCTTTTATTTATTAGCATTTATTCATTGCTGAATTTATGAAGCAGTGTGGTGACTGTATGTTTCTATTCTCACCAGTGATGCGTTTAGTCCTACCATTCTGTCAACAGAACAGTATCGGTTTTTTAAATTTATGACTAGGATTGAAACTATAAAATATTGACTGCCTCGGAAAGAATTGTTTCTGAAATTGTTAAACTTGCAACATGAATCATAAAAAATTCTGGCTGATGTAAAATATTTTATGTGATCATCCTTCCAGTTGTAATAATGTAACCAATGCTTGCATCCGGCATTCAGGAAATCTGGCAGTGAAATAGTTGAGGGTAATGTTATATTCCATAGGGTTTACTGCTCTTTCAGTTGTGTCTTCTGCAAGTAGTTACCACACTCAAGTCGGTTCTGGCATTTTAATACACAGTAGAAGCATTTATTCAGCTTGAGAGTTGTAAGTTGCAATTTTTTAAAGAATCTCATGAGGTTTGTAAGCATGTTATGGGGACACCAAACTGCAATATATCTGAATATAAAACAAGTGCTTTATAAATTGTTTTATCCCACTTCAAAGCAACATGCTAGCTGGATTTCCAAATTTAACTGCAAAACTTGCCAATTTGGATCATGTGAAGGCAGGTGTGAGATTACAGCTGTAATAAAACTGAAATTGAATACTGGTAGCTGATTTGTAGTAGGCAATTGATTTGATTTATATAACATAAGCCACATGAGAAGAGATATGTAGGTCAGCATCTTCAGCTGGAAATGGTCGTTAGAAGAGTTGTGGTAGATCGCTGGAAACTGCTGAGTTAATACTTACTTAGTCTGGCAAAATGCTGGTGCAGTATAACTACATTCTGTCAAACTTGTCTGGGGGGACACCGCTTACAACAAGGAAAAACTAGTCAGTTATATCCAACGCTACTTGTGCCATAAAAATCTTTGCTAAAATTAGCATAAGAACGTAGACCATATGGAGTTTCCCAGGGCAAGAATTGGTACATTAACTGTTGAGCCCATTTTCAGCCTGCAAAATACTTAAGGTGTGTAAATACACAGATCAGTGATTAAAGTCTTTTTAGAGTAACGGAACAATATATTACAAAATGCAAATGGTAAATGATCCTGCTCAGGGAAATAAAGGAAGCCCAATCAAATACAGCCTGCAGAGTTATTTCCAATCCAAGCAGTCTGTTATATCACAGATTTGCACAAAAGAAGCAAAAAAAAATCCAAAATAAAGCACACACCCCTTAATTAAAACAAACAAGCAAACAAAAACCAGAACAAAATAAAAGAAAAAAACCCCACACAACCAAACCCTACTTTTGTTTTGAGAAAATCGTGTCTGCTTTCTTTGTTTGAGGAATGAACTTACGACCCGCTGATTCTAACATGAGTTGGAGGTTTAATAAGAACAAACACAAAATGGTGATTGCTGCTTTTAAAAAGGAAATTAAGATTAAGCATACAGAAATGACTGTCAGAGAGTTTCCATTCACCATTCCTGGGAAAGGGCCCAAGTTTTTGTCCAAGTTGTGAGCCTTTGGAGACTGCAGCCAGTGGTGGTCAGTACAAACATGCTATGGCTTATGAGCCACAGTTTCGAAACACTTCATCTTTGCAAACTATACTTGAACCTCGTAGGCCTACAAACGCTCCATCGGAATGGAGCAATGGAAAATGCTTTTGCTTTACCTATGATCTGAGCTGAGCCTCCAGTGCAGGAAAGAGGAGGAAAAAAGTCTGGAAGGAGAATATGAAGAATAGCACAATATTTACGTTATTATTTCTTTATACCAAAATGCAGGGAGTATATGGCAGGGGACGAGAGAACAACTAGAAATGTTGTTTTAAAAAAGCTGATTATAGTGTAGCAAAGCTTTTGTGATGAAGGCGGGTGGTTAGTATAGATGATTTAGGAAGATACATCGTTAGGAGAGGAAAGCAATGAGGTAGTGTAGAAGTTGTGAGCGTTTCTGATAAATGTTTCATATTTCAACAGCCAAGAACCTCATGAGTGAATGAAGATTCAGTGAATTATAAAGAAGAAACTTAATGAAAATACATGTATAAGAAATAAGTGCAGCAGGAATCTGGATGAGTTTATAGCAGCCAAGGTGGAAAGTCGTTTCTGTAGCAAAGAGAAAGTAAGACTGTAAATAAATAAGCGAGAGAAAAATTAATATTGCTACAAAAATGACTGCTATACTGAGTTCAATATGCTTTAATTTGTCTTAGTGCTTAGTCTAACATGTCTTAAAAATCTAGACCCATGGCTGTTACTCACTAAGAACAGTGCTTGATGATTAGCATTAGTTCAGTTGATACTCTGCAATTACGAAAAACAGAGCCAGATAGAAGAGTAAAAAAACCCAAAACTTGAACAGAAGAAAGAAAACTCAATTTTATAAAAATTCTTGACTGCAACAGCACTAGAGGACGTTATCAGTATAGAAAGCATAAACTACCACTGTGTCTGGAACTGGGGTAATAGGTCTACCCAGTGCTTGCCAATGAGCAAAACCCCCTGGGTTTATCAAGGAAGGGGTTTTACAGACATTATGGATGGGATTTTTTTTTTTATTTTATTTTATTTAATCAAGCACATGGCACTGCTTCTAATGACACAATATTTCAGCTTTCCATGTCTTTCTGACATCTAATAAAATCTCAGAGCATTACTGTGACTAAAATAATTCTTATTGTGTTTTATTATGGTACCTCCGCAGTCACACGTTACCTGTTTAATAGTTTCAGTTTAATGTGACAACGATGTAGAGGGTAAGACAACCATTATTTTGCCACTATCATTTATGTTTGACAGCAGCTGGCTCACCAGTCCCTGTATGTGTTGTTTATGGCTTAGATGCGCGATTTTGAGAATAGAGAGGAATGTATTTATTGTGTTGGGAAGGTGTAGTAGACATGGGGAACAATCCTTACAATATTTTGATGGTCATGGGGTATCTCTTTTTTGTGGTTTATACATTTTTTTTTACATCACGGTGCTTTTGGGCATGACTGGGACTTGTAAGCAGCATTGCCTAACAGTAACTGATAATAATGAAATGATCCTTCCTGAAGATGTATAGCTGTGAGCTTTTAGAAAGTCTTGAGACTGTTAAAAGAAATCTCATGGCATTAAAGTTCATATATTATGAACTCCTGCAGAAAAAAAACAAATTAAGACAAAGGTGATGGGTCAGGACTGAGGAATGACTGAATTTCAAATTAAAAGACTTCATTCAAAAACTGAAACAAAAATTAGAATAAGGTGAGGGCAAACTGAAGATAATGTTTATTCTAAGCATGTGCAAACCTCTTTTTGATGCTGTTTTCAAAATGATGCAGCAGCTAAATGTATTATACCCCTGGGAAGCATAAACCTTAGGGCCTGATTCTCCTCACTTCATAATAAGAATGGTGAAAAGTAGCCTTAAAGTAGGTATAAATTGCATTTAAATCTTCTTTACGGCTCTGCAGTGGTAGAAAGGAGCCTCGATATAAATAAGAATCAGGTCCCCAGTATTTATTTAACCCTTGGGCTTTGTATATCATTTTATTTGCACCTTTAAGAGATTTGCAGAGGGATTTTTAATCAGGATTCGGTGTACAGAAAGCTAAATGTTTTCATTGCCTTACAAGTAACTTTAATCATAGAGGCAGATCATTCTTTTTATTTCTCAAGAGGGAATGGTAGAATTTCCTGCCTTTGTACAAACTGAGCTAAATGTTTCTGACACTCATAGTACAGTGTCAATTGGAAATTCACATTTCATGTAATAACAGACCATTTTAATTTCATGAGCTAAAGAATTGGTTTCCACTTGCAAATTGTACCGAAGAAAGCAATATTGTCAGAAGAACTGGCACAGTGCTTCAAGAGATAAATCTATTGAATTAAATAAGAGGCTTTCATTACCTTTTACATTGCATTTCCACATAACATAAGCATTAATTAAACTCTTCATTGCTTTTCTCCTATTCAGCAGAGCACTTGCTCGGTCTGACAAGAAATGCTGCCCAAGAAAACATTGGGCACCCAAACACAGTCATTAAAATACACTTACTCAAGCAGAAGGGAAGGAAGAGGAGAAGGGGAGAACATTTTGGTGCATTTGGGCAAGTGGGACCTATCTACAGAAATACCTAATTTGTGTTTTTCAGGTTTCGACAGCAAGAGAGCTCCGATAACTTGTAACAGGTCATCTCACTAGGTATTTCCCCAGGCATTTGGAATACAAACAGAAAGCAAGCAATTGTCTTTGTATTTTTAAGTATACGTCTGTTTGTGAGGAAGGCTTCTTCAGCGTGAGGAATCACTTTTGGTGTGAGACAGTTCTACCTTTTGAAGTGTCAAAACAACTCTGCAAAGCGCGTCTCCCCTCCTGTGTGAGGAATGCCCAACTACGGCAAACTTGTTGATACAGATTCAAAGTGTTCCCCATCAAGTAGTCAAGCCTTAAGGAGCTCTTTGGGTAGCCCACCTTCCTTAACTGAAGAGACATGATGTGTATTTGGTTCTGACACATTTCTATCTGTATTCAGATATTTCTAATTCCTTTTTTCTTGTGATTCCAGGGGAACATTTGAGAATCTGCCCTCAGGAATATACATGTTGCACCTCAGAAATGGAGGACAAGTTAAGCCAACAGAGCAAACTGGAGTTTGAAAACTTAGTGGAGGAGACGAGTCACTTTGTACGCACAACTTTTGTATCCCGGCACAAGAAGTTTGACGGTAGGCTGGATATAATTTAGTTATTTTCAAGGTTATGGGATTTAAAAGTCAGTTATCCATAATAAATTCCAATGTTGTTTTCTTTACAATTAGATATCACATTTGCAGTTGTCAGTTTGGCTAAGATAAGGGTTAACTTACAGCTGGTATGCTTATCAGCCTTGTGAGTATTGCCTTTAATTACAATGACATCAAGAATCGGACTGTTTAGCGCCTGCAGGCTTGGCTAATGTTGAAAAAAGAGATTAGATATGCATAGAGAGGTTTATAATTTTTTTCTCCTAGTTTCAAATGCAAAATTTAGGTTTGCAATTATGTTCACTATTGCAAGATGAACTGTGGATCTCCTGTGATTTTTGTTATGGCAAAGCAGTTTTTTTGTAGGCTGCCTTTTTGTAGCCTTAAGGCCACAGTTTTTTGCTGCATGATTTTCTTGTGATGTATAGAGTCTTTTAGAGGGCTTCTGACTTCCAAACACTAAGGCCTCAGTTGCATTTGAGAGAGATTGTCATGCGAACCACTTAAGCGGTATTGAACACATCTTTTATACCTGGAAAGAACTGACAAGGACAGTTTTTGTTTGTTTCTAATCAGTACTCCAATCTCTTCTGGTCCTCAGCCTTTGTAAGGTCTTTGTAAGATCAAGGGTTTATTGTCACAGTTTGCTAAATGCTTGTCTTTAATAATGAATATTAAGCAGTTTTTATGCTTGTGTCCCTATTTACCAGTCACACTATACTGAGCTTTTCTCACAAACTGCAGATTAGCAAAGAGTAAAAGAGCTTCAGATTATTCAATCGTGGCTTTATCTAAATATGAAATCTGTATTTGTGTTGAAAGTGTGCCCCTGAGCATTTCTGCATATGTGTAAGATGGAGAGGGTCTGGAAGTAAGAGGTGTAAATCGGCATTGCAAAGAGGATTGCAGAGCTGCATCTTTGCATGTAGGTAGAAAGTCCGCAAACAGGTGCAGTAAAGCTGGCTAACCCCGGGTAACTGGGCATAGGCACACATGCAGGAGAATGGTGGAAAGGTTATCCCTGAAGTTGGACGCTTACTTTGAAACTCTGAGGTTGCATTCAGAAAAAAGTGAAGATGTCTCTAACTCCTTAGTGTAATTCTCTATTATTCTCTTTATCCAATTAAGGTGGGTTTTTTTCCTAATATTGATTCTTTCAATATAACACAGAAGGGAAGATGAATTATAAAAGGAGGGAATGGGAAATGTATAATATAAGGATGAGCTGGAGAGAAGTCCCCAGCAGCAGGTCAGATGCTAATATAATTTGGAAAGTGTCCTTAGTCCTTGGAAGAGCTGCGGCGTGGATGGCTGCGCAGTGCTCTGCATTGTGATGGCTTCCCTTGTTAATGTGAAGTTGGAACCTTTCGTGTAGTGGATTTTCAAAATTTTACTTGGCTTCAAAGGACCTAAAAACAAATCCAGAAGTTGTGTGCAGTATTACAGGATGAGTATACAAGGAGAACAGACATTTCAAACCATCTATGGCACGTACAGGGCCTTCCTCTTTTTCTAGAAGGAAACCGGGATGATCACTGGTGTTGAGTGAGCAGTGCAGTTTACTGAAAGCACTGGGCTCATTGACCACAGAGCTCAGATGGCACCTTACTAATTCTTCAGCAACTTGAGACCTTTTTATATTGCAAAGAACTTAAGCACGTTATGGCTTTTTCCGTAACCTGAAATTCTTTATCTTAATACTGATGGTAACCTATATATCTGAAAGTTAGTGACCTGTTGTAAATACTGCATTCTGGGATTCTGATGGATCTGCTCTGCGGGAAGTTGGATTAAATGACTGAGGGATCTCTTCTGGCTTATCATTGATGTTTTAAAGGGAATTTGCAATGTGAAGTCCTATCAAAGAGTATTTGAACTTTGTATATACTTTCAGTATTTTAATGCTATTCTAAAACTATTCAAAAGTTGTTCATTTATATGGAAAAACTGCTTAGTCTTTCTAGAAGGGCAAATAAGTTAATGGAAAAATATATTTGCTTAATCGGCTGTCTTTCAGTATAAAACCAGCTAGATTTGTTGCAGTTTAAAATAGGATGATGCTTTTCAGTATAAAGCAAATCTTGGATTGTTAGATAATGTCAAAGTTTTAACTCTTCAAGAATAATCTCTTTTTTTTGTTGTTTTAATTTGGTACTTTGATTGCTCAAGGGAGTTCTGATACACGATTTTGCCATTTGATGCTCGTACACCACAAATTAGAAAACAAATACAGCCAATCATGATGATTTTATGAAAGTTGTGTACAGCACCTGTGTTTATCAAGAACAGCATATCTAAGCAGTAACAGAACAGATGAACATTTAAGTAATGTTGAGCTAGAGAGTACAGTAACATTGCTCCCGTGAGGAGTTAATTTAAACGAGTGTTTTGTTTGTGCAGATATTTATGTAATTTTGTGAACTCTTGAAAGGGACATGGAAGGTCTTGTAGATTTTTGCACTTTTTTTTCTGCTGTACCACGCATGTCTTAGGGTAATGCTAATCTTTGCAACATAAGACTTTCTAGTGGTATGTGAACTCTTTGCTAAATTATGATCTGACCTTCATATGCCTTGCCATTCTTATCTTATTTGCTTTGTCCTACGACCGTATACTTTAACATAGATGGAATGATTTTACGATTTCCATTTTGAGAGGTAATTTGAGGTCTGTTTGCCCTTTCAGGATTTTGCCCCAGATTCCTATTCATGATCTAATCTACAAGCAAACTCAATGTGCTGTATTTTAACCATTGTCTCTTTAGTCCCTGGTAAGACACACATTCTTACACAGAATCACAGAATCAGATCATGGCTGTGATGTGAAAGCACCTCTGGAGATAGCCTAGTCAAACCCCCCCTGCTCAAAGCAAGGTCAGCTACTGCAGGTCGCCCAGGACCATGTGCAGCCACATTTTTAATATCTCCATGAATGGAGACACCACAGCCTCTTTGGGCAACTTGTGCCAGTGTTTGACCATCCTCACAGCAAAAAAGTGCTTTATTGGGTTTAGATGAAATTTCTAGGTTTTTTCATTTTGTGCCCGCTGCTTCTTGTCCTGTCACTGGGCTCTGTTGTGAAGAATCATATAATTGTTAAGGTTGGAAGGGACCTTTAAGATCATCTAGTCCAACCATAAAGAGCCTGGCTCCATCTTTAGTTTCCCCACCAGACATTTATACACATTGATGGGATACCCCCTGACCCTTCTCTTCTCCAGCCTGAACAGTCCCAGCTCTCAGCCTCTGCTTATATGAGATATGGTCCAGTCCTTTCATCATCTTACTGCTCCTTGCTGGTCTTGCACCAGTATGTCCATATCTCTGTTGTACTGGGGACCCCATACTTGGACGCAGCACTCCAAATGTGGCCTTACCAGTGCTGAGCTGAGAGGAAGGTTCACCTCCCTCAGCCTCCTGGCAATGTTCCTACATCATTTCTATGTCAGTTTTATATTTCATTTTACCTGAAGTGCAGTCCAAATCTCTACAAGGACTAATTTCTGTGATAACTGTAAGCAGGTGAAGCTAAATACGAAATTCATAACAGAGAACGTTAGAAACTATTAAGCATTTATGATCAGAAAAAATGATGCCTTTCTTTTAACTGGCAATCAGTTCTTGCATCCTAAAGCCCTGTACAATCTTATTCATTTGTTATTCATTTATCCTCACATTTCCGAGGGACTGTGTTGGGACTTTTAGCTGCTCTGTTCTTCTAGATTCATTTTTCCGAAGTGTTCTATTCCTCATAGTATGTGAGGTTCAAAGATGTCTCAGAGCCAAAGGTATGACAATAGTATTTTTCATTTGGTTTCCATATTCTAGACAATTGGTGTGAATTGGCACGAGTCACTATGCAATATAATACCAGCTGCCAACTATTTCCTGGCGGAGCCTTATGTGCAGATGTTTACATCTGTATTGCCCACATCTGTATATTTGCCATTGCATTGCCATACTGGGTGGTCATTTAAAAAAATCAATATCTGGAATTTCACTAATGGGTCCATGAGGATCCAGAAAATCTTTTCTTGAGAATCTTGCCTAAGAAAGAAAGCCTTGAAATGAGAAAAATTCCTTTGAAACAATAGGTGCTCAATGTACCTGTTTCAGCAATGGGACTCACAAACCCTTCCAAAAACTAGGAAAGGGAACAAAAACCCCTTCCAGCAGACAGGAAACACACAGGAAGCGAAGCATTCCAGCAGATACAGATTTTTCTTTTACCTCAAAGCTTTGGGTGGGACTAATCCAAATAAGCAGCCATGTAATGATCAGCTGTTTCCTGATCCTAGTAATAGACAAGCAATCATCCTCTAATTCTTGGACCCCCACTGTATACCTCAAAGCAGCTTAAAATATATTATGCTCCCAGTGTAGCTGTAATAGTGTCATCTTATCACCGATTCCCTTGCATAGTGGCATTGCTAAGCAGCTGTTTCACAGACAAGCCAATTTCTTTTAAGTATTGCTCCATCAGCAGCTGAAACCAGTTCTACCGGAAGGTTTTGTCATGAATGTTAATGAGGAGAAAAGTAGTTGTTCTGTGATGTTTTCTCACTAATCCTTTGAACAACTATAGGAAAAGTATAGCAAATAATTTTAATTTAAGCTAAATAGATCTGAACCTGATAAAAGAGACACAGTCTCCTCATTCTCATTAAAAAAATTACAGTAGTAGTCTTGATAATGGTGTTAAAAATGAAAGACTGTCTAAGAATAGCTGTCGTGAACTTGAATGGATACAGATAGCCTTCAGCAGAACGTGTGAGGCATGATGCCATTTAAGGAAAATAACCTGAATAGCGTTAAGAACCAATCTGCAGCTGCATTGATCTATCTTACAGGGTCATCATTCCCCATGCTCCTTTTTTTTATAGTCTAGGAGAACAGTGATCCATACACATTAGTGCTGCTTATATTTCTTACGGTCATTACCAGCAGTAGCAGTGTAAATTACAGGGCAGGAAAGAAATTTTCAAAGATAATCCCCCAAAACAATACCCGCAAGAATAGCTAGCATCCCGGACACCCTGCATTCCCTTTTCTTTTCTTGCACAATTTGTGAAAGAACTTGGAGAAAAATAGTGGTTTGGAATCCTTCCTTGATATTAGAGCTGACAAAAATGGTTTTTTGTGAAGCTGCTTTCCAGCAAAGTAAGAACCCTTCAACGAGATGAACTCTTGTAGCCAGGTATAACTATCTCATTAAACTTGGCCAAAAAAAAAAAAGTGTGGAAGGTACAACAAAGGAGATGCTGGAAGTCGGAATACACTGAGGTTCAGTTGCATGGCCAGTGCAAGTCTTCTGCCCTCTGCTTCCCCGTCCTCCCACCCTTGCTGCCCAGCCTGCCAGCCCAGCCTGAGCCCACAGCTCGTGCCTGGACCTGCACTGACCTCCGTGGGCTTCTGCAGAGGAGGGGGGGAGCAACAGCACAGGAGCCCATTTGCACACTGGTGGTGTCATGGTCGGCGGGTGAAGGATGGACTTTCAGCAGGATATTTTTTTCATGCTTTGCTTACTTTGAATGTGAAAGGGCACGGTTTTCACAGGGAGATTTTTGTTCTGTTTCTTTGGTTTTTTTCGGAAGCAGGGAAGCAGAAAGGTCTGCCTTTTCTACAGAGCTGTTTGGGAGGCAGGAGCCTTCTGAGGAGTGTGGGAAAGTCAAACAAATACAGCATAATCTGCGTACGTTATGCAGCTACTCATATTATTCTAGGGCTTCCATGTCTGTGACAGAACATAGGCTCCACCATACAAAAGCTGTGATACCAGATAATTTGGGTTTCAGTTCTGGGCAAGGTGGTGGTGTTTTGTTTTGTTTTCTTTGTTTGTGTTACAAGATTTCAGTATCGCTTTGCAGCGTGTTTCCCATCAAATGCAAAATCCGTTGTAGGACAGGTGGATTTTTAAAACTCCACCACTGTACTGCTGTAACAGTGCTAGCAGGGCCACAGTTTCCATATAATTCATCTACTGTTTTAACACACTACGTAACTCCTGCACTTGCCAAAATGTAGGCCTTAGAGCAGTTAGAAGCCCTAAAAAAAGGTAACATCTGCTGGCTTGTAGTATGTAACTGCTTGCAAGGCTTCGTCGGACATCTGGTGGAAGTTTCTAAACTTTACAGAGTTTCCTGATAAAAGATCCCTTACCTTATATTTGACAGGAAACATTAATTAGAAAATAAAATGTTCTATACCTGATCCAAATCCCGTCAGAACTGATAATAGCCTAAGAGGAATCTCTATTGTGTACAAACAACTTCAGGGTCTAATCCTGTAAGATTTGCACTGAGATTACTGTTTATCATTGTTTCATGTATTATGTCAAAATTTGTTTGTAAATTAATGTCCTGGTGTGAGGTAAAACAGAACCTATTTGCTCCCTCGGTGGAGAGGGAGCACCCCAGGGTGCTAAGGAGGTGAGGGAGAGCATCTGTCATTCATTTTCATTGTCCCGTCCGGCCCAAACCACGACAATTACATTAGATCAAAGTAAATTATTTTTTAAAAATGAACCAAAAGAGGAGAGGCGGCAAGCCTCCAAACTTGGAAAGGAAGGATTGGACCAGTAGTTAGAACAGTTTCCAGCCAGGGGTGCAAATTCCTGTAACCTGGTTAAGTCCCGTACTGAAAGGCACCGTTGTGGGAACTGATGTCTTCTGCATGCTGCCTGCAGCTGGAAATGCACTTTGTGCGTGTGGATGCCTTGTTCTCTCTGCTCTTCCGCAGCTTCATTTGCTAAGTGCAGCTGGTCAGTGGAGCACGTAATCTTCTAACCAGCTGCATCAGGTTTATGAAGCTGCAAAGCAAAGGACAAGCTCCTACCCTGTGCTGGTACAGGTGGACATGACCCGCTCTCAAATGAATCTCGTTAGAAAGCATGTTTTCCAGGTATAGCCAGATCCAAACAGGCTTTCAGAGGGCAGTGTTTTTCCTGTTAAACAGAAAGCAGAATTTGCCTTGCTGACTATTAGATGTCACAGTGTAGGGTACTCCCGTAGGTTCCCTCGGTAGTCAATAGGGGATGATAGGGACAAGTTGCACTTGTCTAAAGGTTACACCTCAAATCGGTCAGGAAAAATCTCTCCCTGAAGTGCTTATTTCTCTGTATTGATTAGAGAGGGTGTTTAGTTTAGACATAGATGCCTATACTGTGGACTTACTTAAACATTTGTTCAGATAAATTCCATCCCAAGGAATGGAATAAAGGAGTGAAACATCTAAAACACTCTTGAGGTTCTCTTTGTGCTTCATTTGCCTCTTTTGCAAAAGTCATCCTTTGTTTTTCTCTATAGTATTTTGTGGGGAAAAAGATATTAAAAATATTGAGGCAAGTAAGCACCAGGGCGATCGGTTATTATCATATGCTGGTTGAAAAAAATGCTGTCCTGTTGTATTCAAGTGACATTTACTCTAAATAAGTGCTCTAAAGCTCTAGACAAGCTCTAAATAGTGCATGTTTTAAAAATTTTATGATGGAAGTTGTTTTCTGAATTCGGTATCCAAATCTTTAAAATGCTAACCCATAAGTAAAATTACTGATTTACAAATATTGCAATTAAAGGTGCTCCATATTCATATGGACAAGAATAAGATTAATAAAGGACAGTCTCAAATCCGTAACACTGATGAAAGACATGTCTTCTGACGATCGGCCATCAGAGGCTCTGTTACTCGCACCTGATTCTTACTCTGACCGTAGGCGCTCACTTGACACACAGCGAGGACAAAACCATTCTGTAAGAATCAAAAATAGGGACTGTATGTAAAAAACAAGCAACAAAACAAGGGTATTCATACATAGTGTCAGCACCCTGGATAACAGGAACTGTAGCCTTATCATTTCTCATTTGTTGAGAACAACCCTCATTCAATGCAGAAATACTACTTTTTAGATTAATCTCTTGACTGTAATACACAGGCATTGTTGTCTGTTTGCTGCCCTTCTTCTCTGAATTCTTTTGCCTGTGCGTCCAGACAACTGGGAAATTAAAAGCAAACTTAAAACAGTATATCATGAAAAGGATCCTGGAATATTTGAAAAACGATTTAGTGAATCTCTGCTTGTCTAAAAGACTTTTTAGAGTTTAAATTAAAGTTTCCTCTTTTTTTCCTTTTACTTCTGCTCTGTGATTTATGATAAAAATATGGAAATGGCTCTTTTTTCTGGGAGGAATGTAACAGGAATGTCACTTTTAGCAGAAGGTCTTTTAGGGAGAGAAGGGAATTACATGCTTATGTGCCATAAGAATACTTTTAGAGATAGTTTAAAAACAGGCATATTAAGGTCCACTTGTGCTACACTTAGTGGTAACTATGAAAATTGCATAAATAAATCAGAGCTGCCAGATCTTCAGGAAGAAGATAGGAAAGATGTGGCGCATGGGTATTGCTTCTGAAGTCTTCCCCGCTTGCTATACATTAGCTCTCATTCTATACCCGTAGCTGAGAGGTAAAAATAAACACATGCTTCCTACACTCCCATAGTGCAATATCGCTGCTTGTCTGTGTAGGTTCTGGGAGAAAGGAGTAGCAGTCGGTGTCTGCGTGGGCAGCCCCGCTCGATGCTGCTGAGGGCTGGCAAATGCTGGGTGGGCAAGCTGGTTAACGTAACACCGTGCTTGCAAGCCAACTGTTGTTCGATGTGACACCGCCGTAACTAGCGCAGTTGCTGCTGGCCAAACTGCTACAGACAAAATAAAAGCAGATCACCAAGATATAAACCCTACTAGATTATCCATATTGCACTATTTCTTGCTTGTTGGTACTGTGCATGAACGTTCGGGTATCGTTTCTGAAATCTTGGGACTTAAAAAAATGCATGGCTCCATAGATAAAGGCACTTATATAATTGAAATGTACCAATTCTCCTAAATATATTGGAACACTAAACTTCACTGATTCTCCATAAATTTTTTGATAGATTCTTTTTCTGCATATTACTGATACAGTTCCCACTCTTTCACTTCTTGGGATATTTACATAAATTGGGATCTTTATTTTCAACTTTCCCATCTTTTCCAAGTTATACTGAAATGGTTCTGCTCAGTGTGTTATTATATATGCATCTCATGCTCAGTTTACTCTGGGGTATGTATAGATTTGTTTACAAGCTTTATCAGAAATAAACTCTTTCATCTTCATCTCGTTGTAACCTGTGTGCGTTATGCATTCAGGATGATACATCACTGAAATGTCAGCTGAATGCTTCAGCAACGTGCAGGTCAGTTACCTGCCATTAGCAGCAGTGATATTGTAAGGGCAATGCGTAGAGCAGGAGATTAGCTGGGAAAGAGGGGGGAGAGAGAGAGGTAGGACCAAAACAACTGTGCCATGAGCATATTATAATAATGTAAAGGACAGTATATAATTAAAAGGAGCAATCTTAGGTGAGTAACGTGATGTAACTTTTGTGGAAGATAATCTTCATATTAGTGGAGAGACAGATGGTGGACACCATTGCTACTTGAAGTGTGCTTTGAAGCTATACCAAGAATTTTCATAAAACGAATAACAAAGCTTAAGGCCTGACATATGTCTTCTTTGATAGATGTTAGGTTATTAATTTAACATTCTTAGGTGAAATTATTTACTGTGAGTTGATACTTTTTTTGTGGTATCATGGGAGCATCTAGAAGCCATTTACTATTTCAGAGTTAGAAAATCAGCGCACAGCTAAAAGGCTGTCCTTGCTCTTGAAGAGCTACACTCATAGTGAAAACGTTAGACATATGTGAAGCAGGAAGGAGGTGAAAACAGCTCATTTCAGTAATGTAGGACATTTTCAGTCCATGAAATCTCAGCAAGATTATGGCCAAAAAAAGGCAACAGGAAGGAGTTGTTGAGTACTAACTTCAGTGAGTGGGTACAATGTATGGGATTTTTTTTACTCTGCTGCTAAGACCAACTTGACTAAGCCGGTACTAAAACTGTGCTGAGGAAATAAATTCTGTCGTTACGTGCTTTTTTTACATTGAAGCATTTTCATAGGGGTGTGCAGGTTAAGGAAGGCCTCAATTTATGCATACTTGTATAAAAGTTGAGTCAAAATTTGGTAGCACCATGGAGTAACTGCTGGAAGATGAGGTGATCTCTCCTTGATGTGAACAAGTTTTTGGAGCATGTAAAATCTCTAGAGAGGAAAAATATGACAAGCTTGCATGTGAAGGAATACAGACTAGGAAATTTGCTATTTTCTATCAACTATTAAGACTAAGCAAATAATGACTTTTTGGGTTGTTTACTTTTCAAAAGCTGGAAGCAATTGCTTGAAGAAAACACTTTGTTTCAATCACCATACAAAGCAAGAAGCTAGATTTGAAGTATGTATTTCATGTCAACAAAATGCTATACAGATTTAGTTTTGAATTTCAGTAAATTAAAATATTTTGAAGGATTTCAAATGAATGCTAAAGGTTATATTCAACTGAAAAATCCAACATTTGCATTTAAAAATGAATAAACAAATTATTATAAACTTTTTTGCAACAGTATATTTTATGGCACAGTGAAATTCTATGAATTTGTGAAAAGCATAGCACTGCATTTTTAATTTTTACAAGTTTCTGATGTTAACACTTTGATCAGCTTTACAAGTAAATCTCAAACACTCCCAGGAAAGTAGTGTTTCTTTGGTGTCTACAGTTGTTTATATCTTTGTAACTTTCCTGGCACTCCTACAAGTAAATAACGTATTCATTTAAGCTCTCATCAAATAACTTGCAAGGAGAACCTGTTTCACCTTCTCTGGTGGCTAATGAAGTTTCAGTACTGGCCATGAGTTGAAGATACTTCTAGGCTAGGAGGAGTGGATCCCAGAGTCTCAGACATCTCAGGATCGTTTTTGGGCTTTACCCAAACCCAGCTAGCTGCGATCTGCTGCCTAGTGAAGAGAGCTACAGCTAGTGGAGACGTACAGCTGTCAAATTAGTCTTGTTTTTAGTGTGATGCCCAGAAGCCATCTTTTTCCTGTATGCAGTCTATCTTTGAGATTCAGCTTCTTATTTTGATACCAAAACATACATGCTCTGATATTTTAAAAGGCCATTGTGCACTTGTAAGCACGTTGGTATTCAGCCCTATAAGTTACAATTTATGTATTCACACATTGGATTTTAAGTCTAAGTAAAGGTGTACAGGCTTGATCATTCTCATCTGATTTATATCAACAGGAAAGGAGATTCTTTTAGTTTGTTTTTATTAGCTGGAAACTTGAACCAGTGAAAATTTCATGTTTAGTGAATTTCATGCTTCTTGGTCCAGTTTTGCCACATTAACCTAGAATCTGATCATTCTTGGAGTTTACTTTTTAGACTCTTCTAGCAATGCAGTCAATGGGAATGGTGACATTTCAGACAGAGGCAAGATGCTGCTAAGTCAAACAACCTTCTTAACTACTCCCCAGTTGTATAGTGCACCCTATACCACATGTGGCATTTTTCTGTGCCAGTGTGGAGCTTGAAGTTCCATGTCTGCAAAATCACAGCAGCATGAGAACCGTTTGGAGATAGGGGAGAAGAAATGGAGACTTCAGTGATGCCAGTAACAGTTTTCCAAATAGGCTATTGAGGTATACGCAATATCACATATCCCAGTCTCTAGGATGCTTCCCGGCATTTGTTCTCAAAATGTCATTAATAAACAGAGTCCTACAACATATTCCTCCTTAACCACTGTTCTAATGTTTAAGCATAGCCATCATTTTATCAATACCAATTATTAAGATGTTGTAAAGATTCAATTTCATTCTGTTCATGCTATTGAGTTAAAGATATTATTTAGCAGATACACAGTTGTACTATTTAAATATCAGTCAATCCATGTCTATGTCACATTCCTTACGCTGGGCATAGATGTATCTCCAAATGCCAGTAAGTGGACTGAAACAAATAAATTAGTAACTGTGGAAGCTTGTATGCAAGCCGAAGTTATTTTAGTGTGTTATATTTTTTTTCAGCAGTCCACTACCAGAGACTAGCTTCTCAAGCAAGTTGTATGGTGACATAATTAAAGACGGGGATAAAATAAAATGCCTTGCAGGATAGGGATCCCTATGTGACAGCTTCTCTATTAAATAAAAATGAGATGTTAAATATCAAGTGATCATTAAGGAAATTTAAATCAAGAATTTATAAAGCTCTTATACTGGAAATTGCCCTACAATGGACTTTTCTTCCCCTCACAGTTTATAGTCACGGCATCACACTCCTTGAATAACTATGGGCATATCTTTGATATTTTTAGCAGTTTCAGTGTCATGCAGTCTCTGTATAGATGTGATCATTGGATCAGGACCTGCCTTATTAAATCTGCATACCCTTGTATAAGTACTTCTTTTTGTGCCAAAGCAAAATGTCATGAATGTAGGAGAGGCTTTGAAAAGTGAAAGAGAAACAGAAAAAGTTTTCAAATGGCCCTTTAATAATGCTCCTTGTGGAAGGAAGGTACTGCTGGTCTGAGGGGTCTGAGTATATGTGAATTCTATTTTTCTCTGATTTTACGTAGTCCTTGAAAAGGAAAAAAAATATTAGTGCAGTTCAAAGTAATAATTGACCAGTTCTAACAACAGAGCCAGGGAGACAATACTATTATTGCCAGGATAATATCATCCTTAGCTGTTCATGGGGAAGCCTAAAAGCATAGAGATTTATTTGGATTTTCTGGTGTCTTACATTCCTACATTCTCCTCCTTAATGTGACTAGTTTTTTGAACCGCTTTCTTTCATATGCACTGAAATTCATGACTAGAAAAATCCCTGTTCGGTTCTTAGCCCAAGGATAAGTATGTGCTGGACCTAAATATACGCAGGCTTAATGCCAGGCCTTTGCATGGGGATCAATTGCATTTTCAGCTACTGCATAAAATAAAATGCAGCAAGAGAAAGCAATGTTGTGCCCACCATTTAAAAAAAAAACCACTTTGAAATAAAACTTCTTATCCTCACCTTCACCCGGGCTACGCTCATGATTTATGTAGTTACACTGCTGAGAGATGTGTTTCTCTAGCGTGATCTGGTTTCCTGCTTATGCGTCAGTAGGGTTGCTCGATAAAATTTTATCACTGTTGTAGTGGTGTGCCTAGGAGGAATGATTTTGTTCATCTGTTTCTAAAGAGGCACATGGAAGAAGAGCGATGCAGAAGAGGAAGATTAGAGGTGAGAGAAGGACAGATGAGAACTGACTGTACTTTTATGGTGGCCTTAGTCCCATGAAAGTATGGATAAGCGTTGAAACTTGGTGGCCGGAGGAAGGACACCTCAGCAAAGGTCTGTCACTGGGCAATCCACAGGGCTTTATTGCCATTGCAGTCAATGGATTTATTTGTCAAAGACTGCAGGACTTGGTAAATCATCTAAAGGTATGAGGAGGAGGAGGCGGCTGTTACCTGAGGATTGTTTACCAGCAGGAAGTTTTTGTTGTTGTTGAGTATTATGTAGTATGTAAATCTGCCCTCCTCCTGGCACTGGCTTTTCCTCTTCAACTCGAAAGAGACTTCAGAATGCAAGGAGTATCTGTAATTAGGCCTTCAAATGCACAGCTTGAAAGGAAACAATCTTAGCACAGCATAAAAACAATAGCAGATTCCTGATTGACTAAAATTTCTAAATGTCTTCATCTCTTTAATTTGCTTCTCTAATGCTACTTTTTACAAATTCCCTTAATAGCAAATGTGTTACTATGCAGACTGGCAATGATCTTCTCGATAATCTGTATTGTATTTATTTATTTTTACTACTTTAAACATACCTAGGAAAGCTGTAATCCATATTTAAGTTAGGACTAGCAATGATGTGAGAGGCTTTTTATGTAATCTTTGGAATAAATATAAATACAACATTAGGAGGAAGAAACACAGACCCAGTGACCATTTACAGGGATGATTTGTGCATCCCTAATTCAGCACTATAGGTGTGCAAAAGAAGGTATCCCTGGACATTCTATTGGCAGGTCTCAAACTGAGACTTATGTGATAATATTGCTTGTGAGTTTGTGCAGTGCTGTTCATGCCTATGTGAAATTGAAAAGTTCATACTCTGGCCACGTGTTATTTCTTGTTTTTTCCTTGCTCAGTATTTTTGCTTGTGGTTTACAGAATTTTATTTATTTATTTATTTATTTTACATAAGTAGATGAATAACAATATTACGCTCTAAGTGTTGTACCATTACTAGACATACTACACTGGTGCAAGATAATTTTCTGATGGCTATAGGGTGCACAGATAAAAGGGCAAAACAAGGCATCTTTGTAACAAGTACATTTTTAGATGAAAATATTAAAAATAATTTAAAAGAGTAAATTGCCAATGAAAAAGGAAAAAATTAAATTACTTCTGCTTGCAAAGATTTAAAAGATACTGCCTGAAGTTACTCATGTTTGAATGAGTGACCTTTGTTTTCCTTACATACAACTGGAATACAGGACCTCAGTGCTCTCAGGTGTGGGTTCTTTCCTTCTGTCTTTTTCAAAATCTCCTTTTGCTCCTCAGACCTTACATATCCTTCTCACTTGAAATTTCCTTCATTAATATGATGAAGAAGCTTAGGCTGGTTATAGTTAAACTCATATTGTTCAAGGATTTTAGATGTTGAAGTTAAGGATCAACCACAAGGTCACCTTACTGTCATAGTCATGCATAGCATCAGCCAACCTTAAACCAACTAAACTGGTTTAGCTTGTTAAATCAGCAAAAGTTTGCTGTGGTTTATTCCGATTAAAAAAAAGCGAAGGAAAGGGTTAGAAAGAGAGAGAGGTGAAAATTCAATGGTCTGGCCATGTAGTATGGCAAGTAACTCTTGGAGATAAGAACAAAATACCATCAAGAGTTACAAAATTAGGATGTGGAAATTTTGAGGAAGAACTCAATAACTTAGTGCTTGGCTGTCTCCTTATTTTCAGCTGTGACATAAAAACATCAAAGTACCAATGCAGATTTCAAACTCATAGGAAAGCGCCATACCCTGCTCCCACCAATGCCTCACCGCTTAGTCTATTTAAAAGACTTTATTAGGCTACGGAGCAAAACAGCACGCTATCAAATTCGCTAATAGACCATCTACAAACAAGTTCAGCAACTTCTGCAATAGCTAAAAGGTTTCTTCTCAGCTTCTGTTTGCAAAACATGTGTGAGTTAATGGAGTATCACATTTATAGAGTGCTGGGGCATTGACCTGAAGTCCTTTCAGGAAATGGATCTAGGTTTTACCTAGATGTATTGTGCTTTACAATGGAAACAGCCCACATTTTCAATAAGACGATAGCGTTATTTGTTCATTAAATAATAAAGGTGCATTACAACTTTTCTATCCCTGAATCTTTGCCATCTATACATTACTATGCTGTTCCTTCTTAGAGGGAAGCTATCTTCCAAATAAGTCTCATTTCTTTGCGTTTGCCAATCTAATTATTAAGTAAACCAGGGCAGCTCAAAGTTTACAGTAATGATCCCAGTTTGTATGACTACAGGAAAGAAAATAATCTGATTTTGTTTCCAAGAGTTCAGTATCATTTGGGAAGGAATTTGGGGACCGGTTTAGAAATCTTTAGAGAGCAGAGCACTTCTAAGGCCACATTTCTTGTGAAAGCATGATTCTGAGATTAGCCATACAGATAATTAATAAATAAAAGTGTTTCTGATGCTGGTGTCAGTCAGTCTGTCATATTTTAACTGTTGAACATAGAACATGCTTATGGATTGTCAGGCTTTCCTGTTAATGTTGATATCTCTTCTTAGATAAGATATGAAGAAAGGCTGCAAACAGATTTAGCAATTAGAATTCAGTAGATAAATTAACATAGTTTGAAAAATACTATTCCCTACCCCATCCACTACCAAAAAAGACAATTGTGAATTGCATATTCATTCTCCAAATGAGAGGGCTTGTTTTCAAATCTGCACCTGCTTCAAACATTTCTGAAATTAGACTGAAGACACTTTGCTGAAAAGAAAATTTGTAGTCAGATTTTGCAGAGCTGTCCTGCATTGTCATATTTTAACCAAATCCATAATTCTAGCCACATAGAAAGACTTCACACATATTATTCACAGAGGAATGAATATGCAAAGGATCATTGTCCCAGAATCACAGAGATGGAAATCATAGGTGTTAAATGAGAATGTAAATCACAGATTGCTAAACCTTTGAACCACAAGGGTGCTAACTCATTCTTTCAAGCAGTTTAAGCTATCCAGATCTTGATAGTCCTTCTGTATGTGAAAGTAGCTCAGACATATTTTGTTTTTCACCCCATGTATTTTCATTCTACTATTTATATTATCTCTTAATTTTTTTAAAGTAATTTCAATCAAGTTTGGTTAATTAAAGTCTTGCAACTTCTCTCCGAACTAAGAAAATATTCCTATAATATTCATATATCTATAAAGATGATGAAGAAACTGAGGCACATAAAGGCAATCTGACTTTCCTTAGGTCACATGATTTGGTAGCAACAAAATGGCAAGGGCTGCTTTTCATCTGCATTATCTCAGACCCTTAGATATAACCTCACCTTTCTTGATGTTAATGCCATAAATTTTTTAGAGAAAGTCACAGTTTTTCTTGATTTGCAATAGTCCAACCAAGAATTCTTTTAATTTTCTCTCATAAGTTTAATTTTCTCTCGTAGCCAGTTTTATTGCTTTTTTTTTGTAATTTCCTTTCAGTTCAGGTTTTTGGTGTAGAAGTGTTCAGACCTATACACAATATTCAGTGAGTGCACCACATTGCCATAGAAGGGGGTTCTGGTTTACAATGTCCTTTGCCTTATGAAATGAAACCGATTTTTTTTCCTTTCTGCAACACTGTGTTACACATTCACATCACATTTATTATGCTCAGGACGTTTTCCCCCAGGTATTCCTGTTGAATTTTTTATTTGTCTTAAATGCATTCACTTGTATTTTTCTAGATAGAACCTACTTCACTACTGACTGCCAATTTTTATTTTCAATCACTACAAGTATTTTGTGTTACCTGTATATTGTTGCAGCACCTCCCGTTTTGGAATCATCTACAAATTTAATTAATGTGCTGTTTACTCCTTCTTCCAGGTGATTAATAGATGATTCATTTGAAAAGAACACCCATTCTTTATCTGACACAAGCTCTTTGGGATATACTACTAACATGACTAATTAAACTGCTGTAATTCTGCCATAACCTCCATTTTTGGAGGTTTGAGAGATCTTTGATCTCTCAAAACAGTGCTCTTGTATCAAATTTCTGCTCGGCAACTTCATGCCAGTTTCCCACAGCTAGAGCACATCATTGAACCCCAGTTATTTATGAAACAAAGCCAGCCTTTTTCTTCAGATTTGTTACCAAATTGCAGTAGACTTGCGGCCTTCTGAGATTCAGTGTTCTTAAAAACATTTAAGTTTGGCTGGCACTAAAATTGTTCCCTTGAGTACCGTTACTGCATTGACCACTCCATTTTCTGTATCTCACTGGGTATTAAGGTGCCTGGTATATGTTTGAAACATTGAATAACTACTCATCCTTTATTTCCTCAAATTTTCTCCAAAATGAACAAGAAATAAATACATTATTTCACTAGGCCTGCCTGGGTTTTGATTTTAGCCAGTAAATTCTGTCCAAGGCACCAAGGCACCATTCTCTAGTGAGCTAACTATAAATCATGACTATTAAACTTCAGCATATTTTGCAGCACTTCTTAGCTGTTAAGCAGAACCTCCTGACTATAGGCTTTGTAGGTAAGGACTTCAAATACAGTTTCTCTATTAGAAATTTTTTTTTCAGTTGCCAAATACTTTATATTTACCGTATTTCTATACAGAATGGGAAAACCAATGTTATCCTCATGCCATACCGAACAGTGAACAACTGTTTAGCTCAGTGATACCTACTTGTTCCTCCTCTTAAGACTATGTCTTAAGCCATGTGATGATGTCCAAGAGCCAGCTTTGCTCATAACTTTCAGAAGAGGAAGAAGGGTATTGCTTAAAAACACACGCGCTTAGTAAAGTGCAAATTCATTTTGTGGCACCTTCTGGGTTTTACTCTTTTTCCCTCCTCTCTGGCTATGCCACATTACTTGTCCTCCAGGACATGATATCATATGGTATCACAGGTACTGGAAAGTGGCAGCTGTTCCTAAATAATGGTGTTTGAATGATAAGGGTATTCTCTGATAGAATCGGCTATGACAATCACTGTTTACTTGATGTGATATCCATAGTTGTGACTGCCTACCCAGAATGTCAGCATACCTGTATGAAACAAACAAACAGAAACAAGCAAGCAAAAATATGTACAGGTAAAACACAACAGAAAAGGAGAAACTAACCATTGCATCTCCACAGGCCCAGAAGTGAGTCCAGAGGCGAAAGCAGAGGTGTAGCTAGCATAGTCCTACGGTCAGAAGTATTTAGGAAGAAAAAATATGAACAACCAGAAAGCTGGAAAAGGAGATGTATTCTATGTCTTCAACAGATGACAAGCTGATAGGAAATTTGTTTGCAAACGCTACAAATATACTCAGATGTCCATTCCTTCAACTGACAGCATACGATACGTGTAATTAGTTTGCTGGCTGGCCTAGCACCTGCCTGTTACAGCGCTTAGCTCTGACCTATCCACTCTCTTAAGGCTCTGTTCTCAGAGGATGGGAATCAGGATGTCATCTTGAGTCTTTTCTCTTGAAATATTTGTGCAGAGAATACCAAGCTAAGTGTTCTTCTATCCCTTATACAGCTATTGCTTGAAGATAGCTTATTAGTGAAATGATTGATTTATGCTTTGACCTTTGCTGTTCGGTAACTGATCTGTTTGTCTTTGCCTCTGAAAGACAGACGTGCATGTCTCAGAAGGTAGCTCTGCCACGATTTCAAAAGATGCTATTTTAAATGGAAACAATGAAACCTGGTATTTGAAAACGCTGCATGTGGAATATCTTAATAGAGATGATAGTGTTGACAAAAATAGTAATAGTAATCACTGTGAATATTCCTTTATGTGACCTGGAAATCTGTCTAAGATATACGTGTATTGTGTATGGCTGTACACCCTTGTAAACATGAATAGATGTTATCATTTATTCACAGAAGATTGCAGTGAGGAATGCTTTTAATCGGATGTCTCATAACTAATGTTTAAAACATCTGAATGACTCTGAAAACACTTTCTCTGTTTATTACTCAGTAGTTTCCAGTTAATTCGATTTAGTTTTAAGGCTTGATTTGGGAAATAAAAGACAGCCCCAAAGAATGAGATGTGAAGGTATTTAGGAATTTAATATTTCTATTATTGCCTGTTAATTTGCAAGTATGATCTTAAAGAGTCTATTGCCATCCCTAGAAACAGCACTCTGAAAAAATGAATACAAATCTATGATGTCCTGAAGTGCAGCAGGTGCTGGCTGTGTCATTTCAACATCAGTTTGGGGTTCAACAGCCTTGCAGGACTGAGATTGTCAGTTTGCAGGTGTTGAAATTAAAAGGCTGTGAGGCCAGCTGCATTCAGGCACTGCGAGTGTTCACGGCAGGCATTCAAGGGCAAATCATGCTTGAACAACATGATTGCCTCTCCAACAAAATGACTGGCTCTGCAGATCAGAGAAGAGCCGTGGAGGTAATATACCTTGACTTTGGTAAGGCTTTTGACACCGTCTCCCACAGTGTTCTCATTTGGTAGCTGAGGAGACCCCGGCTGCCTAATCTGACTGCTACGTGGGTAGAAAATTGTCTGGGCTATCAGGCTCAAAGGGCAGTGATCAGTGGCTAGATGCCCAGTGGGCAGCTGCTGAAGAGAGCGTACCCAGCACGCTAGGGTCCACAGTGTTCAGCATCGTCATCTGTGACCTCGATGGTGTCACAGAACAAACTTTTTACATGGCACAAAGTTAGGGGAAATGGCTTACGTGAGGGATGTGAACTTTGGTCCAAAGGCTTATCAAGGCAAACCTGGATTAACTTGAGGACTGAGTCAACAGGAACCTCATGAAGTTCAATGAGGAGAAGGCAAAAGCTCTGCACCTAGGAATTACAAGCCACGTGCAGGCTGGGAAGCAATTGCTTGTGAATTAGCCCTACTGAAGGGACCTAGGGGTCAATACGGATGCCAGGCTGAATATGAACAGCTTGCTGTTTGCCTTATTGCAACAAACACACGTACTGGGATATATGAGGAGAAGCATAGCCTGTGGAGAGAAATTACAACCCCACTTTACTTGGTGTTGCTGAGGCCACATTTACAATACTCCATCCTTTCTAGGCTCTCACTTCAAAAGAGGTGTGGAGAAACGGGAGAGGGTCCAGCAGAGGGTTACAGAATGGTCAGGGACCTATAATACATGTTATACCAAGAAAATTAGAGAGAATTTGGTTTGTTCAGTCTGACAAAGAGGAGGAGAAGGGGAGCTGGAATAGCTGGTTATAATTCCTTAAAGGATATCTAGTGCCAAACATAACAGAACCAAACTCTCTTCAGAAGTACCATGTGATATAACAAAGGACAATGGCTACAAATTGCAGCTTGAAAGCTATAGGTAAAAATAATAAAAAAAAAAATCTCTAGGAGGCAACACAGCCCTGGTGCAGGTTGCCCAGAGAGGCTGTGGGATCTCCATCCGTGGAGGTTTTCGTGGTCTGGCTTGACAAGACTTCAGTTGGCTGTGCTTTGAGTGGGAGGCTGGGTTAAATGACCTCCAGAGGTCCCTTCCAGTCAGCATTTCTGAGATTCTCTGGTCTGGTGGCAATATCTGGAGTAGCCAGAACAACAAAAACTTCAGATATTTTAAAGATTTAAAAGTTTTAACTAGAAGCAACAAGCAAATGGAAGCAGGATATTCTTAACCAAATATGTAGCAGAGTTGTATGGGCCCAGAAGAGTTAGCCTTGTGTAGAAAGCTGGGGAAGTTTCCCTTCCTGTTTTGTTTTAGCTTCAGTGCTTTGTGCATATTTATACCTCTCTCTTCTTGCTTTCCTCAGGCTTGGTTATATAGTTATTCAGAGTGTTTTCCTCTCTGCCTTTGGCAGTTAAATCTATTCATCACCTTGTTTTGCTCTGAATTACGTCCCAATGTCAATCTGTCCGTACCTTTTCCACTAGCGTTTCAAATGCTGGCCTCTCCCTTTCTATTAATTGAGATATTTATGTTGGTTGCTGCTGTTCTCATTTCCTGCTGATTCTCCTTATTTTTTACATAGGACTTAAATATAAGTCACCCTCCTGATACTAGGTCTTTTCCATTTAGCTTAGTTCCCTGTGCTCTGCATCTTTGGTACCTCTCTCTCTCCCTCCCTCTCTTTCTCTCTCCCTCTCTCTCTTTTTTGAATGGGGATGTCAGCCAGTGCGTGGATGACTTCATCCGAGCAAATGGTCTCAAATCCCTTGATAGTCAGTGGAAAGAAATAAGAACTCTCAGGGCACAACATATTTCCTACTATAGAATAGGTAAGATGAATACATCTTATACGTGGCTCCTTTTCTCTATTGACTGTATGAGAAATGAAGATTAAGCCTCTCAGATGCATGTCACAGGTATCTAAAGTTAGGTAAGGTGATATCACAATAAATCAGAGTGATCACAGCCAGAAAGAACGATGCTGCCACTATCCCACGGTAATAGGAGCTATTCCTTCTTCACGTTTTAAGGACTTGTCGTTCCTTCCATGTTCAGATTCCTCTGCCTAAATTTCTGTGCTGGCTTTTGTGTTTCCCCATATTTTTAAGCTTTTTATTTACAGACACAGAGTATGGAGACATTACTCTCCTCCTTTTTGTGCAGCATCTTGTTTGTGCATGTATCAGAAGATTTCAGGCATTGAAATCACTTTTCAAACTCACAAAAATGATCCAAGGATCACAGTGCTGGGTACCTCACTGTTCGATTTGCAGATGCAGATTTTACCCAACAGAAACAGAATAGATTAATGCTTTTTTTTTTTTTTCCACTTATTTCCTTTCCATCTTTTACATTGCAGTTAACTTACTGGCCTCTGTTATGTTGAACACCATCAATGTTCCCCAGTCTGAGAAATATTATAATGATACTGGCTGGCACAAAATGCTTCTGCTGTGTTTTAAGTATAGCAATATACAGCCAATGAGATTTTAATGGCTCTTTATCACAGCTGGACTATAGTAATAAATGCATCAAGACTTCAGACACTTACATTCTCCTTATATGTGACTGAGGACATTGAGGAATCCAAATACATGGGAAATATAATTAGAATATTTTGATTTGTAAAAAAGTAGCCAATGCTGTAGAACTATTTTCAGTCTCCTCAGATTTAAACTTGGCTCACTTCGGACTTTAATGCACCAGAAAATCAATATTAGGCTAATTTTATAGATATAGCAGCAAACCTCCAAATTTTTTATTTCCAGATATTCCTGAAATCTCTGGTGACTCTTACAAGATGAGTTTTTCCAATCACAAGTGATAATGAAGCTATCTACTTTAGAGATGTAAGATCATCAGGTTTCCTACTCTTCATTAAAACTATGATTTAAGAGAGGAAAAGTTTACCTAAAATTTATTAATTTGGTGACCGCCTCTTCTTTTTCTTTCTTATTACAAGCATGTTTTCATCCTTTGATAATCCTTCTTGTAGCACAAAATACAGCCCAAGCAATTTGCATGCATGTGTGAGCATAAACACATATATTCTTAAGTAATATTGCACAAATATGGACACATTTGTCTTTCATTTCTATTGAAATGTATAGAATTGAAAAGGTAAACTTGGAACAATTCTTGGTTTGCAAGTTATTGTATGCTTTAGATCACTGAAATTAAAGTCACTTTCATTGACAGTGTAAACGAGGCTAAATGTGAAGTTAAATGTGAAGGAGCAACTTTTAGCTCTCTTCACACTGCATTTTACAAAACAGCCTGATAAAAGCAAGTTTTTTCTACCTTTTGTGAATTTCACGTGAGCAGCACAGTCAGAGACAATTGCAAGTCACAGAAAATAAAAGACAGTCTCCCATAATGGAAAATTTCTCATTGTTTTTAGTAAAGGGTAATAACTTTACCTCTGAGATGACACCTTTCTTGATGTCCCATTCCTATCCCGCTGAGATATTAGGCATAAAGGGTCTGATGCTACTCATCCTGCCACAAGCCTCCCTATTTTGCGCTTGGTTACTTGATCAAAAAGTTTGAGTGTGACAGTAGACAGAATGTAATACTGTAATGCTGCTCTAGCATAGTGCTGGATGAGCCATACTGGAGACATTTCAGCTGTATCTTTCTCAGGAACAAGGATGCAGTCATATATTTGGGTTAGCCCCATACTTTGTTTTTGGATACTCAGGAAGTCTCTAAGTTCATATTGTCTTTGATTTTCACTGCAGAGAAAAATCCCTCTTGCCTGAGTCCCTGTCTGCATGAATCCACGTCTATCTCTCTTCTGCATGGTAGTGTTGCCTAGATTAATAATTTCTGATTTGTGGGTTTTTTTTCATGTACAACTGGTTCTGTAAAATCCACAAAATAAGCCTATTCTATGGTATTTTAACTTACCTGCTTCAGTCAAACGTGATGCCCCCAAGCAGTGGTGGTGGCAAGTGTTGAAGAGTTTAAACGTTATTCTTGTGGTTTCTCCGGCCCATTCTGTCTAGGAGGGATTCCTTGTTCATTGTAAGGGTCGTCTACATTGTGGAAACAGCAGGACAATGCTGCACAGGCTTTGTGCTCCAGAACAGACACTGAATATTTCAAAGTCCGCACTATAGTAGACAAAGTGATGAGTATTTTATAATAGGCAAAGTGATAAGTCGGTATTTATAACAAAGGTGTTATAACTTGAGGTAATAGAGATGCTGTTTCCTTACCACTTCTTAAATAGCCAAGGTTCTTTTATGACTAACACCCCAGTTTGAAACCCGTTTTCCCTTCCCTTTCTGACTCTTACATACTGTTGTAGGCGGTTTTACTAGAAGTTATTGCTTAACCACAGTCAGGTGTTCCTTTTCAGCACATGCAAATGGAGGTTTCAGAATATTTTTGAAAATGGTACTTTTGTCTCCTTCCCCTTGAAAAGCAGAATGAAAACTTTCTTGATGCTGGTCTCTCGGCCCTTACTTTTTTCTTTTCAATATATAAAAACGTAATTAAAAACAAATCACTACATTGTCTCTGCCTTTAGCCAAAATGCCTTTCCAGCATATTCAGCATGGGTAAAGAAGAGTTTGGTCTTTTCCAAAATATGTACTTGCATGCCAAACATCTGCTATTATATAGATTAGACTGTGTTGTGAACTTACCCCAGTACCATCTCACTATGGTCAGTCTTAGGCAGCTTTACGTGGCTCATTATGGCATCATATGTCATTGTTCTCCTTCAAGAAGAACGATATGCAGATGAAGAATGAATTAAGTTTATAAGGAAGCAAAATTTGCTTGAGGGCAGAGATAATATGTTTACCTATTGTTATATTCACCATTTATTCCTTTGTGATTATGGGGTTAGAGGAGTTTATTGATCACCTCTCTTCTCCAAAATTAACATAACAGGGTTTTGTCATAGTAAAAATGAAAACAAGCCTATGCTTTTTTAACTCATTTGAGCTTCAAAAGTCCTTCTTTTGTTTCTAAAAATTTTTATTAATACGTTGGAAATATAACTTATTTGCCCTTAAACCAAAATTATTGGGGGTTTTTAATGAAAATGTGGATTTAGGAACTATACATTGTAATTACATTTTCTTGTTATCTGCTATTTTCTGTTATTCTAAATGGTTATCAAAGTTAATCAAATATGTTTAAACTATTTTGTTGAGAAAAATATGCCTGTGATTAGCTTTTGTTGTTTCAGACTCTCAGTGTGGCATTTCACCTCCAGATTGCGCACACCAAATTACAAGGTGGGGGCTTCACTCACCTAAAAATAGACGTTTGCCATTTGAGATGTTTCAGGGTTCCCAAGACACATGCAGAGCTTTGGCAAATATGATACAGTATGTGTGGGAGACCTGGAGGGGCAGCTGGATGCCAGAAGGACCCATCTCCCAGTGTTCAAAATAATACCACACCCTTATATTTCAGCAACTGATTCACGTGCTGAATGAGCAACATTTCCTCCTAAATGCACCTAATGCCCTATGAAATGCCCCCAGTTATCCTGCCTGGCCTTCAGCCGCCCCTTCAAAAGGGCATGGTTGACCCAGAGGCTATACGCCAGGCTTGTTAGCTCTGTGAGGATGTCTTGCCTACCCTAAACCACCTCAAACAGTACCAGCCCCTCTACATGGATAACCGAAGTGAGCCATCAGCTTTTTCAAGTGTAGAATAAGGCTAAGGCAAAGAGGTAAGGCTTGGAAACCTAGGAATGGTGGTTTTCTCCAAGAGAAACGGAAAAGGCAGTGTTTCTGGGATCAAATGACAAAAGAAAAGACACAGCAGCTCAAAATGCAGTAGAAAGAGTTTGTGAGATGTCCATAGAGCAGGCAGGTGTGTCAGGTTGCTTTACCAGTGCATGGCAGACACAGCACCATAGAATTTCATTGACATTTATATTATGAATTAGTGAGCACGAAAGGTGTGATAGTTTCAGCTGATGTCTGCAGAATAATTACGTGAATACCAAGGAGTCCAGTGATGAGGACGTTAGAGTGGATCAAAGCTGGAGTTTTCTAGGCTACGGTCAAGAGCTGGAGCAGGCAGGGACATTTTGCCTCCTGCTATATTGTGGAGGATGGAGAGGGAAAAATTAGATACCATTTTTGAATATGGAGAGAGTAAAGTATGATCTCAAAGTCACAAGTCTTAGAGGTCAGGAGGATATATGGCTTAGAGCAATAAGCAATAGCGATAAGGCAGAGGGAAAGTAATGAGAAGAAGACAATTTGGATGTTTTGAGACTTTTTTGCCTGTCAGTAAAAAAAAACGAATAAAAGAAATCCTCTTGAGAAGGTGGGATTGCTCATCAGTAGGAAACTAATTCATGCTTGATTAGAGCTAACCTTTTTTCTTCCTGAGATTTTTTTTTAAGCAATGTTTATTTTCCTGCTCTTATTTCAAAGAATGCATTTTCACTGAGGTAAAAGTCAGAATCTGCATATAAATGGAAATCCTTCAACACCATCACAGGAAAATTTCATTTTCTTGTGCAAGGATAATATTATTATATACACTTCTTAATACTAAATGAAGTGTAAACCAGTATATTTTATTTAAATGTAAATTTTGAAAAATGAATGCAAGGGTATCTCTAAGTTCATTCAGAATCAAAGTGCCGTTATTGGGTAAAATGAATAAACACTTAAACAAACTATACGTCAGCTTCTCTCTATATATCCTTTAATGCAAAATTTTTGAAGGAGTCTAAAAGCAATGCTACTCAAGACATGTTTAGTTATGAAAAACGATTTGTGACAGGCAGGACATAAGTCTGTAACTCTTTAGTTTACTTCTTGTTTGTGTTTGAGAAAAAAAAAGCAAGAACTTTCAGTGTCCTTCTCACATAAGATATTTATCAAGGAAATTACCACTGATGTGGCTGCCAGTATGGGTCAAGGACTCTGCTTGTCTTAATCCCAGTTTCCCTCCAATTAAGTATCACTACATACTTTCCCTGTTCTAGACATCTGCTGTTGTATACTTGCTGTTGGAGACAATGCATTGAACTAGACAAACCTTTTTTGTTTGTTCCTTTGTTTTGTGGGGTTTTTTTCTTACATTTTTATTTAAAGAAAGTACTACTCTGCCTTGAATCCAGAAAAGGGTCAGCTCAAGAGCAATAAAACAGTAGTGCCCCACTCTCTTTCTTACTTCCTTTTGCCATAAAAAGTCTGATTCGGTAATAGTTTCTGGAATATTAAAATTAAAGTAACTTACTGTTTTCAGGACTCTCTCACTGCATCCAAAGAAGACCAACGAAGCTGGTGAAAGGTCTGGAGCACAAGTCTTATGAGGAGCGGCTGAGGGAACTGG